>CM038675.1:867446731-868046731 GCA_021605145.1 Aegilops bicornis | reverse complement strand
TTCTGATACGTGAGAGAGAGAGCTAGTTAGAGCTGCACAAACAACGCATACGCTCGTGAATACTAAATACTCCTCCATCCCAATGAATACGAACGACTGAGATTCCGGGCTCAGCTGTTCCCATGATTAGAAACGAATTTCCGTGTAACTACTAGATATTTCCATATTTTGGAAACAACCGTATATGATTAGGATTTGCACACGTCGTTGTCGTCTTAGCTTTGCGTGTTGCATACAATTCAGACTAATGTCCTGCCTGCCTATGAAAGCTCTGTCTCTAAAGGAAGGTGAACTCAACGTGGTCTGTCTTGCCATTTCGTAGTTTGTTAGTGTGCACAGCGTGCAGTATGTTTGTTAGTCAGACACCCAGGCCACTTTGTTGGAAGATGTAGTATGTGTGTTCTGTGTTAGACACTGGCGTTCATGCAAGTGCGTTCACGTCATGTTCCATTCTGCAATGCATGCACTTTTATCCCTCAAATTGTGTCTATTCGCACAAGTACTATGCTTACAACTAGGATTAGTTTTATTTGTTTATAAGAAGTATTGATGCATGTGTTTGAATGGCTAAGTAGTGAACTATATCATGAAAGTACAAGTTAACTGATCTGTATGGAATGGTTGAGTAGTGCATATCCAGGCTCTCGCCGTCTAGTATATGAAGATTAATGTAACCAATGGAATGTGATATATATGCATCCGAATTAGATTGTGAGAACTCGATGGATGTTGGCTTCCTCCAAACAAATCAAACGTTTAGTACTTGCTACACATGCTTCTGTACCTAAACATTTAGTACATCTGCTGTTGGTGTTGACCGTGCAGTCTAAAAAAACAACACCCATTTGGTCTCATCCTTGTGTACCTGCTTATGTATGTGCGGTGAACAAAAGTCATGCATTTGACCAGATTTATTATGTTCTTGTTCTGGTCGACCGTGAAGAGGTTCTTACTGTTTGTTGACTCTGTTTTGTTTTGGTGGTGATATAACATGGTTATGAGGAAAATGCCTCAACGGAACGTGGATGGAACTAACGGGAGGTGGATCCCTGCTCACCGACGCCAACCCCATCCATATCATCGCCGACGCCATCATTAACTCGTATTAGTCTATCTTTTCCCTTCCCTCCCTCCATGAAATAGATGTTGTCAGTTGAATGGATGAGAGTGGGAGTAGGGTATTGTTTTTCTTCAGGCGTTGTGGTGAGATTATTGCACTATTTGCTTGCTGTTGTACCATTGTACCTACAAGTTATTAGTATTGTTGATCCCGACCATGAGCTTGAATTCTCTAGTAGTAGAAGAGCATCAGTTTAATGTGTGGTAGTGAGGTCGCTGATTTTTTTTCCTATGGCATGGTACGATTATGATTGGAATGGTAGCCACTTAACACGTTAGAATGTACTGATTGTTTGGGCTGATTACTGGTTTGTATCAGGGTACAAGTTTATTACTTTCTATCTAGGTTTATTAGTTTCTATCTAGGTTTTCCTGTTGTTGTTTACCGTCAGGTATCTTAGTCTTGATATAACTCTGCATTTCACTTAAATTTGCAGTTCCTCCCAAAAGTATAAGCTAAGTGTGTGTGTATCCAGCGAGCAAATCTATTGTAATTACTGAGTATACTATCTGCTTTCCTTTAGTGGCTATTTTCTGCTCAGTTCTCTTTTGATATATAGTTTGTTATCTTTGAATGTGCAGATTGTATGATGTGCTGGTGATGTTTTTTAGTTGCTGGGATCATTTCAACCTGGATGTCATGTGTTATATGATCTGAGCCATATGACATATTGTAATCTTTTTATGTACGTTTAAAATGCTGCCTTGACAGCAAAATGGTATTCCTATGTACATGATGCTTTGACGGAAAATTTACAAAAATTTCTCAACAATATATATTGGTTAAGTATCTGTTTTCCAATTTCCTATTCTTAAAGTTGTACTGCGCCTGAAAAGGCTACAGCCTAACTGATGATGTTGCTGTGGAATTATTTATTTTATTCTAAATAGGGAAAATAATAATAATTCTGCCAAAAGTTATAAAAAACAAAATGAAAAAGGCCAACAAAAAACAAAATGAAAAGGCCAACAAAAAAGGAAATTGACTAGAAAAAGCAAAGGGCGCAAAAAAGAAAAGGGATGTAAAATTGGGCTTGGCCCATTTAGTTGACCATAAAAAACATAAATTTGTTGAATTACTGGGCTTGGCCCATGTAGAACAGCGAACTGGACAAGGCTGATTCTAATCAACGACCTTTTCATTTGGTCGCAATTTTGCCACGTCAGCTTGCCACCTCGGATCCGACGTGGTCTGGGCAGACAACCAACGAACAAAGCAATTGGTCGTAGGATCAACGACCTTTTGTTTTGGTCGTTGCCTTCAACGACCTTATCACAAATAAGGTCGTTAATTTCCATTAAAGACGGTCAGCTTTTGACCATTTATTTTGGTCACAAAAAGGTCGCAAATAAAAAACAATGATCAATCAGCGACCAATAGTGATGGTGTTGACATATTTCTTGTAGTGGGTGGTAGCGCCTACTCCGGGCCGGATGTTTGATTCTAGGGCATGGGCGGCTTCTTCCTCTATGATGCCGGGAGCAAGCCAGGGTTCCATGTCGAAAACTACTCCCGCCTCCGAATGCTAGGCGATGGGGCGAGCTGGTTGAAGCGGCAGTGGCGCCTTTGCTCGTCGCCGAGGATGGCATGTGCGCAAGCTAAAGCACGACACCGACCAACTTCGGCACCCGAGGCTTGCCTGACGTCCTCCTCTGCTACTACCTCCTCAACAGCAAGGTAAGCCTCCCACTCTCCACACCCCCCCCCCCTAGTACTTCTAATGACTATTCACAAAATCATCCAAGAGAGAGGCAGTAGCAGCAGACCAAAGCAAACAAAGATCAACTCATTTTTGCTATTTTCTTTTAACCTCTTGTTCTTTGTGATTCAGGTCTTCGAAGGATTAGGGCTTAGGGCAACTCGATGGCAGACATTCAGAGTTTGCTAGTCCTTTTAAAATATGAAACTTCTGTGTAGTTATGAGCTTCTGCTCATCTTTATTGATTCATCTCCAGTGAAGGGGTGTGCCTTCTAATGCATTCATTTTCTCTTTCATACTGTGGGGTTCATCTTTGTTTTGTAGAAAATTGGTAGGTGAAACTACTCAAAAGGAGCTAATCAACCAGTCCACAATAAAGCATTCCATTGTTTTTTTTCTCCTGATATGTGGCCTGTCATATGACCTTTATTTTTCTTATCATTGTGGAGAAATTCATGATATATGTTGGTTGGTCCTATAGGTGCCCTGATAAAAAAAATCGTGCATTATCATGGTGTAAATGTTATTATTCCTTTCCTGGAGGTTAAAAGAGTGCAACTGATTGACCATGTTTTTAACAGCCGATCTTATCTGTAATGTTCTTGCTCCAAATCAACTATGTTGACAGGCTTCAAATGTGGTAATTTACTCCTGGATTCTTGACTACTTTGTTTATCCTTGGATGATTAAAACTAAATCATATATCCTGATTATTCTACTCCCTGCAGCCAACCTTACCATCAAAATGAAAAGCACGTAATTTTTGTTTGGATTATTAGCCACACGACTTGGATAGCAAATAAGTTCATCCAATTGGTAAATTGTAATAGTGGGTTGAATGGCAAGCAATTGTCCAGCTGAAACACAATAATGTGGAGAATGTTGCTTCGAGCTTTTACACATTGAAATTGATTTATCGCTTTGGCTATCTGTTTTCCTAGCTATTATAGAAGATCCCATATGTACATTTATTTGGTCTGCATCACTGCACCTTTTTAAGTTCTACATAAAAGTACAATTTCTTTGTTATTTATTTACCAATGCAATCTCCATTAGTTTATTTTTGTTGTACGAATTGAATCCTAAAATAGCATAACTTTCTTAATGTTTCCTGATTTTTGTAGTGCTTTCAGTCAGATTCAGAGTCATTTGTTCTTTTCTTATAAAGCGGATGTGTTGAAACAACTGTACCTATTTTAGTCGGAATCATCAACAGTATTGCTTTTTCCTTCCAGTTTTGTGGTCGTCGATGCATGCAGAATATGCAGATTTTCCAATCGATTCAGTTGCATGACGTTGGATTATAAATTGATAGTCTCAGTTGGTTTGTGTGTTAGCCTGTTACAAATCCGACATCCATATTTTATTTTTTGTGAAAACTACTATAGCTCCTATATGACTGAGAAAAAGAAAATGGAAAGATAAAACACAATGAGAACCGTGAAAAGAATAAATAAAACCAAATAAAATTAAAGAAATCCACCAAAAATGTAGAAAAGAACAAAGAAAACCGTGAAAATAAAAAAACAAAAAAAATAACCCAGAGAATCCTATGGAAAACCGGCTATATACCCCTTAAGTAGGTCGCACCCCACAGGATTGCAGGACCTGGCTCTCGCTTACTTTTCTGCAGTGCTAGCTATTATCTCCGATACATGGATTCAATCCTGGTATCTCCCCAGCGAGACATAGTCGTCGTGCGCAGAATTATATTGTTTAAGTTTCTGGACGCAAGTCATACTGGGACAGCCCAGGACTGCTCCCAAACTCATGGTAGCCCGCTCAGTATGCATTTGGCATATCCGGTTTTTCAATTCCCTTTTCTTTTCATTTTTTCCTTTCTCACTAATTTTCGTTTCTCTAATTTTAATTTTGTTGACTTTTTCGTTGTATTCATTTCGAATTCAATTTATTTTCTGAAATCTGTTAACAATTTTTCACAGAGCTGATATTTTTTGCAATTGATTTTTTTTAAATCAGTGCATATTTTTTCAAATTCAACTTGTGTTCATCAAATTAAAAAATTTGATAATAGAAATTGAAAAAATCATCAAATTCAAAAAATGTTGTCAATTTTAATAAACAATGTTCATAAAATTCAATAAGTGCTCTTCAATTCAATAGTTGTTCTTCTAATTGAAAACAATGTGCACCGAATTATCTATTTGGTTCATCAAATATAAAAATATTCATCAAATTCAAAAATATGTTCACCAAAATTAAAAAAGTTCATTTTTTTAAGTAATTTAATATTTTTGATGGAACTCGTGAATATAATTTGTTTGCCTAATATATTCTTGAAATGCATGAATATCCTGAATCGATGAACATTTTTGTAACATAGTCATTTTTTATTTTGTATAAATATAAATATTTTAAAATTAAATAAAATTCTTTGAATACACGAGAAATATTTTCGAACTCATTTTATTTATTTGTATTAGTTCGAAATTCTGTTTTTTTTCAATTTGGAACTTTTTTGAAATCCCGAGTTATTGTACAGAATATAAATATAACATATAAGAAAAAAGAAAAGGTGAAAAAACGAAATAGAAAAATATAGCCAGTCCATTAGGTGGCGCAGGGGAAGGAGGGTGTGCTGGCTAGAGGGTGCTCCTAATGGAATATCCTAAGTGTCGAGGTTTTGCACAGAGCTAGCGATCGGGAGGTAAGATGGCCGCTCATTAACTTATTCCAGCGCTACCGGTTTTAGGAACCTTCTAGAGTTTCCCAGCCAGTTTTCATCTTTCTTTTGATTTTTCATGATTTTTCGTTTTTTATATTTTCATTGGTTGTTTTTCTGTTTATTTTTCTTTCCTTTTTTCGTTTCTTTTCATTTTTCAATTTACTTTCTTATAATAAAGTTCATGTTACCAAAATTGTTTGGAAAATTAAAAAAATAATCGTCCTTTTAAAAAACATTCAATTTTTAAAAATGTTCGTGTTTTTCAAAATTGTTCATAAATTGGACCAAAATGCATTTTTAAAATGTTGTTCGGGTATTTTCAAATTGTTTGTAATGCTTTTTCAGAAATACTCATGCTTGTAAAATGTTCATGTTTTAAAAAATTGTTTCTAAAGTCAAAAGAAAAATGCATTTCTAAAAAAGATCGCAGATATAAACAATGTTCTCATTTTTTAAAATTGTTCGGAATGATTTTTCCAAAAATTATTTTAGAACATTTCAAATAATGATATGATTTTCAAAAAGTGTTCCTGTTTTCAAAATTTGTTCACATATTTTCTTTAAAATGATCTTGTTTTCAAACTTTTATTCACATATAAAAAATTGTTCGCATTTCAATTTTTTGGATTTTCACAATTGTTGTCCATTTTGAAATTTGATCAAAAAATTCAAAATATGTTTGTGACTTTAAAATTTGTTCCCGGATTGATGTTTTGTTGACAAATTTAAAAAATGTTCGTGTTTACAAAAAAAATTCAGAAATTTCAAAATGTGTTCGCCATTTCGGAAAATTGTTCGGATTTGTTATAAATTGTTCATAAGTTTAGAAAATAACTCAAATTTTAGAATATCTTTCGGGATTCTTTTTAGTAGTGTTAAGTGTGCTGCTGCTATTAGTATTTAAATATTGCGACGTCTATTAGGCAAGTAGATCCCATTTGTCTTAGTGGCTAGCAGTGCGCGCGCGTGAGTAGGCAGTCATGGGATCGAGATTCCAACTAACACGAACAACATTTTTGTGATTGGCTTCGAACCCAGCACCTTAGTGCTCACTACTTAACACAATAACCACCAGACCATCCTAGCTCTTTTGTATAGAGGTAGAAACCCGGGTAGTTAATGTTTGCATAGTAAAACGTTAATCTATAACCAATATAAATCTCTTTGAAGAAGAGGAAATTGAAAAAAAAAAGATCATGGATTTTTAGAGAAGTTCATCTGTTTTTTAAATAATCAATTTTTAGAAAAACATCGATTATGAAAAAGAGTTCTATCGATTTTGAAAAGAGTTCATCGAATTTGAAGAGTTCATTGATTTTGAAGAAAAAGTTCATTGATTTGAAAAAGAGTTCATCAATTTTGAAAAGAGTTCATCGATTTTGAAAAAAGAGTTCATCAATTTTGGAAAAAGTTCGTCGGTTTTAAAATGGGTTCATCGATTTTGAAAAGCGTTCATCGATTTTGAAAAGAGTTCATCAATTTTGAAAAAGATCTCATCAATTTTGAAAAGAGTTCATCGATTTAAAAAATCATCAATTTCGAAGAGAGTGCATCCATTTCGAAAAGAGTTCATTCAAATTAGCAAGAGGAAAAAAAGGGAAAAGAATAAAAAACCAAACAAAACCATTCAGAATAAAAAAAACAAAAAAATAGAACAAAACCCGTTCCGAATAAAAAAGAAAGACGAAAAAAGGAATAGGAGTAAGAACAAAAAGAGGAAGAAGTTCTAGCTGTGCAGCTAAAGCTAGATGGTGGAGTGGTTAGCGCATCATGCCAATGACCATGAAGTCCCCGTATCGAGTCGCTACGTAGGCGTGTATATATTTTTGTTTATGACGGAAAAAAATGGAATGGGCCGAGCCCGGCTAATGCTGCTGCAGGCGCCGGTTTGCAGAAACAACAATAACCGGCGCATACAGCGCTAAATAGGAATCGCCCCGGCTCGATGACCGGTGCATTGGACGCCAAATAGGAGCCATCTGTGCATATGGCCTCCGGCACTTTAGGGCGCCCCTAGGAACCTCCTATTGCACGCCATCAGCGCCGATGAATGTAACTAGCGCTCACAGCAACGTCTGGTTGTGTCGGTCCACGAACACGCAACATGAAGGAACACAACAAAAAAGATTGATATATTGGACCATGTTATTGGGATGCCGGAAGAGTTCCGAATGGTACCGGGTAAAAACGGAGTGTCGGGTTACCGGAACTCCCCGGGGAAGCAGTGGGCCACCATGGGCCTTAGTGGAGAGAAAGGAGGGCCGCAAGGGGCTGCCCCCCCTAGCAGTCCGAATTGGACTAGGGGAAGGGGGCGGCGCCCCCCTTTCCTACTCCCTCTCCCTCTCCTTTCTTCCCCCTCTCTTCCTTGTAGGGGAATCCTACTAGGACTAGAAGTCCTAGTAGGACTCCTCCTCTTGGCGCGCCCCGTAGGGCTGGCCGGCCTCCTCCTCCCCTCCTTTATATACAGGGCAGGGGGGCATCCTAGAACACACAACTTTCTCTTAACCGTGTGTGGTGCCCCCCTCCACACTTACACACCTCGATCATATCGTCGTAGTGCTTAGGCGAAGCCCTGAGCCGGTAATATCATCATCATCGTCGCCACGCTGTAGTGCTGACGGAAGTCACCCTCGTCCTCAACTGGATCAATAGCACGAGGGACGTCATCGATATCAACGTGTACTGAAAGCGGAGGTGCCGTACGTCAACCGTTTTACTAAACGCTTCCACTTTCGGTCTACGAGGGTACGTGGACACACTCTCCCCTCTCGTTGATACGCATCACATAGATAGATCTTGCGTGATTGTAAGATTTTTTTGAAATACTACGTTTCCCAACAGTTTTTCGGCCCAACATCATATTGTAGCGTCTGCCGTTTCATCAAAAAAATAAAATGTGCAGATCTTTATTCTAGAGATAACTCATTGCGAACAGTTTTTTCTTTGGGACAGGCGATTACCAGGGCGACTAGGGTTTTGCCAGGCCGCCGCCAGCCGCCGTCCGGGCGGCGGCGTGTTGGCCGGTGATTATTGTCCCAGACGGCGCCCGTGAGGTGTCGTGGATGGTTTTCTCTATCTGCTTTGAGCTTCTACTACATGGTTCCAAGGCGGCAGTAGATTCATTTTTATATGTTCCATCACTAGTTCGGAGGAACATGGCTGTTAAGAACCGACTCTTAAGTTGGATGACTTCTCTACAATCCATCATAGAGTGATTCCTTGTTGGACTGTTCTAGTTTGTGGAGGTTGTTTGTTGAGGAAAGAAGCAATGAGGATATTGGCGTGGAACTGCAACGGCCTTGGAAACGCCCCAGCAGTACGTGCGTTGGTGGATGTCCAGCGCAGTTGGGCTCCTGATGTGATGTTCTTATCAGAAACTCATTTAGACAGCTATCCGGCAGAGTGTTTCAGGAAAAGATTGAAGATGGACCAAAAGCTTGTGTGCCCTAGTGATGGGAGAAAAGGTGGACTGTTGATGTTTTGGAAGAAGGAGATCCATATACAGAGGCTAGATCTTGATCCTATGTCTATAGATGTTCAAGTCAATGATGGGACCAATCAAACTTGGAGATTAACCAGGATGTATGGTGAATTCGGGTGGGAAGATAAATATAAGACGTCGGATGATACGTCTCCAACGTATCTATAATTTTTGATTGTTCCATGCTATTATATTACCTATTTTGAATGATTATGGGCTTTATTATACACTTTTATATTACTTTTGGGACTAACCTATTAACCGGAGGCCCATCCCATATTGCTGCTTTATTGCCTGTTTCAGTATTTCGAAGGAAAGGAATATCAAACGGAGTCCAAACGGAATGAAACCTTCGGCATCGTGATTTTTTGGAATAATATCATCCTGGAGGCTTGGAGGTCAAGTCAGAAGATCCTCGAGGAGCCCAGGAGATAGGGGGGCGCCCCCCTACAGGGCGCGGCCCCCTGTCTCGTGGACCCCTCGAGCACCCCCCCGACCGACTTCTTTCGGCTATATAGTCCCACGTACCCTAAAAACATCCACGGAGAAGATAGATCGGGAGTTCCGCCACCGCAAGCCTCTGTAGCCACCAAAAACCTCTCGGGAGCCCTTCCCGGCACCCTGCCGGAGGGGGGATCCTTCACCGGTCGCCATCTTCATCATCCCGGCGCTCTCCATGACGAGGAGGGAGTAGTTCACCCTCGAGACTGAGGGTATGTACCAGTAGCTATGTGTTTGATCTCTCTCTCCCGTGTTCTTTCTCGTGTTCCCTCTATGGCACGATCTTGATGTATCCCGAGATTTTCTATTGTAGTTGGATCTTATGATGTTTCTCCCCCTCTACTCTCTTGTGATGAATTGAGTTTCCCCTTTGAAGTTATCTTATCGGATTGAGTCTTTTATGAGAACACTTGATGTATGTCTTGCCGTGCTTATCTATGGTGACAATGGGATATCATGTGCTTCTTGATGTATGTTTTGGTGACCAACTTGCGGGTTCCGGCCATGAACCTATGCATAGGGGTTGGCACACGTTCTTGACTCTCCGGTAGAAACTTTGGGTCACCCTTTGAAGTACTTTGTGTTGGCTGAATAGATGAATCTGAGATTGTGTGATGCATATCGTATAATCATGCCCATGGATACTTGAGGTGACAATGGAGTATCTAGGTGACATTAGGGTTTTGGTTCATTTGTGTCTTAAGGTGTTATTCTAGTATGAACTCTTTAATAGATCGATCCGAAAGAATAACTTTGAGGTGGTTTCGTACCCTACCATAATCTCTTCGTTCGTTCTCCGTTATTAGTGTCTTTGGAGTGACTCTTTGTTGCATGTTGAGGGATTGTTATATGATCTATTTATGTTATTATTGTTGAGAGAACTTGCACTAGTGAAAGTATGAACCCTAGGCCTTGTTTCCTATCATTGCAATACCGTTTACGCTCACTTTTACCATTAGTTACCTTGCTATTTTTATTATTTCAGATTACAAAAACCTATTTCTACCATCCATATTGCACTTGTATCACCATCTCTTCGCCGAACTAGTGCACCTATACAATTTACCATTATATTGGGTGCATTGGGGACACAAGAGATTCTTTGTTATTTGGTTGCAGGGTTGTTTGAGAGAGACCATCTTCATCCTACGCCTCCTACGGATTGATAAACCTTAGGTCATCCACTTGAGGGAAATTTGTTACTGTCCTACAAACTTGTGCACTTGCAGGCCCAACAACGTCTACAAGAAGAAGGTTGCGTAGTAGACATCAAGCTCTTTTCTGGCGCCGTTGCCGGGGAGGTGAGTGCTTGAAGGTATATCTTTAGATCTTGCAGTCGAATCTTTTTGTTTCTTGTTTTATCACTAGTTTAGTTTATAAAAGAAAACTCCAAAAAAAATGGAGTTGAGTTTGTCTCATACGCTTCGTCTCTTTAATATCTTTCGTGAGTTTGATGGAAAGGAACATTGTTCTCAAGTGCTAGAAGAAGAATGCATTAGAATGTTTGGTACAATATCTTTGAATGATGAGCATGATTGCAATGTTGTTAGTATGAATTCCTTGAATATCCATGATGCTAATGATATGCAAAGCCACAAGCTTGGGGAAGCTATGTTTGATGAATATGATATTTTTTGTCCCCCAAGTTTTGATGAGAATATTTATTATGATGAAAGCATGCCTCCTATTTATGATGATTATATTGATGAAAGTGGGTTTGGAGGAGTGTCAACTTTAGGTAGTATTGATCCCACTATTTTGGAGGATATTGAATCTTATTGTGATGAATATGAAAGTGGATTTGGAAGAGTGTCAACTTTATTTAGTGATGATTCCACTATTTCGGAAGAGGACCAATTGATTATGAGAACAAAGTTGCTATATATGATGATTATTGTGATGACTTGTATGCTATTAGGAATAATTATAACCATGAAACTTGCCATCATGATTTTAGTTTTCAATTGGATTATGCCTCACATGATAATTATTTTGTTGAGTTTGCTCCCACTACTATTCATGAGAAGAATTTTGCTTATGTGGAGAGTAGTAAATTTTCTATGCTAGTAGATTATGAAAAGATTGCTTTAGGTGCTGGTTATATTGTTGAATTCATTCATGGTGCTACTGAAAATTATTATGAGAGAGGAATATATGCTTGTAGGAATTGCAATAATATCAAGTTTCCTCTCTATGTGTTGAAAATCTTGAAGTTATGCTTGTTTTGTCATCTTATGCTAGTTGATTATTGTTCCCATAAGTTGTTTGCTCAAAAAATCCGTATGCATAGGAATTGGGTTAGACTTAAATGTGCTAGTCATATTCTTCATGATGCTCTCTTTATGTTTCAATTCTTATCCTTTATGTGAGCATCATGGTCATCATCATGCCTAGCTAGAAAGGCATTAAAGAAAAGCGCTTATTGGGAGACAACCCAATATTTATCCTTACTGTTTTTGTGTGTACACATGATTATGCTACTTTATTAATCATGTTTTATAGCTCTTGTTTAAATAAAGTGCCAAGTAGAACCTTTGGGAAGACTTGGGTGAAGTTTATATGATCTTGCTGTAAAAAACAGAAACTTTTGGGCTCACGAGAATGGCTGCCATGTTTTACTGGAGAGTGATTTTAGGTTGATTATTTTTTCAGGTGATTAATAGACAAATTACGCAGGTCCAGCAATTTATTTCATAATTTTTGGGGTTCCATAAGTATACGTTTGATACAGATTACTACAAACTGTTCTGTTTTTGACAGATTCTGTTTTCATTGTGTTGTTTGCTTATTTTGATGAATCTATGAGTAGTATCGTAGGGTATGAACCATAGATAAGTTGGAATACAGTAGGTATTACACCAAAATGAGTTTAAAATTAGTTCATTACAGTACCTAAGTGGTGGTTTTATTTTCTTATACTAACGGAGATTACGAGTTTTGTGTTGAGTTTTGTGTGGTTGAAGTTTTCAAGTTTTGGGTAAAGATTCGATGGACTATGGAATAAGGAGTGGAAAGAGCCTAATCTTGGGGATGCCCAAGGCACCCCAAGGTACTATTCAAGGACAACCAAGCAACTAAGCTTGGGGATGCCCCGGATGGCATCCCCTCTTTCGTCTTTGTTTATCGGTAACTTTACTTGGAGCTATATTTTTATTCGCCACATGATATGTGTTTTGCTTGGAGCGTCATTTTATTTTGTTAGTTTTTTCTTGATGTTAGTTAGAATAATGTTTTGCATCTTTAGTTTCAATAAAAAGTCAAGGATAGCCTTTGCCATGCTTATTTTGCTAGTATACATGTTGCTATTTGAAAACAGAAAGTTTACCGCTGTTGCAAAAATTACCTAGAAAATTCAGAGAATAGTATAACGTTGAATATTTTTGCATATTAAGCTCTGATAAATTTATTACAGTGGGAATTTTAGTTAATAATTTTTGGAGTCAGGGAAGTATTGATACTCTTGCATTCTTTACAGACTGTATTGTTTTGACAGATTGCTGTTATGGTTGCATTGTTTGCATATGTTTGCTTGTTTAATGATTCTATTTCAGGATAGGAGTATTAAATATGCAGAGACATTTAGTATTCAATGTTTAATAATAATGTTAGTGATTTGTTACAGTAGAAGATGATATTGTTTTGCATTGGTTTATACTAACCTATCTCACGAGTTCTTGTTGAGTTTGTTGTGAATGAAGCTTTTGATAAAAAGAGAAACCATGATATGAGAGGAATTAAGGAGACACAAAAGTTAAAGCTTGGGGATGCCCAAGGCACCCCAAGATAATATTTCAAGAAGTCTCAAGCATCTAAGCTTGGGGATGCCCCGGTAGGCATCCCACCTTTCTTCTTCAACAACCATCGGTTAGTCTCGGTTGAGCCTAAGTTTTTGCTTCTTCACATGAGTTGTGCTATCCTTGAAATGTCATTTTATTTTATTTTTCTTGCTGCTTGAATACAATACCAAGATATGAAATTCTTTATTGAGAGAGAGTCTTCGCATAGTTGCATAATCATTTAGCTACTCATTGATCTTCACTTATATCTTTCGGAGTAGTTTGTCGTTTGCTCTAGTACTTCACTTATATCTTTTTAGAGCACGGCGGTGGTTTATTTTGTAGAAATTAATGAACTCTCATTCTTCACTTATATTATTTTGAGAGTCTTAAACAGTATGGTAATTTGAATGAAAACTATCATAGGAAGTGAATTGGATGCTATGATCAATATGTTGCTTGATAATTGTTTTGAGATATAAAGGTAGTAATGTTAGAGTCATGCTAGTGGGTAATTATGAAATTGAGAAATACTTTTGTTGAAGTTGGCAAGTCCCGTAGCATGCACGTATGGTAAAATTTGTGTGACAAATTTTTTGCATGAGGTGCTCTTTTGATTGTCTTCCTTATGAGTGGCAGTCGGGGACGAGCGATGGTCTTTTCCTACCAATCTATCCCTCTTGAGGCATGCGTAGTAGTACTTTGCTTCGAGGGCTAAGTAGACTTTTGCAATAAGTATATGAGTTCTTTTTGACTAATGTGAGTCCATGGATATATGCACACTCATCCTTTCACTTTGCTAGCCTTTATTATTAGCGCGCAACTTTCGCCGGTAGCATGAACCCTTTATTTACCTTCCTCAAAACAGCCACAATACCTACCTATTATGGCGTTTCCATAGCCATTCCGAGATATATTGTCATGCAACTTTCCACCGTTCCTTTTATTATGACACGTTTCATCATTGTCATATTGCTCTTTTGCATGATCATGTAGTTGACATCGTATTTGTGGCAAAGCCACCTTCATAATCTTCATACATGTCGCTCTTGATTCATTGCATATCCCGGTACACCGCCGGAGGCATTCATATAGAGTCATATCTTGTTCTAGCTTTGAGTTGTAATTCTTGAGTTGTAAATCCATATAAGTGTGATGATCTTCATTATTAGAGCATTGTCCTAGTGAGGAAAGGATGATGAAGACTATGATTCCCCCACAAGTCGGGATGAGGCTTCGGACTTTATAAAAATAAAAGAGGCCAAAGAAGCCCACCAAAAAGAAAACAAAAAGAAAGAAAAAGAAAAAGAAAAGAGAAAGAAAAAAAGGAGAAAAAAAAGAAAGAAAAGAAAAAAAAATGAAATGAGAGAAAAAGAGAGAAGGGACAATTGCTACTATCTCTTTTTCCACACTTGTGCTTCAAAATAGCACCATGATCTTCATGATAGAGAGTCTCATATGTTGTCACTTTCATATACTAGTGGGAATTTTTCATTATAGAACTTGGTTGTATATTCCAATGATGGGCTTCCTCAAAGTGCCCTAGGTCTTCGTGAGCAAGCAAGTTGGATGCACAACCACTTAGTATCTTTTGTTGAGCTTTCATATATTTATAGCTCTAGTGCATCCGTTGCATGGCAATCCCTACTCACTCACATTGATATCTATTGATGGGCATCTCCATAGCCCGTTGATACGCCTAGTTGATGTGAGACTATCTTCTCCCACTTTTTGTCCTCACAACCACCACCATTCACCACCATAGTGCTATGTCCATGGCTTGCGCTCATGTATTGAGTAAGAGTTGAAACAGCCGAAGCGCGTTAAAAAGTATGAAACAATTGCTCGGCTCGTCATCGGGGTTGTGCATGATGGGTGTATTTTGTGCAATGAAAATGAAGTATGGCCTAACTATATGATTTTGTAGGGATAAGCTTTCTTTGGCTATGCTATTTTGATAGGGCATGATTATTTGTTAGTATGCTTTGAAGCATTATTATTTTTATGTTTTATAAGCTTTTATCTTGTATCATTTGGATCTGAACATTCATGACACAATAAATAAAATTACATTGAGAATCATGATAGGTAGCATTCCACATCAAAAATTCTGTTTTTATCATTTACCTACTCGAGGACGAGCAGGAATTAAGCTTAGGGATGCTTGATACGTCTCCAACGTATCTATAATTTTTGATTGTTCCATGCTATTATATTACTTGTTTTGAATGATTATGGGATTTATTATACACTTTTATATTACTTTTGGGACTAACCTATTAACCGGAGGCCCAGCCCATATTGCTGTTTTATTGCCTATTTCAGTATTTCGAAGAAAAGGAATATCAAACGGAGTCCAAACAGAATGAAACCTTCGGCATCGTGATTTTTTGGAAGAATATCATCCTGGAGGGTTGGAGGTCAAGTCAGAAGATCCTCGAGGAGCCCAGGAGATAGGAGGGCGCCCCCCACAGGGCGCGGCCCCCTGTCTCGTGGACCCCTCGAGCACCCCCCCGATCGACTTCTTTCGCCTATATAGTCCCACGTACCCTAAAAACATCCACGGAGAAGATAGATCGGGAATTCCGCCGCCGCAAGCCTCTGTAGCCACCAAAAACCTCTCGGGAGCCCTTCCCGGCACCCTGCCGGAGGGGGAACCCATCACCGGTGGCCATCTTCATCATCCCGGCGCTCTCCATGACGAGGAGGGAGTAGTTCACCCTCGAGGCTGAGGGTATGTACCAGTAGCTATGTGTTTGATCTCTCTCTCTCTCTCTCTCTCTCTCTCTCTCGTGTTCTCTCTCGTGTTCCCTCTATGGCACGATCTTGATGTATCCCAAGCTTTGCTATTGTAATTGGATCTTATGATGTTTCTCCCCCTCTACTCTCTTGTGATGAATTGAGTTTCCCCTTTGAAGTTATCTTATCGGATTGAGTCTTTTATGAGAACACTTGATGTATGTCTTGCCGTGCTTATCTGTGGTGACAATGGGATATCATGTGCCTCTTGATGTATGTTTTGGTGACCAACTTGCGGATTCCGGCCATGAACCTATGCATAGGGGTTGGCACACGTTCTTGACTCTCCGGTAGAAACTTTGGGGCACTCTGTACTTTGTCTTGGTTGAATAGATGAATCTGAGATTGTGTGATGCATATCGTATAATCATGCCCATGGATACTTGAGGTGACAATGTAGTATCTAGGTGACATTAGGGTTTTGGTTGATTTGTGTCTTAAGGTGTTATTCTAGTACGAACTCTTTAATAGATCGATCCGAAAGAATAAATTTGAGGTGGTTTCCTACCCTACCATAATCCCTTCGTTCATTCTCCGCTATTAGTGTCTTTGGAGTGACTCTTTGTTGCATGTTGAGGGATTGTTATATGAGCTATTTATGTTATTATTGTTGAGAGAACTTGCACTAGTGAATGTATGAACCCTCGGCCTTGTTTCCTATCATTGCAATAACGTTTACGCTCACTTTTACCATTAGTTACCTTGATGTTTTTATTATTTCATATTACAAAAACCTATTTCTACCATCATCACCATCTCTTCACCAAACTAGTGCACCTATACAATTTACCATTGTATTGGGTGTGTTGGGGACACAAGAGAATCTTTGTTATTTGGTTGCAGGGTTGTTTGAGAGAGACCATCTTCATCCTACGCCTCCTACGGATCGATAAATCTTAGGTCATCCACTTGAGGGAAATTTGCTACTGTCCTACAAACCTGTGCACTTGCAGGCCCAACAACGTCTACAAGAAGAAGGTTGCGTAGTAGACATCATGGGATCGTATGCGCCAGCTTCATAGTGCCTATGATCTCCCGTTGCTATTGATTGGTGACCTAAATGAGATTAGTGCGTTACAATAGAAGGATGGTGGGATCCCTCGCCTAGTCCAGTATATAAACGCATTTCAGGAAGCAAGAAGGAACTGTGAGTTGTGAGACTTGGCATACATTGGAGACCCATTCACATGGCGTCGAGGCATAATTCAAGCACGATTGTATAGAAGGCTGGTAAATGATGCTTGGGCATCGATCTTCCCCCATATTGCACTAGTAAATACCGAATTCAATCACTCAGACCATCGGCCTCTTCTTGTTGATACATATTACTATCTCCAAGCAACTGGTGCTACTAATGGCTATGAGAGAGTACATTCGATGCCACTCTAACAGAAGCATGGGTGAAGGTAGAAGCTGACCTGAATGCTATGAATATTTATGAGAAACTAAACCTGATGCATGCAAAGTTTCATGATTGGGATCAGCGGGTGAAAGGATCGAGAAGAGGTGTCTAGAGGGGGGGGGGTCATTAGACCCTCAACTAATAAAGTTGGCAGTTTTTAAGTTTTTCAAGTTGATGTGATAGATTGGCACAATTTCAAGCAAACACATTACAATTCAAGCAAGCATGCAAAGAGTATATGAGCAGCGGAAAGTAAAGCATGCAACTTGCAAGAAAGTAAAGGGATGGTATTGGAGTGTGCAAACACAATTGGAGACACGGATGTTTTTGGCGTGGTTCCGATAGGTGGTGCTATCGTACATCCACGTTGATGGAGACTTCAACCCACGGAGGGTAACAACTGCACGAGTCCATGGAGGGCTGCACCCATGAAGGGTCCACGAAGAAGCAACCTTGTCTATCCCATCACGGCCATCGCCCATGATGGACTTGCCTCACTAGGGTAGATCTTCACGAAGTAGGCGATCTCCTTGCCCTTACAAACTCCTTGGTTCAACTCCACAATCTTGTCGGAGGCTCCCAAGTGACACCTAACCAATCTAGGAGACACCACTCTCCAAAAGGTAATAGATGGTGTGTTGATGATGAACTCCTTGCTCTTGTGCTTCAAATGATAGTCTCCCCAACACTCAACTCTCTCTCATAGGATTGTATTTGGTAGAAAGATGATTTGAGTGGAAAGCAACTTGGGGAAGGCTAGAAATCAAGATTCATATGGTAGGATTGGAATATCTTGGTCTCAACACATGAGTAGGTGGTTCTCTCTCTTAGAAAATGATTGCTGGAAGTGTAGGCAAGTTCTGATGGCTTTCTCCACGAATGAAGAAAGGGTGGAGGTGTATATATAGCCTCCACACAAAATCTAACCGTTACACACAATTTACCAAACTTGATGGGACCGAATCAGAAAACTCGGTTAGACCGATTTAGTTCATAATGTGACCGTTAGGAATTTCAGTGGACCGACATGTCAACTTGGTGGGACCGATTTCATTAGGGTTAGGGCATAACGTAATCTCGGTGAGACCGATTACACAAACTCGGTGAGACCGACTTTGGTAATAAGCTAACCAGAGAGTTGGTCACGCAAACTCGATGGGATTGATTTGCTCATCTCGGTGGGACCGAAACGTTACGAAAGGGAAACAGGGAGTTTGCATTGCAAACTTGGTGGGACCGATTGCTTCATCTCGGTTAGAGCGAAATGTTACGAAGGTAAACAGAGAGTTTGCAATCCCATCTCGGTGAGACCAAGATCCCTATCGATGAGACCGAAGTGACTAGGGTTTCTGGCAGTGGCTATGTCAACTGAACTCGGTGGCGCCGGATTGATCAAATTGGTGGGGCCGAGTTTGACTTTTGGATTGGGACATATGTGGATATGAGAAAGTGGTTGAGGGCTTTGGAGCATATCACTAAGCACTTTGAGCAAGCAAGCCATTAAGCAACACCTCATCCCCTTTTAATAGTATTGTCTTTCCTATGTACTCAATGTGATCTTGGATCACTGAAATAGAAAAATGTAGAGTCTTGAGCTTTAGAGCTTGAGCCAATCCTTTTTCCTTAGCATCTTGAAGGGGTTCCACATCCTCTTGTCCATGCCACTCCACTGTTGGACTTATCTGAAATATACTAGATAAAAGTATTAGTCCAACAACAGATATGTTGACATTAATTACCAAAATCACCCAGGGAGCACTTGTGCTTTCAATCTCCCCCTTTTTGGTAATTGATGACAACATACATCAAAGCTTTAGATAAATATATAGAGAAAGGCAGGTAAAGCTTTGGAGGGACATCATGTAAATATGGAACATAAGAGCATGTGAGTGCATAATCATGACAGAGCAAGCAATGAGTTGCACGTATCTTGGCTATATGCATCAGAGCAAATGGTGTGAATATATGAAATGTACCTTCATGCTCATGAGTCCTTCTAGCAAACAATATGTACATCAGCAAGCGATCCTCATGTACATGAGTGTGATGCATGTACTTACCTTGTGGTCTTGAGCTAGCTTTGGAAGAGATGAACCTGAGTAAACAAGGTTAGACAACACAGAAACATCTACTAAAAAGAGCAAGACCAGCAAACCACAAGAGTACCAAGACTGGGATGACATGTAGAGAGTGAGTACTAGGTACTCCATTTATTGTAGACATGTCCCCAAAGGTAAAGATATTCAATGAATTCAAAGATTTCCTTCCCTTAGATATCTTGCTCCCCCTGAATCTTATATGGGATACTGGGAGAATATAGGGAATAGAAAATTAGAGCAAAGCAAACACAGAAACAACATGAACATGTCTTTCCCCTCTAAAGACATGTGACTTCTCTCCTCTTTACATACCAGGCATCTGTGGTCTCTCTTTGATGCGATAATTTATCTCTCTTTCCCCCTTTTGATATGATTAAGCTTTGATGTGAGCTCTCTCTCCCCCTTTGACATCAATTTCCAAGAAGTGTTCTTTTGGAGTGTGAGTCAAAATAGGTTTGATCCTTGAGTCACATGGCAAAGTAGCAGGGAAAAATAAGGCGCTGGTAGAGGATAAGAATCATCGAGTGGAGATGGAACAAAATGTGTAGGATGCAAATGACAAATGTTTTATTAGTATTGAAATCGGCTACACCAAGTTGTTTTCTTAGGTGGCACCAAAATGTTTCGGTTTGACCGAAAGAGACAAACCGGTGTGTCCGAGTTCATTATAGAGAAAAAGCACTTGTCACCTCAGCGCACTAAGCAAATAAGATCTCACAAGGATTTGCAGGGAATTGGATGCAAGGAAAAATGAAGAAAATAACAGAGAAAAGAAAAGAAATATAGATGAAGTTTTTTTTGAAAGGGGAACTAGCATGCAAGAGACAAATGCAAGAACACAGAGAAACACTAGAGAACTTCATCTAGAATTGGTCGGCGACAAAGTCACCTATGTTAGAGTATATTAACTTAGGAGTCAAGTGAAGACAGTTGATCATAGGTCATACTCATCATTTAAGCTCAAAATGGGGTTGCCGTTTTTCGTTTAAGCATTTTGATGTATTCACATCTTGTTGAGCTGCTTTGACCCATGACTTGGGGTAAAGCTTCTCTAATATGGAATAACATACCATGGGTGGTGGTGTTGATCTTGATCATGTAGTTGAACTTGTGTGGGATGCTCAAAGTTGATATAGTTCATTGGGAGCACCACTTGTAATTGGAGTTCATGTACCTGCATGAGTTAGTTTTGCAAGGAATAGCACTTGTGTATCCAAAATGACAATCATGGATATGATACCAAAAGAAATTTGATATATAGAAATGGTCAAAGGATATGTTTGAAGGGTTTCATGCTTCCTTGTCTTCAACCACCGTATTATAGAGACTTGGTGATGTAGAGATTGCTCAAGATGTGAGTGAGTTGCAATCTCATATATTTAGATTTATCCAAGTACCTACAAGGGTTAGATAACATGCAAGGGTGCAAATATATCCAAGACATATCATTATCATCATAAGAGAAACATCAAGGATTAGTCAAAGGCTCATGCCTTGCATGTATCCAAATGGAGTTCCTACTCCAAGTTTGAAGCATCAATGATGTTCAATTCACCTCTCAATCTGCAAAACACTTTCTCATCAAGCGGTTTGGTGAATATATCTGCCAATTATTGCTTCTCAGTACGAACATGCTTAAGGTGAATGTCTCCTTTAGCAACATGATCTTGAATGAAATGATGACAAACTTCAATATGCTTAGTTCGGGAATGTTGCACGGGATTGTGAGCAATCTTAATAGCACTTTCATTGTCACAAAGAAATGGAACATGTTTCACATATATCCCATAATATTTAAGAGTTTGGGTCATCCAAAGTAATTGAGCACAACATGAACCGGCGGCAATGTATTCCGCTTTGGCATTGGATAAGGATACCGAGTTTTGTTTCTTGGAGGACCAAGACACAAGAGATCTACCAAGAAATTGACAAGTACCCGAAGTGGACTTTCTATCAACCTTGTCACCGGCATAGTCCGAATCGGAGTAGCCAACAAGATCAAAAGAAGACCTCTTTGGATACCAAATGCCAAAATTTTGTGTATGTATTGAGTATCTCACTATCCTTTTCACAGCCTTAAGATGACATTCTTTAGGGGCCGCTTGATATCGTGCACACATGCACACATTTAGCATAATATCAGGACGGGAGGCACATAGATATAACAATGAACCAATCATAGAGCGGTAAACTTTTTGATCAACGGGTTCACCATCTTTGGTCAAATCAAGATGTCCACTAGTAGGCATGGGTGTGTTCATACCTTTGCATTCTTGCATATTGAACTTCTTGAACAAGTCCTTGGTGTACTTTGTTTGAGAGACAAAGGTACCTTCCTTAGTTTGCTTGATTTGTAAACCAAGAAAGAATTTGAGTTCACTCATCATGGACATCTCAAACTTCTCCGACATTAGCTTTCCAAACTTCTCACTAAAATGGGGGGTTAGTTGAACCAAATATAATATTATCAACATAAATTTGGCACACAAATAATTCTCCATTAACCGTTTTAGTGAAAAGAGTAGAATCAATTTTTCCGATCTCAAAGCCGTTTTCAATAAGGAACTTGGTTAAGCATTTATACCACGCTCTAGGGGCTTGTTTGAGACCATAAAGAGCTTTGTGAAGTTTGTAAACATGATTGGGTTTCTTAGGATTAACAAAGCCAGGAGGTTGTTTAACATAAACTTCCTCCTCAATTTCACCATTAAGAAAAGCACTTTTAATGTCCATTTGGTACCAAGTGATATCATGGTGATTAGCATAGGCAAGTAATATGCGAATGGACTCAAGTCTAGCAACTGGGGCATATGTCTCACCATAGTCCATACCTTCGACTTGTGTGTAGCCTTGGGCGACGAGACGTGCTTTGTTGCGAACTACTTGTCCATCTTCATATTGCTTGTTGCGAAACACCCATTTGGTACCGATGATGTTTTGGTTGTTGTCGGGCTTCTTGACCAATGTCCACACTTGATTTCTCTCAAAGTTGTGTAGCTCTTCATGCATGTCATTTATCCAATCGAGATCTTCCAATGCTTCTCGAACCTTCATGGGTTCAATTCTAGAGATGAATGAATAATGTTCACAAAAATTAGCCAATTAGCCAAACGAGATTTAGAGCGAGTGATTCTCCCGGTTTGGATATCATTGTAGATTTGCTCGACGGGATGTCTTTGGAGATTCTTGCTTGAACTCGTGAGAGCTTTTGTTTTGGTCGGGGTGGAACATCTTCTTCATCATCTTGTTCTTCTTCTTTGGCCTTCTTCATTGCTGACGTTGTCGTTCTCTTGTCGTGGTGGAGAAGGAGGTTGATGAGGTTCATCTTGGTGTACTTCCTTGTTTTCTTCATCTTGGTGTGTCCACCACTTGTGGATGCTTCCATATCAACTCTTGGTTCACCTTGTCATGAGGTAGAAGCTTCCACTTGGATGGACGAGGAACTCTCCTTCACCTCCGTTGGACGGATCTTGCCAATAGACAAGTCTTGGATTGCTTCCGAAGGCTCTTTGTCTCCTACATCAATTGGCAATTTCTCTATTTGCGAGCCTTTAGATTCATCAAACTTCACATCTACCGTCTCTTCAACCTTTCAGGTGAAATTGTTGTAGACTCGGTAAGTGTGAGAGTTTGAGCCATAACCAAGTAGGAAACCTTCATGAGATTTGGGAGCAAATTTAGAACGACGATGCTTATCAAGAATGTAGCACTTTGAGCCGAATACTCAAAAGTATCCAACTTGGGGTTTGTTACCGGTGAGAAGATCGTATGCCGTCTTGCCGAGTAGCTTCTGAAGATACAAGCGATTTGTTGCATGACAAGCTGTCTCAACCGCTTCTGCCCAAAAGTGTTTTGGCGTCTTGTACTCATCAAGCATCGTTCTCGCCATTTCGATGAGCGTCCGGTTCTTCCTCTCAACAACTCCATTTTTTGAGGTGTGTACATAGCCGAGAACTCATGTGAGATCCCTTCTTCGTGTGTTCACATTGGCGTTCTTGAACTCCGTTCTGTTGTCGCTGCGAACCTTCTACATCTTCACTTCAAATTGATTTTGAGCCTTCCTAGCGAAGTTCTTGAAGATCTTTTGGACCTACGATTTATCATCAAGAAAGAACACCCACATAAATCTTGAAAAATCATCAACTATAACTAGACCAAATGAGTTTCCACCGAGACTTTTGTAGGCATTGGGACCAAAGAGATCCATATGAAGTATCTCGAGCGGTCTTCTCGTGGTCATGATATTCTTCACGGGGTGGCTTCCTCCAACCTGTTTTCCTGCTTGGCAAGCTCTACAAAGTCCATCCTTGTCAAATATAACATCTTTTATTCCAAGGATATGATCACCTTTAATAAGCTTATCAAGATTTCGCATGTCCCACATGACCTAACCTCTATGCCACAACCAGCCTTTAGAAGATTTAGCAATTAAGCAAGTTCTCAGTTGAGCCTTTTTAGTGAAATCAACAATGTATAGATCACCTCGACGTATGCCGGTAAAGACCATTTTATGATTATCTCTTCGAAACACTTGGAAATCTACTTTGGTAAATAGAACATTGAAACCAAAATCAGCAAGTCTAGATACCGAAAGTAAATTATACCCAAGGAATTCAACGAGCATGACATTTTGTATGGAGCTATCATGTGAGATGGCCACCTTACCGAGGCCAACCACCTTACCCTTTGAGTTATCACCAAAAGTGATATACTTTTGAGGACCGTTGTTTTCAGCAAGCTCACGAAACATATCTTTGTCTCCGGTCATGTGATCGGTACATCCACTATCAAGGACCCATTCCTTTCCTCCAGCCATGTAGCCGCAAAGATTTGCCATAAGTCCAAAGTGTCTCATTGCATCATCAAGATCATAGTCACTATCATCATCCTGATCATAGTATCCATGTTCAACATCATCTTGCAAATGATTATTTCCTAGAGAGAGTGATTCATTAGATAAGTGATCATGAAAATAATCATCTCTATGAATTCTAATAGCTTTGGAAATAATATTGCTAATTATTCCAACATCTCCTTTGGCACGCATAAGATTAGTAAGCTCAAATAGACAATCACCAAACTTAGGATCATTGGAATTCAACTTACTC
This sequence comes from Aegilops bicornis, assembly GCA_021605145.1. Lineage (NCBI taxonomy): Eukaryota > Viridiplantae > Streptophyta > Magnoliopsida > Poales > Poaceae > Aegilops > Aegilops bicornis. Next base: position 868,022,060 of record CM038675.1, on the reverse strand, counting down.
AAGGCAATTGACTTATGAAGAATTTCATCTAAGTTTTGCAAGCAATAGTTTGGAAATCTTTCCTCAAGAAATCTCCATATAGTGTAGGCATAGTCAAGAGTAGGCAAGCTAGCAATCAAGTTTCTAGGCAAACTTCTAGTGATAAGATTAACAGTTCTAAGATTGCGAGTCATGTCAATAGACTCATCAAGGGTAGCATGCGTAGGATCAACATGAGGTGCACAAGGGTTAGTAATCTACTTGTTCAAATGATATTCATTGAAAATCACAAGCATCTCATTTTTTCACTCATGAAAGTACTCTCTATCAAGTATAGGCACTCTATGTCCAAGACTCCCCAACGTAGACTCATCCATCATCCTCAATTGGTGATTAAACCAAAGCAATGGAGATCAATGCTCTGACACCAATTGAAAGGATGGAGAAGAGGTGTCTAGAGAGGGAGGGGGTGATTAGACACTCAACTAATAAAGTTGACAGTTTTTAAGTTTTTGAAGTTGGGGTGATAGATTGGCACAATTTCAAGAAAACACATTCAAGCAAGCATGCAAAGAGTATATGAGCAGCGGAAAGTAAAGCATGCAACTTGCAAGAAAGTAAAGGGATGGGATTGGAGTGTGCAAACGCAATTGGAGACACGGATGTTTTTGGCGTGGTCCCGATAGGTGGTGCTATCGTACATCCACGTTGATGGAGACTTCAACCCACGGTGGGTAACGGCTGCGCGAGTCCACGGAGGGCTCCACCCACGAAGGGTCCACGAAGAAGCAACCTTGTCTATCCCATCATTGCCATCGCCCACGAAGGACTTGCCTCACTAGGGTAGATCTTCACGAAGCAGGCGATCTCCTTGCCCTTACAAACTCCTTGGTCCAACTCCACAATCTTTTCCGGAGGCTCCCAAGTGACACCTAACCAATCTAGGAGACACCACTCTCCAAAAGGTAATAGATGGTGTGTTGATGATGAACTCCTTGCTCTTGTGCTTCAAATGATAGTCTCCCCAACACTCAACTCTCTCTCATAGGATTCCATTTGGTGGAAATATGATTTGAGTGGAACGCAACTTGGGGAAGGCTGAAGATCAAGATTCATATGGTAGGATTGGAATATCTTGGTATCAACACATGAGTAGGTGATTCTCTCTCAGAAAATGATTACTAGAAGTGTAGGCACGTTCTGATGGCTTTCTCCACGAATGAAGAAAGGGTGGAGGGGTATATATAGACTCCACACAAAATCTAACCGTTACACACAATTTACCAAACTCGGTGGGACCGAATTAGAAAACTCGGTCAGACCGATTTAGTTCATAATGTGGCCGTTAGGAATTTCGGTGGGACTGACATGTCAACTCGGTGGGACCGATTTCATTAGGGTTAGGGCATAACGTAATCTCGGTGAGACCGATTACACAAACTCGGTGAGACCGACTTTGGTAATAAGCTAACCAGAGAGTTGGTCAGGAAAACTCGGTGGGACCGATTCGCTCATCTCGGTGGGACCAAAACGTTACGAAAGGGAAACAGGGAGTTTGCATTGCGAACTCGGTGGGACCGATCGCTTCATCTCCGCTAGACCGAAACGTTACGAAGGGAAACATAGAGTTTGCAATCCCATCTCGGTGAGACTGAGATCCCTATTGGTGAGACCAAAGTGACTAGGGTTTCTGGCAGTGGCTATGTCAACTGAAATCGGTGGCGCCGGATAGATCAAATCGGTGGGGCCGAGTTTGACTTTTGTTTTGGGACATATGTGGATATGAGAAAGTGGTTGAGGGATTTGGAGCATATCACTAAGCACTTTGAGCAAGCAAGCCATTAAGCAACACCTCGTCCCCTTTTAATAGTATTGGCTTTCCTATGGACTCAATGTGATCTTGGATCACTGAAATAGAATTGTAGAGTCTTGAGCTTTAGAGCTTGAGCCAATCCTTTGTCCTTAGCATCTTGAAGGGGTTCCACATCCTCTTGTCCATGCTACTCCACTGTTGGACTTATCTAAAATATAGTAGATAAAAGTATTAGTCCAACAAGAGATATGTTGACATTAATTACCAAAATCATCCAGGGAGCACCTGTGCTTTCAGCGGGTTCTCAAAAATCTAGAAAGAGACTCCGGAAAGCCCAACGGGATCTCAAAGAAGTCATGGCTGGACCAATGTCTGATGACAATGATATAAAGAGGAAAGAATTGGCAGAATTGATTGAATATTTGCTTGAATTGGAAGAAATACAAGTTATGCAAAGATCCAGAGCTAATTGGTTGAAAGGGGGTGACCGCAATACATGATTTTTTCAAGCTTTGCTTCTGCTAGAAGAAAGAAAAACTTTGTAAAGAAACTAAAAGATGCGGGTGGAATTTGGTTGGAAGGTATGCCAGAACTGAACTCTCATGCCCTAATTATTTTTCTCACCTATTTACATCAGAGGTGCAGCATACGGATCCTACTATTATTCAGAAGGTGCACCGGAATGTATCTCAACATATGAATGACTTCTTAATGGCTCCATACATAGTTGAGGATGTGAGGAAGGCGTTTTTCAGTATTGGGGACCTGAAGGACCTAGGTCCGGATGGTTTACATGCAATTTTAAAAAACAATTATTGGCATATAATTGGATACTCGGGAGATTCTTTTGGCTATCAATTCTAAGAAGATTCAGGCAGAATGGAATGATACTACTATTGTGTTGATTCCAAAAACTGATGCACCTGAGCTGGTAACTCAATTTCAACCCATCAGTCTCTGTAATGTGCTTTCTAGAATTATATCCAAGATGTTGGCTTTATGACTGAAGGTTATTTTGATGGAAATATGTCCTAGAGGCAATAATAAAATGGTTATTATTATATTCCTTAATCATGATAAAGGTTTATTATTCATGCTAGAATTGTATTGACTGAAAACCTAAATACATGTGTGAATATATGAATAAATAACGTGGACATGAGTTGTTATTTACTAGACTAGCTCGTTAATCAAAGATGATTAAGGTTTCCTAACCATGGACATGAGTTGTCATTTGATAACGGGATCACATCATTATGAGAATGATGTGATAGACAAGACCCATCCGTTAGCTTAGCATTTGATCATATAGTTTATTGCTATTGCTTTCTTGATGTCAAATACATATCCCATTGACTATGGGATCATGCAACTCCCAAATACCAGAGGAATACCTTGTGTGCTATCAAACATCACAATGTAACTCGGTGATTATAAATATGCTCTACAGGTATCTCCGAAGGTGTTTTGTTGGGTTGGCATGAATCGAGATTAGGATTTGTCACTCCGAGTATCGGAAAGGTATCTCTGGGCCCTCTCGGTAATACACATCATAATAAGCCTTGCAAGCAAATGACTAATGAGTTAGTCACAGGATGATGTATTACAAAATGAGTAAATAGATTTTCCGGTAATGAGATTGAACTAGGTATAGAGATACCGACGATCGAATATCAGGCAAGTAATATACCGACAGACAAAGTGAATTGTGTATGTTATCATAACGGTTCGACCGTTAAATATCTTTGTAGAATATGTAGGAGCCAATATGGGCATCCAGGTTCAGCTATTGGTTATTGACTAGAGAGGTGTTTCGGTCATGTCTACATTGTTCTCGAACCGGTAGGGTCCACACGCTGAACATTCATTGATGATATAATATTATATGAGTTATGTGATTTGGTGACCGAATGTTGTTAGGAGTTCTGGATGAGATCGCGGACATTACGAGGAGTCTCGAAATGGTCGAGAGGTAAATATTGATATATAGGACGATGGTATTCGTACACCAGAAGTGTTCCGGAGGGTATCGGGTACTTATCGGGTCACGAGAAGGTGTTTCAGGTACCCCCGGCAAAAGTTATGGGCCTTAGGGGCCAAGAGAGAGAATGCACCAGCCACATGGGGCTGGTGTGGCCCCCATAGTAGGCCGTCCTAGGAGGAGAAGGAAAGAGGGGAAGGGGAAGGAAAGTGTTGATTAGGATTTCCACTTCCTTCCCTCTCCCCCCCTCCCCTCTTTCCTCCCTCCTCGGTTATATATGGCAGGGGGGCGCGCGGCTTGGGAGGGACTCCAAGTAGGATTCCTCCTACTTGGGCGCCTCCTATGGCTGCTCCTCCCTCCCTCGCACCTATATATATGTGGGGAGGGGGCGCCACACAAGATACACCATTGTCTTAGCCATGTGCGGCGCCCCCGTCCATCGTTTACTCCCCCTATCATATTTTTGTAGTGCTTAGGCGAAGCCCTGCGGAGATCACTTCACCATCACCGTCACCATGCCGTCATACTACCGGAACTCATCTACTACTTCGCCTGTCTTGCTGGATCAAGAAGGCGAGGACATCATCGAGCTGAACGTGTGCTGAACGCGGAGGTGCCGTACATTCGGTGCTTGATTGGTTGGATCGCGAAGAAGTTCGACTACATGAATAACGTTACTAAACGCTTCCGCTTTCGGTCTATGAGGGTACATAGACATACTCTTCCCCTTCGTTGTTATGCATCTCCATGGATAGATCTTGCACGTGCGTAGAATTTTTTTTGTTTTCCATGCAACGTTTCCCAACATATTTTTCCTGAGATAATTTCCCCTACACAAAGTGCCTTTTTTCCCGGGAGGAGGATCACTGATAATATATTAATTGCATATGAATGTGTGCATAAGATTAAGAATAAGAGGGCTGGTTAGATAGGACTGTGTGCTGTTAAACTTGGCATGCACCAAGCGTATGATAGGGTGGAATGGTCCTTCTTACATGATATGATGTTAACATTGGGATTCCATGAGCAATGGATTAAAATGATGATGGCTTGTGTACAAGGTAAGGTTTAACTCTCAAGATACAGACATGTTTACCCCTACCAGGGGCGTTAGACAAGGGGATCCACTTTCTCCCTATCTATTCCTACTCTGTGCGGAAGGGATTTCTAGTTTATTGCAGTATGACGAAGAATCTGGTGGCATAGAGGGAGTTAGAGTGTGCAGAAATGCACCATCAGTATCACACCTTTTATTTGCTGATAATTCTCTAATTCTTATGAAAGCAGATGTTTTAAATGCAGCTTCCTTACAACATGTTTTAGAGACTACCATCAGAGTTCAGGGCAATTGGTGAGTCTGTCCAAATCTAGTGTGTTCTTTAGTCCAAATACTCCTGCTGTATCCAGAACTGAAGTGTGTGAACAACTACATATTGACACTGAAGCATTGTCTGATAAATATATGGGCCTTCCAGCATTGGTAGGGGCTGATAGAAGTGACTATTTCAGGCACTTTATTGAGAGGATTAAAGAAAGATTAATGGGATGGATGGATAAACAACTGTCTACTGGTGGTAAGGAGATTTTACTAAAATCAGTGGCACAAGCGATCCCTATGTTTGCCATGTCTGTGTTCAGCATCCCTAAAATAATTTGCAAGGAAATAACTGATTTAATTTCCCAGTTCTGGTCGGGTGATGATGAGGAACATAATAGGATGCATTGATACTCTTGGTGGAAACTCTGCTATCCTAAAGCCGAGGGAAGAATGGGCTTCAGAGATTTATATTCCTTCAACTTAGCATTGTTATCAAAGCAGTGTTGGAGGATTATTACAAACCCCGACTTATTATGTGCTAGAATTCTAAAAGCGAAGTACGTCCCTAACAACAGCCTTTTACAAGGAACCTTTAAAAATGGTTCTTCCTTTACATGGCAAAGTATTATGAAGGGACTAGAAACCTTCAAGTTGGGGTACATATGGAGGATTGATACAGGAGAAAATGTTCATATATGGAGAGATCCCTGGATTCCATTAAGTCCGGATAGGAAGGTCATTACAGCAAGGGGACACACAATCCTAGCTACAGTTGATGAACTCACGGATCCTAATGCAAACACATGGGATGAAGATCTGATTAGCTCCATCTTTAACCCAGTTGATACAAGGAGAATACTTCACATTCCATTGAGCTATGGCGCTTTTGATGATTTTATCGCTTGGCATCCTGACCGGAAGGGTATATTCTCGGTCAGACCATCATACCGGGTGCAATGGACTCAAACTTTTCAGCGCAATGCAAATGTGCTGGAGAGGCCGAGCGGGTCCTGTTCTCAGGCAGTGTGGAGTGCATTGTGGAAGCTGAACATCCCATGGAAAATACAAATTTTCTACTGGCGTGCGTTACATGGAACTATGCCTCTAAAATCCATAATCCATAACCGGCACGTGGGTTCGATGGGAGCATGCCCGATCTGTCATCAGGGTGTAGAGGATGTGCGGCATCTGCTGTTTGAGTGCACTCATGCAAGGGATTTATGGAGTCAGCTGGGTGTTCTGGACAGAGTGGACGAGGCAAGGAGAGTAGACCGGTCTGGATCGGTCATTTTGGAACATATCCTTGTTGCACCAGATAGTCCAGCTCTCATTAAACCGAATCTGGATGTTAAACAAATCATAGCAGTGGGTGGTTAGTATCTTTGGTGGATCCGAAGACAACACACGCTTGATGAGACTCCTCCTACTCCCATGAGGTGGTCTGTTCTGGCAATTGCTAATAATTATCATGTTGCTAATTCCAAGAGTGTGGTAGTACTATAGCGATGGAAAAAAATCGGACCCAAAGTATGTCAAGCTCAACGTTGACGCCTCATTCCATCCTGATGTTGGAGAAGGGGCAACAGCGGCAGTGATTCGGGATGCTAAAGGAAATTTTCTAGCTGCACAATGCAAATTCATTTCATATGCAGCAGATGTGGTTAATGTGGAGGCAATGGCAATGTGAGATGGACTGGCGCTTGCTAATTCCTTAGGTATGCCGCGGGTGGAAGCGGAATCGGACTCTATGATTGTCGTTGATGCGTGTGTGGGACACACAACATGGGATGCAAATTCAGCAATGTTCGCATAATGTGTTGATATTTCTTCTTCTATTGGGAAGGTCGTCTTTAAACATTATTATCATGATTGTAACGAAGCGGTCCATGTGCTAGCTAACTACTCTTATTGTAATAAGATTATTAGTAGTTGGACGAACGAGCCTCCTAGCTTATTAGTCTCAAAACTGATGAACGATGTTATCCCTGTTTAATTCAATAAAGTTGCCATGATGGCCTTCCTAACAAAACAAAAACGTGCACGTAGCGGCATCCTGCACGTGGCTCGTGATAGTGTTGAGCGGGAAGCCAGAGCAGGCGCACCCCGACGATTCAGCAAGTTCGAGGAGGGTCTGCTTTTTGGGAGACCTTGTCGGCCTCGTCAATGTATGCATGTACGATGCCGGGGAGCTCAGCAAGGTGTTGGACGAGCGCGCGCCGGAGCCTATATATGCATGCATGTACGTGACTGTATAATAACGCATGCATGAATTCTGGTTTAGTACTCTCTCCGTTCTTAAATATAAGTCATCTCAGAGGTTCCAGTATGGACTACATCAAAATGAGTGAATCTACACTCTAAAATACATCTATATACATCCGTATGTTGTCTGTATTGAAAGTAGTGAGTATTATATATTTTATGTTCACGAAACAGTTTCGCTAAGTCTTAGTCGACTGAGACTACTGAGACTTCGTTACGTTTCAGTCGATTCTATATTCCTTTGATTTTGCATGGAGATTCATACAATTTTTTTATTTTCAGTCTTTTCTATTTTCTTCTTATACTATGTCACTTACTGAGACTTGGTTAAGTCTCAGACTGAGACTAAGTCACACCCTTTGCGAAAACGTCTAAAGTCATACATATATCAGTTATCACAAGTCCTTACAAATACACCCTTACAAAAAAATAGATATTTATTCAGAATATTTGGGGTGCCGAAATATTCTACCACCCGCATCCATCGGTGGTGCGCCGTGAGCATAGCTTGATGCCGCCTCTAGGCCTCCCCCACGGCAGAACAAGTTTTTGAAACCTAGGAGTTTGTAGAAGCAACGGCCGAAAGCCATCGATGCAGACCACAGACACTGGTGGCCCCGATCCAAGAAACAAATCGTCGCCCCAGAGGAAAAATACCCAATAAGGGCATGTAGAAACTCCAAAGACCACATTACTTAACAGTATAACTCGCCATCTACGAGCCACCACAGCGTTTTGACATCGTCAGCCATCGGATCAACCTAGTAACAAACCAGATCCATACAGCTTTTCACCATGTCACGATCCATTCAACACAAATGTAGTTGGGCCGCTGCTCCGCAAACCGAGCTAGGGACCACCTTGTTTCACGGGTCGATCAGTGGCCAAAAGCCCACGGAGCTTCCGTGCGTACTCCAACTTCGAAAGAGAAACAAATCTATGCCGACGCGACTCCCCAGTCCCCCGTGATGCGTGGAGATGCCGCAATTCGGCTCAGCGCCGGCGGCGGGCACTATTGCCTTCGTATCTCCGCTTCCGCTATGCTCCTCTCGCCGCTTCGTTCGTTCAAGTATGTTTCTATCATTCTATGCCTTACAAGTTGATCTCTTCATCCACCTATTGTTTTGTCTCTTAGACGACATTATGATCCTGATACAAGTTTCCGTAAACCTGCATTTGGATTGTCCCTTTTATTCCTTCCAGTTCGTCTGTACAAATATCTTCTATTAAATATTCTTCCGCTTATGTCAGTCGTGCTAATGGGATCGTCGGCTCCAGCAGTCCGTTCTTGGGCCCCTTGCTTCCAGATTTTCCCTATTGCTTTTGTTAGGAAGTGTTTGGATAAATCCCAGTTTCAGAATATCTATATTTGTTATATACATTATTTTTGCAGAGCCATGCGAGATTGGTGAAGAATGTTCCGAGAAATACTTGACTGAACCATTCCACATGAACTAGAAACAATGGCTCATTGACAAGTTTTCCTTTTTTGTTGCACTGTTCATACTGCCAAACATTCAAACCTACTACCATAGGTCTCTCATTGTTCATAAGCATACCATCAGCTTCTACAGTGATGCGAGTTCTACTACTAGGAAATGAGATAAAAAATGTTAGGTACGTTATGACTTATGGCAAATGAGATCTTCATTTTACCTCTGTGTATGTGTACCACTTCCTGAAATTCCAAGTTATAAGAGTCATTGATAGATTATATTACTCCCTCCATCCCAAAATTTTTGTCTTATACTCCCTCCGTCCCGAAATATTTGTCGGAGAAATGAATAAAATTGGATGTATCTATAACTGAAATATGTCTAGATTCATCCATTCCTCCGACAAGTATTTCCGGACGGAGGGAGTATTTGTCTAGATACGGATGTATCTAATACTAAAATGTGATTTGATGTATGCAGCTGTCTCTAACACTAAATCTGTTGCAAAGAAATTGATCAAACAAGTTCCGTTCTGCTTCTTGTACCTATAGTTACGTACATAAACCCATAAAACTTAAACACGTCAGCTAATGGCTGTTGGTTTTGTATTCCCAGGTACATCAACCATTTCTCAGTCTCTCCAGCATATATTTTGCTTCAATAATAGAGACACATCTTTGCTTCTTATCATGAATAATAGTGCAGAAAACAAATATAGCCATGCCTGCTATTGTTTTGTTAATACCACCTCTGAATACTTAGTTCGAGTTCATTAGTTTAATTTCATAAACTTGCGTGTTTGTAAGAACTTGTGATTGCATGCATTTAGGGCCTCAATTATTGACTATGTGTATGCATTCTAAGTGTATTGGTTGCACTATCTTTCAAGCTTCATGCACGGCAATATGTGTTCTGTACCCGAAATTTATTCTCTTTGAGTACCAACACTTTTTCTCATGACTCTACAATATAACATGCAAGGTAGGCGGGCGCGGCAATGCGCGCATTCACGTTCTAGTAGACCACAAAAGACGGCTAAATACAGATGGATCCACGAAAACACAAACCGACCGGGTCCCAGGAGACCCGCCGGAGAGACAGCTCCACACGCCCTTCACTGACGAAACACACACCAATGAAATAGGGATGAGGCGGAGAGAACATTATTCCTATCCTGGGGCAACACCGTTGTTCTGTCGCGCCAAAGCAAACACAAAGGGCACCAAAAGAAAACCCGAAAATATCACCCACACCGTTGTACGACAGGTCCGAGTATAATGTTTAGATCGCCGCCATACAAAATCGTGGACCGTGCCCTCTTTTTTGATGATCCATGCAAACTTCCACCTTCTTCTTAAGATGCTTCAAAAATAGCATCACATCGTCGGCAAATATTGATAGGCGATGTGCCAATCTCCTAGAACCCAATGGGGAGAGTCATACCATGGCTCCCTGCATACCTTAACATATAATGCGTCACCACTATGACGAGGATGAAGATCATGGGCGAGAGAGGGTCCCCTTGTCGCAAGCCACTAGTGCAAACCAGCGTTGATCTCGAAGTGCCGTTCACAAGAACCCTCGTAGTGCCCGAGGCCAACAGACCACACATCCATGAAATCCACCTCGATCCAAACCCACTGTTGCCAAAAACTTGTAATAGGAATGACTAATCCACCATGTCAAATTATTAGTATATGTCCAACTTAACCAGGCATGACAACTTGAATAGTGCGTGCAACCGTCTTACCATACCTTGCACCAACATGAAGTTGTCTGGCAAGGCCTTTCCTCGAACAGTGCACTTTGATGCAATCCCACAACCGCCGGCAACTCCACTGCAACTCTATTTTCCAATATTTTCTTCAATATTTTAACGTCGCCATGCTCCAAGCTCACTAGCATGTAATCTTTCAGCTCCATGTCCCCATTTGCTTGTGGTAAGAGAACAATTAGGGCTTTATTGATGCTTACAAGCCCACACAAATCACCCCGTGAATAATAGTCCACTGCACGCATGGAGTCCCCTTGATGACAACCCAAGAAGACTTATAGAACCTTCCCGTGAAGCCGTCCGGCCTAGGTGCCTTATCTGGAGGGTGGTCCTTAACCACTGCCCAAACTTCATCTTTAGTAATTGGTGCCTCCAAGTGCACAAGAACATGTGATGGAATCTCCAGGGTATCCAAATCAACCGCGAATGTTGGATTTCTGGTTGTGCCCAATAAGGCAGAATAGAACGCATCCACGGCCTTCAACAACTCCTCCCGTCCCGAGACAATTACCGCATCCACCTAAAGCTGCGGGATCGCGTTCTGGCGGCATCATTATTGGCGTGATGATGGAGGAATCACATGCTTGCGTCCCCTTCCTTGAGCCATATCAACCCAGATCTCAACCTTGGCATATTACGCTCAAGCGAGATCAACCCGAGAAGCTTCTGCTTAAGAGTGCATCATCGCCCCACCTCGTCGTGGGATAACACCCTAGATTCCATGGCCACGTCAAGCCGAAATATAACTTCAATGGCCACCAAAAATTGTAATTTGACATTGCCAATCAACTTGGAGCTCCATCTCATGAGGCCCTTGGATGTGCCCAACATCTTATTATGTTGCACTTTGAATGGGTTCCCCATCCAAGGGACCGAATCCCAAGCCGCCTAAACCGTCTCCATAAAACCCTCAGCCTTCGGCCAATAACTTTCTAAAAAAACCTCCTGGCCATATGCATGCTCGCGTCAAAAAAAAAAAAGCAATGAGTAGTGATCCGAGGTCATCGTGCTAATAGCCAAGAGGAAGCTGGAGGGGAATAGAGCCTCTCACGAGCTAGTAGAGAAAATGTGGTCCAGCTTGTACAGAGTGACCTGCTCCCTCTCATCGGTCCACGTATACCGACAATTGTTCAAATACATGTCCTTCAGCTCTAAGGAGTTTAAAAATCACAGGAAGTGATCCATCATCCTTCAGTTGACGTTCCCATTGCTCTTGTCCGTTCCATCAATGATTTTGTTAAAATCCCCCACTATCAACCAATGCCCCCACATGGAGGTCATCAATGTGTCGGGCTTTCTCAGCCTCACCAGTTACTATAGAAAATTCGTCCTCCACTATGGCATCACCACAAGCTGCTCACCTAGTTGCTGAAAAAGAATGGGTCCACTGGGACGAGCAGGCATATGCCACCTTTGAGCTACTCAAGTAAGCCATGGTGTGCATGTCAGTGCTCGGCTTGCTAGACTTCTGCCATCCGTTCTCCATCGAGATAGACGACTGCCACACCAGCATGGGCAACGTGCTCGTCATCCAATGCATACAATAGCAAGGCATTGGGCATCAAGAATCATAAGCTCTCCACTTATGAGAAGGGATTCTTGGTGGTGATGATGGTCGTTGACAAGTGTGGCGTGTACCTGCAAAGAGGACCCTTCCAGATCGTCCCTAACCACAATAGTCTTTGCATGCTTGGCGACAAACAACTCGACCACGAGCTACAAACACAAGGCGATGTGGAAACTAGTTGGACTACAGTTCACCTTCAGGTACAAGCGGGATGTGAGGAACAGCACCGCGGAGGCGCTCTTACTCTCTGTCAGCCGTAGTGACTAGTGGAGGTGGCCAATTCCTACTACTAAACTGATCCTGAAACATCGGAGCTGTGGCTCACCTCACGCTCCACAGCACCGACGAGCACGGGCACGTACTACGAGAAGGCATGATCCGACAACAGGGTCGGCTATAGATTGACGCCAAACGGTGCTCTAGACAGAACTCATCTCGGTGCTGCACAATAGCGCCATCGACGGCCACTCTGGCAACACGGCTGTTAGCGCTGCCTCTCCTCGCAACGCCGCTTCTTCCTCTCAATGCTCTCTTGTGATTCTCACGAACACACACCTATGGAAGAAACCCATAAAACACACACACACACACACACACACACACACGCATGTACAAGGAAGACCCCAAATTCATTGCGCTGAGGCTTCCCTTGTAATCACAACCACTACATGTTTTCCTCTACCCTCACGGCCTCATTTCTTTCCTTACTCAATAGAAGTATTTATACACAGGATTAGGCAATCCTGCCATGCAACTCACGCCACTACTTCTATCCACTATCTGCATGCATTAACCACTAACAACCTACCCACGTACAAAGCCATACAATGCCTTCTGGGATCTCTTCATATCCACTTGACTCGCACTGCTAAGAACATCATCGACTTAAGCAAAATTACATGTGGATAATTAACTAAACGTCCAGCGTGCGTGGTGACTACTTTACTATTTCCAATGGACCTAACCGTGCATCCTTACAATGCGCCCTTTGCTACTTTAACAGTCTAACTAACTTAGCCAAATCATTCGACAACTAACCCACTAATTCGAAACCTTCAAGTCAAGAATGAAGCCTTACTCAGTAAATGGCTGTTCAAATTACTTACTGAGGAGGGAGTTTGGCAAACCCTTCTGCGCAATAAATACCTTGGCCAAAAAGCGGTGTCCTAGGCATTTTGGACCCAAGGGACTCGCATTTTTTGTCTGGCCCGATGGCGGCAAAAAAACATCTTTTTCTTGTTGGGTCTTTCGTGAAAAAGGATGGCTCAGAGAATGTTTCTGGGAGGATAAGTTGTTGGGAACCGCCACTCTCCGGTAACAATATCCAGCCTTGTACCGCATTGTCCGCGGTAAGACTGATACCCTTGCGCAGGTGCTCAGCTCCTCCCCTACGGATGTTTCATTACGAAAGGATCTAGTTGGCCCCCATCTTACGTCATGGCAACGTTTGTTATCCCATTTGGATTCAGTTAACCTGACATCTGGACGGGATGTATTTCGTTAGATTCTCACGACATCCAGGTCATTTAGAGTTGACTCTATGTATCATGCCCTCATGCACTCAGAGATTCCAGTGCATAATAATAATATCAGTAATATATGAAGGTTGAAGATACCTTTGAAAATCAAGATTTTTATGTGGTATCTTCGTAAGGGAGTTACACTAACTAAAGACAATCTCGCCCGTTGCAACTGGCATGGAAGTAAGAAGTGTAGTTTTTGTACTCACGATGAGACAATTAAACACCTCTTCTTCCAATGCAAGTTTGCGTCTTCTACATGATCAATCATCCATATAGCGTCCAATATGTATCCACCGATAAGTGTTGACAATATATATGGTCATTGGCTTGACGGCATATCAAATAGGTTCTGCACGCTAATAAGGGTGGGAGGGTTTGCCTTATTATGGTCATGGCTTTGTCCATGTAGAAATGACATTAATGGTAAAACACCTTCAGCTTTGCAGGTTATTTGCCATTGTATGCACTCGCTTCGCATGTGGTCTATGTTGCACCGAACAGAGTATGAAGTGTTGAAGACGGTGTATTATGAGGTTGGAGCGAGTGGTTAGGGAGGTTTTTACTAAACATAGTTCGCAACATAATCTTCGGTTCGGTCCACGTCCTCCTTCGACATAGGCATAGCTCGGTCTTATAGGACTTTACTGGTGTCAATATGTCATTTCGTTTATTTATTTATTTTTGTCAAACTTGTTTCCATTGGCTGTGTGCACCCTAGTTAGGTAAAGGCCGGGTTTCGCCCAGTATGATTATATCCGCTGGATGCTATATTTTGAGATAATAGAAGCGCTCTTTATCAGGAAAACCCCACTAATTCTTGCACTAACATGATATGCACACATGCATATACACACATGTCAAGATTAATTCCAACAGCGTCGACGTCACCATGTCCGCAAGCTGTTCACGTGGGCAGGCCTCAAAAGCGCCCTGGAAGAGTTCGTGTGTCAACTACCAATATGCCAAGCACGATCACCACCGCCCAACACGCAAGCTCCAATCCCTGCCTATCCCATGGAGCCATGGCGTGATCTCACCATGGACGTCATCGAGGGCCTTCCCAAGTCCGAAGGCTGTGACTTCATCGTCGTAAATGTCGACCGACTCACGAAGTACGCACACTTGTGCCGTTACGGCATCCATTCAATGCCGCGCACGTCGCCCGCGCCTATTAGGAGAATATCAACAAATTTCATAGCGTCTCGCATTCGATTGTATCCGTCAGGGTGTTCACCAGCGCCATGTGGCGGAAGCTGCTCTATCCCACAACATACCATACCTAGACTAACGGACAAAGCGGACGTGTAAATCAGTGTTTGGAGATGTACTTGCGGTGCACCGTTCGACCACCCGAAGCAATGGGACAAGTGTGTAAAAGGCGGCTGAATTCTGGTACAGTTCCATTTATCACTCCTCTCTTAATTGCACTCCTTTCAAGGCTTTGTATGGCAAGGATCCCAATCTGGGCCGTCTTACCCAATCGAGTGGCACCCTGTCAGTGAACGTCGCCACCGGCCACCTCAACTAGGCAACCCACTTAAAGATGTTGCACGCCTAGCTCACGCGCGCCGAATCGTGATTCAAGAAGAAAGCAGATCGCCACCGCACCAAGTGTGGCTTCGCCGTCGGCGGGCAAGTCCTCCTCCAGCTGCAATGGTTCCGTCGCAAGTAGCCACTTCCCTAAGTTAGCGTACAAGCACTCCAGGCCGTTCACCATCAGTTGCAAGTCGGCATGCTAGCCTACCACATGCACCTGCCGTCGAACAAATACAAACACCCCGTCTTCCATGTCCCGCAAATCAGGGCGTTTGTCCGCAACTACACCCCGGTCTTCTCTGAGAAGCAATGTGTGCCAGAGTAGAATGAAGAGGGAAAAATGATTTGCAGTTAGTTCGATTGAAAGGACAAAAAATGATTCGGTGCCGGTCCGAGTGGAATGAAGAGGAAAAAAGATAAAATTACACTACTCTGTCTGAAATGGAAAATTTGCACCTGTCTGAGTCAACCCTTACTCACACGAGTTTATAAGTAAAGGAGAAAAGATTTGTATTGACCCAAGTCGAATGAATCAAAACGGTATGACGATGCAAAAACAAATAAATGTTTCCATTGAAGTTGGCAGCATTACTCCAACATAGATTTCTTGTTCAAGAGGATACGAGAAAGAACGACATATTGCAGCTTTTCCATGTCATAGAAAAATGACACGGTGGTTCAAAAGAAATTTGGCTCTCTGGAGGGAGGGGTGGAGAGAAGTACTCCAGGCAGATTCGTTTCTTTCTGGCAAGAAAAAAGACGCGAGACGGCAAAACGAGGCTGGCGTCACTCCATGCTTTTCGTGCCCAATACACACGAGCTTGTAAGCAAAGATTAAATGAGACGGAGTTAGTCCGAGTGAAAGGAAATAAATGATTCAATGCCGGTCCGAGATGAATGTAGAGGAAACAAAACTTGACACTAGTCTATCTGAAAGGAACTTTTTTTTGCTTCCGTCTGAGTCATCCCTAACTCACATAACAAGTTTATAAGTAAGTGGAGAAATGATTTGCATTGACCCAAATAAAGTGAATAAAAACAGCATCATGATGCAAAAACAAGGTTAAAAAATGTCCTGCCATCACACCACTTGGCCACTATAGCGAAGCGGGAAAAAGGGACATGACATTCCATACATTTGTCCATTGAAGTGTGCCGGATTACTCCAACATACATGTCCTGTATAAGAGGGTGCAAGAGAGAACGACATATTGGAGCTTTTCCATGTCATAGAAAACTGACCCAGCGATGCATGAGCAACTTGCCTCTCTGGGAGGGAAGGGGTGGAGAGAAGTACTACATGCGGATTCGTTTCCTTTAGGCTAGAAAAAAGACGCAGGTGGGCAAAAAGAGGTTGATCTCAGTCCATACTTTTGGCCTCCAACACACACGAGTTTGTTAGCACTGAAAAAATGATTCGGAGTTAGTCACAGTCGAGTGTTTTACAATTGGGCATCATTCAATTTTGTGGCCGTTCAATCTTGCACAGAGATTCACGCTGGGAGGTGCCTTTTTTTCGGGCGTTTTCCTTTTATGTTCCTTACCGGTCGCGTAATAGTTTCCGGGCGAACCCGTTACTGCCCAAGTGCCCATCCCCTAGGCCCTAGGCCTCTTTGTCTCTTTTTTTTCATTTCTGTCATTTCGATTCCTTGGCGATTTCTTTGTCGACCATGGCGATTCTGAGCTCCTTCTCTACTGCAACTTGATGTCCGATCCAGTTCCTTGTGGTTTCGGTTGGTTGTTCTCGTCTGCTCTCTTTCCCCACTGGATTTCTTCTAGATCTGGTTTGATTCGATTTCCCTGGTGTTTGATATAGATGCACGTGTACGTGTACTCGTAGCGGTGGATTTTCTCTAGCGATTTTTGTTGTTCTTGTAGTGGTAGGTGCATGGATGTAGCGGTGGATTCGTTTCCCCTTCGATTTTCTATGTGCTGGCCTAGGCGTCTGATCTGCTGGATCTAGTGGTATTGGTAGTTTTATTCCTGATCGTTCTTGTTATGTAGATGTAGGTCCTAGATCTTCCCTCGTTGATTTGATATCTGCTAGCCTGGGAGTTTGATTCAGAGGGTGTTTTTTGGGGGCCCGTTTTTTGGGGGTTAGATGTAGGTTCCTTGGTCGTTTGCTTCTGTATGTTCATGTGATGTAGATGCAGTTGCTTATTTCAGTCCTTGCTCTAAATTTCCTTTGCCCTGGTCAGTTGATTTTGCTCGTCTGTGTGATGTAGAAGTAGGCGCTAATGGTCAATCCTTGCTCCTTGCTCTGAATTTGGTTCACCAGTCATTTTTTATTCTAATGGCCCTTGTGATGTAGATGCAGGTCCTAATTGTCAATCCTTGATCTGAATTTAGGTTCAAGTGATGTAGAGATGTAGTAGTAATTTAGGAAAACCTCCCTCGTCTGAAGTCAGGTTCTTAGTCATGTGAATGTTCTTATTCATTCTGTTTTGGTTCTGTATGTGTTTGGTGGTCTGTGTTGTATCTTCAACTATTTTTTTGTTCATGAATTTCTCTGCCCTAGTACTTCTGTAATGAGGTGTTGGTACTTTAGATGTTACTCCCTCCGTCCCATAATATAGGACATTTTTTTATACTAGTGTAGTGTTAAAAAACGTCTTACATTATGGGACGGAGGGAGTATCTCCTTATTAGGTTGTGTTATTTTTCAGTTTTGGTGTTATGCAATTTCAGTTTTTCACTCATTCTGTAGTATGGTTTGATATGGTCATGTCAGTGTTGTTGTATCCTCATATATTTGATGCTTAGGGTTTTGTGTGTGTTAGATTTCAAGATCATGACGAGAATGAACTTCTCTTTCATGTGGTTTAGAGGAGTCACGGTCCTGTTCCCTGCCAGTCTTTTTCCCTTCCAGACTAAACGAAGGAAATATTAATTTCATTCGGGCAGGTGAGGAAGGGCGGCGTCGGCTTGACCATGTCTTCTGTCTTACTCGGTTCGGAGACTAAGTTTCTCATTCAATGGTGAGGTGTTTATAGAAAGCAAGGCCTCGCTCGACGAGTCATGTAGTCATAGGTTTGAGTTCCCTAATCAGTAGTGTAAGTTCCATAAGTAAGTAGTGTAACTTCCATTTGAATTCCATTAGTTTGCAACGTTTTTGAATTTGTATCACACTGGTGAGTTTCCTAGTTTTTTAGTACTGCAAGTTCCATAGGCAAGTAGTGGAAGTTTCCTAGTTTTGCAATGCCCGCTTGCACTTTTAGAACCTAACATTTTGGGGTTCTCTTTGTTGGATTTGTATTGAATCCATTTTACCATTTGAAAGTCTAAATGGAAATTACTAAAACTAAAGTGTAATCACGATGTTCTAGTCTCTTAAACGCATGTGTTTTTATTAGAAATACAGTGTAATTTTACTTAAATTTGTACTGAGCACAATGTATGTTTCAGTGGAATTTTAGTGCAATTATTGTGTGCATTTTCAGTGGAATTATAGTGCTTTTGAATTGTAATTACAGTGGGGATTTCAGTGTAATTACACTGAGGATTTTAGAGTAATCACATTATCTTTTTAGTTAATTTACCTCTCTGGATGTTTTGGGTTTTGTCATTGTTGGTGCATTCACTTTAGAACCATTTATTTTCTTTTGTTAGGGTTATTTGTATACTCGTACTTTATTTCTGCCCATTTGTGTAAGAAACCTTAGTTGTGCACATGATTTTCTAGTATATGTAATTTCAGCAGTTTGGTAACTGTATTTGCAGTGTTTTTGGGCTTATAGCTACTATAATTTACTACTTTGGAAAAGCTCTGTCATAGACCCAAAGGTAGGTGCCTTTAAGGCACCGAAGCTCAATCCCAGTTATGCTATGTCCCTATTGCTTTTATGCAAACTGACCAGTTTTGTGCCGTGGAATAGATAGATTATGTGAACTGTGCAAATTGTCTGGTGATTTTGCAGGTGCTTGCATATCAGAGATGTGCAATAAACTAGGAGTTGAAAGTGAAGCTACTGTTGACATATCAAGTGCTCAAATAATGTGTATTTTTTCTAGTTGTGTAATTACATTGTATTTCAGTAGAGTTGCAGTGCTTTTTATTTGTAACTAGAATGGAATTTCAGTGCAATTACAGTGGGGATTTTAGTGGATTTTCTAGAGTAATCGCAGTTTACATTACAATGTAATTACGGTGAATTTTTAGTCTAACTACAGTGGGCATTTAAGAGGATTTTCAGAGATATTACACTGTATTTTATAGTGTATTCCGTTGTATTTTTTGCAGTCAAATTGAACTGCAATTACATTGTCTTTTACAGTGTAAGTACAATTGTTTTTCAGTGTAATTACAGTGTATATTCAGAGTAATTACAGTGTAAGTACAATGTTTTTTCAGTGTACAGTGTATATTCAGAGTAATTACAGTGTATGTAATCTTTTCAGTGGATATTCAGAGTAACACACTGTATGTAATTACTGTGAATTTTCAATGTAATTACAATGGGCATTTAAGTGGAATTTCAGAGTTATTAAACTGTATTTCCAGTGTATCTTTGTAGTTAAATTGAACTGTGATTACACTGTTTTTTATAGAGCAAGTGCTGTGCTTTTTGACTGGGATTTTCAATGTAATTACTCAGTGTGTATGTTCATTAGGATATTCTGTTTGGGGATGTGAGCATGTGGGCACACATGCTACTAAACTATCTAGTTATCCCTTGCCTGATTCATGTGGGTTTCGTATACAGTGTGTGCTTTTTTCTTCCACTATATAGTTTGTTCTGGCTTTATTTGTGCTTTACAATGGTACTGAACTGTCCAGTTCATGTTTCCTCTCTTGATTTATGCAGTGCATCTGTTGTTTTCACATGTCCTGGCAAAATTTCTCTCTTGATCTTCAGAGCTTAGAAAATTCACTAGGCATCAAAGTAGGGATTGGAATTGGAGAATCTTCAGAACTGAGAAAATTGGGACCCCTCCCCTGACCTTTTTACTGTCCTGGCGTAATTGTGGTCTAGTTTTAAGAAACCGGATCTGGGGCATCAAACCCGTTATGGTCCAGATGGGATTTTAGGCTGGGCCGTTTCAGTCCTGATGCATAAATGCGCTGCTTTTGCTGTACGTTGACATACATACAGCCAAAGGAGGAAATAAAGGGGATACACGTGTCAGCTGCCTATTTGGTGCAAAATTTAATTGTAATCCAATTGGATTACAGTCGACTGTCAAATAGACAGTCCCAAAATAAATGGTTTTGTTCCGGTCCAAGTGGAATGAATAGGACTTTTTTTTACACTACTATGTGTGAAAGGGAAAATTTTGCATCCATCCGAAAGGACCCTAACTCGTATGACGAATTTATAAGTAATGGGAGAAAAGATTTAAACTGACGTAAGTAGAATGAATAAGAACGGCATGACGACGGAATGATTTTTGTTGTGGAAGGAAATAGATGATTTGGTACCGGTCGGAGTGGAATGAAGAGGAAAAATAAAAATACTTGCTTAAACTAGTCCGTGCGAAAACGACAAGATGCAAAAAAGACTGACGTCACTCCACACCTTCTAGCCCCCAACATGCACGAGTTAACAGCGGCGCCCAGCCAGAAGTATGTCATGACCACTTTTATTCGACGGGAGTCCATGCAGAAAGGAAAAATTGCATCCGTCTCATTCGAATGATGGAAAATAAATGATCCATTAGTTTTAGCCGAAGGAAAACACTAATGTTGCTACAAAATTTTAGCCCCCAAGCACACAAAAGTGAGCAAGGAAACCAACCCTCTAGCGACGAATGAAATAAATACTTAACACTTGATACATCTGGTGTCACACCGCCGAACCAGCATGATGGAGAGACTGTACAAAAAAAATGTTACATTACTCTATAGTCTTGGCGTCGCACAGCCTGACCACTACGGTGAAGCAAAAAAAAGGACATGACACACCATACATTTTTCTATTAAAGTATGTGTCATTACTCCAATATAGATGTCCGGTTGAAGAGGGTGAGAGAGGGAACGACATATTGTAGCCTTTTCATGTCATAGAAAAATGACCCGACGGTGCAGGAGCAACTTGGCCCTCTAGAGGGAGGGATAGGAATAAATAGTTTAGTTTCGGTCCGATTGGAATGAAGAGGAAAAAAATTACATTGGTCTATGTGAAAGGGAAAAGTTTTCATCCGTCCGAATCGACCCTAACTCAGATGACGAGTTTATAAGTAAGAGGAGAAAAGAATTGCATTGACCCAAATAGAATGACTAAAAACGGCATGACGATGCAAAAACAATTTTAAAAAAGTTTTGGCGCCACATTGCCTGAGCACTATAGCGAAGCGGGAAAAAGGGGCATGACATTCCATACATTTGTCCATTGAAGCGTGTGGCATTACACCAACATAGATGTCCGGTCGAAGAGGGTATGAGATAGAACGTCATATTGCATCTTTTCATGTCATAGAAAAATGACCCTGCGGTGTAGGACCAACTTGGCCCTATGGAGGGAGGAAGTGGTGGAGAGAAGTACTCCGGGCGGATTTGTTTCTTTTTTCAGGCCAGAGAAAAGACGACGTCACCATATACTTTGGCGCCCAACACACACAATCTTTTGAGCAAATTAATAATGAGTGGGAGTTAGCACAAGCGGAAGGAAATAAATGGTTTGGAGCCGGTCGGAGTGGAAGGAAGAGGAAAAAATAAAAATCTTTATTTACACTAGTCTATGTGAAAGGGGAAATTTGCAGCTCACACGAATACTGTGTAAGTAAGTGAGAAAAGATTTTGGTCGACTCAAATAGAATAAACCAAGGCAAAAGAAAAACGGGATCAAAATGCAAAAAAGACTTAAATCGCTCCGGTTAACAGCGACCTAGGGTTAGGTGCTGCTGGGCCAAATCCGGCCAGAAGTACGTCATGACCGCTTTTTGCCTCGACAGGCCAGCATAGCTAGTGCTAGCTTTGCGTCGTCGGCGATACGTAGTTGAACGTCTCCCTATTTAAGCCGCGAGGTGTCTACCGAAACAAGCGATGTGGTACTAAAATACTACTAGCACGCAGCGTCAACCGAGTGGTGCGCTCGTCTTCGGCCCACCGGTGGCAAAGCGCCCTGGTCTTCGCGTCTTCGGCCCACCGGCCCAACGGATGGATTTCGCATAACGACCACAGCGCGTGCGAGGTCTCCAACCAAGGAATCAACAACCGTACGCAACCACCCTAAAAAAAAGAAGTCGTACGCAACCAGGGACCCAGTTGAGCCAGTTACAGCTAATCTTGAAAATTTGCATCTAGCAACCAACAATCGACATGTACATATGGTTCCTCTGCCTCCCGCCCGTCCGTCTAGTCTCCGTTGGCCTTAGAATCATATGGGGGGCGCGGTGGATCTCGGCCCTTGTCCGTGGGATAGCCTCAATTTTAGATGGTTTTTTCCGTTTTGTTAAGGTTTCTGTCCTGCTAAGGAAGGCCAGACGGCGGGGGCTCCTTAAACATGGAATGATTTTCTCCCCGCCTGGCCCGTTTCGATTGTCGGAAGGCGTGTTTAGGTCTCCGGTGTATCTCACATGATTCATTCGATGATTGTCTTTGATGAATCTATTCGGATTCGGTCTTTATTCATTTTGTCTTCATGTTGGATCCTTCCGCCACGCATCTTTTCATCGGTGGTTCTTTTTTCCTGGTGCGCTTGTCCTATGGGGACTTTAAACGATGACTTCTCGACTGTTTATTTCAGCAAGTTTTCCCGGCTACGACACAGGAGGGTCAATGACAGTGGTGCGCCTTCAGCTCGCTTCATTGGATGTAGTTCTTGCAAGGTCGTCTATGAATCTGGCCGTACTTTTTATTATTTCTGGTGTTCGTTGTACTATCACGATTGAAGATCAATAGATCGGAAGTTTTCCCCCAACAAAAAAAAGCAGCCCACATGGATCAATAATTTCAACCTAACAATTATATATGTGGGCTTTTATTATCTTCTACTACTACACTACACTAGCTGCTTTCCTGAGAAACATCTGGATGATCTCTGTTAATGATACAAGTCTCTAAACTATTCATATGGTCAGCACAGTCTCAACAAAATGTTCTTTACAGGATAAGGGTTTCTTTGTTGTACTTGGAGCTTCCTGATTCCAACTAACAACATTGATTAAATATTCAGTGAAACACATTGCAAGTCAAAATAAGTTCCAATACAATATTAGTAAAATGTATAGTTTCGTGCTTACACCAAAATCCACAAAAGAAAGGGAAATTCTCCGAGTTTCCTTTATTCCTCATGATGTATAGTTTTGAGCTCGATGAGGATGATGATAATCAGGGTACTGTTGTTTCCTTTATTCCTCACGATGCTGCTATCAATATACGCCAAACTTGCTTTGGACCTCAAGTCTGGTTGTTGTACATTGGATTTCCCTATGATTATCAAACCTCTCACTACATCCATAAGTCTGTCGATAAGTTTGGGGAACTTATCACTTGGAATAATCCTAGAGGGGACAGGAAATTTGTTACGATCAAAGCCGAGTTCTTAGCTTGCGCCGGATGCCAAGAAGTTTTGTTATGCATCAGCTGGGTGGTGAGCGCCGATCTTTGGACTGTAAGGCCACGATTCTGCGCAGCAGTGATTGGAATGCCCATATCCCGGATGTGCCGCTGCAGATATTGAACCACCGCTGATGAGATTCCCCATCCCTCTTCGGTGACACTCTCGCTGCGGAGCAGATGTACCAAGCCCAACTGCATAATTGGCTCGCTTTCGAACGCCGCGCCAAACATGCCCGATGCAGCTCCACAACACAATGCTCCTCAGGGACACGACGTTCACTTCCAAGCGGGATGGAGTGCTTGGCTACCTTCGCCGCCTCCTGCACTGTATAACTTTCAGGCTTGGCTGACGGCTGAGGGTCTGCAAGTGGAAGATGGGATTTTACCTGCTAATAATCTCCAGGATAGCCCAAGGACAGCTTGGAATGAGTCCATTTCAGCTTTTGGCAGCTCTGATTCCAGTGCCACAGTCTCTGACAGTTATGTCTTGGTGCCAAGCAACATTTTTAACAATCTTGTTAGGGGAGAAAGCTCGGCTGCACCTGAAAGTATTGTGGTTTCTAGTCCGGCCCCTCAGCATAATGCATTGGACATTCAGATCTCTCTTTCTGCTACTGGTTTGCAGCTTGCTATGTCTGCTCAGGGTACTATAATCAGCTCGATGATGATTAATGAAGGTTTTCCCATTGTCAGGCTTAACACCTTCCTCAGGTCTGCAATCATGCCTATAGTTGCATCTTATGGCCCATGGAGTTACGGCTATGGTCTTAGGGATGCCAGAGTGGAGTTTAAAGTGGCAATTACTGAAGAAGAGGGAATGCTAACTGTCACTGAAGCCACCAAGACCACAACTCTGCATAGCTCCAATGCTGTTATTGTTGAACAGATGTCCATGTAAGCTGATCTCTCTCTGTTTGATCTGAATGTTGGGGATCCAACGACTCGCTGTTGTCTTTCCACCTCGGCTGGTGCACTTGTCGGACACACTTGGTCCTGCCGCTTCTACTAAACTGCTCGCAGTGTGTCTGCGGTGACTGCTACTGCTGTTTCTGATGACCTGCACGTCCATGAGCCTGTGGTGAGTACTCGTCATGGAAAGGCTCCTGCTCCTGAATCCTCCGTTAATCTTCGGCGGAGCACTCGCAAGAACAAGTATGATGGATTCAAAGTACCGTCACTCTCGGAAACAAAGAACAGAGCCTCTAAGGTAAAACCACGGGTCGTTCCCTCTGCTGCAAATCGCCATCACCATAACTGAACTTTCCGATGAAGCAGAATCGCCACCTCCCACCCGATCCTGTCATTCAAGAGATTGGCAGTGTTATGTGTGGGATCCCTGCTGCTGAACTCTCGGAGGAGAAGCTCCTGGCTTGCAAGGACGCAGGGCCATCTTCTGATGCGGCATGGTCTCCTTATTTATCCTTATTATGCCTCTTTTGGTTAGTTGGAATGTTCTATGTTGGAATGTACGTGGGCTAAACTCGAAGCCAAACAGTTAGCACTTTCTAATGCGATCAACTCTAGTGGTTGCGCAGTTATTTGCTTGCAGGAAACGAAAAAACAATCTTTTGATAATGCTTTCATTAAATCTTGTTGCCCACGAAGATTTGATAAGTTTGATTTTGTCCCCTCCCGGGGCGCGTCAGGAGGAATTGCCACCATTTGGAATAGTGCGGTTTTCTCGGCTACTACAGTGGCCTCTGAAGACTTTGCACTGGTAACTCGATTTCACTCTACCCAGTCGGCACAATCTTGGACCTTAGTTAATGTGTATGGGCCCTGTCAAGGGGACCCCAGAAACAATTTCATTGCCTGGCTATTCTCACTTGATATACCTACTAATGAAGATTGGCTATTATGTGGAGATTTTAATTTCACTAGAGGCCCTGACAAACATAACAAACCAGGTGGCCACTTTGGAGATATGATAACTTTTAATGATTTCTTCAGATCACAGGCCTTAATTGAACTGCCCATCAAGGGAAGAACTTACACATGGAGCAACATGCAAACTGATCCCCTACTAGAGAAAATTGACCGGTTCTTCACTAGTAATCATTGGACCAGCTCCTACCAAACACGCTTGTTAAACCACTTGGCAGACCGGTCTCCGACCACATTCCTTGTGTCATCAATATTGAAACAAAAATTCCACGTTCCAAGCTGTTCAGATTTGAATCTTATTGGATCCACCACCCGGGGTTCTTAGAAACTGTGAAAAGGGCTTGGGCCATACCTGTGAGCTCTCCAAACATGGCGTCTAATCTCTGCAAAAAGCTCAAGCACCTTCGGCATGAACTAAAAAGTTGGAGTAAGAACATTTCTAAGCTATCAATTGCTATTGAGAACACTAACAGGGCCCTTCTAGAAATTGATGGTTTGGAAAACAGGAGGCTTCTCACGACACGGAAGCAAATTTCAGAACTATTCTCAAGAACCATTTATTAAGACTCCTGTCCTACCAAAAGCTATCTTTGGAAGAAACGCTGCACGGTTCGTTGGGTTCAATTCGGCGATGAAAATTCCAAAAATTTCAAGCAATGGCATCGAACGATATCGCAGAAATAACATAGCCTCCCTCATGATCGAATCTGGCTTTTGTGCAAAGGATCATGCAAGCAAAGAAGCCATTATATTTCAGACTTTCAAAGATCGACTTGGCACGAAAACCAAGCATAACATGAAATTTGACTTGCCCAGAATCATCAAAAAGATTGATGGCCTTGATCAACTCACAGTTCCATTTACCATGGCTGAAATTGACCAGGTGATCAAAACAATGCCAGCGGACCGGGCCCCGGGACCTGACGGTTTTACAGGCATATTTCTGGAAACTTGTTGGGAAGTGATCAAGGAGGATTTCTATAAGCTTTGCAACCAGTTCTTCGAGGGCAACCTCAAATTAGAGAGCATTAATGAAGGACTAATCACTCTCATTCCAAAAGTTCAGGCACCGTAAACAATTAATGAATACAGGGCCATCACACTACTTAATTGTTGTCTCAAGGTAATTACTAGGCTCCTGGCCAACCGTTTACAAAGACTCGTGCTCAAAATTGTGCACCGCAACCAATATGGTTTCCTCAAAGGGCGCATGATCCAAGACTGCCTGGCATGGGCCTTCGAGTACATCTACCAGTGCCAATCTTCCAAAAAAGAAATTTTCCTGTTAAAACTAGATTTTGCTAAAGCCTTCGACACCATTGATCATGATGCAATGATTGAGATCATGAGAAACATAGGCTTTAACGATAAAATGGCTTGGTTGGATTAAATGCATCTTTGCCTCGGGGAAATCTGCTGTCCTCCTGAATGGCGTACCGGGAAGACAATTTCATTGCAAATGTGGAGTCCGCCAAGGTGACCCTTTGTCCCCCCTAATCTTTGTCCTAGCCGCAGATTTATTACAAGCTGCTATTAATGATGCTTTTGCCAAAGACCTCATCAAGTTACCCTTCCCATGCGCTACACAAAAAGATTACTCGGTCATTCAATATGCAGACGACACGATTCTTGCAATGCCAGCTTGTCCTCTACAGGCTACAACTATCAAAAATATTCTTTCGGACTACGCCACCTCTATTGGACTCAAAATTAATTTCCATAAATCCAACTTGTCCCGATCAACTGTGATGAAGCACTCTATACCAACTTGGCGAATATTTTTGGATGTGTGGTGGGAAAGATGCATTTTACCTACCTAGGCCTTCCATTGGGGACTACTAAACCTACCATTCATGATCTCATGCCTTTGGTCTGTCGGCTAGAAAGAAGACTATCAGCAACACTTAATATGATCTCATATGGTGGCAAGTTATCACTACTCAACTCGGTCATTACCTCGCTCCTAATCTACGCCATGTGTACACTTAAACTCCCATCTGGAATCGTTGAACTCCTTGACAAGATTCGCCGCAAATGTTTATGGACAAAGAAAACTGATCAAGGTGACAAGTGCACCTCACTTGCTGCTTGGGACATGGTTTGCAAACCAAAAAAATGTGGTGGTGCAGGAGTATTAAACCTGAAAACCAGAATGAGGCCTTGCTTCTCAAGTTTCTTCATAAGTTCTACAACCACTTTGGGACCTGCCACAGGTTGAGTTGATTTGGAACACCTACTACACCTCCAAGATACCCCATGCTGCCGATCCTTGTGGCTCCTTCTGGTGGCGAGATATCTCAAAGCTCATGACCACTTATAAAGGAATCACGATGGTCAATGTGAATAATGGAGCAACCACTCTCTTCTGGAAAGATATGTGGCTGGGTGAGATCCTGGCCGAAACTCATCCACATGCTTTCTCGTTTGCTAAAGATGAAGACACCTCTGTTACAGCGTTCCTAGGGGCCACCAGGTTTGCAGGAAGCGTTTCATCTGTCACTATCGGAGCAAGCCCATGCAGAGACCAGAAATCTGCAAAGCCTTACCTTGGGCGTTCAAATGGCTGGCCTATCAACACCACGATGATTGGACATACGTTTGGGGATACACCCACTTCGCAGCCAACAAATTCTATGAGTTTTTCTTCAGAGATGTCCAAGCTCACCCTGCCTACTCATGGCTATGGAAGTCCAAAACAACTATGAAGATCAAAGTTTTTGGCTCGTTACTACTCTCTGACAGGCTAAACACCAGAAATATGCTCAAACGACGTCACTTCAACATTGGTAACACGTTTGGCTGCCTGATTTGCCCAACATGCATGGATGAAACGGTGGAGCACCTTTTCTTTGAATGCCCTTTTAGCTTAAATTGTTGGGCCAAGCTTGGAATGCAAGGATCTACTCAAGGGAATAGGCTGGATTGGGTGGAATCAGCCAAGACATCATGGAATAGACCATTATTTGTGGAAATCCTACTCCAATCTGCTTGGAGTATTAGGAAGGAAAGGAACAACAAGAACTTCAGAGGAATTACTCCATCCACAAGCTCTTGGCTCTCTAGACTTAAAGAAGACCTGTCCCTCCTCACCTATAGGGTGGGAGATAAGAATAAACCCTTCTTGCTTTCATACTTAGCTACATTGTAACTTAGCCCTTTACCCTCCCCCACCCCCCTCCACCCACAAAGTGGGATGGCCTTGTAACATACAAACCATGTACAGTTGCTGATTCTTTAATTTAATTGCAGTAGGAGCCGCTCCCTGCTTCAATGATTCAAAAAATTCTCCGAGTTCCTCTTCTATAGCAACGACATCCTCAGTGATCATCTCTTCCCATGCCCCCCGGTATCGTCTTCAGTGTCAGATCGACCAGCCTCTTTGCCTGCATAGACACAACATGGTTGGCACGAAATGCATCTCTTCCCAGCATCACTTCCCTAGAAGTTGGCACCCCTCATCTGCGGCCATTTGTGTGCCTATTTTTCTAAAAGGAAAGACAGTCACACTTCCTAGCATGATAATTAGCAATCTTCAAATATAATAATAGAAAACATATGGACGAAATTAGTTCTTCATGTGAGTCTATGGACAAAGTTGTGGCTACCTGAGTATGAAAACACGACGACACCCACAAAAGCTTGTGTCTAGGGAAGGTCCCACAGTCTAGCATATTCATCAACCCTGGTGAATTGAATGATTAAACAATTTGTGTCCATATTCTTATTAAGTGCAACTAAACATCACAAACAAAAAGGTTAAATGGAATATTATAATCTAGCACTCAGTAAAATATATATGGTCATCAGCTGTGCAAAAGTTAGTTCATCGATTAGCATCAAGAAGAACAAAACAAGGGTATTTTCCTTTTTGATGAAGTCAAATACACACAGAAAAAATAAACAATAAAATATGCTTGGTAGTGCCATTGATTTCATGAAACCAATAGTCAAGCAACTCCATGCAAGGTTGGCACATTGGGTACCATATGTAAGTGAGTGATGTGGATAAGTATGTCCTCACAGTACCATTGACTAAATCATTTCTCTTGGATCCTATCATTACTAGTAGAATGCCCGCTTGTTTGCCTCAGCTGCAAGTACAAAAGTATGCACACCATTAATGAACTGGGGAGAGCATCGGTCATCGTACAACCATTGTTGGCTCATCTTCATTACGCAGCACCGAAAAGATCAAATTAATGCAAGTTCATACATAAAGTTCATACAACACTTATTCTCATAAAACAACATACATATAACTCTCTAGCTAAAGCATTTAAATGCAACAACAAATGCGATCAAGATCACAATTAAGGTAACAATTGATGCAACAACATAATGATACCAAGCCTCACTATCGATGGCATATTTTCTAATCTTTCTAATATTCAAGCGCATTTTCTCCATCTCGATCTTGTGATCATCGACGGCGTCGGCAACATGCAAATCCAATTCCATCTTCTCCCCCTCAATTTTTTTCAATTTTTCTTTTAAATACTCGTTTTCTTTTTCAACTAAATTTAACCTCTCGACAATAGGGTTGGTTGGAATTTGTGGTTCACATACCTCCTAGATAAAAATATCTATGTCAACTTGATGGGCATAATTTGCCATAAACATGAAATGCAACAAATAGTTATAAAAGAGAATATACCACATTCGAATCATAACTCGGACGAGGGTCGATGGGGACGGATATCAAAACCATGGCACTATATATAACAAACAACGTACGGGTAAGATAATTATACAAGTAACTATATATCTGTATCACATAAACATGATTCTTTTATATTAAAAAGATAAGAACAAGAGGCTCACTGGAAGGTGGAGCCGTGACGGGTCGGTGCGGGCGATCGACGGTGGTTAGGACGGAGACGGGAAGGCACTAAGTAAACCACACCTACATATGCAAACTAAGAGTTATTTTGACCTCAAATTGCATGTAAATCAGATACTACCACATATAATTCCTCCCAAAATAAAACCCACAAATCACTATACTTACAGAGCATTGCAAGAGCTAATCTAGCAATGAGAGATGAAAGGACAAAGTTGCTAACCTTTGTGATCACTTGGATGGATGGGGTGACTGCAAATCTTCACAAATTTTGGCAAAAAATGGAGTGTGAGCTCGAGAGGAAGAGGAAGAACACAGAGGAGAGGAAAGGCGAAGAACAGAGCGCTCGGGATGGACGAAGGGGTTTATATAGGAAGACCTTTAGTACCGGTTTGTTAGACGAACCAGGACTAAAGGTGCATTTCTAGTCCCGGTTCATGGCATGAACTGGTACTAGAGGTGCTGGTGGGGCCCCAGCCTGACAAAAGCCTGCCACCACCTAATGCGAGCCGCCCGCCTAGCCGTTGGAGCCGACACTAATGGTCACATTAGTGCCGGTTCAAATACAAACCGGGCCTAATGAGCTTCACATTAGGCCCTTTTTCTACTAGTGTCAGTAGATTTTTTTTAAAAAAACCTATGTTCTGTAGGACTTGAACCCATGACAACTGGGTAAGGTATCGGAATCCAAAACAGCACACCATAAAATGATTTATGTATCAAAATACAGCCTAACTTATATATATCCGCACATAATCGTGTGAAATATCTATATATAATAAGTGGATTTCAGAGAATACAAAAGTGAATCATCTGCAGGTAGACGACACAGTGGTCAATTGCCGATCTCCGTCGCGTGATTGGCAAGTCACATAAGACAAACCAGAAGGGAAGGGAACGCTATGATCTAGCAACAAACAGTAGTCGATGCAACAGAAGGAAAGAAATCGCGTGATTGGAAAACGATCGGATGGGATCTTCAGTCTTTTCTCCTGACTCTACGTGAATATATACAATTTGAGGTGCATATTCTTTTCAGTCCAACGCCCTTAGCATGGTTTGTGAATAAGAACCCAACCAATTTACAGATAGATCCTTAAAAAAATAGCTAATTCATAAGCGGTCAAAGGAACGATGACATGGCATCCACATGGCCGGGTTATTTCCTCTCGGGCCAGTTTTGGCCTTATTCGATCAAATTAACGAGTTTACGGACTATATTCTATCAGTTCCCGAGTATAGGCTTAAAATGTGTAATCGGTTTGAGTTTATGGGCTGGTGGTACATTTCACTCTTTATTTGGACACTCATACCGAATGTGCATAAACATTCCAAATGTATACCAATTCTCCCAAAGACCAGGACAAAGATTTGGTGCATGGTTCCATTTACATATTGGGCATCTCCTTGGCATGCTCCCAAAGGATTGCCTATGACTTGCTCTAGGCGACAATCGGTTCTAACATTCCTACTAGAACATAAAAGATGTTGCCACGCCCACCCATCTCAATGCAAGTATATTAAAATTATTTTCAAAACTGAATAGTATAAGTATCTAGCATTCAAATTACAATGCTTCATTACTGGTTGCAACTCTGTCATCGTGCGGTTGCAGCACCGGGCGCCTCTGGTTGTAGTTGCTAAGGCTCTCCGCCATGTTAGGTTGCACCACTAAGTTCCTCTGGTTCCAACTTTTTTGTGTCGGTTGCAACACTGAGCCTCTCCAATTCTAGCCCTCCGTCGTGCCGGGCGCCTCACCAAACGCCTTTGGCCACATACTTTGCAATCATTGGTGTCATGAGCTCAGCTGACCACAGTCAACGGGTTGGCACCAAGTTCTGCATCCGCTCGTAACATGACCTCTTACTGCTTGCCACACAGGTGTTCGCCGTCCTTGAAGCACCGCACAGCCGACCGACCACTATGTAGAAGCCGAAAAAGGACACGACGCTCCATACAATTTGTCCATTGAAGTTGGCAGCATTCTCGAGCATTATGTTCCACCGAAGAGAATGCGACAGTGAAGGACATGTTGTAGCTTTTCCTTGTCATACGGAAATGACACGACGATATATAACAGGAGCGGTGTACAGAAGTACTCCATGCGAATGCATTACTTCCAGGTCCAAATAGTAAAAAAAAACATCAGAGGGAAAAAAGGCTAGCCTTACACCATACTTTTGGTGCCCAATACAAACGAGCTAGTGAGCAAGGAACATTTGATTCAGAGTTCGTTCGAGTGGAAGGAAATGAATGATTTGGTGCATGTTCGATTGGAATGAAGAGAAATAATTAAAAATTATAAATTTCACGATGGTCCATGCGGAAGGGAAAATTTCCATCCGTCTCATTCGAAGGACGGAAAATAAACGATGCATTAGTCTTAGCGGAAGGAAAACACTGATGTTGCTACAAAATTTTGGCCCCCAAGCACACAAAAGTGAGCAAGGAAACCAATCCTCGGCCAAGGAATTAAATAAATACTAGGAAATTACACGTGCGTTGCAACGGGATACACGGTTAAAACACTATCGTGGCGGCAAAACTGTCATATCGTGGAAGTAACCGCTACCATATCACTGTCAATGAATCGCTGCGGCAGAAAATCATTAGTTCTCGGCATATTCATTTAGTTCCATATGTTAATAACCCCATCTTTAAAATATTATATATGTATCATATCAAAATGTCCATGCATATAGTTATAACAAAATCCGAGAAACAATAGTATGTATACATTATTACAACAACCATTTTTGTCCATAAATAATCCAGTTAGTCAATAATTACATTATGTGTTGCAGATCTAAATAAATATCGATAACTTTTGTAGTCAGGGTACAACGAGTGTGCACACCATTTCATTATATACTTCTAAAGCCTATTCAAGAAATGAGCAAAACTAAATTCTTTTGTATCTCGTATGTAAATCTCTCACGAACACTTCTCAGAAAAATCCATACAACGAAAATGTCTCGCTTTCAATTACTCCCATTAAACTCTCTCTCTCTCTCTCTCTCTCTCTCTCTCTCAAGTATTTATCTCCCATGAAATCTCTCTCTCTCTCCCTCTCTCTTGATAGTATTTGTCTCCCATGAAAATCTCTCTCCCTCTCTCGTGTGGAAGTATTTTCTCACCCATGAAAATCTCTCTCTTTCTCTCTTTCTTAGTTACAACCGTGAAAATCTCGCTTTCCCTATACCCCAGTGCTCTCTCTCTCTCTCTCTCTCTCTCTCTCTCTCTCTCCCTCTGTGTGTGTGTGTGTCTCTCTGTGTGTGTGTGTGTCTCTCTGTGTGTGTGTGTGTGTGTGTCTTTGATGGAGACAATCGCATAGCCATGGCATTGTGTTGTCGTCATGGAGATCGCACAAGCTATAGATATGGATGCATGGTTGTATACACGAATACGAAACTAATTGCCATTAGAATGAAATGTTAGTAAAAAAATTCTACCATACTTGAATAAAATAAAAAGGAAGAATCAACTAATGGGTCATGATCTCAAAAATATAAACATGCACACTTACTACGGGAGGTGCGCCAACGAAGAACATGTTGGGCATTAATGGTCCAACGACCCACAACGGCAAGAAGAAGATGCTCGTGATGAGGTAACCATCGTAGAGGTAATTAAGGAGGGCATCCCAAAAATCTTCAAACCCTAGGCACCAAAGAAGTCGAGCAAGAGGCATAAAAGATCATATTCTCACGCTGGAAAAACGAAGGCATCGCTGTGCTCCAATACCACCTAGGCCCACTGGCAATACTATACTGGTTGTCGCTTGATCTACCGCGTGCTGCCATAAGAGAAGAACCAATGTGAGGGGATGAATAGGGTATGCTCGTGGGACACGGTGTCATCGGTGAGATGTGAGAGATAGGTAGAAGGAAGCAGTGGATGAGGTAATAAAAATAATCAAAACTTGTAGGAGGTGGATGGATTTCGCGTGAATATTTACTGGCCATGTGTTTATTGTTTTACGATAGAATAGGTTGATTACATTAATTGATTGCCTTATGCGTCACAAAGGAGAGATTGACTGCCATCCACGAATTGGTTGTGTTACCAAAGAATTATTGGGTTTGTCCGAGTAAACCAGGAGAGGAGAAAAACCGGGGAGGGTGGAGAAAAATCGATGGAGGAATGTACTGGGAGGGATGGCGAAGGGGTGAGACGTAAGACGGGAGTGGGAACCTTACAAGTTTTAGGTAGTAGAGATTAATACTCCATACATCTGGTGTCACACCGCCGAACCAGCATGATGGAGAGACGGTACGAAATAACAGAGTTACATTAATCTATAGTCCTGGCATCCCCCAGCCTGACCACTACGGTGACGCGGAAAAAAAGGACATGACACAACATACATTTGTCCATTGAAGTATGCGTCATTACTCCAACATAGATGTCCAATTGAAGAGGGTGCGAGAGAGAATGACATATTAAAGCTTTTTCATGTCACAGAAAAAAGACCCGGTGGTGCAGGAGTAACTTGGCCTTCTAGAGGGAGGGAAGGGATGGAGAGAAGTACTCCGGGCGGGTTCGTTTCTTTCAGGCTAGAGAAAAGACGACATCACCCCATATGTTTGGCGCCCAACAGACACGAGCTTGTGAGCAAAGAAAAAATGAGTCCGGGTTAGTACGAGGGATAGGAATAAATAGTTCAGTTTCGGTCCGAGTGGAATGAAGAGGAAAAAAATTAAATTCGTCTATGTGAAAGGGAAAAGTTTTCATCCGTCCGAATCGACCCTAATTCATAGGACGAGTTTATAAGTAAGAGGAGAAAACATTTGCACTGGCCCAAATAGAATGACTAAAAATGGCATGATGATGCAAAGACAATTTAAAAAAGTTTTGACGTCCCTCTGCCTGAGCACTATAGCGAAGCGGGAAAAAGGGGCATGACATTCCATACATTTGTTCATTGAAGTGTGTGGCATTACACCAACATAGATGTCTGGTCGAAGATGGTATGAGATAGAACGTCATATGGCAGCTTTTCATGTCATAGGAAAATGACCCTGCGTGTATGACCAACTTGGCCCTATGGAGGGAGGGAAGTGGTGGAGAGAAGTACTCCGGGCAGATTTGTTTCTTTTTTTCAAGCTAGAGAAAAGACGACG
Source organism: Aegilops bicornis (assembly GCA_021605145.1). Classification (NCBI taxonomy): domain Eukaryota; kingdom Viridiplantae; phylum Streptophyta; class Magnoliopsida; order Poales; family Poaceae; genus Aegilops; species Aegilops bicornis. Next base: position 867,986,524 of record CM038675.1, on the reverse strand, counting down.
TGGCCATATACTTTTGGCGCCCAACACACACAATCTTTGGAAATTTGCAGGTCACATGAATTATGTGTAAGTAAGAGAGAAAAGATTTTGGTCGACTGAAATAGAATGAACCAAGGCAAAAGAAAAACGGCATCAAAATGCAAAAAAGACTTAAATCACTCGGGCCAAACCCGGCCAGAAGTACGTCACGACCGCTTTTTGCCTCGACAGGCCAGCATAGCTAGTGCTAGCTTTGCGTCGTCGGCGATACGTAGTTGAACGTCTCGCTATTTAAGCCGCGAGGTGTCTACCGAAACAAGCGATGTGGTACTAAAATACTACTAGCACGCAGCGTCAACCGAGTGGTGCGCTCGTCTTCGGCCCACCGGTGGCAAAGCGCCCTGGTCTTCGCGTCTTCGGCCCACCGGCTAAGCTGGAACGGATGGATTTCGCATAACGAACACTGCGCGTGCGAGGTCTCCAACCAAGGAATCAACCGTACGCAACCACCCTAAAAAAAGTCGTACGCAACCAGGGAACCAGTTGAGCCAGCTACAGCTAATATACTCCACTTTGATAATTTGATGAAGTGGCATAATTATGACACGTACATAACCAAACTCGTAGTATGAAACTTCAAATTTTGCATCCAGCAACCAACAATCCACATGCACATACGATTCCTCTGCCTCCCGCCTGTCTGTCTAGTCTTCGTTGGCCTTAGAACCATGGGAGCATGGTGAATCTCGGTCCTTGTCCACGGGATGGCTCCATTTTTAGATGGTTCTTTTCGTTTTGTTCGGGTTTCTGTCCTGCTAAGGAAGGCTAGACCACCCGCAAAAAAAAAGGCTAAACGGTGGGCGCTCCTTGAACATGGAATAATTTTCTCATCGCCTAGCCCATTTCGATTGTCGGAAGGCGTGTGGACTGTGGAGGTCTCCGGCATATCTCACAGGATTCGTCCAATGATTTTCTTTGATGGATCTATTCCGGTTCGGCCTTCACTCCTTTTATCTTCGTGTAGGATCCTTTCGATCTACGCATCTTTTCAACGGTGGTTTTTACTGTTCTGGTGCGCTGGTCCTATGGAGACTTAACACGATGACTTCTCGACTGTCTATTTCAGCAAGTTTGCCCAGCTTTGGCAAAGGAGGGGCAATAACAGTGGCGCGCCTTTGTCTCACTTCAGTGATTGCAGTTGTCGCTTGGTCGTCTACGGACCTGGATGTAATTTTTATTATTTCTAGTGTTTGTGATACTACCATGATTTAAGATCAATAGATCGGAAGTTTTCCCGCAAAAAAAGAACAACCACATGTAGCAACAATTTCAACCTATCAATCATATAGGTGAGCTTTTATTATCTTGTACTACTACACTACACAAGCTGCTTTCCTGAGAAACATCTAGATGATCTCTGTTAATGATCAGCCTTCAGTCATCTGCAAGATCATCATGTCCCATAGAACCCCGTCTCCCCCTTCTCACTCATCTCTCCCTCCCGTACCAAGCCACAACCGCCACCCCTCCTCCTCTCGTGGCAGTCCCGCCGTCGCCGGCACCACCTCTGTTCCCGGTGAGCGGAGATCGGTGGCGCTGAGGAAGGCCAGACGGCAGGGGCTTCACTTTTTGATGGTTCTATCCGTTTTATTAGGGTTTCTGCCCTGCTAAGGAAGGCCAAAAGGCGTGGGCTCCTTGAACATAGAATAATTTTCTCCCGCCCTGGCCCGTTTTACTTGTCGAAGGCGTGTAGGACCAACTTGGCCCTATGGAGGGAGGGAAGGGGTGGAGAGAAGTACTCCGGGCGGATTCGTTTCTTTCAGGCTAGAGAAAAGACGACGCCACTGCATACTTTTGGCACCCAACACACACGATCTTGATCTTGTGAGCAAATAAAAAATGAGTCGGAGTTGGTCCGAGCGGAAGGAAATGAATGTAGCAACAATTTCAACCTATCAATCATATAGGTGAGCTTTTATTATCTTGTACTACTACACTACACTAGCTGCTTTCCTGAGAAACATCTGGATGATCTCTGTTAATGACCCAACTCTCTCTAAACTATTCATATGGCCCACATAGTCTCAACGAACTATTCTTTACAGCATAAGGGTTTGTTTGTTGACCTTGGAACTTCTCTTATTCCAACTAACAACAACGATGAAATATTCAGTGAAACACACTGCAAGTCAAAATAAGTTCCAATACAATATAGTAAAAAGTACAGTTTCGTGCTTACACCAAAATCCACAAAAGAAGGGAAAATTCTCTATATTCCTCTTCTGTAGCAACGTCATCTTCAGTAATCTTCTCTTTCCATGTCCCCCGGGATCGTCTTCAGTGTCAGATCGATCAGCCTCTTCGTCTGTATACACACAACATGGTTGGCATGGAATTCATCTCTTCCCTGCATTACATCCCTAGAAGTTGGCGCCCCTCATCTGCGGCCATTTGTGTGCCTATTTTCCTGAAAGGGAATACATTCACACTTGCTAGCATGATAATTAGCGATCCTCAAATATCATAATAGAAAACATATGGACAAAATTAGTTCTTCACGTGAGTCTATGGACAAAGTTGTGGCTGCCTGAGCATGAAAACACGGCGAAGCCCGCAAAAGCTTGTGTCTAGGGAAAGTCCCACAGTCCAGCATATTCATCAACCCTTCTGAATTGAATGATTAACAATTTGTGTTTATATTCTTATTAAGTGCAACTAATTATCAAAAATCAAAAGGTTAAATGGAATATTATAATCTAGCACTTATTAAAATATATATTGTCATCAGCTGTGCAAAAGTTAGTTCATCGATTAGCATCAAGAGGAACAAAACAAAGGTCTTTCATTTCTGATGAAGTCAAATACACACCAAAAAAATCAACAACACAATACGCTTGGTAGTGCCATTGAGTTCATGAAACCAATGGTCAAGCACCTCCATACAAGTTTGGCACATTAGGTACCATATATAAGGGAGTGAAATGTGGATAAACATATCCTCACAGTACCATTGACTAAATTATTTCTCTTGGATCCTATCTTTACTAGTAAATGCTTGTGTGCCGCTACGTACTACAATGCATATAAATGCATCAAACAAATAATTAAGCTAGTCTCTATGGTTGAAGCTCATTTCTCCCACGTGTCTGAGCGTGTTCGGACATCAAAGGGGCGTCTAGTGGGCTCCCCAATATTCAACCGTCTCGATGATCCAGGTTCACCCAAATCTAGCCCAATGTGGGGGATGTGGTTGTCCGGATTATCCACCAATTTATTTCTAACATGCGTTCCGAACAAAAAAGACCCTACCCCTTGACAGAACCTTCCCTTTTCTTGTTGAACCCTCCCCTCACCCCTCGGTTTTCCGCCGTGGCGGGACATTTCTCGCTGGAGCCCTCTCCTTTAAAACTGGATGACGCCTGCCTCACCTTCGCCGTGCCGTTCTCTCTTCTTCACATTGTACTTCCCAATGGGCCGCGAAGGAGGAGTCCCCTGTCAACCGTTATGCTCTCCGCCTGACCCCCTCCCCCCTGTCCATGCCGATCCGCCAACGCCATCAAGGGCTAGGAGGCGTGCGTTGCCCATGACACCACCAAGCCAAGAACATAGATCTGTTGTCTTCCTAGCTATTGCCACTTTGTAAAGTTGAATGTGTGCATTACCACGAAACAAAAATATGATGTCCCTTCTTGGGCATGCACATTAGACACTACCATGTGTTTTATTAACTCTTGAAGCAACAAATAAATGCATTTACCCTCCTATCTTAACCAAAAATTCGTATGACTTGAAGAAAAAAAAATGAACCGCTCACTCATGCAATTTGCTGCAAAGCCATCTCTAATGAAATGTAATTTGGCACATTTCTTAAAGTAGGAAATGTATTTTGCTCAGAGCCGTAACTAAACTGGCCAACCCCAACCCCCATCTCTCTCACTCACTCTTATCACAAAATTCACTACTAAGTGAGCCAGTGATCGACGCCGCCATGGCAGGCCAACTACAAGGGACAAGGGCGGCAACTGCCTTCCCTTCTTAGTGCTGGTACCACCTTTCCATCAAATCAAATTGAAGGTATTGACAAAACATTATGCACTTAGGACTTAGGAGTAATATAATTGGATCCACCCCCTCTCTTTCTATCTCATCTCTCTCAATTTAAATATATAACCATTTAAATAGTGACTCTCTCTCTCTAGATAGATAGATAGATAGATAGATAGATAGATAGATAGATATAGATGACACTCAACATTAAATCTGCTGATCATAAGAAGAAAAATGAGTCTGTTGTAGTGAGTACTGACACAAAGGATTCCACTGAGGTCTCTCCGGATCTTCTAGGACAAAAGCTTGTGATGCTTGATGATGATGTCGTATTTAAGAAGTCCAAAAGGACCACTTGGGCTGGTCATATTCTAGAGTGGTATAAGAATTTGTGGAATTTGAGGATTTGCCCCATATTCTATATGTTGTTAACATAGTACAATCGAAGATGCTCACATACACGAGCATACACTTACCCCTGTAAACGCAAACACCACACCCAACACTATGAGCTCCTTCGAAAGACTGAGATGGCACATCATCTTGAGATTGACGAAGTCACCATAGACACCTTCATAGTCGAGGGGAATGTCTCCTCTCACTGAATGCACATTGCCGGAAGGGCTCGGGTAAATCCAAAAAATCATGGGGTTCAACTATTTATTTGGGACTAAAACACACCACTAGTCCATAAACTCAAACATATTGCATAGTTTAGGCCGACAACTGGGGAACTGATTAGATTTAGTCTGTAAACTCGTTAATTTGATCAAATAAGGCCAAAACCGGCTGTGCAGAAAAAATGACCACATCAATGCCATGTCATCATTTCTTTCACCCTCATAAATTAACTATTTTTTACCGGGATCTATTTGCAAATTGGTTTGGTTTTTTCTCACAAACCATGCTAAAGGCGTGGGAGCGAAAAAATATGAAAAAAACATGGCATTGTGTGTGTGTGTGTATTCGATGGAGACAATGGCATTGTGTGTGTGTGTGTGTGTCTTCGATGGAGACAATGGCACATCCATGGCATTGTGTTGTCGTCATGGAGATCGCACAAGGTGTAGACGATGGCATTGTGTGTGTGTGTGTGTGTTTTCGATGGAGATAATGGCACAACCATGGCATTGTGTTGTCGTCATGGATATCGCACAAGGTATAGATAGGGATGCATGGTTGTATACACGAGTACGAAACTAATTACCATTAGAATGACATGATAGTAAAAAAATTGCTACGGAGTACTTGAACAACATAAAAAGTAAGAATCAACTAATGGGTGGCAATCTCAAAAGTATCTGTTGGGAAATGTAGCATGGAAAACAAAAAAATTCTGCGCTCACGCAATGATCTATCCATGGAGATGCATAGCAACGAGGGAAGAGTTTCACACTGTTTCACAACGCGGTTGATGTAGTCGACCTTCTTCTAGCTCCGACTGATCAAGTACCGAACGTACGACACCTCCGAGTTCTGCACACATTCAGCTCGGTGACGCCCCTCGCCTTCTTGATCCAGCAAGGTGTTGAGGTAGTAGATGAGTTTCGTCAGCACGACTGCGTGGTGACGGTGATGATGAAGTGATCCGCGCAGGGCTTCGCCTAAGAACCGCGAGAATATGACCAGGGGTGTAAACTGTGGTGGGGGGCGCCGCACACGGCTAACAATTGATGTTGTGTGTTCTAGGCGCCCCCCTCCCCACATATATATATATATATATATATATATATATATATATATATATATATATATATATATATATATATATATATATATATATATATATATAGGTGGGAGGAGGAGAGGCAGCCAGAGGGCGCCCAAGCAGGATCCGAATCCTACTTGGGGTTTCCCAAGTGGCGCCCCCTTTCCTTTTTCACCGGAGAAGAAAGGGAAGGGGGAAGAGAGAAAGCAAAGGGGGGCCGGACCCCCCTTTTTCGTTCTCCAATTCGGCCACATGCCTAAGGGGGGCGCGCCACCCCTTGTGGGCTGGTGTGCTCCCCTCTGGACCATATGGCCCATATCTTGGCCCCGGAGTTCCGTAAGCCCCCGATACTCGGTAAATACCGATACACTCCGGAACACTTCCGGTGTCCGAATATTATCGTCCTATATATCAATCTTTACCTCTCGACCATTTCGAGACTCCTCGTCATCTCCCTGATCTCATCCGGGACTCCGAACAACATTCGGTCACCAAATCACATAACTCATATAATACAAAATTGTCATCGAACGTTAAGCATGCGGACCCTACGGGTTCGAGAACTATGTAGACATGACTGAGACACCTCTCTGGTCAATAACCAAAAGCGGAACCTGGATGCTTATATTCGCTCCTACATATTCCACGAAGATCTTTATCGGTCAAACCGTTATGACAACATACGTTATTCCCTTTGTCTATTGGCATGCTACTTGCGTGATATTCGATCGTCGGTATGTTCATACCTAGTTGAATCTCGTTACCGGCAAGTCTCTTTACTCGTTCCATAATACAGCATCCTGCAACTAACTCATTAGTCACTTTGCTTGCAAGGCTTCTTATTATGTGTATTACCGAGAGGGCCCGGAGATACCTCTCCGATATTTAGAGTGACAAATCCTAATCTCGATCTATGCTAACCCAACAAACACCTTCGGAGATACCTGTAGAGCATCTTTATAATCACCCAGTTACGTCGTGACGTTTGATCACATACAAGGTATTCCTCCGGTATCCGGGAGTTGCATAATCTCAAGGAATATGTATTTGACATGAAGAAAGCAACAGCAATAAAATTGAACGATCATAATGCTAAGCTAACGGATGGGTCTTGTCCAACACATCATTCTCCTAATGATGTCATCCCATTATCAAATAACAACACATGTCCATGGTTAGGAAACCTTAACCATCTTTGATCAACGAGCTAGTCTAGTCGAGGCTTACTAGGGGCACAGTATTTGTCTATGTATTCACACATGTATTTAAGTTTCCGATCAATACAATTCCAGCATGAATAATAAACCTTTATCATGAATAAGAAATATAAAATAACAACTTTATTATTGCCTCCAGGGCATATTTCCTTCAGTCTCCCACCTGCATTAGAGTCAATAATCTAGTTCACATCGCCATGTGATTTAACACCAATAGTTCATATTGCCATGTGACCAACACCCAAAGGGTTTACTAGAGTCAATAATCTAGTTCACATCGCCATGTGATTAACACCCAAAGAATATTGGTGCGCACCCCTCAGCGTCATTTGGAACAGATTGTCCGCCAGGACCCTTTCCAAAGATTATTTTTAAATCCTTGACCATATCAAGTATATCAGCACCAGTACGGAGGCCGGGCTTCTTCTGGTGATCTGCCTCACATTTGAAATTCTTGCCTTTTTTAAGGCATGTTTGGTCGAAAGAAATAGACGATGTCCCAGGTACACATTCTTCTTGCATTTGTCCAAATATATAATTTCAGTCTCATCAAAATAGTGCGTGGATGCATTGTATCCCTCGTTTGTCTGCCCTCAAAGGTTACGAACAGCATGCCAATCATTGATGGTTACAAACTGCAATGCTAGTAGGTCAAATTCCTATTGTTTGTGCTCATCCCAAACACATACACCTTTTTTATTCCATAGTTGCAAAAGTTCATCAACTAATGGCCTTGGGTACACATCAATGTAGTCGCCGGGTTGCTTAGGGCCTTGGATGAGTATTGATACGTCTCCGTTGTATCTATAATTTTGATTATTCCATGCCAATATTATACAAGTTTCATATACTTTTGGCAACTTTTTATACTATTTTTGGGACTAACATATTGATCCAGTGCCTAGTGCCATTTCCTATTTTTTTTGCATGTTTTTGGTTTTGCAGAATATCCATATCAAACGAAATCCAAACGGGATAAAAACGGACGGAGCTTATTTTTGGAATATTTGGAAAATTCCGGAAGAAAAATCCACGCGAGACGGTGCCCGAGGTGGCCATGAGGCAGGGGGGCGCGCTGCCCCCTTGGGCGCGCCCCTGACCCTCGTGGGCCACCCGTAAGGCGGTTGATGCTCTTCTTCGGCCGCAAGAAAGCTAATTTTTGGTAAAAAATCACGGCGAAGGTTTCGATCCAATCGGAGTTACGGATCTCCATATATATACGAAACGGTGAAAGGGCAGCAGACAGAACGCAGAAACAGAGAGAAACAGAGAGATAGATCCAATCTCGGAGGGGCTCTCGCCCCTCCCACGCCATGGAGGCCAAGGACCAGAGGGGAAACCCTTCTCCCATCTAGGGAGGAGTCCAAGGAAGAAGAAGACGAAGGGGCCCTCTCTCCCCGTCTCTTCCGGTGGCGCCGGAACGCCGCCGTGGCCATCATCATCACCGCAATCTTCACTAACAACTTCACCACCATCATCACCAACTCTTCCCCCCTCTATGCAGTGGTGTAACCTCTCTCTTACCCTCTTTAATCTCTACTTTAACATGGTGCTCAACGCTATATATTATTTCCCAATGATGTATGGCTATCTTATAATGTTTGAGTAGATCTGTTTTGGCCTATGGACTATTTGATGATCAAGATTGGTTTGAGTTGCATGTTTTATTATTGGTGTTGTCCTATGGTGCTCTCCGTGTCGCGCAAGTGTGAGGGATTCCCGCTGTAGGGTTTGCAATATGTTCATGATTTGCTTATGGTGGGTGGTGTGAGTGACAGAAGCACAGAACCGAGTAAGTAGGTTGTTTGCGTATGGGATAAAGAGGACTTGATGCATTAATGCTATGGTTGGGTTTTACCTTAATGATCTTTAGTAGTTGCGGATGCTTGCTAGAGTTCCAATCATAAGTGCATATGATCCAAGTAGAGAAAGTATGTTAGCTTATGCATCTCCCTCAAATAAAATTGCAATAATGATTACCGGTCTAGTTATCGATTGCCTAGGGACAAATAACTTTCTCGTGACAACAAGCTCTTTACTAAAACTAATTTAGTTGTGTCTTTGTCTACACATCCCCTAGCTTTTATTTACGCGCTCTTTATTTTCATGCAAGCCTATCCAAAGACACCTACAAAGTACTTCTAGTTTCATACTCGTTCTAGGTAAAGCGAACGTTAAGCGCGCGTAGAGTTGTATCGGTGGTCGATATAACTTGAGGAAATATTTGTTCTACCTTTAGCTCCTCGTTGGGTTCGATAATCTTACCCATCGACAATTGATTCCCTATACTTGTGAGTTATCAAGACCTTTTTCTGGCGCCGTTGCCGGGGAGTCATAGCGTGGGCTGAATATTCTCGTGTGTGCTTGTTTGCTTTATCACTAAGTAATTTCTATTTGCTGTACTTAGTTGTTCTCTATCTTTAGTTATGGATATGGAACACGAAATACCAAAAAAATTAGGTGTACTTGCTGCTTATGGAGATGGGGAACCTCCTAAAACCCTCGATGCTCAATATGTGAAAAATATTATGTACCACTTTGATAATCCTTAGAAAACCTCGTTCAATTTGGTAATGGGAGTAACGTTGGATCAACGTGAATACTTTAGGGATTACCGCTTGACACAAAAAGGGAAACTATTATGGGATCAAATTTATATATTGAAGTGGTATGCTCGGCAAGTATGCTTAAGTTATGATTATACTTGTTGCTCTAGGATGAAGGCCCCACACCTTCCCTTTTCATGCAAATTTAATGATAATAAAACCTTAGCTTCTTATGCTAATGGTATATATGATTACTATGATGTGGAACAAATAGAAGAATTTGTTGCTTTTAAGGGTGCTTATGAAATTGAATCTTTGTTTGAAAAGTATGAAGCTTTTGATGATGATGTTTATAGGCCTGAAAATTTAGCTATCCTAAAATATTGCTATGATAATTATGAATATAATTCCCATATTAATGCGCTTACTAAGAAAGTCTCCGCTGTCCAAGAAGAGACTAATAATTTGCAGGAATCTATGGAAGAAGAAGTTGATGAAAATGTGAGCTCATTGGATGAAAAGATGAGGAGGAGAGCGAAAAACAAAAGGAGGAAGAGCGGATTGATCACCCGTGCCCACCTTCTAATGAGAGTTACTCTTCAACTCATACATTGTTTAATTTCCTTCATGCTTACGGAAGGATGATTGCTATGATAACTCTTATGATCCCTATGATTCTTTTGAAATATCCCTTTTTGATGATGCTTGCTATATGCTTGTGGCCAAGATACCAATATGAATTATGCTTATGGAGATGAACTTGTTGTAGTTCCTTATGTTAAACATGAAATTGTTGCTATTGCACCCACTCATGATAGTCCTATTATCTTTTTGAATTCTCCCGACTACACTATATCGGAGAAGTTTGCACTTATTGAGGATTATATTGATGGGTTGCCTTTTACCATTGCACATCATAATTTTGATAGATATACTGCTCCTACTTGCAATTATTATGAGAGAGGAACTACATCTCCGCCTCTTTATGTTTCCAACACGATATAATTGCAAAAAACTGCTTATACTATGCATTGGCCTTTACTTTGTGTGCATGAATTGTTCTTTTATTACATGCTGATGCATAGGAAGAGAGTTAGACTCCGTCATTTCTTGATATATGTTGCTTTGTGCTCACTACTAAATTACAAATCATTGCTAATTCAAATTGGCTTTGATATACCTTTTGGATCCGGGTAGATCCATTACTTGAGCACTATATGCCTAGCTTAATGGCTTTAAAGAAAGCGCTGCCAGGGAGACAACCCGGAAGTTTTAGAGAGTCATTTATTTATGTTGAGTGCTTTCATATAGTTTAAAAACAACAAAAATAAAGAGGGGAACCCAAAACTTTTTCAAAAAGGAAAGTAAAAGTGAGAGAGACAAGCATTGTTGAAGTGGGAGCTAGCCTTGAACTTTGTTCATGCTCACGGAAACTTTGTGAATCTTGATTACATAAAATTTTCAACAAAAATAATTATCCCCTTGTACAATTCCATTGTATTATAAAAATAATGTCCTAAGGTTTGCCTTTAGGATATTTACAATGCTTGTTGGTTTGTACGGTGCAGGACAGAAACTTTGCCTGTAGTGAGAGATTTTTAGTTTTTTACTGGAACGTCAAATGGTTCTGATTCTTTCTGCACTGTATTTCTATACAAATTTCTTATTTTTCCTAATTTTGGAAGAAATTTTCAAGTATCATAAGTATGGTGAATGTTCAGATTGTTACAGACTGTTCTGTTTTAGACAGATTCTGTTTTTGATGCATAGTTTGCTTGTTTTAATGAAACTATCAATTTATATCAGTGGATTAAGCCATGAAAAATTTATATTACAGTAGACACAATGCAAAAAAATATGAATTGGTTTGCAACAGTACATAGAGTAGTGATTTGCTTTATTATACTAACAGATCTTGCCGAGTTTTCTGTTGAAGTTTTGTGTGGATGAAGTGTTCGATGATCGAGAAGGTCTCGATGTGAGAAGAAGGAAGAGAGGCAAGAGCTCAAGCTTGGGGATGCCCGAGGCACCCCAAGTAAATATTCAAGGAGACTCAATCGTCTAAGCTTGGGGATGCCCCGGAAGGCATCCCCTCTTTCTTCAACAAGTATCGGTATGTTTTCGGATTCGTTTCGTCCATGCGATATGTGCAATCTTGGAGCGTCTTTTGCATTTAGTTTTCTCTTTTATTTGATGCACCATGCTGGTATGAGATAGTCCTTGGTTGATTTATAGAATGCTCTATGCACCTCACTTATATTCTTTGAGTATGGCTTTATAGAATGCTTCATGTGCTTCACTTATATCATTTGAAGTTTGGATTGCATGTTTCTCTTTACATAGACAACCGCCATTTGTAGAATGCTCTTTTGCTTTACTTATATTTGTTAGAGCGTGGTCATATCTTTTGTAGAAAGAATTAAACTCTCTTGCTTCACTTATATCTATTTAGAGAGATGACAGGAACTGGTCATTCACATGGTTAGTCATAAAATCCTACATAAACTTGTAGATCACTGAATATGATATGTTTGATTCCTTGCAATAGTTTTGCGATATAAAGATGGTGATATTAGAGTCATGATAGTGGGTAGTTGTGGATTAGTAGAAATACTTGCGTTGAGGTTTGTGATTCTCGTAGCATGCACGTATGGTGAACCGTTATGTGATGAAGTCGGAGCATGATTTATTTATTGACTGTCTTCCTTATGAGTGGCGGTCGGGGACGAGCGATGGTCTTTTCCTACCAATCTATCCCCCTAGGAGCATGCGCGTAGTACTTTGTTTCGATAGCTAATAGACTTTGCAATAAGTATGTGAGTTATTTATGACTAATGTTGAGTCCATGGATTATACACACTCTCACCCTTCCATCATTGCTAGCCTCTTCGGTACCGTGCATTGCCCTTTCTCACCTCGAGAGTTGGTGCAAACTTCGCTGGTGCATCCAAACCCCGTGATACGATACACTCTATCACACATAAACCTCCTTATATCTTCCTCAAAACAGCCACCATACCTACCTATTATGGCATTTCCATAGCCTTTCCGAGATATATTGCCATGCAACTTCCATCATCATCATATACATGACTTGAGCATTTATTGTCATATTGCTTTGCATGATCGTAAGATAGCTAGCATGATGTTTTCATGGCTTGTCCGTTTGCCGGAGGCATTCATATAGAGTCATATCTTTGTTCTAGTATCGAGTTGTAATATCGAGTTGTAAGTAAATAAAAGTGTGATGATCATCATTATTAGAACATTGCCCCAGTGAGGAAAGGATGATGGAGACTATGATTTCCCCACAAGTCGGGATGAGACTCTGGACGAAAAAAAAGAGAAAGGCCAAAAAAAAGGAGAAGGCCCAAAAAAATGATAGAAAAAAGAGAGAAGGGGCAATGTTACTATCCTTTTACCACACTTGTGCTTCAAAGTAGCACCTTGTTCTTCATATAGAGAGTCTCTTGAGTTATCACTTTCATATACTAGTGGGAATTTTCATTATAGAACTTGGCTTGTATATTCCAACGATGGGCTTCCTCAAATGCCCTAGGTCTTCATGAGCAAGCAAGTTGGATGCACACCCACTTAGTTTTGAGTTTGAGCTTTCATACACTTATAGCTCTTAGTGCATCCGTTGCATGGCAATCCCTACTCCTCGCATTGACATCAATTGATGGGCATCTCCATAGCCCATTGATTAGCCGCGTTGATGTGAGACTTTCTCCTTTTTTGTCTTCTCCACACAACCTCCACCATCATATTCTATTCCATCTATAGTGCTATGTCCATGGCTCACGCTCATGTATTGCGTGAAAGTTGAAAAGGTTTGAGAACGTCAAAAGAATGAAACAATTGCTTGGCTTGTCATCGGGGTTGTGCATGATGTGAATATTTTGTGTAGTGAAGATGGAGCATAGCCAGACTATATGATTTTGTAGGGATAACTTTCCTTGGCCTTGTTATTTTGGAAAGACATGATTGCTTTATTAGTAGGCTCGAAGTATTATTGTTTTTATGACAAATGATAGACTATTGCTTTGAATCACTCGTGTCTTAATATTCATGCCATGATTAGATACATGATCAAGACTATGCTAGGTAGCATTCCACATCATAAATTATCTTTTTTATCATTTACCTACCGAGGACGAGCAGGAATTAAGCTTAGGGATGCTGATACGTCTCCGTCAGATCTATAATTTTTATTGTTCCATGCCAATATTATACAAATTTCATATACTTTTGGCCAAATTTTATACTATTTTTGGGACTAACATATTGATCCAAAGGCCGATGCCGCCTCGTTTGTTGCATGTTTTGGTTTCGCAGAATATCCATATCAAACGGAATCCAAACGGGATAAAACGGATGGAGCTTATTTTTGGAATATTTGGAAAATTCGGAAGAAAAATCCATGCGAGAGGGTGCTCGAGGTGGCCACGAGGCAGGGGCGCGCCCGAACCTCGTGGGCCACCCGTAGGCGGTTGATGCCCTTCTTCGCCGCAAAGAAAGCTAATTTTGGTAAAAAATCACGGCGAAGGTTTCGATCCAATCGGAGTTACGGATCTCCATATATATACGAAACGGTGAAAGGGCAGCAGCATGTAACGCAGAAACAGAGAGCAGAGAGATAGATCCAATCTCGGAGGGGCTCTCGCCCCTCCCACGCCATGGAGGCCAAGGACCAGAGGGGAAACCCTTCTCCCATCTAGGGAGGAGGTCATGGAAGAAGAAGACGAAGGGGCCCTCTCTCCCCGTCTCTTCCGTTGGCTCCAGAACGCCGCCGTGGCCATCATCATCACCGCAATCTTCACCAACAACTTCACCACCATCATCACCAACTCTTCCCCCCTCTTTGCAGCGGTGTAACCTCTCTCTTACCCGCTGTAATCTCTACTTAAACATGGTGATCAACGCTATATATTATTTCCCAATGATGTATGGCTATCTTATAATGTTTGAGTAGATCTGTTTTGTCCTATGGACTATTTGATGATCAAGATTGGTTTGAGTTGCATGTTTTATTATTGGTGCTGTCCTATGGTGCTCTCCGTGTCGGCATAGCGTGAGGGATTCCCGCTGTAGGGTTTGCAATATGTTCATGATTTTCTTATGGTGGGTGGCGTGAGTGACAGAAGCACAGACCCGAGTAAGTAGGTTGTTTGCGTATGGGATAAAGAGGACTTGATGCTTTAATGCTATGGTTGGATTTTACCTTAATGATCTTTAGTAGTTGCGGATGCTTGCTAGAGTTCCAATCATAAGTGCAAATGATCCAAGTAGAGAAAGTATGTTAGCTTATGCCTCTCCCTCAAATAAAATTGCAATAATGATTACCGGTCTAGTTATCAATTGCCTAGGGACAAATAACTTTCTCGTGACAACAAGCTCTTTACTAAAACTAATTTAGGTGTGTCTTTATCTAAACAGCCCCTAGCTTTTATTTACACGCTCTTTATTTTCTTGCAAGCCTATCCAAAAACACCTACAAAGTACTTCTAGTTTCATACTTGTTCTAGGTAAAGTTTAACGTTAAGCGTGTGTAGAGTTGTATCGGTGGTCGATAGAACTTGAGGGAATATTTGTTCTACCTTTAGCTCCTCTTTGGGTTCGACACTCTTACTTATTGAAAGAGCTACAATTGATCCCCTATACTTTTGGGTTATCAAGTATTGGCATCATAATGAACTTCTGCTTCATGCACAACCAAGGAGGAAGGTTATAGATACATATAGTAATGGGCCAGGTGTTATGATTGCTGCTCTGCTCCCCTAAAGCATTTGTTGTTGCATTGAATTATTTTACATAGTTTCAATGTATGGTTTATTTAGATGCTCTAGAGAGCTATATATATGTTGTTCAATGAGTACTATATATGTATGAACTTTATGTATTTATTTTTTCAGTAATAACATTTGATCACTACTGTACTTTGGTTTTAATGAGATGATGAACTTCTATTAATTTGGTCACTTTTGTATTCATGATGTTCTTACTTGTATGATTTAGAAAGATACTTATGTAATTTCTTACTTTATTATTGTTTGTTATTATACAAAGGCGATGGTTATTGTATCCGCTCCGGCCCCTCGCCTGCCTATGATTCGGATGTGGTTTATATTATCTTTTATAAACTATTTGGTTCATTTAGTGTTTATGACAATTAAGCCGACCAGCGTGACAAAGATGTTTTTATCTAGGAGGTATGTGAACCGGAAATTCCAACCGACCCTATTGTCGAGATGTTAAATTCAGTTGAAGAAGAAAACAAATACCTGAAGAAAAATTGAAAATAATTGAGGAGGAGAAGACGAGATTGGAGTTGCATGTTGTGGATGTCGCCGATGATCAAAAGATCGAGATGGATGCAATGCGCTTGAAAATTAGAAAGATTAGAAAATATGCCATTCATACTGAGGCTTGGTATCATTATGCCGTTGGATCAATTGTTACCTTAGTTACGATTATGATCACATTTGTTGTTGCATTGAAATATTTTACATAGTTTCAATGTATGGTTTAATTAGATGCTCTAGAGAGCTATATATATGTTGTTCAATGAGAACTATATATGTATGAACTTTATGTATTTATTTTTTCAGTAATAACATTTGATCACTACTTTACTTTTGTTTTAATGTGATGATTAACTTCTATTAATTTGGTCACTTCTGTATTCATGATGTTTTGTAATGGTTTTTGACACACTTAATTATATATAATGCAAGCAGATGAACCAACAATAGATGTACGGTGACAGACGCACCTCCGAGTACATTAATGGCGTGCATAATTTTCTTGAAGTGGCTAAGGCAAACAAGCAGAATGGCTTTATGTGTTGTCCATGACCTATATGTGGGAATACGAAGTCTTACTATGACCGGAAAATCCTTCACACCCACCTTATTTATAAGGGTTTCATGCCACACTATAATGTTTGGACCAAGCACGGAGAAAGAGGGTTTATGATGGAAGACAACGAAGAAGAATATGATGATGACAACTATGTGCCTCCTGAATACGGTGAAGCTACAATGGGGGAAGCTGAAGATCAAGAGGAATCAGACGATGTGCCCGATGATCTTCGCCGGGTCATTGTTGCTGCAAAGAGACAATGCGAAAGTGAAAAGTAGAAGTTGAAGTTCGATCGCATGTTAGAGGATCACAAAAAAGGTTTGTACCCCAATTGCGAACATGGCAACACAAAGCTCGGTACCACAATCGGAATTGCTGCAGTGGAAGGCAGAGAATGGTGTAATGACAAAGGATTTGAGAAGCTATCAAAATATTGAAGAAGAAGCTTCCAAAGGATAACGAATTGCCCGACAGTATGTATGCAGCAAAGAAGGTTGTATGCCCTCTAGGATTGGAGCTGCAGAAGATACATGCATGCCCTAATGACCGCATCCTCTATCGCGGTGCGTACGAGGATTTGAACGCATGGCTGGTATGCGGTGCATTGCGGTATAAGATCAGTCGAGATGACCCTGGTGATGTTGACGATGAGCGCCCCAGGAAGAGGGTTCCTGCCAAGGTTATGTGGTATGGTCCTATAATACCACAGTTGAAACGTCTGTTCAGAAACAAAGAGCATGTCAAGTTGATGGGATGGCACAAAGAGGACCGTAAGAAAGACGGGAAGTTGAGAGCACCCGCTGAAGGGTCGTAGTGGAAAAAAATCAAGAGAAAGTGGGGGTACTTTGCAGGTGACGCAAGGAACGTATGGTTTGGTTTAAGCGCGGATGTCATTAATCCTTTTGGGGAGCAGAGCAACAACCATAGCACCTGGCCCGTGACTCTATGTATCTATAACCTTCCTCCTTGGCTGTGCATGAAGCGGAATTTCATTATGATGCCAGTTCTCATGCAAGGCCCTAAGCAACCTGGCAACGACATTGATGTGTACATAAGGCCATTAGTAGAAGAACTTTTACAGTCGTGGAGTGGAAATGATGTACGTGTGTGGGATGAGCACAAACAGTAGGAATTTGACCTACATGCGTTGCTGTTTGTAACCATCAATGATTGGCCTACTCTCAGTAACCTTTCGTGATGCACAAACAAGGGATTCCATGCATGCACACGCACTGTTTAGATGACACCAAAAGTATATATTTGGACAAATGCAGGAAGAATGTGTACCTGGGGCATTGTCGATTTCTTCCGACCAACCATCAATGTTGAAAGAAAGGCAAGCATTTCAAAGGCGAGGCAGATCATCGGAAGAAGCCCGCCGTCCGTATTGGTGATCACATACTTGCTATGGTCAATGATTTACAAGTAATCTTTGGAAAGGGTCCTGGCGGACTATCTCGTCGAATGACGCTGAGGGATGCACACCCATGTGGAAGAAGAAATCTATATTTTGGGACCTACCCTATTGGAAAGACCTAGAGGTCCGCTCTGCAATCAACGTGATGCACGTGACGAAGAATCTTTGCGTGAACGTGCTAGGCTTCTTGGGCGTGTATAGGAAGACAAAAGATACACCGGAGGCACCGGAGGACCGAAAACATGTGCACGAAAAAGACGGCATGCCTCCAAAGCAGTATGAAGGTCCTGCCAGCTACGTTCATACCAATGAAGAGAAGGAAATCTTCTTTGAATGCCTGCTCAGTATGAAGGTCCCGTCTGGCTTCTCGTCCAATATAAATGGAATAATAAATATCCCAGAGAAAAGTTCCAGAACCTAAAGTCTCATGATTTCCACGTGATTATGATGCAACCGCTTCCGGTTGCATTGAGGGGGCCTCTACCGAAAACGCTCGATTAGCCATTGTGAAGCTATGTGCATTCCTCAATGCAATCTCTCGTAAGGGATCGATCCGTAAATACTACCAAGGTTAAGGAGTGATGTGGTGCAATGTCTAATTAGTTTTGAGATGGTGTTCCCACCATCCTTCTTCAATATCATGACACACGTCCTACTTCATTTGTCGACGAGTTTGTCATTCTGGGCCCTGTATTTCTACACAATATGTTCCCCTTTGAGAGGTTCATGGTAGTCTTAAAGAAATATGTTCAGAACCACACTAGGCTAGAAGGAAGCATCTCCATGGTCCATCAAACAAAGGAAGTCATTGGGTTTTGTGTTGACTTCATTCCTGACCTTAAGAAGATTGGTCTCCCTCAATCGCTGTATGAGGGGAGACTGACTGGAAAGGCGCGCTAGGAGCGGACTCAATAATATGTAGGGACGGGCATTCTTGGTCTCAAGCACACTACACAGTTCTACAGAATTCTACCTTGGTGACCCCGTATGTCGATGAACACAAGAATATTCTGCGCTCCAAACACCCGGAGCAGTGTGACGACTGGATTACATGTGAACACATCAGGACTTTCGGCAGTTGGTTGCAAACACGTCTCATGGGTGACAACACTGTTTCTGATGAGCTGTACTCGTTGGCCAGGGGACCATCTTTGACTGTATTGACTTACAAAGGGTACGAGATAAATGGGAATACATTTTACACGATCACCCAAGATCAAAAGAGCACCAACCAAAACAGCGGTGTCCGCTTTTGATGGAGCAACCAAGAGGGGAAAGGACATATATTATGGTTACATATTGGACATATGGGAACTTGACTATGGACATGATTTTAAGGTCCCATTGTTTCAAAGTGCAAATGGGTAAATCTGTCAGAGGCGGGTATGTGTAGACCCACAAAGACGGAATGACAACAAGGATCTGAACAATCTTGGGTACACAGATGAACCATTCGTCCTACCCAATGATGTGGCGCAGGTTTTCTATGTGAAGGACATGTCTACCAAACCAAGAAAAAGAAAAGATAAGGAAGCGAATACATCATATGATGAGCCAAAGCGACACATAGTTCTTTCAGTGAAAAGGGACATCGTGGGATTGAGGGCAAGATGACATGTCTCAAGATTATGAAAAGTTTCATGAAATTCCTCCCTTCAAAGTCAAGGCTGACCCAAGCACCTTGTTAATGATGAAGATTATCCATGGTTACAGCGCAATAAGCAAAGGGCACAAGCTAAGAAAACGTGAAGACTTTCTCTCCACAACTATTATGATGATGCCTTTGATCTAGAATATCACTGCAGTTACATCTGAAGAAATGAAATGCCTTTTATAGCAGATGAGTTTTCGTATGAAACCCTGATAGTTCGAAAGAGATTGTCCGTTTTGTACACGAAGTGCATCCAGTTTTTGCCGTAACCCTCTCAACTTTTTATAACATGCTATGTGGGTGAAATGATGATACCACGCCAACTTTCAACCTTTTCACATTTCATTTCAAGTACTTTTCAATTTCAGGGTCATTTAGCTTAAAAAAGTAAATGCATGAAAAATATCAGATGAAGTCGTAAAGGGTTGAAAATTGATGATGTGGCTTTGAATGGTTTATTTTGAACACACAAAAGTCTGTATTTGAAATAAGTTCAAAAATTAAAATACCATTGTAACAGATGAGTTTCCGCCCCAAAACCCCGATACTTGAAAGAGATTGTCCATTATGTACACGGTGCATCCAGTTTTTGCCGTAACCCTCTCAACTTTTTATAACATCCTATGTGGGTGAAATGATGATACCATGCCAACTTTCAACCTTTTCACAGTTCATTTGAAGTGCTTTTCAATTTCAGGGTCATTTAGCTTAAAAATCAGTAAATGCATCAAAAAAATACCAAATGAAGTCGAAAGGGTTGAAAATTGATGATTTGGCTTTGAATGGTGCATTTTGAACACACAAAAAGTCTGGAGTTAAAATAAGTTAAAAAATGAAATCCCTTTGTAACAGATGAGTTTTCGTCCGAAACCCCGATACTTCGAAAGCGATTGTCCGTTTTGTACACAAAGTGCATCCAGCTTTTGTCATAACCATCTCAAATTTTTAGCATGTGTTATATGGGTGAAATGATGATACCATGCCAACTTTCAACCTTTTCACAGTTCATTTGAAGTGCTTTTCAATTTCAGGGTCATTTAGCTCAAAGAATGAACTAATAGCTAAAAGAATGAACTAGAAAACTTTTATGATAATTCTAATAGCAAAAATAATGGACTAAAAATAATCGATTAAAATATTCTCTTATGATCAACTAAAACAAAACTATAATACTCTTCAATAGCAAAAAGAATCATCTAAAAAGCTTTTATAAAACTCTAATAGCAAAAGGAATCAACTAAAAAGATTTTATTAACCTCTAGTATTTTTGAAACTAAATTTTTTTAAAATTTATGCAACTTAAATTATCAAAGTACTTTTTGATCAAAACATTAATAGCAAAAAGAATTTTCATAAAGAATTTTATTGTTAGAAACTTTAATAGCAAAAAGAATTATCATAAAGAATTTTTGTTAGAATCTAAAATAACAAAATCTGTTTTTGAATATAATGATACAACACAGTAATATTAAATAGCAGGAAAAGGAATCACTCAAAACCTATATTTATAGTAAAGTTATTCACAAACTATTGATTCACACAAATTTCAAAAAATTCAACTTTAAACTATTCAAATTTGAGAACTAATGGCACTAACAGAAAGTTTATACTTTTTTTGATGAAACAACAAAAAGAATTAAAAAAAAGCAAAAAAAAAAAAAGAAAATAAATAATGCAAAAAACAAAAAAAATACTGGAAAAAATAAAAACAATGCCGCCTACTGGGCTACTACGGCCTGAATACGACTAGAAACCCAATCAGCCATGTGGGCTAGGATTCAGCCCACGTAAGGCCTAGTAGGCCCACAGCATCTACAAAGAGGTTAGGCTCAGAAGCCTGCTTTAGAGCTCAAGGCTAAGGAGCACCGTGCCTTTTAAATAGGTGCGGTTCTCTCTCAGCTAGCGAGGTGGGACTAAACTCCTACCACCATGTCACAGTAAGCCCATTGGTCCCGGCTAATGGCATGAACCGGACCAATGTTGCCTTTGTCCCGGTTCGTGCCACCAACCGGGACCAATACCCGTTATTTGGTCCCGGTTCAAGGCCCAACCAGGACCAAAGGTCTTCGCTTCCCGCCCTTTGGGCTGTCGAAGAGATTTTTGGTCCCGCCAGGCACCAACCGGGACCAAAGGGGGGTATTGGTCCCGGTTTGTGGCACAAACCGGGACTAAAGGCATTACTATATAAGAAACACTTAGCACAAATTCACAATTTCATCGCCAGTTCCCCCCGACGACGCCGAGCTCATAGATGCCGCCAGTTGCCCCTGACGCTGCCGGGCCGCCCATGCCGCCGCTGCCGCCATCGCCTGCGTTTCCGTCGCTGTTGCCGCCGTTGTCTTCCCCGAGCCCGCGCCGCTGCTCGCTTCGAAGGCGCGCCAAGAGACGCTGCCTGCCCGCCCTCACCGTCACATCGTCTCCATTACGTGCGTCTGCCGCCATCGCTGCCGTTGCCCCAAGCTCACGCCCTGCTGTTCGCCTCAAGGTTCTTCCTGCCCGCCTCACTGCCGCCATCGCTGCACATCGCCGCCGGCTGCCGCCTCGCCGCCGGCCGCTGTGAGCCGCTACCGCCCCGACTCTGTGCATAGTTTTTTTATATATGTCGATTTTTTAGTTCATATGTGTATTAAAGTTTTTGTTCATTGCATTTTTTGTTCATATATGTATTTTTTTCATAGCATTTTTTTCATGTATATATGTATGTGTCTATGTATGTATAGATGGATAGCATTTTTTTCCATGTATGTATGACGTTGTCGATATACCCCCTCCCCGATAACTTCGACATGAGGGGGGGGGTCGATATAACCCCTCCCCGATAACATTTTTTGCTAAGTTACGAAGGTAAAAAGTTCACCCCCTCTCGATATACCAGGCGACCAACTCTCGAGGCCACCCAAACCCTAGAAAAAAAAAGCGTTGTGGATCTCCTACTCCCTCCCGCCTACCACCGACAAACTCTCGAGGCCACCCAAATCCCTAGAAGAAAACTCCGTAACTTCAACATGAGGGGGAAGTCGATCAACCCCTCCGCCCGAACAAGTCTATGTATCATTTTATATCGTGGTGGACATATATAAAAGTTTGATCATATGTCAAAGTTTGAATTTTGACATATACAACATTTGATCAGATATCAAAGTTTGATCATATGCCAAAGTTTGAATTTTGACATATGCAACATTTGATTATATGTCAAAGTTTGATCATGTGTCAAAGATTTATCAAGAATGCCCACATTATGGATGTGCACAAGTTAGCCAGAAGTAGCAGGCGTATTGAAGAAATCCATGGCTTCATCATTAACCGGAAGTAACAGGCGTATGGTGCTACGAAGCTCTTCAAAGTTGTTTGGAACGGAGTTCGGATAGATATTCGCTAGTACGTAATTTCAGCAAAGGCCTTCCAAATAGCGATATTCAGAATACTCTTGCTAAACTTCATAACAAAAAGATAATTATACTATCCGGAACTCAGTTCCAA
The DNA here is from genome assembly GCA_021605145.1 of Aegilops bicornis. NCBI lineage: Eukaryota > Viridiplantae > Streptophyta > Magnoliopsida > Poales > Poaceae > Aegilops > Aegilops bicornis. Next base: position 867,963,612 of record CM038675.1, on the reverse strand, counting down.
AACAAGTTTGGAGAGCTTGCACCATTATGCGCCTTTTACTTCGGCCAATGATGAAGCCATGGTTTTCTTGAATCCTTCAACACTAGACAACGTGACATATAGAAGGGTTGATGAGATCAGGAAAAATATGGACCATTTTGTGCACATCCGTAATGGCGTCATTTTATTAAATCCTTTAAAGGTTAAGAGAATTCCTTGTTTGACATGCATGAGAGAGGCGGTCCGGATGTCGAACATTCATGAGAGAGGTGGTCCGTCCGTCACGGACATGTCATGTGATAGGTAGTATTTTTTTTGTTCATAGAAAACTCCGTAACTCTTCAACATGAGAGGGGACGCCGATCAACCCACTCTCGCCTGACCAAACCCCAGAAGGCCGAGGCCACCCAAACCCTGTAAGCATTGCCGAGGCCACCCCAAACCCTAGAAGCATCAAGGCCACCCAAATTTACCAAGTTAAAAGAGCGTTGTCGAGCCACCCCAAACCTTAGAAGCGTTGTCGAGGCCACCCCAAACCGTGGAAGGCCGAGGCTACTAATATGATTCCTTATTGGGATTATCTAGCTAGGTCTATGTTTGCCACTAATATATCCATCTCTCATGTTTGTATATTAATTGCCATGTTGTAATATTTGCATAAACTATGGACCAAAGAGACTTGGAAAAAGAACAGTTGTTGGGGGATATAATCTTCGGTGGAGGCGATATCTTGTCGTTTCTCAACGACACTGATGGTCTGGAAGGAGAGGATGACGGCTCCGGTGATCGATTAATGGAGGAGGAAGGACATGATCATGACGGCTCGGTGACCGAATGGCGAGAGAGGAAGAAGGAGACCATGATGATGGCTCCGTTGACCGAACGGAGGAGGGAGCTGTTGCAAAATTCGGCGAGGTATAAATATTAATTAAGCCTGTGCTGACTAATTGATGCATTAGTTGTTTTGGTATGTACATATATTAACGTTTCTTTATTCTTTTATAGCCCTCCGGATCGAGCCAAACTTCCGTAACAAGACGAGGCCCGAAGAAAAGGTTGCGCCAGGATGAAAGGTTCATGATCACAGCAATCGCAAACAATGGCCTACCGATTGAACCCAAGCGGACCAAGGACGCATTTTCTGCTCAGTGCGGAGCTATTGTTAGGGACACCATCCCGATCAGCATGCATCCAGCAATGCATACGCCTAGGGACGACGACCCTGAAGTTTCTTATGTCACTGATAGACAGAAAGATGATCTTTGGACCTCGCTGATGGCAAATTTCATCCTACCGCTAGAGGAGGATCCGAATAAGCCAGTTATAGAGCCACAGGTCAAGGCATGTGCTCTTAAGAAGATGGCAGATCTATTCAGGAGGTGTAAGAAAGACTTGAAATCAAAGTTTGTCGACAAAGGGAAGACTCCAGAATTCACCAACCAATTTGAGAAGCTAAGAGATCACTGGCCCGCATTTGTGGCCTACAAGACATCTGACAAGAGTAAGAAAATGTCAGAGACAAACAAGAACAATGCTGCAAAGAAGCAGTATCACCATCACACGGGTCGTGGCTACCTCAAAGCCCGCCGCTAGGGACAGAGCTGAGATTGACCTGATTGCTAAAGGGTCGAATCCGTAGACATTGAACCGCTGCACTGCTCAAGGACTTGGTTCTTCAGGGTTGGGAGAACTTTGGACCCTGAAACAGGAAAGTGCTGTTGCACGGATGAGCAACTTGCAAAACCAGGAAGTATACACCGCAGCGTGGGAAGGGGTGTTTCATTCCTGACAGAGAGAAGGACGAGCTGACTGAGGCCCTCGAGAATCCTGAGCACCCTGGACGAACACGAGGAACCACTACTAGGGAAATGCTAGCAGCAACGCAGGTTTTAGGTGTATCAAGAGTACCAGCAAAGCGCTGCCATTATTAAGGCGCTACAGCTATTGCTTAACAGTAGCGCGTTCCCGCACGTGCTACTGCTATGACAAATAGCTGCAGCGTTTGTTCAATCCCACGCTACTGCTAATGTAACTACTAGCAGCGTGTTTTCTCTCCATCGGTACTAGTATTCTTTTTTTATTTTTTTATTTTTAGTGTATTTATGCGCCATCGTACAAATATTGGTACAATACCAGTTATGAGGTTTACATCATTATGTCCATAACAGTGTGTCAAATGAAGGTGGATTAGGTTCAAGTGGAGGCAATATGTGGTGCATGTCAAAAGTATACTACTTAATCCAAACTTGATCTAGTTTGGACTAGTAGTTCTTTCGATGTGCACCCCATGTTGCCTCCACTTGAATCTAATCCGCCAAAGACAAGCTATTTAATCATCATCATAGTCATTACCACCAATAGTATTTATTTAATCACCACTAACACTAGCTAATAATAATCATCATAGTCATTACCACCAACACTAGCTATTTTATCATCATAGTAATAATTTAGCACATCATCATCCTCAAACTCATTTCTATCTAGCTAATCACTCCTGCTGCTCTCTCTTAGGTAAAATAACATAAAACATGTGTAGCTCTCCTCCTTGATCAAGTTGGAGCATGCAGATGAAGCTGTCTCCTAATCGTGGGTAGCGATCTGTTTGCTGCCCCTATTACTTCTCTGCGCTCCCCCATCACATATTTGGTCCAGTCTTGCACTATTAAGCATCCGTCGCTGATCTTGAATGCACTAAAGTAATATGTAGGATATCTTGGCCGTAAGCTAATAATACTCATGGTACCTTTAGTCTCGATCCCATAAGGCACAACATTCATCGGGAGTCGCTGTTGAAGAACATCGTATGGTAACATAGCAATGAAGTTTAGCTTCAAAAATAATGTATGGAAAAGATGCACTGAGGACAAATAGTAAAAATCTTACCATCCTTCCTAAATAGATGTAACCGTAGTTCATTACGAACACTATTGGTCGCACGTTTTCAGTACTAACATTTCTAAATGCAGGAAGAAAATTTGTCTTGACAGTATCAAGATCCGCAAGCCATGAAACATAATGAATTAGCTCCTCGCAGTTGAGTTCAGCCCCGGTACAGTAGTATGTCATGTCTACCAAGCGTTGGATATGTTTGCTTGCACCGAAATAAGCTGACAATACAATTTAGTTGTCAACTATTTTTGAATAAACTATATCAAAGACATAAATATGGTTGAGAAACTTACATAATGGTATAACTGGAGGCGTCTGCACATCGACCCAAATGTCGGTATTACCTTCAATATCATCTTCCGGACGAATATCAAAGGTGATAACCATATCAGGCTCAAATGCAGAAGTCTTGCATAGTGCTCGCCATATTTTGCATCCAAAAAAGGTGTAGTCGTCTGAATTGTATAATTTTACATGGAAAATATAACCATGCTCGGTCTTCAAGTAAACTTTCTTTACCTTCGTAGTATGACTGAAACCTATCTTATCCAATACAAAAACTCTTGCATGGCAGGGGATACGCTAGTAGAATAGTAAAAAAATATAAGTTGAAGCAAATGAAGCAGCTGTCATGCTTAATTACGAAAAAAGACTTGTCGTTGTGACTTACTATATCCACTTCGAAGTTCTCGTCCGGCTAGATGCTGAAGCGCCTATCATCATCTAGGAAGATTTCGTCGCACAGGCCGCGCTCGTCTTCGCAGTATTTGCAAATACCAAAATCATTTTCGTCTTCAGACATTTCCTATGTTCATAGTTAAAACATCAATTGAAAATCGATCGAAGAGAACTACTAGGATACTCAACACACAAATCCGAGGCACTCGATATTTCCTACATATTCTGGCACAAGTCATGCCAAAATTCATGGAAAAATCCGGCATGACCTTGGCTAAAATAGGACATATCGAGCGCCTGAAATTTGCTGGAACGGAAATGAATCAACACTCCTGCAAAACATAGGCCACTCGGAGGTGTAATGTGCAAACATGACCGGCCACTTGGATATTGAGCAACACAAGATATACATTTCAAAATATCTTATAGGACTCAAATTAGCATGCATTCAATAAGCAAAAGTAAATCATCTCATGCGTCCGTACATCGTCGAATATTATCACTAATACATCCCGAATAGTGTCATACATATAACATCATTAATACAACTAAAACCCTAGCACACGACGGGTATCGACACGGGCGGTGGACACCCACAGAGAAGGAACCATCATGGGATCATAGCTCCAGTGAGATCCCTGGAGAACCTGCCAGGTATTGGAGAACCTATGCTCCAACGCAAACAAGTAGCAACGGACGTGCGCGTCCTCCTCACTGGCACGGTGACGCACCACGTCCGCGGAGTCCTCGAGCCTCGGACCGTCATCGCCCACGCGACCGCCACCAAAGAAGGTTCGGGTCAACGACAGGCTGGCTCCTCACCAACCTGCGCCTCAGAGGTAGCGCCTCAAGATTACCACTCGGCGGAGCCCTGTCCCGGACATGGCCCATCTGGTTGAGCAGGTGTCGTCCTCCGCCGTCTCGACAACGAGGATGCGGGATAGGCATCGTCCACGTCGATGCGGGAAAAATTGCTTTAACTAAAAAAATAGCACAAAGTTCTTACTAAATAGTTCTATTAATTCAACTAGTTCTTACTAAAATAAACTTACTATAAATAAAAATAAACTAGTACCTAATTAGTACCTAGTTCTTACTAACTAATTAGTACCTAGGAACTGCTGCCCTAATTACCATCTAATTTGAAGAACCTAGGGGTGGAAAGTGGTAGCTGATATTCCAATTATCCAACTATAAAGTGAAATAAGTGGTCAAATTTTACTCGTTTTATGATTCATGTTAGAAATTTGATTCGTTTCCACCCTTACATGAACCCCAACTCATTTGAGCCGCATCCGCATCCGATTCGTTTCCACCCTTACATGAACCCTAACTAATTTGATCCAACTGAAATATAAAGAAACCCTAGGCAGAGGTAGGGGAGAGGGAGGAGCAGGCGTGCTCACCTCGGGTGCCTGCGACGAGGGAGGGGCAGGCGGCATCGAGGTCGGGGTCGGGGCTCGGGTGCGCGGCGGATCGCGGCGTCGAGGTCGGGGTCGGGGGCGGCGTCCGGGGCGGCGTTGAGGTCGGGTCGGGGCGGCGTCCGGGCGGCGTTGAGGTCGGGGCGGCGTCTGGGCAGCGCTGAGGTCGGGGCGGGCGGTGTTGAATCTGGGGTCGGGGCGTGAGAGGGTAAGGAGATGACAGCCCGATGGGCTATGGCGGCGGCAAGTAGAGTGGAGAGTTGGATTTGGGGAAGTGGTCGTGGGAAGGACGAACCCGTGGAAAGAAAGTCAGAAGTAGCGATGGCGTTCGGAAAGGCCATGCTAAGTTAGCTACAACATTTTCTGGGATACACTCTACTGCTACTCCTTTCTCTTTTTCCCCTTTTTCACTTGGTTTTCTTCACATTTTATTTTTTTTCCTTTCACCTTATTCTATTTCTTTCATTTTCAATTACCTTTCTATTTGCTTTCCATCTAATTTTATATCCTTTAGCAGTAGCGAGTTTAGGTTAAAACGTGCTGCTACAAAGAAAGTAGCGGTAGCGCGGTTCGTTATAGGTCGCTACTACTATGTGTAGCCTATCGGCTAAGCCGTGGGAATTTCAGTAGTAACGTGTTTAGAACAAGACGCGCTACTGCTAGAACTTTATCTGCAGCGCAGTTTGCACGCTACTGCTACTTAGCACCAGCGTGCTTTTTTGACCCTCGCTACTGCTAAAGTTCTGTGTATAAGGTTTTCCGTAGTAGTGAACACTAGGCTCCATTCCGTGGGTGGTTGGGTTTCCCGATGCAGACAGTTAGAGAAGCTGGGAGAGAAGGAGGAAAGCGGAGCTGAGCGAAATTCAGAAGCTCAATGCAAGACTACAAAAGCTAGAGTAACTTGAGAGCCAGCGAGCTGCCGGCCAACCATCTCAGCGGCGCGAAGCTACCCCGCCATCTCAGCGGAGAAGCAGTGTGGCTTCCACAGAGCTTGTTCAGCCTGACTTCACGGCTCCTGGCTACCCCATGGATAGTATCGTCGAGGCTCAACATTGCCATCTTATGATGAAATTGCATAACCTCACTTTGAAGGCGGTTGCCGGCTCTGTTGCACCTCCCCAAACTGATGGAACTTTTCACTGCCGTCCAATTCTACATGGCTATGCTGTTGTGATGGCGGATGAAGTAATGGAGGGGTTTGAGGAGCTCGAGCCTGACCACCCTACAGGTGAAGGGGAGAATCAGCTGGTTAATGCTCTGAGGAGTACATGTCTATGCCGGAAGGAGTACATCAAGCTTCCAAACTGGACGCGTCCGCCTCCTCCTCCGGCGAGTCAGGGCACTCCGCCTCCTCTGGCGAGTGATCAGGGCACTCCGCCTCCTTCTCCGGGTCCTCCGGCGCGTGAGAGCACTCTGCCTCCTCCTTCGTCTCTTCTGACGCGTCGGAGCAGTCCGCCTCCTCCTCCGCCTTGTTGGCAACGGTGGAAGAGAGACGTCGTCGCTCTGGCTCCTCCGGCGCATCAGAGCACTCTGCCTCCTTCTCCGCCTCGTAAGCAACAACGGAAGAGAGACGCCGCCGCTCTAGCCAATAGCAGTACCAGAATAGGCGGGAGGCAATTCAGATATGGTCCATCTATCAAGGCTCCGGAAAAGTTACCATACGAGAGGACCGAGAAGGAAAACACAGAGATCTATCAAGCCCAAGTGAGGGACTTTTTTGCAAAGAAATCTCCACCTCTAAAAGAGATGATAGATCTAGTGAAAGAGAAGCGCACTATCGATGCCCTGAAGCGACCACCACCACCTCCGCCAGATTCCAACTATGTCTGCTGTCTTAAAAAGACATATCAAGATGCGCGACACTCGGGAACTACTTCCAGCGATGAAAGGTCACTACAAGAAATATGTCAACTAGTGACCTTCTGTCAGTGACCCTGGAAGAATTGGTCATAGATCTATGACCATTTGAGACCAATTGGTCAAAAGCTATTCGGGGAGCTCCAAACCCTAAACCATTGCGACAATTTTGGTCAGAAAGGTCGTAATTTCCTTACACGAAATGGTCATAAAGCAAACAACACTAGTCCACTTCCTTATTTCTAGTTGTTAACGACCAATATAGATGGTCATAGCCTTGTAAATTGTGGTGGGTTGCGATGACTAGGCGCCATCTCATCAGTTTTGCCTATGTGTCATGTCCATGTGTCAATTTTTGCCGTAGGTTGTGAAGCAACCTATATTTCTGTTATTCCACAAATTCCCAAACAATTCTCATAAATTGTTTGGATCATATCTTCATCAAATATGTCAAAAACCTTCCTTGCCTAGTTCAAAAATAGTTCAACAATATCCATTTTCCAATTCTGTTCAGAGCAACACTTTGTGACGGAAGTACCACTTTGGCATGTCTAAATACTATCCATTTTCTACAGTGCTTTCCTATGCCCAAATCACCATCCTCCACCAAATGCCAGCTCAATCCATTCATTATTTTTAGCCCAGCTTCAACATTCGTATTTATGTCTAGTGTGGTACTTTGCAAAGCAAGTACCACCTAGGCTCCTCCTTTTGAGCTAAAAATTTGTGAAGACGGTCTTCTTAGTAACTGATCATCCTCAGCCAATACTCACGCCCATTAGCCATGTACATTTCCCATACCGCTAATCAAACACTTGGCTGCCAATTCATGTTTGATCCTCGATCGGTCTCCTTGTGAGAATCTAATGTTGTAATTTTCTTCCTAGCACCTACTTGGGGAGTGCCCAATCCACTAGACATGCCTAGGCCGCCCAGAACACATGGCAACGCCTCGGTCATGCGGTGACCATGCGGCGGGCATGCTTGAGTTCTGGCAGCTCTAGAGTTGGGGCCCTAGGCCACCGCCCAAACCTCGACGTATCGCCACCAAACCATGTATTTATGATTAAATAGGTACTTATGTAACTAGAAATGATTTTTAGAAAAAATAAATAGCAAACTATGAGGCAGCTGCAGTTCAAATTTGACCCGCTTCCACCTGAATCAGCGGAAATTTGTCTTTTTCACGAGGGGTGGATCAAAACTTTTTACACCCAACCATTTTGTCCATTGTGCATTAAATATGTACTAGTATTTTAGAAAATTGATTTGGTCCAATTTTGCAACAATTATTTGGGAGGTCCTTCACAAAAAAACCTCCTTTTGGGGACTCGAAAAATGAAAAATGGTTTTTTCGTCCAAAGAAATGAAAAACTTCCTTAGGAAACATTGTCTGCCATTCCAATATGCACCCTTGTGCACAATATGAGATCACTTGAACAAACTATGCCATGAATGTGGCCATAAGATTGATCATTTGGCTTGAAAGCCATTGATCTTCACACGTGATAGGTCGTTTCTGAGAACAATTTTTAAAATAATTTCCGTATTACAAGTTTGTTATTTTTCTTGGGAACCTGGCCACATATAATGACACAATGCGAAGGTTTCCCAATTTTTTGATTTTTTTGAATTTTTTATGCCCGTTTCAAAATGCGGTCAAAACGGCGGGAATGACCGTTCCTAGCTAGTGGTGGAATCTTAGATTTTTTTGGTGTTTATCTGATTAAATAGATACTTATGTAACTAGAAATGATTTTTTGAAGAAAAAATAGCAAAGTATGAGGCAGCTGCAGTTCAAATTTGACCCTCTTCCAGCTGAATCGGTGAAAATTTGTCTTTTTCACGAGAGGTGGATCAAAACTTTTTACACCCAACCATTTTGTCTATTGTGCATTAAATATGTGGAAGAGATATAGAAAATTGATTTGGTCCAATTTTGCAACAATTATTTTGGAGGTCCTTCACAAAAAAACCTCCATTTGGGCACTCGAAAAATGGAAAATGGTTTTTTTGTCCAAAGAAAATGAAAACTCCCTTAGGCAACATTGTTTGCCATTCCAATATGCACCCTTTTGCACAATATGAGATCATTTTTAACAAACTATTCCATGAATGTGGCCATAAGATTGATCATTTGGCTTGAAAGCCATGAATCTTCACGCATGATAGCTCGTTTCTGAGAACACTTTTTTAAAATAATTGCCGTATTACAATTTTGTTATTTTTCTTGGGAACTTGGCCACATATAATGACACAATGCGAAAGTTTCCCAATTTTTTGATTTTTTTGAATTTTTTATGCCTGTTTCAAAATGCGGTCAAAATAGCGGGAATGACCGTTCCTAGCTAGTGGTTGAATCTTAGAATTTTTTTGGTGTTTCTATGATTAAATAGATACTTATGTACCTAGAAATGACTTTTGGAAAAAATAAATAGCAAACTATGAGGCAGCTGCAGTTCAAATTTAGAAAATGGAAAATGGTTTTTTCGTCCAAAGAAAATGAAAACTCCCTGAGGCAACATTGTTTGGAATTCCAATATGCACCCTTGTGCACAATATGAGATCATTTGAACAAACTATGCTATGAATATGGCCATAAGATTGATCATTTGGCTTGAAAGCCATGAATCTTCACGCATGATAGCTCATTTCTAAGAACACTTTTTTAAAATAATTGCCGTATTACAAGTTTATTATTTTTCCTGGAAACTTGGTCACATATGATGACACGATGCGAAGGTTTTCCAATTTTTTGATTTTTTTTGATTTTTTTATGCCCGTTTCAAAATGCGGTCAAAACGGCGGGCTTGACCGTTCCTAGCTAGTGGTTGAATATTTGAAAACTTTTGATGTTTATCTAATTAAATAGATACTTATCTACCTAGAAATGATTTTTGGAAAAAATAAATAGCAAACTATGAGGAAGCTACAGTTCAAATTTGACCCGCTTCCTACTTAATTCCATGGAAATTTGTCTTTTTCATGAGAGGTGCATCGAAACTTTTGACACCTAACCATTTGGTCAATTGTGCATTATATATGACCTAGTATTTTAGAAAATTGATTTGGTACAATTTTGCAACAAATATATGGTAAGTCCTTCACAAAAAAACTTATTTTGGGCACTCAAAAAATGGAAAATTGTTTTTTCATGCAAAAGAAATAAAAACTCCCTTTGTCAATGTTGTTTGCCAATCTAAGATGTAAAATTGTGCAAAATATGACATCATTTGAACAAATATTTGATAGATCTTTCATAAAAAAACTCATTTTGAGCATTGAAAAATGAAATGAAAATTTTGTATGTAATCAATCATGACGAATTTATATGGTCAAAAAATATTTGAATTGTTTGGTGCGCTCTGATTGGTCCATAGGAATATCACGCAGATCATGCCTCAACCACCGTTGGATGCTTCTAGATCTAACGGCAGCCCTCACCCCCTCACCCAACCGCAGCCCAACCACCCAAACCCTAACCCGCACCCGCACACCTCCTCCCTTGGCTGCAGCGGCGCCCACCGCGTCACGTGTCGGCCGCCCTCGCGGGTGGTTGCGTCTGCGGCGACCACGGCGGCCTCATCGTCCCCGGAGGCCGCGATCGGTCGTCTCCCTATCCGCCTCTCTCCCCAACGCCAGACCAGAGAGATCTGCATTCCTCCCGAACGATCGCGGTCGGTTCCTCACCGCCGCTGGCCCGCTGCCCCTCCCCCGCGGCGCACTCACATCTCATTTGGGATCTGGGATGGCCGCAAGGATCTGGGATGGCTGCAGCCAGATCTGGAATGGCCACAGGCACCTCTCCCTCGTCCTAAAGGCTATAGGCTTTGCTGGTATGGGACAGGAGGATTGCTCCTCACGTTGCTTCTGCTCGGCTGTGCGTGAGGAGATGCCATGGACGCCGATGTCAAGCTCCACTTCTTTGACCCTTCTCTCTTCCCCTCTTCGATCTGCCCTTCTTCCATTTCCTTCCCTGAGGCATGCATTTTATCTTGTTTTTCTTCCTCACACAGGCACCTGCACCACGAACTATATGCAAGGAGAGGAGTGAGGGTGCTGCTGGGAGAAAATGGAAGAACGGGATGCACCTGAGGAGCGAGGGGTTGACATCTTGGTTCCTGCTTGACCGCGTTGCCTATGGTATGCCTCTGCTACTTTCCCTCTTTACAATTGCATGCCTCTGTTTGCTACTAAAAGAACAACCTTGGCCACCAATTGTTTGTTGTTTTGTTAAAATCTTTAGATATGTATGCCTCTATTTTAGTAATTGCTAGAGTAATTGGATCTAGTTGAACTGAAAATGGCGTTGGGGACATCAGTTGGTCATTTGGGTTCTCTGGTTGTACTACAATTGGGACTGAAATGGACACAATTGTTTTGCTTGTAGGATGGTGAGAAGGAGAGGAAGGTGCTGCAAGTGCCAGGTGAAGGGGTCGGATGCTGCTGAAACCCTTGGTTGTGAGTGTCTCTGTATAGGTTTCAACTGAATACTCTACTAGTGTTGGATGGATTTTCAGGTTGAATGGATCACTGTACTGCTGTGCAACTTCCCCTAGCTTCACATAGCAAGCCCAATGATTCTTGTGCCTAGGATACCCACATAACACAGGTTGTTATTTTTCTTGCTGCCATTCACCATCTGACTGGAGTTTTGCAACATGCAAATTGCATGTATGTCTGTTAGGTCAGCAGCATGCTAATTGCTTGAGCTTGAGTACCACAAATGTGAAGTTTTGACCTTCCTATTGTAATGGTTAGGGTGAAACTAGAAATTGTTTCAAAACCTACCTGAAAGTTTCTTGCTTTGACACATAGTCTTACTAGATGGTACAGTGGCTGTCGTCCAGAAAATAAATCTCTTTGGAAAATAAATATTACGAGACTACTCTGAACAATACTACTCCTTCAACTTGTACATACTCCTAGGCTGTTGATATATGGTTCCAAAAATCCCAGATAAAAATCTGGATGACATTTACATCTGTAAATACATACGTATGAAATAAGCACCACGGTTCCGTTTAGTGTGTATGCGTCGATATGTTTTAAATTTGACTGAAACAATCTGGATGGCACCTGCATCTGTAGATAAATATGAAGAAGAACCACAGTTTGGTTCAGTTTATGCGTGTCAATTTGGTTTAACTTTCACTGAAAATATATATGAATAAATTTTGGTTTCAAGGTCCGTTTAATGATGGTCTTACTATCCGACAATGTTCATTCTTCAGTTATCCTTGTTATCCATATGGCCAACCAAGGCGCATGGTGCTCGCAAGTGACGAATGGAGGTTGTTCAACATAGGCACGGAGGAGGAGGAGGAGGGGCACGGACGGAGGAGGACAGAGCACCTCTCTTCTTCTAGGTTCTTCTCCTTACTTTCACTTGTATGTGCCTGTGCTGCAGCTCACCCATGGCCTTGTTTGTCCTGCAGGTTAGTGAGCAGCTTCAGGAGGAGGAGCTCAAGCACGACCACCAAGAGGCACCATCGCAGCAGTAGGTAGCATGTCCATCTCCACCTCCCTCTCCCTCTACTCCCAATCCTTTTTATTAGAATATATTGAGTACATTCTGTCAACTTGTGTGTCAATAAGAACGAAAACTAATTATCTAAGATCCTGTTATTATTACCTATATATGACATAGCTACTGGATTGCCTAGCGCCCCTGTTCATGGTGGGCTAAACTTGTATTTGCTCCTGCTGCTGTGTTTTGATGATCATAAGTGTGATGCATTTTGATGATCTCCTTGTACCAGATGAGTCCGTCGATGAAGCGGCAGCGTCTCCTCTAGAGGGTGGCGGTGGCGGCGGTGCCTGTGTGCGGCTTCGACTACAACCTCCTCTCCGGTGAGTCCATCTCCTACCTCTAGCTCCATCTCTAAGCTACTGTAATACCATGCTTTGTTTCATGCCGTGGCTTATTTAGTCTCTGCTTGCTGTGCCTTGTGTATTGTAGCCTAAATAGCTTCTGTTAGGGGATAATCTACTGGTTATACCAAGATTTTACATGAAATTTTGTTCTGCTTATTCTGCTAAGGTTGTTTGCAATGGTTATACATATGTTACACAATTTTTGCTGCTGGCTAATCAGCTTTACAGATGGTAACATGGTGCTGCATTCTTAGGATCATCTTATGATACACAATCAATTTTTGGTGTGCTCAAAATTTTAATTTTAGTGATAAGGAAAGATCCTACCTAGTTTGCTGGCTCTCTCACTTGAGTTGGTTTAACAGTAGTGGCCTCCTGCCTTGTAGTTTGGTAGGTGCCTGATGCATGTATCATGTGACATGCACAGAATTAACTTTGACATAGTTGTTATGTTACAATAGATGGCAAGATGAATAGCTAGTGTCTGTTTAATTCAATCATGCACCTGGTAGTTTAATAGGTACTATTGATTGAATATGAATGTTATTCCTTATACTCCAATGGAACTTCGATCTGTTGTAACTTTGAATCATGCACCTTGCTCGTTTGCTGCTAAGTTTGTCATATGTGCCAATTCAATTCCCAATTTTGATGAATAGCCATATTCTGGATAAGTAGAATGATTTGGTTAATAATAATAATATGTAGAATAATAATATATTGGTGTATCTTTACTTTTTATTTTAAAAGTACTCTATATTCTATCAGTGACATACCTTTTGTTCGCTTTTGAATGCTCAGATGTTTTGCATTAGCCTGTCATTGCTAAGGGAGAAGCGGGACTTGGAGAAGAAATCTTTCCATTAAGCAGATTACATGTTTGGTTGTTGTGAAGTACCAGACAGGCTAGTTCTATTTTTTTCACAATCCTCGAGTATTTCAGCAGCGCCATGCAAATGCAGTAGCGTTAGGTTTCTGATTCATCTGTTGTAAAAACTTAGAGTTAGCCCAAGTCAACAAGAGTAGCTCAACCAGCCAGCCAACCTCAAATAGTATTGCTGGAATGAATGGTTGTAATAATAACATTGTATGTTGCTTTGAAAATGTGTCAGAACTGGGCTAGGCCCAAGATATCTTGTGGTGTGATGTGTTGTAATGTTAATGGCATAATAATTGTTTTTCGATTGGATCAATTTTTTCGGAACTGGGCTAGGCCCAAGTTATATTGGACAATTATTTTTGAGGGAAAAACATGGGAGACCCAAAAGAAATGGCCCAGAAAAATACATGATCAAAAAAAATCTGCTGTTAAAAGGGCCACGCAAAGAAATCAATAAGGCTGAATTGTTGGGCCAGACCCATGTAGCTACTAAAAGCATAGGAAAAAAATACATTAAAACGCCAATTGTTGGGATAGGCCCATGTAGAAAACCGAATTGGACCGAGCTGATTCTTGTGCCACATCGACACTTGCCATTTGGATGCCTACGTGGTCTGGGGAGGCTGCTAGTGACCAAAATTTTGGTCGAAGAACCAACGACCTTTTACAGAAGGTCATTAATTTCATTTTACGACCGCCAGCTTTTGACCTTCTGTTTTTAGTCAAAAAAAGGTCGCAAATGAAAAACAATGACCTTTTAGTGGCCAATAGTGAGGGTCCGAAGTTGACATATTTCTTGTAGTGGGTTAGCAGAATGAAGAAGTGGGAAAAAATATCCCAGCTAGGAAAACAGGCGAACCAATCGTGCCCCCCGCTCAAGGTGTCTAGCGATATCGTCGCTAATCTGCCGGGGATAGTGGTGGCCGGTACCAATCCTGTTGATTACCTGAGCGATGATGTCGTGTTTGAAACAATGGAGGTGGACGAATTCAGATACCAGTACGGGAAGCCTCTCGTCAAACATGATCATCATCCTCCTCTAACCAAGATGATGCGGAGATTCCATGTCTGGGAGGGATACTTTGACGCTGAGAATTAAAGAGGAGCACGACCTCGTTGGAATGGATCTGTTGTCTGTTGAATTTGACGAGTTATTCCAGTTATACAATCAAAAGGCCCTCGACAAAACACTCGTGACTTGCTACTGTCTATAAGTACTACTTTTTTAATTAAGTCTTTATATATAGCTCGGCTCTTTCATTGCATTTATATATAATTATCTTCTCTATATTATGCAGACTGAAGATCGTCGAATGCAGAAAAGCACAAGTCTATGACATTGGGTTCATTACAAATATCATACATGAATGGACGGTTCAAAAGAAAGTCACAGAAACCAAGGACAACTCGCTACAATCGTTGCTTAAAAATCAAAACAAAGATAAAATACTCTTTCCTTACAACTTCAGGTGAGTGTTACTGTCTTGTGCATATTAGGTTTCCCTTATTACTCGAGGTTCTAGTAATGTAATTGATGAGTTATGCATGCGTGCGCAGCTTCCACTTTATTCTCCTATACATTAAGCTTGACCGGGAGTAGTAACCATCTTAGACTCGAGACGAAAAGATCGCCAGGACTATACAGACATGACTGAAATGCTCCAGAAGTAAGTTCAATCAATCATTATTGCACCATATCGTCAACTTTGTTCATTTCCTGATATCAAGTAATTATTTCCTTTGTCTGGCAGGGTTTGGAAAGAGTTCACCAGAATTGTTCTGGCACTGCCGAGGGAGCTGCGATTTACACACCCGAAAGTAAGTACTACTACCTAGTTCCGCGCATCTCGCATTGATTCTAGCTAGTTTCATCAATACCATCTATCATGCTTGATTGTCAGTTTGATTGAACTCTATTTCTCGTAAAGTGTTATGGCAGGAAGGCGGGAGCGATTTTTTTGGATACTACATTTGCGAGTTCTTTCGCCACTCGACCTGTGAGAGGGGCTACTCTGAAAAACAATTTGAAGTACGTAAAAATAATATACACAATTTTATTTTATTACCATCATTGTGTTGAGTTTCTTCATATATATGTATTGACCCCCTTCTTTAAATTAGATCTTGCAGATGCGGGATGAACTCCTACCACATGATCGCATACGAGCAATTCAAGAGGAATTGACGGGATGCTTTCTTGACCACGTCATCCATAAACCCGGAGAATACCATGTGGAAATTGATATAGACATGAGATGTTAGGGATTGTAAGAGATCTTATATTGTACATATGTAGCTAGTAGCGTCAGATAGATATACGAAAACTTGTTGTTCGACCAATCTCTCGGAGAAAGAGAGGTCACTCAAAATTTTGCTAAGTCCCCCTCCCCCCCCCTATTCCCCTACTCCTCTGTCGCCGCCGCCCGAGCCCGAGCCTGCCCGAGGCCGCCCTCAACCTCACCGCTGCCGCCCGCCGCCGCTCTCGTCCTCACCGCCGCCGCCCGAGCCCGCCCAGGGCAGCCGCCTTCCGATCCCGAGCCCGCACTCGCCGCCCCTACCTCCATCGCCGAGCACCTCCCCTCCACCATTTCTCCCCTCTATGTAAGCCCCCCACCCCTCCCCCACCCCCTCTCTCTCTGCTTAGTTAGTAGATGTTTTTTAGTAGTAGTAATGTTAATTTAGGGTTCATAGATAATGATTTTTAGTAGTAGTAGATGTTAATTAGTAGTAGTGATGTTACTATTTAAGTAGGAAAGTATGGTTAATAGTAGATGTTTTTTACTATTGTATAATGTAGTTTCTTTTACTGTTTTTAGTAAGTGTTTAAAACAATTAGTAAGTAAATTAATAAACTAATTGAACTAGTTTAGTTTTAGTTAAACTAGTTTAATAAGTAAATTAATAAACTAGTTGAATTAATAGAACTAATGTATTTTTAGTAAGAAAATTAATATAACTAGTTGGACTACTTTTATTTTTAGAAAGAACTAGTTTTCTTTCTATTTATAGTAAGTTTATATTTAGTAAGAACTAGTTGAATTAATAGAACTAGTTGAACATGTCATATTTTTGTTTTTTTAGTTTAAGCAATTATTCGGGATGTATTAGTGATAACTTATAGGGTTTTTGTTTTTGTAGAAATCAAGGATCCCCTCCATCATCCACGCCGTCGTCCCCGTCACCGACCCCCTCCGACCTCGAGGTGAGACCAGCCAAATCTCCACGTCAATATGAGTCCTATAAGATATGATGTAGATAAAAACATGTATATGTTGTGTTTTTCAAATAGGATATGTGGTTGCCCAAGTGGCCGGTCATGTTCAGGTTACACCTCCGAGTGGCCTATGTTTTGCCAGAGTGTTGATTAATTTCCGTTCCGGCAAAATTCAGGCGCACGATATGTCCTTTTTTAGCAAAGATCATGCCGGATTTTTCCGTGAATTCTCGCATGACTTGTGCTAGAATATGTAGGAAATATCGAGTGGCCTGGATTTTCTCGAAAAATAATTAAACGACATTTCGACAGACCGATTGTCGGGGAAGCTGATCGTGACCCACGAACACCTATGGGACCGGGTCCCTTGTGGTTCGGAGGGGGGCGGAGAATGCACGAAGAGCAGATCGAGGCGATGCACACGAGCAGATTTACCCAGCTTCGGAGCTCTCCGGAGAGATAACACTCCTACTGCTGCTTGTCTGATTATTTGAGTTCTTGCTAGGGAGCAATGAGAGCTACAAAATCTAGCTCGAGTGTGTGTGAATCGAATGTGTCAAATGAATTGAACCGGAGCCGAACCCTTTCTACGTTGCACTTGGGCCTCCTTTTATAGGCACAAGGGGTCACCACAGATGGCAAGTAGACAAGGGTAAAATAGGAAAAACAGAGGTTGGTACACCGCTTTGTACAGTGTACAGTGATCTATACCTAACTCTGACGGCAAGGGACAAAAGCCATAAATGTCCGTCCCTGTCGCCTGAACAGTGCAACAGGGACCGTCAAGTGCGCCTCCGTTTGCCACGATGGTAGCTTGTCAGCGCTGCTTATCGCCGCTCCCCGCTGGCTGCACAGCCCATTGACACGCGCGTTCGGGAAAGCCCCATGGCGACACGTTGGCGGATGAGCTGGAGCGGAGATGAAGAGAGGTCACTTGCCGTGGAGAGCGCCTTGCCGCGGCAAGGTTCTTGTCGCGCTCGGGAGCTTGTCGCTCACCAAGCCTTCCCGGCAAGCTCCTCTTGCCGGGGTCTTGTTTCCTTTGTGCCCTGAGTGGCCTTCCCGGCTAGCTCCTCTTGCCGGGGCCTTGATTACTTTGTTCTTGAGTGGCTCCAAAGGAGTGCGAGGATCTTGGCGGTCACCAGGCCAGCCCTGCCGCGGGGTGCTGCGACTGTCCGTGCACGAGTTCGGGATACTAGGGTACCCCTACTCTAGTACACCGACAGGAGCCCCCGGGCCTGGGCCACACACGGCGCCAAGCTTTGTTGGGCCAGGCCCAAAACAGTGCACGGGCACGCGCGGCCCGGATCGCGCAGTTATTCGCTTCGGACCCACCACGTCCCCCACGAACGGCACGTTCCGGACGTGGCGTCGTGGGAGAGATCGTGGGGGCTTTCTTTAATGGGAAAACCGGAACGCCCGTCCCCTCTCTTCCTTTATAAGCAGGGGGAACAGGGGCAGGACGCCCACTTGCCATTGCTGTCACATCAGAAACCACCGCCGCTCCCCCCTTCTTCTCAAGTCCATAGAGAGCGACGCTCCGCCCCCCCATTGCCACCGGCGCCACCAACGCCGTCGACCTCCTCCACCACCTCCCCCCATGGCTCCGAAAGCCGACAAGGGGAAAGGCGTGAAATTGGCCGAGGCGCAGCGGCTCGCGGCGCTGCGGAAGGAGCGAACCCTCTTTGATCCCCTGCTTGACAGGAAGGAGCTGCGGGAGCTGACATGGAGAAGCGCGCAGAAGAGCTCCGGCGCGCCAACAAGGAAACTCTCCGGGACATAGCAGAAGCGCGGGAGCAACTTGCTGAGGAGCGCACGGCCTTCATCTTGGAGAAGGCCGAGGTCGAGGAGCAGCAAAGGCTTGCCGGTGAGAAGCTCTCTACGCAAGAAGGTGAACTGGCGCAGCGGAAGATCAACCTCGACAGCTATGAGGAATATCTTGCCGCGCGCGAGGAATCAATTGACGGAGCACTCAAGGGGGCAAAGGACGCTGCCGCGACCGCCGAGGCCGCCAAGAAGGAATTAGAGACGAGGGTGACCCAGCTGGAGGCCACCCTCCAGAAGAGCGGCGAAGAGGTCACCGCGTTGAAACATGAGCGCGAGAAGGACGCCTACACTCTTGGTGAGTTGCGTGGTCTCGCTGAGAAGATCAAGGAGATCGACGCCGCCAAGGACTCCAAGGCGGATCTGGAGCTGAAACTGACCACCTTGACGGAGACGTTGGATGGCGCCAAGGAGCGGGAAGCGGGCCTGTTGGAGAAGATCAAGGCCAACGAGGAGCTGCTGTCGAATGCTGTGACCGCCCAGAATAATCTCAGAGACAGCATAATGCACTGGACAGAAGGTCTTGTGGACACTGCCGCCGCCATCCACACTGAGCTGATGGAGCTGGGGATGGTGGATCTTGGGTACTCCACCGACGAGAACCTCCAACCCAGCGCCAAGCTCAGCCTGTTTTTCAAAGGCGTGTTGACGGGTCTCCAGCGGCTCCGGGAGGAGATCCCAAAGCAGCTAGCTGAGGAGTCGCGCCAAGTCTGCGCCGGGGCCCTCCAGAAGGTGCTGATGAAGGTGGCCTTCCGCAATCCAGGCGTCAACTTCACCAATGTCCTCAAGTCCCTGCCTCCAACTGCTGACGTTGAAGCGCTCAAAGCCCTTGTCGCACCCATCGTGGACAGGGTGAGCAAAGTCAAGAGGCTCGATGGCGACCGCGTGGACTAGACCGCCAAGTTTATCTTTCCTTTGTCGCTGTTGAACATGTTTAGAACAATTCATTAGATCTGCGACAAGTTATTTTGTAATATACACTATCTTAGGCAATCGATCGCAATGTTATTTCCTCTACTTGATTTCTTCTTTTGTATGTTTGTACCCTACGCTTTTAGGGGACTTGTCGGTGCAAACACCTTTGCCGCTGTTGGCCGAGTGCGGAACGTCGGCTTCTTTGGCGATGCTGCCTCCGACAAGCAACCTTATCGCAACTAGTTGCAGCACGCTTAAGTTGTTGAGCGTACTCGAAACAACGTAAGGGCGCAAGCTAGCCGGGAGTTGGTTCCTCCGCGCACGGGTTTTCCATACAAAGTACTATCGTTCGAGCAAGATAACTTAAAAATTTAAAAACTGATTGCTCAAACTCTGGCAACTTAGCTTTTTCTGTCGTTTGCTTCCCGGCAAGGCAACACTTCCTCGAGCGATGCTTGGCGGTCCACGTCATTATCTTCTCCTCCCCCCCGGTTAACTTGTGGGTGGATGAACCTTCCTTTCTTTTGAGAAGAAAGAAGAGAAAATAAAGTTATGGAGCCTAGCGGCTCGTTATTGCTTACCGGGTGTTGATGCTGCACAAAAATGTCAGATAATACATGCAAATAGGTTATGAAAGCATGAAATTGACAAGTTGTGCGCAACACATAAGCTTTACTGATGCACGGGGTCTGCGCCCGGCTTTGTACAAAGGATTACATGCAACAGCGGCAAGACTTGTACAAAAGGGTGGTTTCCGTAACGGGTTCCGACAACCGCGCCCTATGGGTAAAACTTACGAAGATGCTCTATATTCCAGGAGTTGCTCACCGGAACGCCATCTTCGGTCTCAAGGCGGACAGCGCCAGGCCTAGTGACTCGTTTCACCCGATAAGGGCCTTCCCACTTCAAGGCCAACTTGTTGGAATTCTTGGCGGATTGAACGCGCCGAAGAACAAGGTCGCCTTCCTCGAATCTTCTGCATTAACTTTGCGGCTATGGTAGCGGCGCAAAGCTTGCTGGTAACGAGCAGCTCGTACAGCAGCCTGAAGACGATCCTCCTCAAGGAGCAACGCGTCATCTTGTCGCAGCTGCTCTTGCTCAAGCTCATCATAAGCGAGCACTCGAGGCGATCCGTATACGAGTTCCGTGGGGAGAACTGCCTCTGCTCCATAGACTAGAGCAAAAGGTGTCTGGCCAGTGGCTCGACTTGGCGTCGTCCTAATCGACCAAAGAACCACCGGCAGCTCCTCAATCCAGTTTCTTTCGCACTTGCGCAGCCTGTCGAAAGTTCTGGTCTTGAGTCCCCGCAGCACTTCAGCATTTGCCCTTTCTGCTTGACCGTTGCTTCTCGGATGAGCAATGTATAAAGCAGATCTTGGCGCCAAGATCTTGGACGTCTTGCATGAAGGTGCGGCTCGTGAATTGTGTGCCGTTGTCGGTGATGATCCGGTTAGGTATCCCAAAACGGCAAACAATTGACCAAGAACTTGATCGGCCGATCGCTGTCACCTTCCTCATCGCTTCCACTTCCGCCACTTTGTGAACTTGTTGATTGCGACGCATAAGTACTCAAAGCCCCGACAGCTCGGGGAAAGGGCCGAGGATGTCGAGCCCTGCAATCAAAAGGGCCAGGATAAAGGGATCGCTTTGGAGAGCTTGAGCTGGCTGATATCTGCTTGGAATGGAACTGCACGCTTCACACTTGGTTACTTGTGCAGTTGCATCTGGAGGGCTTCGGCGGAAGAAACCTTGCCGGAAAGCTTTGCCGGCAAGTGCTCTTGCGCCAATGTGGTGACCACATATGCCTCCGTGTATCTCTGCCAACAGCTTCTGTCCATCTTCCCAGCAAATACACTTCAATTTCACACCATTGAGTCTTCTTCTATACAGGATGTTGTCAACAAACTGGTACATACTTGACTGCCGGGCTACTCTTTCCGCTTCTTCTTGCTCTCCGGGAAGTTCTCCTGTCTGAAGGAAATGGACGATCTGCTGTGCCCATGCTAGAGCTTGCGGCTCGACAACAAGGACTAAAGGAAAATCTGCCGCTGCGGGAACATCAGCTTCTACGGCAAGAACCTGCGGCTCAGCCGGAGCTTGATGATCCCCGGCAAGCTTGTCGGAGCAAAACTTGTCGGCAGCGTCTGCTTCAACGAAACAAACCCTGGGGCTTGTCGGAGCAAACTGCTCCTCGGCGATATTTGCGTTGATTTTGGGGACCTTCTTGGCGGCGGCTTGTGGAGCTCTGCCGGGAAAGTAGTCACCGAAACCAACTTCCTCTTCTTGTTCTGCCCAGTTGATGGTGTTACGGTTGGTTGAGTCAGCTTGAGCACAAAAATCCCTGGTTCCACAGGTAACTTGAGTGCGGCGCACTTCGACAGGCCATCAGCAATATCATTCTGAGCTCTTGGAACATGCTACATTTGCAGGCCTTCAAAGTGCTCTTCTAGCTTCCTCACTTCATCGACGTAGGCTTCCATCAACGGACTCTGATAATCTTTATTTACTTGGCGGACGACAAGTTGCGAGTCACCCCTGACAATGAGCTTCTTGATCCCAAAGTCCACCGCGATCCTGAGACCGGCAAGCAAACCTTCATACTCTGCAGTATTGTTTGTTGCTTGTTCCTTGGGAAAGTGCATCTGGACTATGTACTTGAGGTGCTCTCCGGTGGGTGCGATAAGCAGCACGCCGGCACCGGCGCCTTGCAGCGAGAAGGCACCATCAGAGTACATCAGCCACTCTTTATTTGACTCCTTGACGGGGATGCTCGTCTCTGGAATTTCTTCATCTTGTGTTGGCATCCACTCTTCTATGAATTATGCCAATGCTCTGCTTTGGATAGTCGAAATGCTTTCAAACTTGAGGCCAAAGCTTGACAGTTCCAGTGCCCACTCGACAATCCTGCCTGTCGCTTCTGGATTTTGCAATATCCTCTTCAGCGGAAAGCGAGTGACAACTGTTATCTCATGTGCTTGGAAGTAATGGCGCAGCTTTCTCGAGGCCATGAGGAGGCCGAAAAGCAGCTTCTGCACACCAGAGTACCTTGATCTAGCCCCCTGCAGAAGGGAACTGACAAAGTAGACTGGGCGCTGCACCATCCTTTTCTGAATCTTCTCGCAATTCTGCGCAGGTCCGTCCTTGTCGGGACCAGAGCTTGACGGCGGAGCCCCCTGCTTGTCGCTGGATGCACTTGTCTCGGTTGCTGGCTCATCATCCGCCTCCCTCTCTGCTACTAATGCAGCACTAACCACTTGATTGGTTGCCGCTATATATAGCAGCAACTTCTCTTGTGGCCTTGGTGCGACAAGTATTGGAGTGGAGGACAGGTATCTCTTCAAGTCCTGCAGCGCAGCCTCCGCTTCGGGAGTCCATTTCATTGGACCTGCCTCTTTCAAAATTTTGAAAAATGGCAGGGCGCGCTCAGCAGAATTAGAGATAAACCTGCTGAGAGCAGCCACGCAACCGGCAAGCCTTCGTACATCCTTGACGCGCCTCGGTGCTTCAATCTGCTCAATGGCCTTGATCTTGTCGGGATTGGCTTCAATTCCCCGCTGAGACACAAAGAACCCGAGAAGCTTGCCGGAAGGGACTCCAAACACGCACTTCTCGGGGTTGAGCTTGAGGTTGATCTTGCGCAGATTTGCAAAAGTCTCATCCAAATCTTGAACTAGAGTTGCTTTGTCCTTGCTCTTGACCACTATGTCATCCATGTAGGCTTCCACATTTCTGTGCATCTGTGGCTCAAAAGCGTCGTGGACTACTCTTGCAAACGTTGAACCAGCATTCTTCAAACCGAAAGGCATCCGTATGAAACAGTATGTGCCACATGGTGTAATGAATGCGGTTTTCTCTTCATCCTCTTCTGCCATGAAGATCTGATGATATCCTGAATATGCATCAAGAAATGAAAGCAGATCACATCAAGTCGTGGAGTCAACAATCTGGTCGATACGCGGCGAGGTAAATGGGTCTTTGGGACACGCTTTATTAACATCTGTAAAGTCAATACAAAGTCTCCATTTCCCATTTGCCTTGCGTACAACTACCGGATTGGCCAACCACGTGGGATGGAGGACTCCTCTGACAAGGCCTGCTGCTTCCAACTTCTTAATCTCTTCTGCAATGAACTCTTGGCGCTCCACTGCCTGCTTCCTGACTTTTTGCTTGACGGGCCGCGCGTGAGGACAGACAGCTAGGTGGTGCTCAATTACTTTCCTGGGAACACTGGGGATGTCAGATGGTTGCCATTCAAACACATCAACATTCGCCCGCAGGAAAGCAACGAGCTCGCATTCCTATTTAGGGTCTAGAGTGGCACTGATGGTGAAGGTACCACCAGTGCCGTCCTCCTTGGCGGGCACCCTCTTGGTCTTCGGCGGAGCTGCCATCTTCTTCTTGCACTTGCCGGTGGAGCTCGATGGTGCGTCCTCAACGGTAGCGCAGCACTCCGAAGAGGTGCGCTTGCCGGAGTGGGCATCAGAGCTCTTGCCGGACTTGGTGGTCTTCTTCCCCGGAGCTTCAGCGCAAGTGATTTGCTATCTGTCGCAGCTGCTGCATCCCGGTAAATCTTGTCGGCGCAGATAAGCGCATCCTTCTTGTCGCCATGGATAGAAATGACGCTTATCGGGCCGGGCATCTTGAGTAAGTTGTAAGCATAATGAGAGGCTGCCATGAACTTGGCGAGTGCTGGACGGCCAAGTATGCCATTGTAGGGCAATGGGAAATCGGCAACGTCAAACGTGACCCTCTCAGTTCTGAAGTTGAGCTCGCTGCCAAATGTTACCGGCAACGTGATCTTCCCTTTGGGCTTGCTCCTTCCTGGGTTGATTCCTTGGAAAGTACCAGTCTCTTCAAGCTCGCTGTCAGGGATTTGAAGCTTCTGGAGCACTGCAGAGGAGATCAGGTTCAGGCCGGCCCCGCCGTCAACCAACATCTTTGTGACCTTGAGGTTGCGGATGGTTGGTGAGACCAACATCGGCAAGCACCCGACCGTAGTTATGCGATCAGGGTGGTCCTCAATGTCAAAGACAATGGACGTGCTGGACCACTTCAGAGGCCTGCGTGACTCCACGGATGGTTCTGCCGCATTAACTTCTCGCATCCACTGTTTGAGTTGGCGGTGCGAGGTATGCAGAGAAGCACCACCATCAACGCAGAGGACCTCTGTTGCCTTCTGAAACTCCTGCTCATCAGCTTCATCATCTTCCATATCTTCATCGTCATCTTCGTCTTCGTCCTTGTCGCGGCCGCGGGGAGGTCTGTGTCCTTGCCGCGGCGCACTCCCCGGCCGGGTCTCTTCTTGCTAGCTGCACCTGCACCTTCCTGGGCCTTCTCCTTGTCTCGCCACTCGTACTCTGCCTTCTGCAGTTCAACAAGCTGCTCGACTTTCTTGCAGCTCTGGAGGTCGTGGCCCTTGGTGCGGTGAATCTTGTAGTACTGCTTGTTGGAGTTGTCCTGCTTGTCGTCGGCCGCCACAGCTTGGCGGTTGGTGTCAGCGGCAACGTCCTTGCCGGAGTCGCCAGCCTTAGCCTTGCCGGCGCCACCTCCGTTACCGGACTGCTCGACAACTAGTACCTCTTTGTTCTTCTTCCTTCTGTTGTTCCGCCGCCGGTTCTTCCTTGCCGGGGCGGTCTCCTCACTGTCTGATCCTGCTTCAACATTCTCTCCTGGGAGTCTCCTCCCTTCCTCAGCACGTGCACACTTGTCGGCCAGGGCGTAGAGCTCACTGACGTCTTTGACTTTGCACATCGCCATTTCCTCCCTCATCCTGCGGTTCCGCATGTTCTGATGGAACGCGCTGATCACCGCGGCAGGGTGGACATCTGGGATGTTGTAATGCACACGACTGAATCTCTGAATGAACTTGCACAGGGACTCTCCTTCCTTTTGGGCAAGCAGGTGAAGGGACTTGCCATGAGGCTTGTGGCCGCCTGTGAAGGCGCCGACAAACTGATGGCACAGATCTGCCCAAGAGGATATGGAACTGTCCGGCAAGTGCATGAGGCAAGATCTGATGTTTGGCTTGAGCACCAGAGGGAAGTAGTTGGCAAAGATCTTGTCGTCTCATCCCCCCACAGCCTGCACCGCGATGGTGTAGATGCTGAGGAACTCCGATGGGTGTGTCCTGCCATCATACTTCTCTGGCACATCTGGCTTGAAGTTTTTCTTGTCGGGCCACTGGACTTGCCGCAGCTCACGAGTGAACGCAGGGCAACCTACCGCGTACGGCAAGTCGCCTGGTTCCCCTGGCGCATGCATATCGACAGTGGGCCCGGCGCGCTGGTCGGATTGACGCCGCGCTTCTCTTCGGCGCTCGATGCGGGTTCGAGCGTCTTCTTCTTGTCGTTCCTTAAGAACTTGGCGCTGATCACGGCGAGCTCGTGGATCCGACGACGCGGTGGAGTCGCTGTCGAGGTGGATCCGAGGAGCTGGTGATCTTGGCCTTCGGGAAGGGGAGTGCATGGTGGTATCACTCCCGCAGGTCTCGTCACCACCGGCTCGTGCCCTGTCGCCTCGCCGCGGCAAGGACGCAGTTGGTTGCCGCGGAACGTCGCCGTTGGCAAAGCCGATGAGACTCTGAATTGTGGCCCTCCATTCGTCGACCTTGTCGGCCGTCGGAGGGTAGTCTAAAAGTAACTGAGCTCTCGCCAAGGCTTCCGCCGGAGTGGTGGGTGGCAATGGCGTACGGAGCGAGGAACGGGATGTGCTCGGACTCCTAACCAAGTTAGGAGGAGCAGCATCCCGCCTAAGCGACCAGATTCCGCTGCATCGCATCTTTGGTGTGCATGCGGGTCTCGAGGGCCTCGGGATCCTCCAACTTGGCCTTGATCCAACGAGCGTATGGTGCTGCGAGCATCATGACGCTGTCGGTCCCGCGCCTCCTGAGAAGGACGCGGTGCGGACTCGGACGCCGACGCCTGCGCCGCCTTGTCTTTGGACCTGGCGGCGTTGTGGGCTCTCTCGACGACGCCCGTTCCTCCGCCAGCGTCTTCCCCACCACCCGTCAGCTCCGGTGGTGGTGGGTTCGACGCGGACGGCTCTGCTGCTGCCGAAGACTTCTTCTTCGGTGCCATGTTGATGAAGATGATGATGAAGTTGCTCGTGTGACCGCTGGATCAGGTTCACACAGCCTCGACGCCCCCTACCTGGCGCGCCAAAGATGTCGGGGAAGCTGATCATGACCCACGAACACCTATGGGACCGGGTCCCTTGTGGTTCGGAGGGGGGCGGAGAATGCACGAAGAGCAGATCGAGGCGATGCACACGAGCAGATTTACCCAGCTTCGGAGCTCTCCGGAGAGATAACACTCCTACTGCTGCTTGTCTGATTATTTGAGTTCTTGCTAGGGAGCAATGAGAGCTACAAAATCTAGCTCGAGTGTGTGTGAATCGAATGTGTCGAATGAACTGAACCGGAGCCGAACCCTTTCTACGTTGCATTTGGGCCTCCTTTTATAGGCACAAGGGGTCACCACAGATGGCAAGTAGACAAGGGTAAAATAGGAAAAACAAAGGTTGGTACACCGCTTTGTACAGTGTCTGATGATCTATACCTAACTCTGACGGCAAGGGACAAAAGCCATAAATGTCCGTCCCTGTCGCCTGAACAGTGCAACAGGGACCGTCAAGTGCTCCTCCGTTTGCCACGATGGTAGCTTGTCAACGCCGCTTACCGCCGCTCCCCGCTGGCTGGACAGCCCATTGACACGCGTGCCTGGGAAAGCCCCATGGCGACACGTTGGCGGATGAGCTGGAGCGGAGATGAAGAGAGGTCACTTGCCGCGGCGATCGCCTTGCCGCTGCAAGGTTCTTGTCGCGCTCGGGAGCTTGTCGCTCACCAAGCCTTCCCGGCAAGCTCCTCTTGCCGGGGTCTTGTTTCCTTTGTGCCCTGAGTGGCCTTCCCGGCAAGCTCCTCTTGCCGGGGCCTTGATTACTTGGTTCTTGTGTGGCTCCAAAGGAGCCGCTGAGGATCTTGGCGGTCACCAGGCCAGCCCTGCCGCCGGGTGCTGCGACTGTCCGTGCACGAGTTCGGGATACTAGGGTACCCCTACTCTAGTACACCGACACCGATAGTCAACCCGTGATGAATAATAATGATATAATTTAGGTTTTTTAGTACATATATTTAATTGTACAAGTTTAATCTTTGAATTATGAACATAGGAAATGTCGTACTCGGACGATGAAAGTTTCTCGGGGGAGTGTAGCTGGTGCCATGACGATCGAGGTCTGTGCGACAGGCCTCACCTAGACGAAGATCATTGCTTCAGCATTAAGCTCGAGGAGACCTTCGATGTTGAAACGGTACACAACGACGACAAGTGTTTTTTCATAATTAAGCACGACTTCAACTATTTCAACGTCTAATTTTCATCTTTTACAATTCGACTAGCTTATCCCATGCCATGCAAGACATTATGTCTTGGAGAGGATGGGTTTTGAAGACCATGAAAATTTTGAAACAAAGAAAATACACCTAAGGACCCATCATGATATGGATTTTGAAGTAAATTTGTACAATTCTTAGAGCGTAACCCATTTTGGTGCCAAAATTGGGAAGCACTTTGCAAAATGTATGGTTTTTATGAGGATATGATTGTCACCATGGATCTTGGTGATCCTGACATCGAGCACGACAATATGGACATTTGGGTCCTTGTTGATACGCTTCCGATTCTACCGCTATGTGAGTTTCTCAAACATAGTTATTAACTAATTTATATTGTTTATTCAAAATAGTTGACAGCTGATTTCCATTGACAACTCATTTTCATTCTTTAAAGAATGTGCGGAAGATGGTAGACAAAACACACTACACCGATGGCTCTGAATTAACTTATAAGGAGAAAAATCATCTGATCGCATTTTGTACTGATCTTGAGAATTACAATACCTATTATCGAACTCCTTCAAATTATGGTGAATACGTGCCTCTAGTGCACGTCTAGAACCACATTAACTTCTATGGAGATACCCTGGTAAGATTTTTTACTATTACGACATCCGTGCATCTTTTGCATACTTCTAAAACTAGTACATCATTGCTAACTACGTAGTTATTACTATGTTTTTCAATAGAAAATCCCGATGGATTGTGTGCCTCATCTGATGTGTCAGAATGGTCGCCTTGAGGTTCTGAACTTATAGCCAGGTCATCCTACGGATCTCACCTATGCATATCAGATTTCGAAAACCGGTGAACATGTGCTAATCAAAGAATGGAAAAAATGTTTGGACAGTCGTAAGGAGGTCCTTGGAAGCAACATTAAGCGAAAGGCAAGAATTGGAGACAGGATAATCTCCATTCTGCATAATGGAGACTCAGGGGCTATCTTGTTTTTTTGCTATTTTACCTTAGAGAATATAGTAGGCCATAAGAGAATGTAATAGGTCCTATGAGGTATAATATGTTTATTATGTGGTACAATGTGTTAGAGTTGATGATGAGGAGTAGTTGTGATTATGACTAGTGACCAACTTGCTATGTGATGTCTCATTGATGAAAATGACGATCATGAGGAGGTTTTATATGACAATGATGTATTATGATGATAAGTTGTTAATGATATGATGACGATGATTTTTATTATATTATTGGGTGAAAGAATCATGATTAGTTTCAAGTGTATGTCCATCCACTTGAAACTAGTCCATGGTTCTTTCACCTGTGATGTAATAACTCATTATGATGAAAAACAATCTCTAAATTGCTGCTGTATGAAAAATTGTATAAAGGTGTATGAATACAACATGAAATAAAAGTGAAATACGGAATAATAGTAGTAGCTGGCTAAGAGAAGTGCTACTAGTAATTACCAGTAGCACTCTTTAGTGAAAGCGCTACTACTAAGTCGATATAGCAGTAGAGTGGGTTAACAGACGCTACTGCTAACCTTTAGCTGTAGCGCCTTACTAGTAGCGCCCTACACAACGCTACTGATAGGCATTATTTCCGCGCTACTGCTAGGGTTTTCCATAGTAGTGTTAGCTTGCTAACACAATATATGAAACCCCTAAATTAACCCTCCAAAACCCCCTAACCCCCCTCCTTTAAAAAAATAAAAACCCCAGCTCCTGCCAGCTGTTGACGCGTGGATGCCTTTTAGTCCTGGTTGGTGTTACCAACCGGGACTAAAGGGCCTCCAGCCTGGGCGCCCCGCAACGGCCACGTGGAGCCCCTTCTATCCCAGTTCGTAAGCAAACCGGGACTAAAGTTTTTGGGCTTTAGTCCCGAACCTTTAGTCCCGGTTTCAGAACCGGGGCTAAATGGCCTCTGGAACTGGGACAAATCGGCCGTTATCTACTAGTGAACCCTCTGGCGAGGAATGAAATAAATACTTAACACTCCATACATCTGATATCACACCGCCGAACCAACATGATGGAGAGACTGTACAAAAAAAGTTACATTACTCTATAGTCTTGGCATTGCATAGCCTGACCACTACGATGAAGCGGAAAAAGGGACATGACACTCCATACATTTTTCTATTAAAGTATGTGTCATTACTCCAACATAGATGTCCAGTTTAAGAGGGTGCGAGAGAGAACGACATATTGCAGCTTTTGCATGTCATAGAAAAATGACCCAGCGGTGCAGGAGAAACTTGGCCCTCTAGAGGGAGGGAAAGGGTGGAGAGAAGTACTCCGGGTGGATTCGTTTCTTTCAGGCTAGAGAAAAGATGACGTCACCCCATACTTTTGGCGCCCAACACACATGACCTTGTGAGCAAAGGAAAAACGAGTCGGAGTTAGTACGATTGAAATAAAAGAAATGGTTCGGTGTCGGTCCGAGTCGAATGAAGAGGAAAAATACTTTTTTTACATTAGCCTATGTGAAAGGGAAACTTTTGCATCTGTAAGAGTCGACCCTAACTCACATGACGAGTTTATAAGAGGAGAAAATATTTTATTGACCAAAATAGAATGAATAGAAATGGCATGACGATGCAAAAACAATGTAAAAACGTCATGGCGTCCGACTGCTTGACCACTATAGCGAAGCGAAAAAAAAGGGCATGACATGCCATACATTTGTCCATTGAAGTGTGTAGCATTACAACAACATAGATGTCCATCAAAGAGAGTGCGAGAGAGAAAGACATATTGGAGCTTTTCCATGTCCTAGAAAACCCGGCCCGATGATGCATGAGCAACTTGCCTCTCTAGGAGGGAAGGGGTGGAGAAGTACTACATGCGGATTAGTTTCTTTCAGGCTAGAAAAAGATGCAGGAGGGCAAAAAGGGGCTGACGTCACTCCATACTTTTGGCGTCCAACACACACGAGTTTGTTAGCAGTGAAAAAATGATTCAGAGTTAGTCCGAGTGAAAGGAAATAAATGGTTTTGTTCCGGTCTGAGTGGAATGAAGAGGAAATTTCTTTTGACACTAGTATGTGGGAAACAGAAAATTTTGCATCCGTCCGTGACGAGCCTTTCACTTCTCACCGCGTCCCTCACCTCCGGTTAACCCGGAACTTCTATCCTCTGGTTAGCCTCCTCCCACCCTCTGCCTTCATCTTATCCTTCTCTGCCTCCTGGGAACTCCCAGGATCCTCCCTCTAGTCGCTGCTTGGTTCCTCTTTGTGCGCGGATGGAACGAGCACGTCCTTGCACGGCCCTCGCACCACAATCAAGGCCCACCCCTTCGATCGTCGGTCATGTTCTTCAAGCTCCCGGATCGCGCCGATGTCTCCTTCCCCAACCCCCCTACGTAGCGCGAAAGCAGGACGTTTCCGATGCCTGACGGTGCAGTTGTCGTCCGCAAGGTCCTCCTTGTCCTGTCGACCCATTTGTTTGATCGACCAAGTTCTGCTGTCTGGAAATTGAAGTTCACATAGAGCAAGGGGTAAAAAAATACAGGGAGGTTTTGCATATAAAGTTCGGAAAAAATATGCCCCGACACACATTTTTTTCGTGCTAGTTCATATATCTATTTTGTTCTTATATATGTGCTCAGATTTTCGTTTAGCAGAACAGGGCATGCTGAGTCGAGGAGGGATGTCGACTGTAGAATTAAGACAAAATGATTTGCTTAAGTCACTGGCAAAAATGGATCCCGTGCACAGGAGTTGTGCATTGTGCATCGAGGAGGGATCTGAACCTCCCTTCAGATTTTGTTTCTTCCATGCCCTACTTGTTTCCTTCAAATGCCTGTGAAAGAACTGCCCTCGACTTGACCATTTTGTTGTGTGATTTGGTCAATTTTTTCAATGATTCATCTAGTATAACTCTCTATGATTTTCTAATCGCACTATTCCATGTTGATTGTTGAGGTGCAAAAAAAAGGTTATTGTACATCTATAGGAAAATTCACCTACTGGAAAAAGAGTATGTTTTATAAATAATCTGCACGAAATTCACTTACTGTCATCAAGGCAAATCATATAAATTTTTTACTGAGAGAATGGTAACCTAAACATAACAGAAAAACACGAAAATACCAATAAAAATGATTTTTTTCAATTTCTAAAATGGACAACCAAGAAGTTGAAAATCTAAAAGTAGATAAATTTAGGAATTTAAATAGAAAAAACATATTTCTTAGTTTTCGAAAAGAAAACCCAAGAAGATCAAAAAAGTAAAGAGAGTACTTCAAAGGTTTATAAAATAAAGATTTCCCAATTTAGAAAAAACTAGACATTAAAAATTAAATTACAGAACTGTTCGATGTTTCTTACAAAACTAAGAATAGTTTCATAACTAAAACATAAAACCAAGAAGTTATCATCTAAAATATGGAGCAATTCGATGTTTATAACAAACTCATAATTTACACATTACTAATAAATAAAATTAAGAACTTGAAATTAAAAAAGCAAGTAGTTCAATTAATACAAAAGAACTCAAACACTCCCCATTTGTAGGTAAAATAAAAGTATGGCCAATGATATTTTATAAACAATGATATTTTCCTAAGAATAAAACTAAGAAGTTCAAATAAAATAATAGAGAAGTTCAAAGTTTATAAAAAATTCAGATTTGTTCTTGTTACTATAGAATAAAACAAAGAAGTTCAAATTAAAAATAAAGGAACAACTAAAAAAAGTTTATATTAGAATTTCCTCGTTTTTCAAAAAACCTAGTAGTTCATACTAAAATAACGAAATGCTTTTGTGTTTACTAAAAATCTAGGATTGAACCATTTAGAAAAACTCAAATATCCACTATTATTAAATAATCAACCATGAAGTTCAAATTTAAAAAAATAGTCAAATTAGATTTTTATTTTAAAACCAAAAACAATTCTTTACTCAATTTTTTTTTGAAGTTCAAATTAAAGTAACACAAAATTTCCAAGTGTATTAAAACCTAGGATTCGCAAGTTCAAAAAACAAAAAAAAATCAATGTTATTTTGGGAATTTTAAAAGGAAAAGAAGTTCAAATTGTTTATTACAAAACCAAGAAGGTCAGATTATAAACCGAGTAGTTCAAAAAAATTATAGACATTGATTTGCCCCTATTGTTTTAAAAAGATCTGGAAGTTCAAAATTTAAATAAGTGAGCGGTTTGGTATTTATTACATAACTAGCACTTTCCCAGTTACTAATGAATAACACCAAGAAGTCCGAATTAAAAAATGAAGTTGTTTGATGTTTACAAAAATCTCAGACACGATACTAAAGATTAAAACCAAGAAGTTCAATTTTAAAAAACGGGGCAGTTCAATGTATATAAAAAACTCAGGTTTCTCGTTACTAATGAATAAAACCAAGAAGTTCAATTGGATAAAGCGAAGCATTTTGATATTTATTTGAAAAAATCGGATTTTTCCAGTTAGTAAAGAATGAAACCGATAAGTTCAACTAAAAATAATGAAGAAGTTCGATGTTCTAGAAAAACTCCAATTTTAACATTTCTAAACATACACAATAATGAAGTTCGAATTAAAAAGGTAGAGCGGTTCAATGTCTATAAAAAACTTAGATATTTTCACGTAACAGAGAGAAGTTCAAATTGATAACCGCTAGAAGTTCACGTACTACATAGTGTTCATTTTGTACGAATAAAAGAATAAAAAGGCAAAGTATAAAAGTTTTGTTGCTAGAAATTCAAGTGCTTGCCCTGGGAAAGTTAAAAATTCTTTTCAGAGAGGTTCACCATGTATTTACATGTACACAAAAAGATGTTGTTTTTGGTGTTTTAAAATAATTCTCTTATTCTATTACAAATTTGAAAAAAAATGCTCTACCATAAAAATGTTCCCCTTATGCAACAACTTTCTAAAAGGGAACTCCCTCCGTTCCATAATGTAGTGCCTATAGGTTTTTGCAAAAAGTCAAACATTACAAACTTTGACAATATTTATAAAGAAAACTAGGTACATCTCGAATACCAAATGCACATCATTGAATACATCATGATTTATATTTTCAGAATGTACATGTTTTGTATTATAGATGTGGACAGTTTTCTCTATAGACTTGGTCAAAGTTGATAAAGTTTGACTTCCACAAAAATCTATAGGCACTACATTATGGAATGGAGGGAGTATATCGTATGTTCTACTCCAAAATTGGTGTATGTTGTTCGAAACAAAATTTAAACCGTATTTGGAAAAGTTGTGTCTTTTCAATAGGTTTTGAAAAGGTGTATCATTTGTGCAACTCCGATGAACGGGTGAGGAATTACGAACGAAAATACGTGACAGAAGTTCAATTTGAAAATAACGAGGCACTACTAGGGAAAACCCTAGCAGTAGCATGGGTATTTGCCTATTAGTAGCGTGGGACGACGCGTTACTGATAAGGCGCTACGGCTAACGTGTAGCAGTAATGCCTGTCGTCCCACGCTACTGCTATACATGGCTAGCAGTAGCGCGCTTTAGTGCAGAGCGCTGCTCCTAATATCTGCAGTGCTTTTTAGCAGGAAGCGCTACTGGTAAGGGAGCGCTACTTCTAACTTTGTTCCCCTCACTACTGCTAGTTTTATTAGTTTCTGTTTTTTTTGCATATTTGTTTTGTATTTGAATAGGCTTTATACAATAATCTTTAGCATATCATACACATAGAAATGTAATCATAGCATATACATACAAATAGTCTCATAAAATCATGTCATCATCATAATCATCATCCAACACAAAGGGGTCTCTCGTCATCATCTCGAAAATAGCGATACAAGTCTCGATTACTTGCAACTACATCGTCATCCATATAAACAATGATATACGCGAGAAGAGCAATCAATTTGAGTGAGAGCGGAACTATGCAGTACATGAGTTCGTATCCCTCTCTCGCATTAGTGTGAACCTAAACTAACTACTGGCTGTCGCTCAGAAACCGGAAACCGGTACACCTAGGCCTGACATTCTGGCCACTAGTCGTATACTCCTGGCGTAGCACTTCTTCGCCATCGATGATCTGTACACCTGCATCGCCACATGAGTCGATGATATGCAACATATATAGTTCAGCAACAGAAAGAGACAGACTTGGATAAAATAGAAGCAACATATCATAAGCATAAATAACAAAGTTCATCGTACCCAAAATGCCCTAATTGGAGTGATCTTCGGTAGTCGAGGATGACGGTTTAATTACATCACAAATAAAGTTTCGTCGTGCATAACTCAAAGTTTCGTCATACAGATAGTATTGACTAAACGGACACATTGTCATATATCGATGCTATGTCTTGAGCTTGCGTTGGTTTTCCCCGAAGAGGAGAGAATGATGCAGCAGAGTAGCGTAAGTATTTCCCTCGGTTTTTGAGAACCAAGGTATTAATCCAGTAGGAGGACACGCGCAAGTACCTCGTACCTACACAAAACAAATAGCTCAACGCAACCAACGCAATTAGGGGTTGTCCATCCCTTCACGGTCACTTACGAAAGTGAGATCTGATAGAGATGATAAATAATATTTTTGGTATTTTTGGTATAAAGATGCAAAGTAAAATACAAGGCAAAGTAAAAAAGCAAAGCAATAATAAAGCGTAGGAAGATTAATATGATGAGAATAGACCCGGGGCCATAGATTTCACTAGTGGCTTCTCTCAAGAGCATAAGTATTTTACGGTGGGTGAACGAATTACTGTTGAGCAATTGACAGAATTGAGCATAGTTATGAGAGTATCTAGGTATGATCATGTATATAGGCATCACGTCCGAGACAAGTAGACCGACTCCTGCCTGCATCTCCTACTATTACTCCACTCATCGACCGCTATCCAGCATGCATGTAGAGTATTAAGTTAACGAAAATAGAGTAACGCCTTAAGTAAGATGACATGATGTAGAGGGATAAATTCATGCAATATGATAAAAACCCCATCTTGTTATCCTCGATGGATACAATAAAATACATGCCTTGTTGCCCCTAGTGTCACTGGGAAAGGACACCACAAGATTGAACCCAAAGCTAAGCACTTCTCCCATTGCATGAACTACCAATCTAGTTGGCCAAACCAAACGGATGATTCGAAGAGACTTGCAAAGATAACCAATCATACATAAAAGAATACAGAGTAGATTCAAATATTGCTCATAGATAATCTTGATCATAAACCCACAATTCATCGGTCTCAACAAACACACCGCAAAAAGAAGATTACATCGAATAGATCTCCAGAGAGAGGGGGAGAACATTGTATTGAGATCCAAAAAGAGAGAAGAAGCCATCTAGCTACTAACTATGGACCCGAAGGTCTGAACTAAACTACTCACATTTCATTGGAGAGGCTATGATGATGATGTAGAAGCCCTCCATGGCAGATTCCCCTTCCGGCGGAGCTCCGGAACAGGCCCCAAGATGGGATCTCGTGGATATAGAAAGTTGCGGCGGTGGAATTAGGTTTTTGGCTCTGTATCTGATCTGTTGGCGGTACGTAGGTATATATAGGAGGAAGGAGTACGTCGGTGGAGTTTCGGGGGGACCACGAGGCAGGGGGCGCGCCCTCGGGGGGCACGCCCTCCACCCTCGTGGCCGCCTCCCTCCTTTCTTGACCGAGGGTCCAAGTCTCATGGATCATATCTGATGAGAAAATCACGTTCTCGAAGGTTTCATTCCGTTTGGACTCCGTTTGATATTCCGTTTCTTCGAAACACTGAAATAGGGAAAAAACATCAATTCTGGGCTGGGCCTCCGGTTAATAGGTTAGTCCCAAAAGTAATATAAAAGTGGAAAATAAAGCCCAATATGGTCCAAAACAATAGATAATATAGCATGGAGCAATCAAAAATCATAGATATGTTGGAGACGTATCAGGCATCCCCAAGCTTAATTCCTGCTCGCCCTCGAGTAGGTAAATGATAAAAAGAGAAGTTTTGATGCGGAGTGCTATTTGGCATAATTTCAATGTAACTCTTCTTAATTGTGGTATGAATATTCAGATTCGAAAGATTCAAGACAAAGGTTTAATATTGACATAAAAATAATAATACTTCAAGCATACTAACAAAGCAATTATGTCTTCTCAAAATAACATGGCCAAAGAAAGTTATCCCTACAAAATCATATAGTCTAGCTATGCTCTATCTTCACCACACAAAGTATTTAAATCATGCACAACCCCGATGACAAGCCAAGTAATTGTTTCATACTTTTGACATTCTCAAAACTTTTTCAATCTTCACGCAATACATGAGCATGAGCCATGGATATAGCACTATATGTGGAATAGAATGGTGGTTGTGGAGAAGAAAAAAAGGGAGAAGATAGTCTCACATCAACTAGGCGTATCAACGGGCTATGGAGATGCCCATCAATATATATCAATGTGAGTGAGTAGGGATTGCCATGCAACGGATGCACTAGATCTATAAGTATATGAAAGCTCTACAAAATAAACTAAGTGGGTGTGCATCCGACTCGCTTGCTCACGAAGACCTAGGGCAATTTGAGGAAGCCCATCATTGGAATATACAAGCCAAGTTCTATAATGAAAAATTCCCACTAGTATATGAAAGTGACGAAACGAGACTCTCTATTAGGAAAATCATGGTGCTACTTTGAAGCACAAGTGTGGTAAAAGGATAGTAACATTGTCCCTTCTCTCTTTTTCTCTCATTTTTTTATTTGGGCCTTTTCTCTCTTTTTCTATGCCCTCTTTTCTTTTATCCTTTTTTTTTATTTTTCGTCCAGAGTCTCATCCCGACTTATGGGGGAATCATAGTCTCCATCATCCTTTCCTCATTTGGGACAATGCTCTAAAAATGATGATCATCACACTTTCATTTTTCTTACAACTCAACAATTACAACTCGATACTTAGAACAAAATATGACTCTATGTGTATGCCTCTGGCGGTGTACCGGGATATGCAATGATTCATGAGTGACATGTATGAAAGAATTATGAATGGTGGCTTTGCCACAAATACGATGTCAACTACATGATCATGCTAAGCAATATGACAATGATGGAGCGTGTCATAATAAACGGAACGGTGGAAAGTTGCATGACAATATATCTCGGAATGGCTATGGAAATGCCATGATAGGTAGGTATGGTGGCTGTTTTGAGGAAGGTTTATGGTGAGTGTATGATACCG
This sequence comes from Aegilops bicornis, assembly GCA_021605145.1. NCBI lineage: Eukaryota > Viridiplantae > Streptophyta > Magnoliopsida > Poales > Poaceae > Aegilops > Aegilops bicornis. Next base: position 867,925,583 of record CM038675.1, on the reverse strand, counting down.
TGAAAAGTGTGCGGTATTAGAGAGGCTAGCAATGGCGGAAGGGTGAGAAAAGTGCGTATAATCCATGAACTCAACATTAGTCATAAATAACTCATATACTTATTGCAAAAATCTACAAGTCATCAAAGCAAAGTATTACGCGCATGCTCCTAGGGGATAGATTGGTAGGAAAATACCATCGCTCGTCCCCGACCGCCACTCATAAGGAAGACAATCAATAAATAAATCATGCTCCGACTTCATCACATAACGGTTCACCATACGTGCATGCTACAGGAATCACAAACTTTAACACAAGTATTTCTCAAATTCACAACTACTCAACTAGCATGACTCTAATATTACTACCTCCATATCTCAAAACAATTATCAAGCATCAAACTTTTCTTAGTATTCAACGCACTCAAAAGAAAGTTTTACAAATCTTGAATACCAAGCATATTATTATTTTTAAGAAAATTACCATGCTATTTAAGACTCTCAAAATAATCTAAGTGAAGCATGAGAGATCAAAGGTTTCTATAAAACAAATCCACCGCCGTGCTCTAAAAGATATAAGTGAAGCACTAGAACAAAACTATATAGCTCAAAAGATATAAGTGAAGCACATAGAGTATTCTATCAAATTCCAATTCATGTATGGCTCTATCAAAAGGTGTGTACAGCAAGGATTATTGTGGTAAACTAACAAGCAAAGACGAAAATAATACAAGACGCTCCAAGCAAAACACATATCATGTAGTGAATAAAAATATAGCTCCAAGTAAAGTTACCGATGGAAGTGGACGAAAGAGGGGATGCCTTCCGAGGCATCCCCAAGCTTTGACTTTTTGGTGTCCTTAGATTATCATGGGGGTGCCATGGGCATCCCCAAGCTTAGGCTGTTGCCACTCCTTGTTCCATAATCCATCAAAAAGATTTCACCCAAAACTTGAAAACTTCACAACACAAAACTCAACAGAAATCTCGTGAGCTCCGTTAGCGAAAGAAAACAAAAGACCACTTCAAGGTACTGTAATGAACTCATTATTTATTTATATTGGTGTTAAACCTACTGTATTCCAACTTCTATATGGATTATAAACTATTTTACTCGCCATAGATTCATCAAAATAAGCAAACAACACACGAAAAACAGAATCTGTCAAAAACAGAACAGTCTGTAGTAATCTGTAACTAACGCAAACTTCTGGAAGTCCAAAAATTCAGCCAAAATAGGAAGACCTAGGAAATTTGTTTATTGATCAGAAGAAATTGGAATCACTATTTTACCACGTTTTGGTGATTTTTAACAATTTTTTTCGTGAACCGCAAATTTCTGGAAATTACAGCAAGATCAAATAACTATCATCCAAGAAGATTCTATAGGTTTAGCTTGGCACACTAATTAAAACATAAAACCACATCAAAACAGAAGGTAGATGGATTATTTATTCCTAAACAGAAACAAAAGCAAAAAACTAAAAATAAAATTGTGTTGCCTCCCAACAAGCGCTATCGTTTAACGCCCCTAGCTAGGCATAAAAGCAAGGATAGATCTAGGTATTGCCATATTTGGTAGGCAATCCATAAGTGGCTCTCATAATAGATTCATATGGTAACTTTATCTTCTTACTTGGGAAGTGTTCCATGCCTTTCTTTAATGGAAATTGGAATCTAATATTCCCTTCCTTCATATCAATAATTGCACCAATCATTCTAAGGAAAGGTCTACCAAGAATAATAGGACATGAAGGATTGCAATCTATATCAAGAACGATAAAATCTACGTGCACATAATTCCTATTTGCAACAATAAGAACATCATTAATTCTTCCCATAGGTTTCTTAATAGTGGAATCCGCAAGGTGCAAGTTTAAAGAGCAATCATCAAAATCACGGAAATCTAGCAAATCACACAACGTTTTGGGAATAGTGGAAACACTAGCACCCAAATCACATAAAGCATAAAATTCATGATCCTTAATCTTAATTTTAATAGTTGGTTCCCACTCATCATAAAGTTTTCTAGGGATAGACTTCCAACTCAAGTTTTTCCTCATAAGATTGCATCCAGGCATCAACGATATGTTTGGTAAACACTTTATTTTGACTATAAGCATGCAGAGAATTTAGCACAGATTGCAACAAGGAAATACAATCAATTAAAGTGCAATTTTCATAATTAAATTCCTTGAAATCCAAAATAGTGGGTTTAGCAACATATAGGGTTTTACTTTCTTCAATCCCACTTTTATCAATTTTAGTATCAAGATCTAAAAACTCTGAATTTTTGGAACGCCTTCTAGGTAAAGGTGGATCATATTCAATCTCATCATTATCAAGATTCATATTGCAAAACAAAGATTTGATAGGGGACACATCAATAACTTTTAGATGTTCATCTTTATTTTCATGGAAATTGGAAGAACACGCTTTAATAAAGGCATCTTCATAGCACGCATCCTAGCGGTTCTTTCCTTGCACTCATCAATGGAAATTCGCATGGGTTTGAGAGACTCATTGATATCATTCTTAGGAGGAATAGATCTAAGCTTTAAAGAATCAACATTTAGAGAAATTCTATCAACGTTCCTAGCCAATTCGTCAACTTTAAGAAATTTCTCTTCAAGCAAAGCATTAAAATTCTTTTGAGAATTCAAAAATTCTTTAACACTAGTCTCAAATTCAGAGGGCATCTTATTAAAATTTTCATAAGAATTGTTGTTGGAATTTCCATAATTATTAGAGGAATTACTAGGATAAGGCCTAGGATTAAAGTTTCCTCTATCTGGCGTTGTTACCAAAATTATTCCTACCAACAAAATTCACATCCATAGATTCATTATTATTCTCAATCAGAGTAGACAAAGGCATATCATTAGGATCAGAAGAAACACTCTTATTAGCAAATAATTTCATAAGTTCATCCATGTTTCCACTCAAAACATTAATATCTTCTATTGCATGCACTTTTTTATTAGTAGATCTTTTAGTGTGCCATTGAGAATAATTAACCATAATATTATCTAGGAGTTTAGTAGCATGTCCTAAAGTGATTTCCATAATGTGCCTCCTGCGGCCGAATTTAAAAGATTTCTAGAAGCAAAATTCAATCCGGCATAATTGTTTTTGTAAAATCATCCACAAATTTAAACCATGAGTAGGGCAATTACATATCATTAATTTCATCCTCTCCCAAGCTTGTGCAACATGTTCATGATCAAGTTTCTTAAAATTCATAATATCATTTCTAAGAGAGATGATCTTAGCGGGAGGAAAATACTTAGAGATAAAAGCATCTTTGCACTTGTTCCAAGAATCAATACAATTTTTAGGCGAGGACGAAAACCAAGCTTTAGCACGATCTCTAAGCGAAAAAGGAAATAGCTTCAATTTAACAACATCATTGTCAACATCTTTCTTCTTTTGCATATCACACAAATCCACGAAGCTATTTAGAATAGTAGCGTCATCTTCACTAGGAAGGCCGGCGAATTGATCTTTAATAACAAGATTCAATAAAGCAGCATTGATTTCACAAGATTCATTATTGGCAAGAGGAGCAATCAGAGTGCTAAGGAAATAATTATTGTTGGTATTGGTAAAGTCACACAATTTGGTATTATCTTGAGCCATAGTGACAAGCAAGCAATCCAACACACGAGCAAAAAGCGAACGAGAAAAAGGCAAACGGAAAGAGAGAGGCGAATAAAGCGGCAAGGGTGAAGTGGGGGAGAGGAAAACAAGAGGCAAATGGCAAATAATTTAATGCGGGAGATAAGGGATTGTGATGGGTACTTGGTATGTTGACTTTTGCGTAGACTCCCCGGCAACGGCGCCAGAAATCCTTCTTGCTACGTCTTGAGCTTTCGTTGGTTTTCCCCGAAGAGGAGAGGATGATGCAGCAGAGTAGCGTAAGTATTTCCCTAAGTTTTTGAGAACCAAGGTATCAATCCAGTAGGAGGCCACACGCAAGTCCCTCGTACCTACACAAACCAAATAGCTTAACACAACCAACGCGATTAGGGGTTGTCAATCCCTTCACGGTCACTTACGAAAGTGAGATCTGATAGAGATGATAAATAATATTTTTGGTATTTTTGGTATAAAGATGCAAAGTAAAATAAAAGGCAATGTAAAAAATCAAAGAAATAATAAAGCGTAGGAAGAATAATATGATGAGAATAGACCCGGGGGCCATAGATTTCACTAGTGGCTTCTCTCAAGAGCATAAGTATTTTACGGTGGGTGAACGAATTACTGTTGAGCAATTGACAGAATTGACCATAGTTATGAGAGTATCTAGGTATCATCATGTATATAGGAATCACGTCCGAGACAAGTAGACGGAACGATTCTGCATCTACTACTATTACTCCACTCATCGACCGCTATCCAGCATGCATCTAGAGTATTAAGTTAATGAAAATAGAGTAACGCCTTAACCAAGATGACATGATGTAGAGGGATAAATACATGCAATATGATAAAAACCCCATCTTGTTATCCTCGATGGCAACAATACAATACGTGCCTTGCTGCCCCTCATCCTTTGGGAAAGGACACCGCAAGATTGAACCCAAAGCTAAGCACTTCTCCCATTGCAAGAACTACCAATCTAGTTGGCCAAACCAAACGGATAATTCGAAGAGACTTGCAAAGATAACCAATCATACATTAAAAAAATTCAGAGAAGATTCAAATATTGCTCATAGATAATCTTGATCATAAACCCACAATTCATCGGTCTCAACAAACACACCGCAAAAAGAAGATTACATCGAATAGATCTCCACGAGAGAGGGGGAGAATATTGTATTGATATCCAAAAAGAGAGAAGAAGCCATCTAGCTACTAACTATGGACCCGAAGGTCTGAAGTAAACTACTCACACTTCATCGGAGAGGCTATGATGATGATGTAGAAGCCTTCCATGGTGGATTCCACTTCCGGCGGAGCTCCGGAACAGGCCCCAAGATGGGATCTCGTGGATACAGAAAGTTGCGGCGGTGGAATTAGGTTTTTGGCTCCGTATCTGATCTGTTGGGGGTACATAGGTATATATAGGAGGAAGGAGTACGTCGGTGGAGCTTCGGGGGGCCCACGAGGTAGGGGGGCGCGCCCTCCACCCTCGTGGCCGCCTCCCTCCTTTCTTGACCGAGGGTCCAAGTCTCCTGGATCATATCTGATGAGAAAATCACGTTCCCGAAGGTTTCATTCCGTTTGGACTCTGTTTGATATTCCGTTTCTTCGAAACACTGAAATAGGCAAAAAACAGCAATTTTGGGCTGGGCCTCCGGTTAATAGGTTAGTCCCAAAAGTAATATAAAAGTGGAAAATAAAGCCCAATATGGTCCAAAACAGTAGATAATATAGCATGGAGCAATAAAAAATTATAGATACTTGGAGACGTATCAATCGACAATCACTCCAACGTGCCGTGCCATCCATCCAAGTCAGGGAGATAGTCCCCGAGCTTAGTGAAAGGCTTGAAGTCGAGATGCTGAGCGGCTACACGTGTTTGGACGTGTTCCCGCGACATTTGTCCTTCTTCGTAGAACATCCCTATTTTTCTGACGACCTCCTTCATGATGATTTGGGTTAGTTCGCGCTGGATGTGATAGAACTCAGCTTGAAATCTATGATCCTCGATATCTCCTAAGTTCTTTGCCCATTGCTGAATCTAGGTGACATGCGAAGGTTCTGGTGATCCCGTCTTTACTCCAGCATGTGGTGTAGGACATAGAATCCATCATTAAGAGAATCACTTGGTTGCTGGATGCAGCAGAAGTCAGTCTTATGGCCGAAGGCGGGCCTGTCGTCCCTTTTCTTCTTGCCCTTGACCTCTCCACCCTGTGCGTCGTAGTAAAACATAGCACTGTCGAGAACAGACTTGATGTGGGTGTAATCCTTTTTGTTAATGTTCTTCGACGAGTCCAAGTAAAGAGCATGGGAGTATCGGGGGTAGAGGATGATGAGGACGGCACACCCGCCGCTGCGCAAAATAAGTACACCTCAAATTAATTAGCCTCCACCGTGCAAATGAATGATTGAAATCGAAGGAAGGATATCCGTGCGGATGACTTACGAGGGGATGATAAGGCACAAGAATCGCCTCCTTGTCCTTATTGGCGAGCATGAAATTGATGATGTATTCCCTCGCGTATTCACGGTGCTTTGCGTAGACTCCCAGGAAGCCCTCGTGCATGAAGTACGGGTCAGCGACACAGATATGAGGTATCAACTCAACCCCGATGAGGTAGTTCATGTGCAAGGCTTAAAGGCGGACAAACGTGAAATCCAGCTTCTTCAAGTGAAACATGTCGAAGATGTAATCAAATCGAAGGAAGAACTTCTCCGTGGGGAACGACAATTGCCGCAGCACATTAACCACGTAGAGTGGGTATCCTGGATTTTTTGAGGCGATAAGGCCTTTCTCTATCCGCAACACATCGTCATGAAGTATCCTTAAATCGCCGAATCTGGCCCCTAGCGCTGCTTTAGGTAGGATTGGTTGACCGGGGATATGCCATTTTGCCGCACCGGGGATATCTATACGGTCTTGAACCCGAGGCTGCTGAGGCGGCTGGATCATAGAAGCAGCTTTTTTGCCTTTCCTCGGTCTCTTCCTAGACTTCTTTACTACCAGAAGGTTGTCCATAATACGTTCAGACTCCGGAGGCGGCAATTCAGGCACTGACTCATGACGCTCATCATCATCTAAGTAGGCGCCAGTATTGACGTACTGTTGAGTGTCATCGTCATCCTCATCCTCATCTATGGCGACGCCACCAGCGACTAATGGAGCCTCTTCCTCTCCCCCTCCGCTATCACCCAGCACAACAGCCGACGCTAATTGGGTAGGTGAGGTAATGATGTTCATACCTAACTGCGTGCTCATGGGTGTGCTCCCGGCCGCCTCCACACGAAGCAGACTCTTTGGCCACAACAGGACCCACCAATTGCAACAGTCACAAAGCCGCCGCAGGGTCTCGTCGTCATCCCTGACTAATACCAGAGGAGCCAAATTCTCGTGGACCGGTTTGACATTGGCCACGGAAACCTTGAAGACGTCCGGGGGGATCGGCCGGCTGTGGAACAATGGTTCCTTCGGCTTCATTATCGTCGCCTTCCCCACATCCACCTGCTGGTCACTGATGGTGTACAATATGGTGCACGGGCTTTCGTCGGCCTGCAAAGAAAATTCTGCGACGTGAGACATCCGAAAAGCAACGAAAATGGGATATTATACATTTATTTAAGGAGCACGTCCGGTGCCGGAGCTGGTGCGGAAGCCAGTGCGGGAGCCGGTGTAGGAGCTGGTGCGGGAGCTGGTGCAGCTGCAGGTGCTGGTGCAACGCTAGTCGAGCTGCTCCTGAAGAAGTCAAGAAGGGGAAAGTCCGCTGCATTTTTTTTTGGATTTTGCCTGCTCCAATTGAAAACGGCCGGAACCAAGGTAATAGACATATCTACAAGCACCTGTTTTGCGGCAGCTACCGCTGTTGCGACTGACTCAGATGATTTCTTCTCAACCGCAATCTCAACCTTCTTGTCGATGTTTTCTTCAGTTAACCTCAGTCTTTCCTTTCTCTCCTACATGGTCTCACGGTAGTACTTTTTCCATGTGGCGCCGTCTTTGACACCGAGCACGCGTCCATACGACGGTCGAGTCTCCAGCTGGAGTCCTTTCAATATGTTCAACGCCCGGTTGAATGGAGTGTCCCACTTGGGCCTCACCAACGCCTCAGACGGCGAGTCGCTTTCAGCCGCAATCCTGTGCTGCTCTCTCTACAAAAGGCACAAGGATCATTTACAAATATGACTAACATGCAGTCAAATTGATAGGAAACTAAAATTTCCAGCAGTCTCATGAACTCCGTCGTGACCGCGTTCGTCTCGAAAACCTTCTTCACTGGGTCCCAACAGTGTCGGGCCCTGAGGACGTCACGCTCCCGCGGGACGGTGAATTCCGCCAAGGGGTCTGGGATGCCCAGACTCGCGACTTCCGCGTCCTCCTTAGCCCATATGGACCTCTTCCCGTCGTAACCACGACTTGCGAGGTGGTGGCACCCAATGTTCCTCTGTTGAAGCCCCTTCATGTACTTAGACTTTTTTTGGCAGCTTCAGCCTCGCAAGCCGCCTTGAATATTTGAAAGTGCTCTGCCGTGATTGTCGGATTATCCTTTATAATCTTGGAGTAGGGTTCCTTTTTGTTGACGATCCTATATCTCACCCTTGATTTCCAGGCGGCCAACGCGTCGCTAAACTTGGTCATGGCGTGTTTGTTTATCTTCCCTTTGCCAGGTCCATATCTGGATCTTTATAATCCTTTTCATTTCGGCCCGGGAACAAGAATATCTGGTGCATCTTCTTTAGGAGGGAGGGCCTCATATTATCTATCTTCTTTAGTTTCTCATTATTGATGGTGGCGGTTGTCCGTATGATGCAGCCTATTTGATTGCCGTAGCACGCGTGCGCTTCCTCGGGCGTGTTTGGCTCAAAATTGCCGTCGTCCACCTCCGTGACTACCAGTCTAGTAGTCCTGAGCTTGTTAGGAAGCCGTTGCCTCTTTTCTTTCGGTTCTATATCGGCTCTGCTAGTCTCAGCGCATGTCTCATTCTCAGCGTCGGCCTCGATGCCGGTCTGTCAATACCGGATTTTCCAATAAAAATTTTATTGAAAAACCGACCATTATATCAGACCAGTATAGAAGGATCCTCCTTATTGGTAGACAAATCCTTGATACAGAAATCCAGAAGTACTAAATAATGTACAAGGTTGAGCTGAGGCATGCTCAACAATTTATTACAAGCACGCCGATATTATACATAAAGGCGGTTATGACACAAGGGGTATGGTGGCATAACTACTGACTCGTAATAAAAGTGGTGGTGGATATGTCACAGTGAAGTGGGTGACATGACTCCAAAATCTTACAGCTCATCGAGCGCCGGAGTGAGGCACGATGAATTTATTTGGGTAGCAGAAGCGTATATAATACAAGTGGCCAATTCCAGGATCGCACGGGACTGACTTGGACTCCTCTAGGCGTCGGACTCGCTATCGGACTCTTCATCCATTATATCGCCTTCGTCAACATCTCGCCAAATCAATAAGCCAGGTGAGTACTTTGAACGTACTCGCAAGACAGTTTGGACATAAGATACAACAAATGCAAACAAGATGCACCTGAGCAGATTAGTAATGCGCTCCCAGATAATAAAATTTGCACTGCATGACAAATAAAAGGAAGTCAGGCGGTAGTCCTCCCGAAATCCTACTAACAATAGCTGAAGACCGATCGGGTGTCTGAAGCGATGCCTCGAAAGGTAAAATAAATTAAAATGCCGCAGTCGGGCGTCAGGGCGACACCACATAAAGGGCTTATATTGAAAAGTAAATGAAAGTACGCGCCACAGTCGAACGTCTAAGCGACATCTCGAAAAGGGCTTATAGTGGAAGTAAATAACAAGGATGCCACAGTCGGACGTCTCTGCGACATCGCATAAAGGGCTTATATCAAAAGTAAATAACAAGAATGCCACAGTCGGTCGTCTGTGCGACATCACATAAAGGGCTTATATCAAAATTAAATAAAAAGAATGCCACAGTCGGACGTCTGAGCGACATCACATAAAGGGCTTATATCAAAAGTAAATAACAAGAATGCCACAGTCGGACGTCTGAGCGACATCACATAAAGGGCTTATATCAAAAGTAAATAACAAGAATGCCACAGTCGGACGTCTGAGCGACATCACATAAAGGGCTTATATTTCATTATTCGAATTCAAGTAGCTCATGAATTTAAATCATCTCAAGGAAATACTCAGTACGTAATGATAAACTGGTTAGTCCATCCACAGGAATAACATTCAGCCGGGTTTACCACTCATGTTTATTCACCGGAGATTGTCACTGAGACTGACACTAAGACTGACACTGAGACGATCGTTGAGACTGACACTGACACTGACATTGATATGTTGACCAAGATCCTTGACCACGGACGCGGTTACTCGAATGGTTTTGAATCTGCAGAGTTTGTACTTTTAACCACTGCAAACGGATTTCAGTAGTCACCAAGGACAAGTTCCGTTTACGGTATTTTAGAAGAAACACATCCCACCAGTACACACCCATTACACATTCCGCAGCTAGGAATCACCCTAGGCAACGTTCAAGAAAAACTCTTAAGACGGGGAGGCCACAACCTCGAGTAGCATGGGATCAAATTTATATCGCGTGCTCTAAGGGGTGCCCCCCTCTTGGTCCCAACCGGAAACACCCATGTCCCCTGTCCGGATGACTAGCTTTAATCCAGGGCCGTGGAACCCTCATCGCGGTCTCTCTTTTGGTGTGTACAAGGAAGGAGGTTTGCAACTTACTAAACCGCACTCTTTGCAGAAAACATGTGGCAGCACGAAGAGGGAACGAACGGGAGCAAGACTTGATCCACGTTGATTACTGGGGTTAAACGATTGACATAAAACTGGCATGCTTCAACAATACCAGCTTGCAACCTATCATGCCACCACATGATCAGGTTATATCACCTTCATAAGAACACATCAATATCGAAGCTCACTCGCAGCTTACTTTGCATGAAATATAACCTTCGCAAATGCTCATATAAACATGCCATGCGAAACCACTCAAGCAAAGATGAAAACACTTATCATATCAAAGGTTCAACACTAGTAGAAAAAAGGCCTATAGTCCCGGTTGGTGAGGGCCTTTAGTCCCGGTTCATGAACCGGGACTAAAGGGTCGGTACTAATGCCCTGACCCTTTAATCCCGGTTCAATCCAGAACCGGGACAGATCAAACCTTCACGTGGCCTGTCCGTGAGCCCAGGCGGGAGGGCCTTTGGTCCCGGTTGGTGGCACCAACGGGACCAATAAACATCCACGTCGACATTTCTTTGGCTCTGATTTTTGTTTATTTTTTTGAAAAGGGGGGGGGGGGTTTGGGGGGTTTTGGGGGGTTAATTTAGGTGTTTCATATATTGTGCTATAGCTAGCTAATTAATAGAGAAAAGTGTCCTTTCTTTTGTCCGTGCTTGGTCGACGCTACGTACTATACATACGTATAGAGAGGACTAACTAGACATGCTAGCTAGCTAGTAATTAAGCAAACAGAAGATCGTCATGAACATATATGCATACAGAGAGAAGTGATATAGACCACCTCTCCTTCTCCGAGAGATTGGTCAAACAACAAGTTCTCGTATATCTATCCGACACTACCGGCTACATATATACAATAATTATCTTTTACAATACGGACGCGTGGTCCACATAGTATTCCCCGTCTTCAGCGATCACATGGTCAAGAAAGAATGCCGCCAATTCCTCTTGAATTGCTCGCATGCGATCTGGTGCTAGGAGTTCATCCCGCTTCCGAAACATCTAATTTTAAGAAAGGGGTCAATACATACATACATACATATATATATATATACATATATATATATATATATATATATATATATGAATGAATGAAACTCAACACAAATGATGGTAATAAAATAAAATTGTGAATATTTTTATTTACGCACTTCAAATTGTTTGTCGGAGTAGCCCCTCTCACAGGTCGTGTGGCGGATGGACTCGCAAACGTAGTATCCATAGAAATCATTCCCTTGTTCCTGCCAAAACCACTTTACAAGAAACAGAGGTCAATCAACCTGATAATTAGCAAGCACATGCTAAATGGTATTGATGAAACTAGCGCTTGAATCACTAGGAGATGCGCGTGGAATATGCTACTATATAGTACTTACTTTCGGGTGTCTAAATTGCAGCTTCTTGGTAGTCCGGAGCTTTTTGGTGAATTTTCCCCAAGCCCTGCCATACAAAGAAAACAATTACTTGAGATCAGAAATGAACAAAGTTGCTGATATGGTGGATAATGATCGATTTAACTTACTTCTCGAGCATTTCAGTCATGTCCGCATACTCCTTGGGATCTTTTAGTCTCGAGTCTAAGACGATTACTACTCCTGCTCAAGCTTAATCTCTAGGAGAATATAGTGGAACCTGCATGCGCATGCATAACTCATCAATATTACATTACTATAACCTGGACTAAATAAGGGAAACCGAATATGCCACAAGACAGTAATAACGACTTGTAGTTGTAAGGAAAGAGTATTGTATTTTTGTGTTCATTTATTTCCAACGATCGTAGCAAGTTGGCCTCGGTTTCGGTGGCACGATATTTAACCTCATTTGCATCTATGAGATATGTGTTAATGAACCCAATATCACCCACTTGTTTTTTCTTCATTTCTGCGATCTTCAATCTGCATAATATGTGAGGATATTTATAAATACATGCAATGAAAGAGCTAAGTTATATAGACATACTTAATGACAGAAGTAGTACTACTTACAGACAGTAGCAGGTGACCGTTGCTTTATCGAGGGCCAATTGATTGAAAAACTGATAGAACTCCTCAAATGGAATAGGCAACAGTTCAATTCCAAGGAGGTCATGCTCCTTTTTAACTCTCACATACAATCTTCGCATCATCGTTGTTAGAGAGCTTTCATCTTTGACGAGAGGCTTCCCGTACTCGTATCTTTGTATCTGCACCTCCAAGAAATCATAATGTACATCGTCGGGCAGGTAATCTGCAGGATTGCCATAACCGGGCACCATCCTCGGATCGACGATGTCGCTAGCGAGCACCTTGAGCGGGGGCACGATTGCGCCGGCTTGTTCGCCGAGCTGGGAAATTTGTTTCCCAGATCGTCGTTCTTTCATCCTTTGATCACTAACAGTACTTCCCGATCTCTCCGCTTGGCAAATGCCTTTCCAATAATGCGCTCATAGTTGCCTTCGGCGGAGACTTGGGTGGTTTTGTCGGGGCAGCCAGTGCGCCGCTTTGACGGATCTACCTTCTCCTCCGGAGGTGGATGTCTCTTTGCTTTCAACCCTTGAAACCAGTCATCCACTTGGTCTGCGCGATCTTCGCGTTTTCCTCCTCGCTCCTCTCGTGCAGTAACTTCTCTGGAGTCTTGAGAAGGACCGAATCTGTATCTCCTCCCGCCTTTGGCTGTACTGCTAGACGCCCGGCAGAGCGAGCGGGCGGATGTCTTCTTTCCTTGCTTACGAGGCGGAGGAGAAGGACTACGACGCGCCGGAGCAGCCGGGCGGGCGGCGGGTCTCTTCCGCCCTTGCCGACGAGGCGGAGAAGGAGGAGGCTGGCTGCCGGACGCCACGGTGCAGGCGGAGAAGGAGACGGAGTGCCGCCACGCGCCGGAGAAGGAGCCGGCCGAGTGCCCTGATCGTCACTCGCCGGAGGAGGAGGCGGAGTGCCCTGACTCGCCGGAGGAGGAGGAGGAGGCGGAGGCGTTTAGTTCGGAAGTTTGATGAGATCCTTCCGCCATAGGCATGGAGTCTTCAGAGCAGAACCCAGCCGATACTCCCCTTCACCGGTAGGGTGGTCAAGTCGGAGGTCCTCAAATCCCTCCGTTATTTCATCGACCATCACCTTAGCATATCATACGGAATCGGCCGGCAGTGAAAAGTTGAGTCGGGTTTAGTAGGATAAACAGAGCCAACAGCTTCCTTGACCTTCAAATTGCTCCATTGCGCCATAAGGTGGCAATTTTCAGCATCCGTGATAGCATCCACGGGATAGCTGGCAGGAGCCGTCAAGGCATGCTGCTCTAGCTGAAGCAGCTCGGTGGAAGCCACGCTGCTTCTCCGCTAAGATGGCGGGGTAACCGGGGAAGCTTGGCAGGTCGTTTGTTGTGATCTGCTGCTTCTCGTTCCTCTTCTCGTTCCTCTAGCCCCATTACCCTTTCGTTACAGCGCTGCATTAGGCTCTGCTCCAGTTTCTTCCTCCTCTCATGGGTTTTGTAACCCCTGCGTCCGAAATCCAGCCTTCCACGAAGCGAACTGGCGTGCCTCGTGTCCGTCCAGTGGTGCTCAGGATTCCCGAGGGCCATTGTGAGCTCGTCCTTCTCCACATGCGGAGCGAACTTCCCTTGCTGCGCTGCCGATATAATGCTGAAGCCTCTTGACTGGTATGTCCAATTGTTCGTCCGTCCAAATGCACTTCCCCGTTATAGGGTCCAAGGATCCGCCGGCCCCGAAGAACCAAGTCCGGCAACGGTCTGGCCAGTTCATTGTCTCGGGTTCGACCCCTTTATCAAGCAGATCCCTTTATCAAGCAGACCATTCTCAGCCTTCTCCTCTATTCCTTTCTTTCTTCTTCTCCTCTTCTTTTTCTTCTTATCCCTCGAGAAAGGAAAATAAGGAAAAGGAAGAAAAGAGGAAGAAGGAAGAAGGAAGAAGAAGAAAAAAAAAGAAGAAAAAAAAGAGGAGAAGAAGAAAAGAATAGAGGAGAAGAAGAAAAAATAGAAAAAAAATTCTATTTTTTCTTCTTCTCCTCTATTCCTTTCTTCTTCTCCTCTTCTTTTTATTCTTTTTCCTCTCATTCTTTTTCTTCTTCTTCTTCTTCTTCCTTCTTCCTTCTTCCTCTTTTCTTCCTTTTCCTTATTTTACTTTTCCTCTACACTAACCTAATTAAAATGCACTAACCTTTTCCTGCACTAACCTAATTAAAATTGTAACTTTCTATATATGAACAAAAACTAAACTAATAAAAATAAAAAACATATACATTATAGCCACATACACATATACATCACATATGAACAAAAAATAAATTAATAAAAATAAAAGCAGCGCAACATATGAGCAGAGGCTCGGCGGCGGCGGCTCTATGAGGCGGCCGGCGAGGCGGCAGCGGCGACAAGCGTCGGCGGCAGCGGCAGCAGGCTCATGGCCTTGAGGCGGCGGCAGCGGGCTCGAAGCGGCAGGGCAAGCGGCAGACGGCGGGCTCGGGGCAGGGCGGCAGCGGGCTCGGGCGGCAGGCGGCGACGAGGACGGGCTCGGCGGCGGCAGGGACGACTCGGCGGCGGCGAAGCGAAGCGACAATGAAGCGGCAGCGTCGAAGCGGCCTTGAGCGGCAACGAAGCGGGCGAAGCTGGCGACGACGGGTGGCGACGACGTCTGTGGCGGCAACAACGAGGAGCAGCGTCGGGCGAGAGGCGGCGTCTGCGGCGGGATGAGGAACTGAATGAAATTTTCGCAAAGTCCTGTATATAGAAAGTGCATTGGTCCCGGTTCGTGGCACAAACCGGGACTAATGCCCTTTAGTCCCGGTTGGTGCCACCAACCGGGACCAAAGGCCTGTTTTCAGCAGCCCAAAGGGCGGGAAGCGGCGGCCTTTGGTCCATGAACCGGGACCAATGCCCCCTTTACTCCCGGTTGGTGCCACCAACCGGGACCAAAGGCCATGTGCTGCCCCGCGCCAAATGTTTAGTCCCACCTCGCTAGTTGAGAGGGAGCCGCACCAGTTTATAAGGTGCGGTGCGGCTCCCCTCTCGAGCTCCTCTCTAAAGCAGGCTTTCGGGCCTAACTCTGCCATCTGTGCCTGTGGGCCTGCTGGGCCTTCCGCGGGCCTGAATCCTGGCCCATAGGGTTTCTAGTCGTATTCAGGCCGTGGGGGCCCAGTAGGTGGCACTTTTTTTGCTTTATATATTATTTCTTTTTGCTTTTAGTTTTAGAAAAAATATAAACTTTCTATTAGTGCCATTAGTTTTAAAATTTGAAAACACTTTTTTTTCTTTTCTTTGTTGCTTTATTTATTTTATTTTGTTTCTACTTACAACAAAATACTTATTGTTGCTATTTTTATTTTTTTCAAGTTTTTTTGTTTTGTTTTCTGCATTATTTATTTTCTTTTGGTTTTTTTTTTATTTTTTAATTCTTTTTGCTTTTAGGTCAGCAAAATTATAAACTTTCTGTTAGTGCTTTTAGTTTTAGGAAAATATAAACTTTCTGTTTGTGCCATTAGTTTTAAAATTCGAAAACACTTTTTTTGTTTTCTTTGTTGCATTATTTATTTTATTTTGTTTCTACTTACAACAAAATGCTTATTGTTGCTATTTTTATTTTTTTTTCAAGTTTTTTTGTTTTGTTTTCTGCATTATTTATTTTCTTTTGGTTTTTTGCTTTATTTTTTAATTCTTTTTTATTTTAGGTCAGCAAAATTATAAACTTTCTGTTAGTGCCATTTGTTTTAGAACAATTATAAACTTTCTGTTTGTGCCATTAGTTTTATAAAATTTGAATTCTTTGATATTTGTGTGAATCACAAGTTTGTGAGCTCAACAAAGGCGTAGAGGGACGGGCTTATAAACCGGTGTGGCGCCCTTCGGTTGGCGAGGTTTTCAAATTCATAGTTTTCAAATGAACTCTGAAAAAGTTGGCATAGCATGTTCATGAACAAAACGGACAATGGTATCATACTCGTGTGTTACAAAGTTGGCATGGTATCATCATAATAGTTGTGGGAGAAAGTCTTCACTTTTTCTTCGCTTGTGTCGTTTGCTTATTGCGCCGTAACCATGGATAATCTTCATCGTTTATCGGGATGCTTGGGTCAGCCTTGACTTTGAAGGGGAATTTCATGAAACTTTTCATACTCTTGAGACATGTACATCTTGCCCTCCACTCCCGGGATGTCCCTTTTCTGAAAAGAACTATGTGGCGCTTTGGCTCACTTGTATGATGTATTCGCTTCCTTATCTTTTCTTTTCCTCGATGCGGTAGACATGTCCTTCACATAGATAACCTGTGCCACATCATTGGCTTGGAAGAACGGTTTGTCATTTTACCCATGATTTTTCTGATCCTCTGTTGTCATTCCGTCCTTTGGGTCTACCTGTACCCCGCCTACTGACAGATTAACCCACTTGCACTTAAACAAAGGGACCTTAAAATCTACTCCGTAGTCAAGTTCCCATATGTCTACTATGTAACCATAATATGTGTCATTTCCTTGTCGGTTGCTGCATCAAAGCGGACACCGCTGTTTTGGTTGGTGCTCTTTTCATCTTGGTCAATCGTGTAAAATGTATTCCCATTTATCTCGTATCCTTTCCAAATCATTACAATCGAAGATGGTCCCTGGACAACAAGTACAGACTCATCACAAACAGTGTTGTCACATCTGAGACGTGTTTCCAACCAAGCTATTTGAAAGTCCTGATGTGTTCACATGTAATCCGATCGTCGCCTTCTGCGGGTGTTTGGAGCGCAGACTGTTCTTGTGTTCATCGACATACGGGGTCACCAAGGTAGAGTTCTGTAGAACTGTGTAGTGTGCTTGAGACCAAGAATATGCGTCCCTGCATATTATTGAGTTTCTTCCAAGCGTGCCTTTTCCAGTCAGTCTCCCCTCATACCGCGATTTAGGGAGACCTATCTTATTAAGGCCAGGAGTGAAGTCAACACAAAACCCGATGACATCCTCTGTTTGATGGCCCATGGAGATGCTTCCTTCTGGCCTATGCGATTCTGAACATATTTCTTTAGGACTCCCATGAACCTCTCAAAGGGTACATCTTGTGTAGAAATACGGCCCCAGAATGACAATCTAAATGCCGACTAGATGAACTAGGGCGTGCGTCATGATATTGAAGAAGGATGGTGGGAACACCAGCTCGAAGCCCGACAAGACATTGCGCCACATCACTCCTTAGCGTTGGTACGATTTCTGGATCGATCACCTTCGAGAAATTGCATTGAGGAATGCACATAGCTTCACAATGGCTAATCGGACGTTTTCGGTAGAAGCCCCCTCAATGCAACCGAAAGCGATTGCGTCATAATCACGTGGCGATCATGAGACTTTAGGTTACGGAACTTTTTCTCCGGCATATTTATTATTCCCTTTATATTGACGAGAAGCCGGTCGGGACCTTCATCTTGAGCAGGCATTGAAAGAATATTTCTTTCTCTTCTTTCGTAAGAGCATAGCTGGTTGGACCTTAATACTGCTTCGGAGGCATGCCCTCTTTTTCGTGCAAGCGTTGCAGGTCCTCTCGTGCCTCATGTGTATCTTTTGTCTTCCCATACACGCCCAAGAAGCCTAGCAGGTTCACGCAAAGGTTCTTCGTCACGTGCATCACGTCGATCGAAGAGCGGACCTCTAGGTCTTTCCAGTAGGGTAGGTCCCAAAATATAGATTTCTTCTTCCACATGGGTGCGTGATTCTCAGTGTCATTCGGAACAGCTAGTCCGCCGGGACCCTTTCCAAAGATTACGTGTAAATCATTGACCATAGCAAGTACGTGATCACCGGTACGCACGCATGGTATCCCTTGTTTGTCTGTCCTGAAAGGTTACTGAGAGCGGGACAATCTTTGATGGTCACGAACAGCAACGCCTTTAGGTCAAATTCCTCCTTTTTGTGCTCATCCCACGTACGTACACCGTTTCCATTCCATAGCTGTAAAAGTTCTTCAACTAATGGCCTTAGGTACACATCAATGTCGTTGCCGGTTTGCTTAGGGCCTCGTTTGAGAACTGGCATCATAATGAACTTCCGCTTCATGCACATCCAAGGAGGAAGGTTATACATACATAGAGTCACGGGCCAGGTGCTGTGATTGCTGCTCTGCTCCCCGAAAGGATTAATGCCATCCGCGCTTAAAGCAAACCATACGTTCCTTGGGTCCTTTGCAAACTCATCCCAGTACTTTCTCTCGATTTTTCTCCACTGCGACCCGTCGTGGTGCTCTCAACTTCCGTCTTTCTTACGGTCCTCACCGTGCCATCGCATCAACTTGGCATGCTCTCCGTTTCTGAACAGACTTTTCAACCGTGGTATTATAGGAGCATACCACATCACCTTCGCAGGAACCCTCTTCCTGGGAGGCTCGCCATCAACATCACCAGGGTACTCTCGTCAGATCTTATACCGCAATGCACCGCATACCGGGCATGCGTTCAGATCCTTGTAGGCACCACGGTAGAGGATGCAGTCATTAGGGCATGCATGTATCTTCTCCACCTCCAGTCCTAGAGGGAATACGACCTTCTTTGCTGCGTATGTACTATCGGGCAATTCGTTATCCTTTGGAAGCTTCTTCTTCATTATTTTCAGTAGCTTCTCAAATCCTTTATCGAGCACTGACATTCTCTGCCTTCCACTGCAGCAGTTCGAGTACGGTACCGAGCTTTGTGTTGCCATCTTCGCAATTGGGGTACAACCCTTTTTTGTGATCCTCTAACATGCGATCGAACTTCAGCTTCTCCTTTTGAGTTTCGCATTGTGTCCTTGCATCGACAATGACCCGGTGGAGATCATCATCATGGGGCACATCGTCTGGTTCCTCTTGATCTTCAGCAGCTTCGCCCGTTGCAGCACCATCGTGCACATCGTCTAGTGCATCTTGATGTTCAGTAGCATCACCGTATTCAGGGGGCGCATAGTTGTCATCGTACTCTTCTTCCTCGCCGTCTTCCATCATAACCCCTATTTCTCCGTGCCTCGTCCAAACATTATAGTGTGGCATGAAACCCTTGTAAAGCGGTGGGTGTGAAGGATTTTCCGGTCGAGTAAGACTTCGTATTCCCACATATAGGGCATGGACAACACATAAAACCATTCTGCTTGTTTGCCTCAGCCACTTGAGAAGAGCATGCACGCCCTTAATGTACTCGGAGGTGTGTACATCACCGTACATCCATTGCCGGTTCATCTGCGTGCATTATATATAATTAAGTGTGTCAAAAATCATTACAGAACATCATGAATAGATAATTAAGTGACCAAATTAATAGAAGTTCATCATCACATAAAAACCAAAGTACATACATAGTTCTCATCTAACAACATAAAGCTCTGCAGAGCATCTAAATTAATTAAACCATACATTGAAACTATGTAAAACATTTCAATGTGAAAACAAATACGATCATAATCGCAACCAAGGTAACAACTGATCCAACGGCATAATGATACCAAGCCTCGGTATGAATGGCATATTTTCTAATCTTTCTCATCTTCAAGCGCATTGCATCCATCTTGATCTTGTGATCATCGGCGACATCCATAACATGCAACTCCAATATCATCTTCTCCTCCTCAAGTTTTTTATTTTTTCCTTCAAGAAATTGTTTTCTTCTTCAACTAAATTTAACCTCTCGACAATAGGGTCGGTTGGAATTTCCGGTTCAACAACCTCCTAGATAAATAAAATCTATGTCACGTTGGTCGGCATAATTTTCATAAACAATAAATGAACCAATAGTTATGAAAAGATAATATATACCACATCCGAATCATAGACAGGACGAGGGCCGACGAGGCGGATACCAAAACCATCGCACTATATAAGATGCAATAATAAAAGTAAGAAAATAATACAAGTAAGAATATTTTTCCTTTCGGAAAGAAGATAAGAACAAGAGGCTCACCACGGTGGTCTTGGCGATGAGATCGGCTGGTGATCGACGGCGGTGAAGACGGGGATGGGGCGTGACGGACCGCTAAACCTAGACAAATATTGAGGAAAATGGAGGTTGGAGGTCGAGCTTGGAGAGGAGAAAGCTTAAGTAGTGTGGCTCGGGCATTTCATCGAACACCTCATGTGCATAGGAGGTGAGCTAGAGCACCTGGCGCCCCCCCTCACGGCAAGAGAAAACAGAGCAATGGAGTGCTCTGCTTTCATGACGAGGGGTATATATAAACAGCACTATTGGTCCCGGTTCGTGGCATGAGCCGGGACTAAAGGGAAGCCTTTGGTCCTGGTTCATGCCACGAATCGGGACCAATAGTGGTGGGCCAGAGCAGGGACCATTGGTCCCGGTTCGTCCCACCAACCGGGACCAAAAGGTCCGGACGAACCGGGACCAATGGCCCATGTGGCCCGGCCGCCCCTGGGCTCATTTAACCGGGCAAATAGCTCCATTGGTCCCGGTTCTGGATTGAACCGGGACTAATGGGCTAAACTGCCCTGGACGAAAGCCCCTTTTTCTACTAGTGCAAACACGCTTGCCTGGTTCGGAGTAGTCGGAGTCTAGCTCGGTGAAGTTGGCGGCTCCGTCACCTCCTTCGGTATCTATGGTATAAAAGAAATCGGATACGAACGTGAATACCGTGCTTGCATAAAAATTGTTCCAAATAATTTTCAAATAAATATGAAAAAAACTAGATAGAAAAATAAAGATGACAGAAAAAGAATCAACTCAAAGTCATATTTTGTTTAAAAGTTATTAATGTTTTAGTCCAGGGACTAATCTGTGATGAAACAGAAACTTTCCAGGGGCTAGTTTAGAAAAACAGAAAACACTTCGGTTAGAAATACGCCAACTCAAAAGGGAAACGTACTTTGCCCGAAGGCGCTTTCAGAAAACATTTCAAAAAAAGAAAAAAGAGGAGAGGCTGACGAGGGGGTCCCACCCGTCAGGTTTTAAAGTTTAAAATAGAGCACACCGGCGCTCGAGGATCACGGTGGTCGCCGGCGTCGATCCACGACGAGGTAGGGGGAACGGAAAGTACCTACGGACTCACTAAGCTCTCCCGCGTCTGTGGGTGGTGGAGTTGGTCGTCGGCGAGCACCACGTCGACGGCGGCCTTCACTCCGGCGGAAGGTGGTTCGGTCAAGGATGGATCTCACCGAGGAGGGCTGCAAACGTCAAATTGGGACTCTGGTTAGAAGAGTAGGTGCACTAGGAGGCTACCGCACAGTCCGAGGCGGGGTGCTCTCACGGAGAGGATCTTGCCGGAGCCCGAAGCGGATCGGGGCGGCCGGAGTCGGGGAAGAAGGCTCTCCCGAGGCCTTCTAATGAGCGTGGCGGGGTTCTGAGGCGAGGAGGGGAGGAGCTGGGTCGAGAACGAGCTCGGGGCCACCATTTATAGCCGGCCCGAGGCGGTTGCCGAGAACGGGATCACTCCGGCGAGTGATTATGGCGAGGCAGACGATGGACGGGGGATTTAGGTGACTGGGCAGCTTCGTGTTGGTCCACTGGCACCATTCAACGTCTAAACCTTGTCGGATTTGGCCTGCTCCCGTGATTTCAACGGAACGGAGCTCACGGGCTCGTCGGCGGCAGAGAGCGTGCTCTGCGCCTCTCGAGCCACGCGATTCTTTGATTCTGCAAAGACGACGCAGGGAAGAAGGACGGCCATGCGGAGGCTCCTTGTGGTGTGGGCGGTGCTACACGACGCCGTATGGCAGGGCTGGCCCCTGTTGGCCGCCACGGGCGGTTCTGCCACCGCGGAAGACATCGGCGTTGGCGAGACACGTCGCCACCGACGCTCGCGCCTGTCCAAAACGACCGTGCGGCGCACTGGATAAGAAGGGGAGAAGCGGTGAGCAAAGGCGTAGCGTGTTACTTTGGCGAGATTGGCCTTGTGACTCTGAAGAAAACGACACTGCCGATCGAATCAACACTCTTGAACTCAATCTTGATGAAACTGTGCCGGCCACCTGTTCTACGAAATGATTTAGGCACGTGGAAAAATTTTCTGGAGCTGGTACTTGGTGAAATGATCTCTTGATGCATCTAGAGGCTGCCTGATTTATTTCAGATTTTTAGGAAAAGAAAAAGAATGAATTTCACCAAAAATGGCAAATCTGGTCCAAACTTGAAGCAAGCACATCTTGAAAAATTTGAACAGTGGACCAATAGATCTTGATGTATCTAGGTTGAGGGTACTAAGGAGTAGCTAGGGTAATTTGCTTGGGCTCACAAACTTAAGGGATCTGGTACTTCCTTTGTAAATCCCAAGAGTCCAAAATAAATTACAGAAAAATGTTTGAGGATAAAATAAATAGAAATAAAATCTAAAAGAGGTTGAAACTTGCTGGAATTTGATGTTTGACTTGACCCAAAGTAGGGGGATGGGTTTTGGAAGAAATATTTCAACATATGTCATGTCAAAAGAGAAATCTTTGAATGGGAAAGAATAGATCTATAATTCATAGGAATTCTTTTTAATAGAAAGAATTGTGAAAACTTTCCAAGATTACTTGTGTTGAGCCAACACAAGATGAAAAACCCTCAAGACCCAAAATCAAGGTTGAGAAGAACACATAAAATATTTGTCATAAAAGATTTGAGAAGGAGAGGCTTTAGAAAAAAAAAATTAAATAACCTCCTTCCAATTAAATAAAGAATTTGATGAAAACCAAATAATAAATTTTTTGAAGTGTTACAACACCTACCCCCTTAGGAAAAATGCCGTCCCCAAGATTTCAGCTGATCCTCAAATAGGTGTGGGTACTCTGTCCGAAGAAAATCCTCTCTTTCCCATGTTGCTTCACCCTCGGTGTGATTGCTCCACTTAACCTTGGAAAACTTAATTGTTTTCTAACGGGTCCTCCTTTCAGAATCCTCCAATATTTTTATTGGACGTTCCCTGTAGGTGAGGTCTGGTTGCACGTCAATCCTCTCGTGAGATTCGTGCTTCTCTGGGCTGCTTACACATTTCCTCAATTGTGAGACGTGGAACACGTCGTGGACGTCTGACAGCTCTTCGGGTAGGTCTAGCTGGTAGGCTACTGTGCCTCTTCGTGCAATTACACAAAAGGGTCCAATAATGTAACATCCCAAATTTTCAATTTGGAATGTTATACATAGAGCATCGTGGCATATCATATTTTTCATTGCATTTTCTTTGCATTTGCTCGATCCTAGAAAATTCTACACAACTCAAGGACCCTCGGAGAGAGTTGGGGATTTTCGTTATTTTGAAAATAGGATCGTTGATTTTAATTATTTTATCTTCAATTATTTCTATTACAAAGATATGCAAGAGGGAATAAAATGACTTTCCCAAAATAAAGAAATAATGAAGATTTAATAATAAAATCAAATAAGATTTTATTTTGGAGTTTTTCACCTTTTTATTTGAATTTAAGAAATATGCGCGTTTTTCAAAATTGCATTTAGTCCCCAAATAAATGTTCATTAAATCCGAATTGATTTTAGAAATCTGGAAAAATTTATTTCGGGATTTTTGGAGTCCGTTTGGTACTTCTTTTGATTTTTTTTCTACACGCAATGTTTTATTAAAAAAAAACGAACCGCCTTACTGGGCCGTACCCGAGCGGGACTCCGCTCGGGGGCGCCTTTAAATAGCGGCCACCCCCGAGCCGCCAAGCCCACTCGAGCCCCAGCCCAGCCGCCGCCGCCGCCGCCGCCGACTCGCCGGAGTTCGCCGCCGCCTTGGTTCGCCACGCCTCGATTTCCGTGCCGATTTTTATTTAAAAAAAATCGATCGGTTTTCTTCGTTTTTTTCGGTTTTTTTTTCGTTTTTGTTTTTTATTTTATTTTATTTTTTCTTTTTCCGTTCGAATATGTTCGTCGTATTTTTCTTTTTCTCGGATTTAATCCGTGATTTTTCTGATCGCGATTCCAGATCCGATTTTCGTTTTAGTATAACTTTTCGCTCGTTTATCGGAATCAGGCAATTCAAGCGCCTGGAGTTTCGTCTCGAAACCCTCTTTCCGAATAATCTACTTAAACAAGTTTTTGCATCTGTAAAATTTGACTTAGATCCAGATTAGTAAAACGAAGCTGTTTTCTTCCGCCGTGTGACTTTCGTTGCTTCGTTTGATTTGATTCTTTTTGCAAATCGGAGTTCTTAAGTTGAACTATCTGGTTAGATCTATTTGAGTTTTACCTGTGCATTAGATGAGTACTTATTGTATGCTTGTTTGTTTGTCTGCGATAGAATACCCGGAGTGCGCCGCTTGTTACTTCGAATCTCTAGGTTTAACGGATCATCAGCAAGGCAAGTAACACTTTGGTCATACTCTTCTCATACCCAGTTTTATGCATTAGATCTATTCCTCAAACACTTGCATGATTAGGATCTAATTAAATTATGGGATGGGAAGTAGTTGAGGTAGTACCTATTACCTGTTTTATTATCAAACCTTTGGGAGTTAGTTCTACGTTTGCTTATCATGCTATGCTATGCTAGTAGACGTGGATTGGGTGAGCGTATCCATGACAGATGTGAGATTGTTATTTGATGGTTTATTTAAGGTGGCAACTTAAACACACATCTGGGTGGATTGAGGCACCTGGTTTCTATCAGGACTTGCTGTATTTCTTTGGACCGCCACCAGGCTCAAAGGGATCATGAGATTATTCAAACTAGAAACTTACGTGTGCAGCCACAAGCCATTATGGGCTCTGGCATAGTTGACTAAGTTGTGCGAACTCTTACGGGTAGACTAGCGAGATGTAGGGGTTGTAGGTTGGTACGGTCTACCCACATGTAAGGTGCGGTAACCACGAAAGACTATGTCTCGGTCATCCGTTTCTCAAACACCATGTAGTGCGAGAAACCAAACGGAGGCGATCGAGTCTTGTGGGGAAAAGTGCGCAAACCTCTGCAGAGTGTATAAACTAATCATGGTTAGCCGTGTCCCCGTTATGGACATCTTGAGTATCTAGTACATGGATATCATGTGAATCTCATCATGTTACTTCTAATTAATATTGTTGGGTTTGTTAATGAGTACTTTTAATTGGGATTGAGAATGCTGTCAACCATTCTCAATGTTTCACAACCACCATGAAAGTTAATTAAATTTATTCCTTTGCAGTAGGGAAAAATTGGCTTTATGCAAAACTGTAACCATACAGCTTTCCACCAGCCATATATGCATGTAGTATAGGCTTATCATTCCATTATTCTCTATGTGTTACATTGCCAGCATATTCCATGTGCTGACCCGTTTTCGGGCTGCAACGTTTCATGTTGCAGACTTTTCAGACGACGATTAAGGTGCTTAGGTCATGGTTCTATACTCAGTGATGCCATTGGAGTTGATGGACTCGGTTATTCTTCCAAGCCTTCCGCTGTTATCGTATTAGATGGCCTTAAGCCATATTTGTTTTATTAAGTTCTCTCTTGAGACATTCGATTGAAATAAGTGTGTGATTGCTACTCTGTTATAAATCCTTCGAAGTACTGTGTGGTGTCAGCATTACTGATCCAGGGATGACACTGAGCACAGAGACTTGACCGTTTGAGGTCGAATTGACTGCAGAGATAGTATCGAGGCACTGTTGGCTGTGAGGACACGACCATTAAGCTAAAGCCCTAGATCGCTACCCTCTCTTCTCATTTCTGACTCCTCATCTTTTCTACTCTTTTAGGATGACGGAAGCGAGGATCAAGTTCACTCAGCCGGATGAAGATACACCCTTTGGACGACACCTGAAGGAAGTCACTAAGTAGCTTAACATTGGATTACCAAGCTTCACCGGGACCTACAATTTCACTTTACACGAAGAAAATTTGGAAGATTCAAGCTCAAGTTCCCGGAAGGACGTTTGCGCCAATCACGAAGCCCATAGAGTGTGTTTTCAATGCTCCAACCTGGAGTTTGGGAAAGGGCATGGCAGCTCACATAACCATGGGGCGCATTGGATAAGTTTACAAAGAAGACCTCAAGGATACTATCTACCAGATTTGCGGACGCCGAGATGAACAATGGGAGATAGTTTGCACTAAGAAGGATCGATCCATTGCAGCTTTCATCCTGGAGTTAAACCAGCACATTCGACGCCAGGAGAACCAGATGTGCGCAGATATGATGGAGTTAAAGGCAGCAAACGCCAAGATTATCGAGCTAGAAGGAGAACTGAAGGCGACTTGCAAGGACTACATGGAGGAGATTGTAGCTCTAGTGGGACAAAATGGCGATCTTAAGGAGACGATTGAAGAACTCATGGGAAATTCAGCACCCGGAGGAGAAGATGAAGATAGCACCTGTCCAGAGAACTACATCATCATAGACGACACCGATTCCGATCATAGTGATGATGATTACAAAGATGAAGCTGGAGCAGATATCATGGAGTCTTCATCGAAGCAGTTTTTCTAGTTGACCACCATAACAGTAGTAGATTACCCCCATGTTATTTAGTTTTAGTTTCAGCACTTTGTAACGATAGATAGACCGTTGTATGCCCTTGTTTGAATTGATTGGAGTGATATTGTGTGATTTGTCTCATGTGCATATGGGTAGTGTTTCTCTCTAGACCTCATTCTATTCTAAATTCTCGTCTTTTCTTAAAACCCCTCAGATGCCTCCGAGACGCGACCCGGATTTGTTTTCCGCCAGAGATCACTCAGTTGATTGTGACGAGAATGCCTTGATTCAAACATTGGTACAGAACCAAGGCAACAACAACAACAACAACAACAACAACAACAACAACAACAACAACAACAACAACAACAACAACAACAACAACAACCCACCGCCACCACCACCTGTTGACCATTTGACCCGTTTCTTAAGGCTGAATCCGCCGGTGTTTTCCAATAGCACCGAGCCGATTGTTGCAGATGATTGGCTCCGTAAGATAGGGAGGGAGTTGACCACTGTAGGATGTACAGATGGAGAAAGGGTGAAGTTTACTGCACACCAGCTTGAAGGACCCGCAGTAGCATGGTGGGAGAATTTTACAGCCACTTACCCTGTAGACACTGTCACATGGGATCAGTTTCAGCAAGCTTTTCGTACTGCCCATGTTTCAGCAGGAGCTATGGCCATGAAGAAGCGTGAGTTTCGCAACTTGCGCCAAGGAGGACGGACAGTTGGCCAGTATGTAGATGATTTCAGTAAGCTAGCACGTTATGCCCCAGATGACGTTGCTACGGACACAGCTAAGCAGGAGAAGTTTCTAGAAGGACTGAATGATGAATTGAGCATGCAGTTGATGGTAGCCACCTTCAATAACTACCAGGAGTTAGTAGATCGTGCGCTTATGATTGAAGGGAAGCAGCAGCAGATTGAAAATCGCAAGAGGAAGTATGGACAGGGGAAGAATAACTCTGGAGCTCAGCAGAAACTTCATTTTACCCCGAAGCCAGGAGGACAGTTTCAGCATACCCATGGAGGAGGTAGCTCGCACAACCATAATGGCACCAAGAATGGAAACGGGAATGGAGGAAGCCTTTGGACAGAACCGCACCAACCCGTCAACACCATCCAAGGTAGACCTGAGCCATGTCACTTGCTTTAAATGCCGCAAGACTGGGCATTATGCAAACAGGTGTCCAGAAGGCCAGAATGGAAATGGCAATGGAAGCTCAGGAAAGAAGCCGAACCCTTTCAATAAAGGACAAGTGAACCACGTTACCGTGGAGGAGGTTGAAGCTCAGCCAGATGCAGTAATAGGTAAGTTTTTGGTTAAGTCATTTACTGCAGTTGTTCTTTTTGATACTGGTGCATCGCATTCATACATATCAAGGGGATTTGTGGATAAGTACAAATTACCAACCCAAGACCTTAGGTCACCCATGCTAGTAACCTCACCCGGAGCAGAATACATGGCTAGTATATGGTGTGATCGACTGCCATTAAGGATTGGACACTATGTGATATTAGGCATGGATTGGTTATCAAAGTATGGAGGGAACATAGATTGCGCCAGTAAGTCAATTTTGCTTACCACCCCAGAAGGAAGGAGAATCAAGTATGTATCACAGCATGAGCCGAGGAGAGCACATGTACATTCCTTATCAGGAGTTGTGCAGGAGGAAGTACCAGAGTTAAGGGATTACCCGGACGTGTTTCTGGAAGAGTTGTCAGGCATGCCACCGGATAGAGACATTGAGTTTCTGATTGAACTATTGCGAGCCTTTGGGCGATATCTAAGAGACCGTATAGGATGCCATCCCAAGATTTGGAGGAAATTAAGAAGCAGATTAAGGAGTTCTTTGGATAAAGGTTTTATTCGCCCAAGTTCTTCGCCTTTGGGGATCACCGGTACTTCTAGTGGAGAAGAAGGATGGATCCTTAAGAATGGTTGTTGATTATCGAGGATTGAATGAAGTGACCATTAAGAACAAATACCCATTGCCGATGATCAATGACTTGTTTGACCAGTTGCAAGGAGCTAAGGTGTTTTCAAAGATCGATTTGCGATCAGGGTACCATCAGTTGAAGATTCGAGAGCAGGATATACCTAAGACAGCTTTTACCACCAGGTACGGGCTGTATGAGTACACCGTTATGTCATTTGGTCTGACTAACGCACCTGCCTATTTTATGAACATGATGAACAAAGTGTTTATGGAGTTTTTGGATAAGTTCGTCGTGGTGTTCATTGATGATAATTTGGTCTACTCGAAGAATGAAGAGGAACATAAGGAGCATTTGCGTTTGGTACTCGAAAAGCTCAGAGAACATCAGTTGTATGCCAAGTTCAGCAAGTGTGAGTTTTGGTTGAAGGAAGTTGGATTTCTTGGACATGTTATATCCGGAGAAGGTATAGCGATGAGACCCCACTAAGGTTGTCCGTAACCAATCGGGAAGCACCAACAACAGTTGGAGAGATCCGGAGTTTCCTTGGACTAGCGAGGATATTACGGAGATTCATTGAGAATTTCTCAAGGATTGCGAAGCCTATGACAGAATTATTAAAGAAGGATACCAAGTTCATTTGGACCGAGGAGTGTGAAGCTAGTTTCCAAGAGTTGAAGAAACGTTTGGTTACTCACCAGTATTAATTCTGCCAGATCAGACCAAGGATTACGAGGTATATTGCGACGCTTCACGTCGAGGACTTGGAGCAGTGCTTATGCAGGAGGGGAGAGTTGTTTCGTATGCTTCACGACAGCTTAAGCCTCATGAGTTAAATTATGCTACGCATGATTTGGAGTTAGCAGCCGTAGTACATGCGTTGAAGACATGGAGACATTTCCTCATTGGAAATCATTGTGAGGTGTATACGGATCACAAGAGTTTGAAATACATTTTCACGCAGAAGGAGCTAAATCTCAGGCAAAGGAGATGGTTGCAACTCATCAAAGATTATGATATGAGATTGCATTATCACCCCGGAAAGGCTAACGTTGTAGCAGGTGCTTTGAGCCGTAAGAGTCACGTCAATACATTAATGACGGGAGAAATACCAAAGGAGTTAGCCGAGGATCTTCGAGAGCTATGTTTGGAAATAGTTCCGACAGGCTATGTAGCAACATTGGAGTTTCAGTCAACTTTGATGGACAAGATCAGGGAAGCTCAGAAGACTGACAAAGAGATTACCTCTATAAAGAAGAGAATGAGCGAAGGAAAGACTAAGAGATTTCGTGAGGATGAGCACGATACCCTATGGTTTGAAGACCATGTTTATGTGCCCAATGTCGGTGTACTAGAGTAGGGGTACCCTAGTATCCCGAACTCGTGAACGGGCAGTCGCAGCACCCCGTGGCAAGGCTTGCCTAGTGACCGCCAAGATCCTCCGTGGTTACTTTGGAGCCATTCAAGAACAAAGTGTTTAACCAAGGAAACAAGGCCCCGGCAAGAGGAGCTTGCCGGGAAGGCCACTCAAGGCATGCAGAAGACAAGACCCCGGAAAGAGGAGCTTGCCGGGAAGGCTCGGAGAGCAACAAGCTCCCGAGCGCGACAAGGAGTTAGCCGCGGCAAGGCGCTTGCCGCGGCAGGCAACCTTTCTTCATCTCCGCTCCAGCTCATCTATCAACGTGTCTCCATGGGGCCGTCCCAGGCGTGCGTGTCAAGAGGCTGTGCAGCCAGCGGAGAGCAGCGGTAAGCGGCACTGACAGGGGTGCCATCATGGCGAACGGTGGCGTCCCTAACGGTCCCTTTCCGCACTGTTCAGGCGACATGGACGGGCATTTATTACTCTTGTCCCTTGCCGCCAGAGTTAGGTAGAATCCACTGTACACTGTACAAAGTAGCTGTACCAACCATAGCTCATTTTCCCATTTTGCCCTCATCTACGTTGCCACCTGTGGTGACCCCTTTGTGCCTATAAAAGGAGGCCCATGTGCAACGTAGAAAGGGCTGGGGGTTCATTCATGGATTCGACTGATTCGAGATCTAGACACACTCGAGCTAGGTTTTGTAGCTCTCATTGCTCCCTAGCAAGAACACAAGATAATCAGACAACCAGCAGTAGGAGTTTTATCTCTCCGGAGAGCTCCGAAGCTGGGTAAAACTGCTCGTGTGCATCGCCTCGATCTGCTCTTCGTGCGATCTCCGCCCCCCATCGAACCAAAAGGGACTCGGTCCCATAGGTGTCCGTGGGTCACGATCAGCTTCCCCGACATCTTTGGCTCGCCAGGTGCTACGCCGACCGCCGATCCCTCCGCCACCGATGCAGCGTCGGGCTCCGAAGAGCCCCAGTCCGGCGCCTACCTGAAGGCCGGCGAAGGTATCTTCATCAAGCTTCCCTGGGCGTCGAGCTCCAGGGCACCGGTCGAAGGAGAGACCTTCGACGGAGAGCTGCTCGCCTCCGCTGGGCTGACGCTGGTTGACGCGCCAAGCAGCAGCAGCGGCGAGTCTGAGGAGGAGCAGCTGCTGAAGAAGTTGCTGTCGCTCTACCACGCCCGACAGGCCAAGTTGGAGTCCAGGGAGGCACATGTCGCGAGGGCGGGAGCAGACATGGAGAAGCGCGCAGAAGAGCTCCGGGCCGCCAATCGAGAAGCTCTCCGGAATGTAGCAGAAGAGCGGGAGCTACTCGCTGAAGAGCGCACAGCCTTCATCCTTGAGAAGGCTGAGGTTGAGGAGCAGCAAAGGCTTGCCGGCGAGAAGCTATCTGCGCAAGAGGGCGAGTTGGCGTAGCGGAAGATCAACCTTGACAGCTATGAAGAAGAGCTTGCCGCGCACGAGCAATCACTTGGCGGAGCTCTCCAGGAATCAAAGGACGCTGCCGCGGCTGCCGAGGCCGCCAAGAAGGAGTTGGAGACGAAGGTGACTCAGCTGGAGTCCAACCTTCAGAAGAGCGGCGAGGAGCTTGCCGCGCTGAAGCACGAGCGCGAGAAGGACGCCTACACTCTTGGCGAGTTGCAGGGCCGTCTCGCTGAAAGGATCAAAGAGCTCGATGCCGCCAAGGACTCCAAGGCAGACCTTGAGCTGAAGCTGACCACTCTGATGGAGACGCTGGACGGCGCCAAGGAGCGGGAAGTGGCCCTGCTAGAGAAGATCAAGGCCAACGAGGAGCTGTTGGCAAATGCCACGACCGCCCAGGACACCTTCAGAGAGAACATGATGCACTGGACGGAGGGTCTTGTGGATACCGCCGCCGCCATTGACAAGGAGCTGATGGAGCTGGGGATGGTGGATCTTGGGTACTCTACCGACGAGCGCCTCCAGCCCAGCGCCAAGCTCAGCCTGTTCCTCAAGGGCGTGGTGACGGGTATCCAGCGACTCCGGGAAGAGATCCCGAAGCAGCTGGCCGAGGAATCGCGCCAGATCTACGCAGGAGCCTTTCAGAAGGTGTTGATAAAGGTGGCCTTCCGCAATCTGGGCCTCAACCTCGACGGAGTCCTCAAGTCCTTGCCGCCGAATGCTGATGTGGAGGCACTCAAGGCGCTTGTCGCACCCATCGTGGACAGGGTCGGCAAGATCAAGAGGGTGGATGGCGACCGCGTAGACTAGGCCGCCAAATTTATCTTTCCCTTGTCGCCGCTGATCATGTTTAGGAGAACAATTTGTTAGATCAGCGACAAGTTATTTTGTAATATACTCTATCATAGGCAATCGATTGCAATGTTATTTCCTTTACTTGATTCCTTCCTTTGTATGTTTTTGCCCTACGCTTTTAGGGAACTTGTCGGTGCAGGTACCTTTGTCATGGCGCTAAGTGCGAACGTCAAGCCTGCTTTGGCGGTGCCGCCTCCGACAAGCAACCTTGTCGCAACTAGTTGCAGCTCACTTAAGTTGTTGAGCGGACTCGAAACAAAGTAAGGGCGCAAACTAGCTACGAGTTGGTTCCTCCGCGCACAGGTTTTCCATACAAAGTACTATCGTTCGAGGAAGATAACTTAAAAATTTAAAAACTGATTGCTCAAACTTTGGCAACTTAGCTTTTCTGTTGTTTGCTTCCCGGCAAGGCGATACTTCCTCGAGCGACGCTTGGTGGCCCACACCATTATCTTCTCCTCTCCCCGCCCCCCGGTTAACTTGTGGGTGGATGAACCTTCCCTTCTTGGCGAAGAAAGAAGAGAAAATAAAGTTATGGAGCCTTGTGGCTCGTTATTGCTTACCGGATGTGGATGCTGCACAAAATGTCAGATAACACATGCAAATTGGTTATGAAAGCATGAAATTGACAAGTTGCGCGCAACACATGAGCTTTACTGATGCACGGGGTCTGCGCCCGGCTTTGTACAAAGGATTACATGCAACATCGGCAAGACTTGTACAAAAGGTGGTTGCCGGAACAGGTTAAACAACGCTTCTATGGGTAAAACTTGCGAAGATGCTCTATGTTCCAGGAGTTGCTCACCGGAATGCCATCTTCGGTCTCAAGGCGGACAGCGCCGGGCCTAGTGACTCGTTTCACCCGATAAGGGCCTTCCCACTTCGGCGTCAACTTGTTGGAATTCTTGGCGGATTGAACGCGCCGAAGAACAAGGTCGCCTTCCTCGAAGCTTCTGGCACTAACTTTGCGGCTATGGTAGCGACGCAAAGCTTGCTGGTAACGAGCAGCTCGTACAGCGGCCTGAAGACGATCTTCCTCAAGGAGCAGCGCGTCATCTTGTCGCAGCTGCTCTTGCTTGAGCTCATCATAAGCGAGCACTCGAGGTGATTCGTATACGAGTTCCATGGGGAGAACTGCCTCTGCTCCATAGACTAGAGCGAAAGGTGTGCGGCGATGGCTCGATTTGGCGTCGTCTGATCGACCAAAGAACCACCGGCAGCTCCTCAATCCGATTTCTTCCGCACTTGTGTAGCCTTGTCGAAAGTTCTGGTCTTGAGTCCCCGCAGCACTTCAGCGTTTGCCCTCTTCGCTGACCGTTGCTTCTCGGATGAGCAGCGAAGCAAAGCAGATCTTGGCGCCAAGATCTTGGACGTACTGCATGAAGGTGCGGCTCGTGAACTGTGTGCCGTTGTCGGTGATGATCCTGTTAGGAATCCCAAAACGGCAAACAATTGACCTGAAGAACTTGACTGCTCACTGTGTTGTCACCTTCCTCACTGCTTCCACTTCCGGCCACTTTGTGAACCTGTCGATTGCAACGTACAAGTACTCAAAGCCCCCGACAGCTCGGGGAAAGGGGCCGAGGATGTCGAGCCCCCAGACTGAAAATGGCCAGGATAAAGGGATCGTCTGGAGAGCTTGAGCTGGCTGGTGTATCTGTTTGGAATGGGCCGCACGCTTCACACTTGGTTACTTGTGCGATTGCATCTGGAGGGCTGTCGGCGGAAGAAACCTTCTTGCGGAAAGCTTTGTCGGCAAGTGCTCTTGCGCCAATATGGTGACCACATATGCCTCCATGTATCTCTGCCAACAGTTTCTGTCCATCTTCCCGGCAAATACACTTCAATTTCACACCGTCGAGTCTTCTTCTGTACAGTGTGTTGTCAACAAACTGGTACATACTTGACTGCCGGGCTACTCTTTCCGCTTCTTCTGACTCTTCGGGAAGTTCTCCTGTCGGAAGGAAATGAACAATCTGCTGTGCCCATGCTGGAGCTTGTGGCTCGACAACAAGGACTAAAGGCACATCTGCTGCTGCGGGAACATCTGCTTCTACGGCAAGAACCTGCGGCTCAGCCGGAGCTTGATGTTCCCCGACAAGCTTGCCGGAGCAAAGCTTGTCGGGAGCGTCTGCTTCAACGAAACAAACCCTGGGGCTTGTCGGAGCAGACTGCTCCTCAGCACTCTTGGTGTTGATCTTGGGGACCTTCGCGGCGGAAGCTTCGGGTAGCTCGGCCGGGAAGTAGTCACCGGAAATCAACTTCCTCTTCTTGTTCTGCCCAGTTGATGGTGTTACGGTTGGTTGAGTCAGCTTGAGCACGAAGATCCCTGGTTCCACAGGTAACTTGAGTGCGGCGCACTTTGACAGGCCATCAGCAATATCGTTCTGAGCTCTTGGAACATGTTCCATTTGCAGGCCTTCAAAGTGCTCTTCTAGCTTTCTCACTTCATCGACGTAGGCTTCCATCAACGGACTCTGATAATCTTTGTTTACTTGGCGGACGACAAGCTGCGAGTCGCCCCTGACAATGAGTTTCTTGATCCCAAGGTCTACCGCGATCCTGAGACCGGCAAGCAAAACTTCATACTCTGCAGTATTGTTTGTTGCTTGCTCCTTGGGAAAGTGCATTTGGACTATGTACTTGAGGTGCTCTCCGGTGGGTGCGATAAGCGACGCCGCACCGGGCGCCTTTGCAGCGAAAGCTCCATCAAAGTACATCAGCCACTCTTTACTTGCTTCTGGGCGGGGATGCTCGTCTCTGGAATTTCTTCATCTTAAATCGGCGTCCATTCTGCTATGAATTCTGCCAATGCTCTGCTTTGGATAGTTGAAGTGCTTTCAAACTTGAGGCCAAAGCTTGACAGTTCCAGCGCCCACTCGACAATCCTGCCTGTTGCTTCTGGAGTTTGCAATATTCTCTTCAGCGGAAAGCGAGTGACAACTGTTATCTCATGTGCTTGGAAGTAATGGCGCAGCTTTCTCGAGGTCATGAGGAGGCCCAAAAGCAGTTTCTGCACACCAGAGTACCTTGACCTAGCCCCCTGCAGGAGGGAACTGACAAAGTATACTGGACACTGCACCGTCCTTTTCTGAATCTTCTCGCAATCCTGCGCAGATCCGTCCTTGTCGGGAGCAGAGCTTGACGGCGAAGCCCCCTGCTTGTCGCTGGATGCATCTGCCTTGGTTGCCGGCTCATCATCTGCCTCCCTCTCCGCTACTAACGCAGCACTAAACACTTGATTGGTTGCCGCTATATATAGCAGCAACTTCTCTTGCGGTTTAGGTGCGACAAGTATTGGAGTGGAGGACAGGTACCTCTTCAAGTCTGCGGCGCAGCCTCCGCTTCGAGTCCATTTCATTGGACCTGCCTTTTTCAAAATTTTGAAAAATGGCGGCTGCGTTCAACAGACTTAGAGATAAACTTCTTTGAGAGCAGCCACGCAACCGGCAAGTCTCCGTACATCCTTGACGCGCTTTGGTGCTTCAATCTGCTCAATGGCCTTGATATTGTATGGATTGGATTCAATTCCCCTATGAGACACAAAGAACCCGAGAAGCTTTCCGGAAGGGACTCCAAACACGCACTTCTCGGGGTTGAGCTTGAGGTTAATCTTGCGCAGATTTGCAAAGGTCTCATCTAAATCTTGAACCAGAGTTGTTTTGTCCTTGCTCTTGACCACTATGTCATCCATGTAGGCTTCTACATTTATGTGCATTTGCGGCTCAAAAGCGTCATGGACTACTCTTGCAAACGTTGAACCAGCATTCTTCAAACCGAAAGGCATCCATATGAAACAGTATGTGCCACATGGAGTAGTGAATGCGGTTTTCTCTTCATCCTCTTCTGCCATGAAGATCTGATGATATCCTGAATATGCATCAAGAAATGAAAGCAGATCACATCCAGCCGTGGAGTCAACAATCTGGTCGATGCGTGGCAAAGGAAATGGGTCTTTGGGACAAGCTTTATTAACATCCGTGAAGTCAATACAAAGTCTCCATTTCCCATTAGCCTTGCGTACAACTACCGGATTGGCCAACCACGTGGGATGGAGCACTCCTCAGACAAGGCCTGCTGCTTCCAACTTCTTGATCTCTTACGCAATGAACTCTTGGCGCTCCACTTGCTGTTTTCGACTTTTTGCTTGACAGGCAGGCGTGAGGACAGACAGCTAGGTGGTGCTCAATTACTTTCACAGGAACACCGGGATGTCAGACGGTTGCCATGCAAACACATCGACATTCGCCCGCAGGAAAGCAACGAGCTCGCCTTCCTATTTAGGGTCGAGAGTGGCACTGATGGTGAAGGTACCACCAGTGCCGTCCTCCTTGGCGGACACCTTCTTGGTCTTCGGTGGAGCTGCCATCATCTTCTTACACTTGCCGGTGGAGCTCGATGGTGCGTCCTCGATGGTAGCGCAGCACTCCGAAGAGGTGCGCTTGCCGGAGTGGGCATCAGAGCTCTTGCCGGACTTGGTCTTCTTCTTCCCCCCGGGAGCTTCAGCGGCAAGTGATTTGCTATCTGTCGCGGCTGCTGCTTCCCGGTAAATCTTGTCGGCGCAGATAAGAGCATCTTTCTTGTCGCCATGAACAGAAATGACGCTTATCGGGCCGGGCATCTTGAGCAAGTTGTATGCATAATGAGAGGCTGCCATGAACTTAGCGAGTCTTTGGACGGCCAAGTATCCCATTATAGGGCAATGGGAAATCAGCGACGTCGAACGTGACCCTCTCAGTCCTGAAGTTTAGCTCGCTGCCAAATGTTACCGGCAACGTGATCTTCCCTTTCGGCTTGCTCCTTCCTGGGTTGATTCCTTGGAACGTGCGGTCTCTTGAGCTTCATTGTCGAGGATTTGAAGCTTCTCGAGCACTGCGGAGGAGATCAGGTTGAAGCCGGCCCCGCCGTCAACTAGCATCTTGGTGACCTTGAGGTTGCGGATAGTTGGCGAGACCAACATCGGCAAGCACCCGACCGCAGTTATGCGGTCAGGGTGGTCCTCAATATCAAAGATGATAGGCGTGCTGGACCACTTCAGAGGCTTGCGCGACTCTACCGTTGGTTCTGCTGCATTAACCTCTCACATCCACTGCTTGAGTTGGCGGTGCGAGGTATGCAGAGAAGCACCACCGTCAACGCAGAGGACCTCTGTTGCTTTCTGAAACTCCTGCTCATCAGCTTCGTCATCCTCCATATCTTCATCATCATCATCCTCTTCATCCTTGTCGCGGCGGCGGAGGTCTGTCTCCTTGCCGCTGCTTGGCCTTGCCGCGGCGTCCTCCCCGGCCGGGTCGTTTCTTGCCAGCTTCCCCAGCACCTTCCTGGGCCTTCTCCTTGTTGCGCCGCTCGTACTCAGCCTTCTGCAGTTCAACAAGCTGCTCGACTTTCTTGCAGCTCTGGAGGTCATGGCCCTTGGTGCGGTGAATCTTGCAGTACTGTTTGTTGGAGCTGTCCTGCTTGTCGGCGGCCGCCACAGGCTGGCGGTCGGTGTCGGCGGCAACCTCCTTGCCGGAGCCACCAACCTTGGCCTTGGCGCCACCTCCGTTGCCGGACTGCTCGACAACTAATACCTCTTTGTTCTTCTTCTTTCTGTTGTTCCGCCGCCGGCTCTTCCTTGCCGGGGCGGTGTCCTCACTGTCAGATCCTGCTTCCGTATTCTCTCCTGGGAGTCTCCTCCCTTCCTCAGCACGTGCACACTTGTCGGCCAGGTCGTATAGCTCACTGACGTCCTTGACTTTGCACATCGCCATCTCCTCCCTCATCCTGCGGTTCCGCACATTCTGATGGAACGACCGATCACCGGCGGGCAGGTGGACATACGGGATGTTGTAATGCACACGGCTGAATCTCCGGATGAACTTGCGAGGACTCTCCTTCCTTACAGGCGAGCAGGTGAAGGTCACTCTCTTGGCCATGAGGCATGTGGCCGCCTGTGAAGGCGCCAACAAACTGATGGCATAAATCTGCCCAAGAGGATATGGAACTGTCCGGCAAGTGCATGAGCCAAGATCTGACATTTGGCTTGATGCAGCGGAAGTAGTTGGCGAGGATCTTGTCGTCTCGTCCCCCTGCAGCCTGCACCGCAATGGTGTAGATGCTGAGGAACTCCGAGGGATGCGTCCTGCCATCATACTTCTCTGGCACGTCTGGCTTGAAATTTTTCTTGTTGGGCCACTGGACTTGCCGCAGCTCACGAGTGAACGCAGGGCAACCTACCGCGTCCGGCAAGTCACTTGGTTCCCCTGGCGCTTGCAAGTCGACAGTGGTCCGAGCGCGTTGGTCGGATTGACGCCGCGCTTCTCTCCGGCGCTCGATGCGAGTTCAAGCGTCTTCTTCTTGCCGTTCTTGAAGAACTTGGCGCAGATCACGGCGAGCTCGTGGATCCGATGACGTGGTGTAGTCGCTGTCGAGGTGGATCCGACGAGTCGGCGATCTTGGCCTTCTGGATGGAGAGTGCATGGTGGTTGCACCTCCATAGGTCTCGTCGACACCGGCTCGTGCCTTGTCGTCTCGCCGCGGCAAGGATGCAGTTGGTTGCCGCGGAGTGTCGCCGTTGGCAAAGCCGATGAGACTTTGAATGGTGGCCCTCCATTCGTCGACCTTGTCAGCCGTTGGAGGGTAGTCCAGGAGTAGCTGAGCTCGCGCCAAAGCTTCCGCTTGAGTGGTGGGCAGCAATGGCGAACGGTGCGAGGAGCGGGATATGCTCGGACTTCTAAATATGTTAGAAGGAGCAGCATCCCGTCGAGGCGACCGTGTCCCGCTCGTACCAGCCTGTTGGCGCGCGAGCTGCTCTTGAGCGTCCCTGGATCCACCAGCTCGATCTTGGCCCAACGAACGCATGGCGCGAGCACCATGACGCTGTCGGTCCCGCGCCTCCTGAGATGGACGCGGTACGTATCCGGACGCCGAAGTTTGCGCCGCCTTGTCCTTGGACTTTGCTGCGTCGTGGGCTCCCTCGTCGACGCCCGTTCCTCCGGCAGCGTCTTCCCGTCCACCCTATTACCGGGAGATAAGGATGTTGATTTTTCAATAGGCACATGATTAACCATATTCGATTCACCCAGGAAATACCAAGATGTATTTGGATTTGAAGAATACTTTTTGGTGGACCGGAATGAAGAAGGATATTGCAGAGTATGTAGCAGTTTGTGATGTATGTCAGAGGGTGAAGGCAGAACATCAGAAGCCAGCAGGATTATTACAGCCATTGCCTATACCCGAATGGAAGTGGGATAAACTAGGAATGGATTTCATCACAGGATTGCCGGGACTCGTTCAGGCTATGACTCGATTTGGGTTATAGTCGATCGTTTGATGAAGGTAGCTCATTTCATTACAGTAAAGACTACTGCAGCAGTGCCAAATTGGCTAAGATATACATGACCAGGATTGTATGTTTGCATGGAGTTCCGAGGAGTATCGTATCAGATAGAGGAACCCAATTTACCTCAAAGTTCTGGAAGCAGTTGCATGAAACTTTAGGAACCAGACTGGAGTTTAGCACAGCTTTTCATCCACAGACAGATGGACAAACCGAGAGAGTCAACCAGATTTTGGAGGATATGCTTAGAGCTTGTGCTTTGGATTATGGATCAAGTTGGGATGACAATTTGCCGTGTCTGAAGTTTTCTTATAACAACAGTTACCAAACCGATCTGAAGATGGCCCCTTTCGAAGCCTTGTACGGAAGGAGGTGCAGGACCCCGTTGTTGTGGGATGAAGTTGGAGACCGCCAGTTGTTTGGACCAGATTTGATTAAGGAGTCTGAACAGAAGGTAAAGTTGATTCGCGATAGGCTCAAGGTAGCCCAGTCAAGACAGAAAAGCTATGCGGATTCAAAACGCAAGGAGGCGAATCTGAAATCGGAGCGAGTTTATCCTCGAGTATCGCCACTTGAGGAGTTAAGCGTTTTGGAGTTAAGGGAAAGTTAGCACCTAGATTTGTTGGACCTTATCGTGTTTTGGAATGCATGGGAGAAGTTGCGTACAAGTTGGAACTACCCGAAGGATTATCAGGAGTTCATGATGTGTTTCACGTTTCACAGTTGAAGAAGTGTCACGCAGAGATGGCTGATATACCGCTGAGAGATACCGTGCCACTGGAAGCGATTCAGTTGAATGATGATTTGACCTACGAGGAGAAACCAGTTAAGATTTTGGAGTATGCCAGCAGAGTCACTCGCAGCAAGGTCATTAAGTTTTGCAAAGTTCAGTGGAGCCACCACACTGAGGATGAAGCCACCTGGGAGCGAGAGGAAGATTTGCTTAAAGACCACCCTCACCTATTTTCTAGCCAACCCGAATCTCGAGGGCGAGATTCATCTTAAGGGGGTAGGTTTGTAACATCCCAAATTTTCAATTTGGAATGTTATACATAGAGCATCATGGCATATCATATTTTTCATTGCATTTTCTTTGCATTTGCTCGATCCTAGAAAATTCTACACAACTCAAGGACCTTCGGAGAGAGTTGGGGATTTTCGTTATTTTCATATTTGAGTTTTCTCAAATTTTGAAAATAGGATCGTTGATTTTAATTATTTTATCTTCAATTATTTCTATTACAAAAATATGCGAGAGGGAATAAAATAACTTTTCCCAAATAAAGAACTAATGAAGATTTAATAATAAAATCAAATAAGATTTTATTTTGGAGTTTTTCGCCTTTTTATTTGAATTTAAGAAAAATGCGCATTTTTCAATATTGCATTTAGGCCCCAAATAAATGTTCACTAAATCCGGCTTGATTTTAGAAACCGGGGAAAATTTATTTCCGGATTTTTGGAGTCCGTTTAGTACTTCTTTTGATTTTTTTTTCTACACGTAATGTTTTATTATTAAAAAAAACGACCGCCTTACCGGGCCGTACCCGAGCGGGACTCCGCTCAGGGGCGCCTTTAAATAGCGGCCACCCCCGAGCTGCCAAGCCCACCCGAGCCCCAGCCCAGCCGCCGCCGCCGCCGCCGACTCGCTGGAGTTCGCCGCCGCCGTGGTTCGCCGCGCCTCGATTTCCGTGCCGATTTTTATTTAAAAAAACCGATCGGTTTTTTTTCGTTTTTTTATTTTTTTTTTCTTTTTCCGTTCGAATCTGTTCGTCGTATTTTTCTTTTTCTCGGATTTAATCCGCGATTTTTCTGATCGCGATTCCAGATCCGATTTTCGTTTTAGTATAACTTTTCGCTCGTTTATCGGAATCAGGCGATTCAAGCGCCTGGAGTTTCGTCTCGAAACCCTCTTTCCGAATAATCTACTTAAACATGTTTTTGAATCTGTAAAATTTAACTTAGATCCAGATTAGTAAAACGAAGTTGTTTTCTTCCGCCGTTTGACTTTCGTTGCTTCGTTTGATTTGATTCTTTTTGCAAACCGGAGTTCTTAAGTTGAACTATCTGGTTAGATCTATTTAAGTTTTACCTGTGCATTAGATGAGTACATATTGTATGCTTGTTTGTTTGTCTGCGATAGAATACCCGGAGTGCGCCGCTTGTTACTTCGAATCTCTAGGTTTCGTGGATCATCAGCAAGGCAAGTAACACTTTGATCATACTCTTCTCATACCCAATTTTATGCATTAGATCTATTCCTCAAACACTTGCATGATTAGGATCTAATTAAATTGTGGGATGGGAAGTAGTTGAGGTAGTACCTATTACCTGTTTTATTATCAAACCTTTGGGAGTTACTTCTCGTTTGCTTATCATGCTATGCTATGCTAGTAGACGTGGATTGGGTGAGCGTATCCATGACAGATGTGAGATTGTTATTTAATGGTTTATTTAAGGTGGCAACTTAAACACACATCTGGGTGGATTGAGGCACCTAGTTTCTATCAGGACTTTCCTGTATTTCTTTGGACCGCCACCCAGGCTCAAAGGGATCATGAGATTATTCAAACTAGAAACTTCCGTGTGCAGCCACAAGCCATTATGGGCTCTGGCATAGTTGACTAAGTTGTGCGAACTCTTACGGGTAGACTAGCAGATGTAGGGGTTGTAGGTTGGTACGGTCTACCCACATGTAAGGTGCTAAGCGCTTACGAAAGACTATGTCTCGGTCATCCGTTTCTCAAACACCATGTAGTCACGAGAAACCAAGCGGAGGCGATCGAGTCTTGTGGGGAAAAGTCATGAAACCTCTGCAGTGTATAACCTAATCATGGTTAGCCGTGTCCCCGGTTATGGACATCTTGAGTATCTAGTACCTGGATATCATGTGAATCTCATCATGTTACTTCTAATTAATATTGTTGGGTTTGTTAACGAGTAATTTTAATTGGGATTGAGAATGCTATCAACCATTCTCAATTTTCACAACCACCATGATAGTTAATTAAATTTATTCCTTTGCAGTAGGGAAAAATTGGCTTTATGCAAAACTGTAACCATAGAGCTTTCCACCAGCCATATATGCATGTAGTATAGGCTTATCATTCCATTATTCTCTATGTGTTACATTGCCAGCATATTCCATGTCTTTGGACCGTTTCGGCTGCAACGTTTCATGTTGCGAGACTTTTCAGACGACGAGTAAGGTGCTTAGGTCGTGGTTCTATACTCAATGATGCCGTTGGAGTTGATGGACTCGCTTATTCTTCCAAGCCTTCCGCTGTTATCGTATTAGATGGCCTTAAGCCATATTTGTTTTATTAAGTTCTCTCTTGAGACATTCGATTGTAATAATTGTGTGATTGCTACTCTGTTATAAATCCTTGAAATCTTGTGTGATGTCGACATTCTTGATCCGAGGATGACAACGAGCACGAGACTTGACCGTTTGAGGTCGGGTTGCTGCAAATAAACCGTGGTGCTAACTTTCCTTTAACTTTGAATCGTTGCAGGCCCCTCATAGGGGATACTAAATGAATACACATATTCACCGGGTTCGAAGCTAACTTCACGATGTTTTTGATCGTAATAGCTCTTTTGTCGGCTCTGGGCTGTCTTGAGTCGATCCCTGATTAGTCTAACTTTCTCTTCAGCTTCCTTGAGCATGTCCAGGTCGAAGATACGACTGTCTCCTGTTTCTGACCAATTTAATGGGGTACGACATCTTCGCCCGTACAAGGCTTCAAAAGGTGCCATTTGTAGACTGGCTTGGTAACTGTTGTTGTATGCGAACTCGGCATACGGCAAGCTTTCTTCCCAACTGGTTCCATAGGTGAGAACACATGCTCTCAGCATGTCCTCTAGAATCTGGTTCACACGTTTAGTTTGTCCTCCACTCTGGGGTGGTATGCTGTACTGAACACTAGTTGAGTTCCCAGAGCTTGTTGTAAATGATCCCAAAATTTGGAGACGAATTGAGTGCCTCGGATATTATAGTCTTTAGAAGTCCATGTAGACAAACTATACGGGAGAGATAAATTTTGGCAAGCTTCTGAGTGGTGTAGGTTGTCTTTACTGGAATGAAATGTGCCACCTTAGTTAATCTATCTATGATGACCCATATGGCATCATTTCCATGTTGTGACCGAGGTAGTCCGACAATAAAATCCATTCCAATTTCGTCCCATTTCCACTCAGGTATCCTGTTTGGCTGTAATAGTCCTGCTGGTTTTTGGTGCTCGGCTTTAATGCGCTGACATGAATCACAACATGCAATGAATGTGGCTATATCCCTCTTCATACCGTGCCACCAAAAAATTTCCTGAATGTCCTTGTACATTTTGGTTCCTCTAGGGTGGATTGAATATGGAGTGGTGTGGCCTTCGGCTAGAATTTGCTGTTTGAGGTCCTCTATATTGGGTACGCAAAGCCTGTCTCGGTACCATAATATTCCCTTATCGTCTACGACGAATTCTGAGGCCTTGCCCAAACTCACTTTTCTTTTTATGCCTTCGATGCTGGGGTGTCCAAGCTGAGCCTTCTTAATCTGTTCCATTAGGGTGGGCTGTACTTCCAAATTTGACACATTGCCTTCGGTGACCATCAGCAAGTTGAGTTTGGCGAACTCCTGCTGAAATTCAGGTCCCTAGTTCGGTAGACTGTCGTTGCCCGAGCTGGGGTTTCGACTAAGAGCATCTGCCACTACATTCGCCTTTCCTGGATGGTAGTGGATGCCAACATCATAATCTTTCACTAATTCCAACCAGCGTCGTTGTCGTAAATTGAGTTTGGGTTGTGTGAAAATATATTTGAGGCTTTTATGGTCCGTATATATTTCACAACGATTTCCAAGCAAAAAGTGCCTCCACTCCTTGAGTGCATGAATGACTGCTGCCAATTCTAAGACATGAGTAGGGTAATTTTCTTCATGCTTTTGTAGTTGCCTGGAAGCGTATGCGACTACCTTGCCTTCTTGCATTAGTACGCATCTGAGGCCTTTCCGGGATGCGTCACAATACACTTCAAAACTTTTGTGTATGTCTGGTACAACCAATACTGGTGTTGTTGTTAATTTTGTTTTGAGTTCTTGGAAACTTTTCTCGCAAGCTTCAGTCCATACAAATTTCTTATCCTTCTTGAGTAACCGTGTCATTGGTTTTGCTATGGTGGAGAATCCCTCAATAAACCTTCTGTAATACCCAGCCATTCCTAGGAAACTTCGTACATCTGTTACGTTGGCTAGTGGTTTCCAGCCAAGCACGGCCT
The DNA here is from genome assembly GCA_021605145.1 of Aegilops bicornis. Classification (NCBI taxonomy): domain Eukaryota; kingdom Viridiplantae; phylum Streptophyta; class Magnoliopsida; order Poales; family Poaceae; genus Aegilops; species Aegilops bicornis. The sequence goes on along the minus strand of CM038675.1, from coordinate 867,880,715 downwards.
TGACTTTTTCTGGATCCACGGCAACACCTTCTTGTGTCAATACGTGGCCTAGAAAACCAATCTGTCTTAAGCAAAATTCACATTTGCTGAATTTGGCGTATAATTGATGTTTCCTTAATTCTCCCAGTACAATTCTGAGATGTTCAAAGATGTTCTTCTGGTGTCTTAGAGTATACCAGAATATCATCAATGAACACCACAACAAATTTGTCCATAAATTTCATAAACACTTTGTTCATGAGGTGGACAAAATATGCGGGGGCGTTTGTCAGTCCAAACGGCATTACTGTAAATTCATATAATCCGTATCTGGAGGTAAATGTTGTCTTAGGGATATCTTCTGTCCGTACTTTTAATTGATGATACCCCGATCTTAAATCAAATTTTGAGAAAACCTTGGCTTGTGCGAGCTGGTCAAATAAATCATTTATCCGTGGCATCAGATATTTGTTTTTGATGGTGACCATGTTGAGTGCTCGATAGTCTATACATAATCTCAGTGTCCCATCCTTTTTCTTGGCAAATAATACTGGTGAACCCCAAGGTGAGGAGCTGGCTCGTATAAATCCTTTGTCCAGTAATTCTTTTATTTGCTTCTTTAATTCTACCAACTCGGAGGGTGCCATTCTGTAGGGTTTCTTGTAAATGGGGGTGGTTCCAGGTGCTAGTTCAATGCTGAACTCTATTTCCGGTCTGGTGGCATGCCCGGTAGTTCTTGGGGAAATACATCGGGAACTCACACACCTTGGAACTTTCCTTAACTAAAGCGTCACCTTGTTCAACCTTGGTTGCCGTGATATTGGTCTTTCTTGAGCTGCAACCTTTATCGTCTTCCGTGATGATGAGTAAGAATTACAGTCGGATTGAAGCGATCGATAAATCCCTTTGTTGGTGGTTAACCAGTCCATTCCTAGGATAACATCCAGTCCTTATTTTCCAATACAATGAGATTTGCACGAAACTTTAGTCCCTCAATCTCAATAACCACACCTTGGCGGTAACTACGAGTGATTTGCTTAATCCCAGGGGACTTGATGATCATGGATTTTTCCAAGGGAAGCATCGAAAAATCATTTTGCAAAGCGAATCTCTTTGAAATGAGCGAGTGAGAAGCTCCAGAATCAAACAAAACCGTGGCAGGTATTGTGTTGACAGGGAACGTACCGAGTACGATATCCGGGGCATCCTGTGCTTCCTCCTTGGTCACATGGTTCAAGTGACCCTTCTTGTGATTGTTATTGGGGTTGAAGTTATGCTTGGGGGCTGAATTATTGCCACTGTTGTTCGGCTTGGGGGCCGAGTTTCTTGGTTTTGGGCACTGTTTGGCATAGTGTCCTTCCTCTCCACAAGCGTAGCAAGTAACACCTGGGCGATACGTAAAATCCTTGTCCCTTGCATGAAATTTTTTGTTTGGGCGTGGAACATTGGTCGTGGATTTGTTTGCTCCATTTTTCTGAAAATCAGTCTTGTTCCGGTTGTTGCGAGCATGAGTAGTCTTGTCCCTTTTGTGCTTGCGAAAATCCTCCAAGCCGCGGTGCTCATTTTCCAATGTAATGGCTTTGTCCACAAGTGTTTTGAAATCCAGAAAGGTGTGTACGACCAGCTGGCATTTAAGTGCTGGTGCCAGACCGTCCAAATTTTTTTCCATCCTTTTATTTTCAGTCATATGCTCTTCGTTGGCATAACGAGATAATTGAGTAAACTGACTATTGTACTCAGTCACTATCATGCTTCTCTGCTTGAGGTCATCAAACTCCCTTTTCTTGATCTTCATAATGCTTCTGGGAATGTGCGCCCCATGAAAACCTTCTTTAAATTCTTCCCAGGTGATGTTATTTTCATTGGGGTGCATGTGTAGGAAATTTTCCCACCAAGATGCAGCTGCTCCAGTGAGGTAGTGAGGTGCGTAAAGTACCTTCTCACGGTCCGAACATTGTGCAATAATTAACTTCCTTTCAATGTCTCGAAGCCAATCATCGGCCTCAAGAGGTCTATCCATGTGAGAGAACGTTGGGGAACGCGTCTTTTGTAGTTCAGACAATTCGGAATGCTGCTGATATGGTTCACGGTGATTTCCCATATTGATAACATGATTCATCATTTCTTGATGCTGCTGCTGGCTTTGCTCATAAAGGCGACAGACTTGAGAAAATGCTGCTTCACGCCTTGCTGACTTGATCGCCTGTGTGAAATCGTTGCTTGTCTGGGTACCATAATTTTCTTCTGGCGGACTTGGCATGGAACGAGTCCAGGGACGAGGCATTTTCCACTCTGGGGTATTTTTGCAGAATTCATGAGGAAACAAAATCTGAGTCGCAAAAATAAATAATTTCGCAAAGGCAGAATTTTTAAAGACTCCAATATTTTTCAAGAAAATACTTGATTGCGCATGGAGAAGGACCGCTCAGTACATATCTTACACGCAAGTCGTAATTATACAATACATCACTCAGGATGTGCGTGCACATTTCTAACATGTTATTTAGGCTAGTGCACTTCTCCAAGTTCCTACATGATGCGCACACAAACTACTTCTCACCAAACCTATATACATATAAACATATCATACAAGCTGGTACATTGCATGGCTGCTAGGTGCACTCAGTCGGAGATGGTGAAAACTTCCTTCAGCCTGCCGAAGGTAAGACCAGTGATCTTTGGAGACTCAACCTCCTCCTCACTAATAGGCTCCAGTGCCAAGTCTTGAGTTGAGGAGTTGGTGCTGGCGCGGCAGGTGGTGCAACATCGACCGGAGTAGGAGCAATGACTTGGTCAAACTCCTCAGTGGTAGGCAGGCGGCGAGCGGTGGCTAAGATGGCAGGTATATAGGATGTTGAGGACGAGACGAAAGTCAGTGGTGGGGCCGTATGGAGGAGCTCCCTCCTATTAGAGGAACAGCCTTGAACAAAGTCCATACGAGCAGCCACAAAGTCATCCACGAGGTTGTCAAAAGCTGCCTCAAGAGCTTTGAGATACTCAACCAACATTTCAATAGCCTCATCTCACTCCCCTAGGGCAAGCGAATGCATAATGACAAGTGTATGGCACATGGCATGGGAGGTAGCGGTAGCGACGAGCCTTCATCGAAGGAAGAGCATCCTGGAGACGAGTTATCGCCTCATGGGCAGCCATCTGCATGGCATGCCTCTCCGTAGGCATGGCCCTTCCCACAAATCGAAAGCGGCGTGACTCGGAACGTCCTCCCTTGAATTGCACCGTGGCCTGGTGCATAGACACATTGTCGCTGATCTTGTGCTGGTAGAGTGTGAACTCCGGACCAGTCGATGGCCCGATTGCGACCATGACGATGGAGACGAGAAGCTTGATAAACCCCTCAGGTACATTGGCGAACACCTGTGACTCACAGTCGCTGCCAGCCATCTAGGTAGACAAAAATTCTGAATAGTCAAATCATAAATTTATGATGACCAACAGAAAATTGCTACATTTACAAAATGTTAAAATAGCACTTAAGACGCTAATAACCGATTAGCGATCGCACCTAGCGGCTTCCTACAGTCAGCCTGGCTCTGATACCAAGGTTGTCAAGACCGGATTTTCCAATAAAACATTTATTGAAAAACCGACCAGTATAAAAGGATCCTCCTTACTGGTAGACAAATCCTTGATACATAAATCCAGAAGTACTAAATATTGTACAAGGTTGAGCTGAGGCATGCTCAACAATTTATTACAAGCATGCCGATATTATACATAAAGGCGGTTATGACACAAGGGGTATGGTGGCATAACTACTGACTTGTAATAAAAGTGGTGGTGGATATGTCACAGTGAAGTGGGTGACATGACACCAAAATCTTATAGCTTATCGAGCGCCGGAGTGAGGCTCGATGAATTTATTTGGGTAGCGGAAGCGTATATAATACAAGTGGCCAATTCCAGGATCGCATGGGACTGACTGAGACTCCTCTAGGAGTCGGACTCGCTATCGAACTCTTCATCCATAAGATCTCCTTCGTCAACATCTGGCCAAATCAACAAGCCAGGTGAGTACTTTGAATGTACTCGCAAGAAAGTTTGGACATAAGATATAACAAATGCAAACAAGATGCACTGAGCACTTTAGTAATGCGCACCAGATAATAAAATTTGCACTACATGACAAATAAAAGGAAGTCAGGCGGTAGTCCTCCGAAATCCTAATAACAATAGTGAAGACTGGTCGAATTATGCGAGCGGCGCCTCGAAAGGTAAAATAAATTAACATGCCGCAATCAGGCGTCGGGGAGACACCATATAAAGGGCTTATATTGAAAAGTAAATGGCGATGCAGCGCCCGCGATCGGACGTCTAGCGACATCTCGAAAAGGGCTCATAGTGGATGTAAATAACAAGGATGCCACGATCGGACGTCTAGCGACATCGCATAAAGGGCTTATATCAAAAGTAAATAACAAGAATGCCACGATCGGACGTCTGGCGACATCACATAAATGTCTTATATAAAAATTAAATAACAACAATGCCACAGTCGGACGTCTGAGCGACATCACGTAAAGGGCTTATATCAAAAGTAAATAACAAGACTGCCACAGTAGGACGTCTGAGCGACATCACATAAAGGGCTTATATCAAAAGTAAATAACAAGAATGCCACGATCGGACGTCTGAGCGACATCACATAAAGGGCTTATATTTCATTATTCGAATTCAAGTAGCTCATGAATTTAAATCATCCCCAGAAAATACTCAGTACGTAATAATAAACCGGTTAGTCCATCCACAGGAATAACATTCAGCTGGGTTTACCTCTCATGTTTATTCACCGGATATTGTCACTGAGACTGACATTGAGACTGATGCTAAGACGGTCGTTGAGACTGATACTGATACTGACATTGATATGTTGATCAAGATCCTTGACCACGGACACGGTTACTCGAATGGTTTTGACTCTGCAGAGTTTGTACTTTTAACCACAGCCAACGGATTTCAGTAGTCACCAAGGACTAGTTCCGTTTACGGTATTTTAGAAGAAACACATCCCACCAGTACACACCCATTCCACATTCCGCTGCCAGGAATCACCCTAGGCAACATTCAGGAAAAACTCTAATACGGGGAGGCCACAACCTCGAGTAGCATGGGATCAAATTTATATCGCGCGCTCTAAGGGATGCCCCCCTCTCGGTCCCAACCGGAAACACCCATGCCCCCTGACCGAATGACAGGCTTTAATCCAGGGCCATGGAACCCTCATCGTGGTCTCTCTGTTTGGTGTGTACAAGGAAGGAGATTTGCAACTTACTAAACCGCACTCTTTGCAGAAAACATGTGGCAGCACGAAGAGGGAACGAACCGGAGCAAGACTTGATCCACGCTGATTACTGGGGTTAAACGGTTGACATAAAACTAGCATGCTTCAACAATACCAGCTTGCAACCTATCATGCCACCACATGATCAGGTTATATCACCATCATAAGAACACATCAATATCGAAGCTCACTCGCAGCTTACTTTGCATGAAATATAACCTTCAAATGCTCATATAAACATGCCATGCGAAACCACTCAAGCAAACATGAAAAACACTTATCATATCAAAGGTTCAAACATGCTTGCCTGGTTCGGAGTAGTCGGAGTCTAGCTCGGCGAAGTTGGCGGCTCCGTCACCTCCTTCGGTATCTACGATATAAAAGAAATCGGATACGGACATGAATACCGTGCGTGCATAAAAATTTTCCAAATATTTTTCACATAAATATGAAAAAAACTAGATAGAAAAATAAAGATGACAGAAAAAGAATCAACTCAAATTCATATTTTGTTTAAAAGTTATTAAGGTTTTAGTCCAGGGACTAATCTGTGATGAAACAAAAACTTTCCAGGGGCTAGTTTAGAAAAACGCTTCGGTTAGAAATACGCCAACTCAAAAGGGAAACGTACTTTGCCCGAAGGCGCTTTCAGAAAACGTTTCAAAAAAAAGAAAAAAGAGGAGAGGCTGACGAGGGGGTCCCACCCGTCAGGTTTAAAATTTTAAAACAGAGCACACCGGCGCCCGAGGATCGCGGTGGTCGCCGGTGTCGATCCACGGCGAGGTAGGGGGAACGGTAAGTACCTACGGACTCACTCAGCTCTCCCGCGTCTGTGGGTGCTGGAGTTGGTCGTCGGCGAGAACCACGTCGAAGGCGGCCTTCACTCCGGCGGACGGTGGTTCGGTCGAGGATGGATCTCACCGAGGAGGGCTGCAAACATTAAATTGGGACACGGGTTAGAAGAGTGGGTGCACTAGGAGGCTCTTGGCACACTGGGAGGCAGGGGTGCTCTCACCGAGAGGATCTTGCCGGAGCCCAAGCGGATCGCGGTCGGAGTCGGGGAAGAAGGCTCTCCGAGGCCTTGATGAGCGTGGAGGGTTACGAGGCGAGGAGGGGAGGAGCTGGGTCGAGAACGAGCTCGGGGCCTCCATTTATAGCCGGCCCGAGGCGGTTGCCGAGAACTGGATCACTCCGGCGAGTGATTACCGCGAGGCAGAGGTTGGACGGGGGATTTAGGTGACTGGGCAGCTTCGTGTTGGTCCACTGGCACCATTCAACGTCTAAACCTGGTCGGATTTGGCCTGCTCCCGTGGTTTCGACGGAACGGAGCTCACGGGCTCGTCGGCGGCAGAGAGCGCGCTCTGCGCCTCTCAGGCCACGGTGACTGTTCTGCAGCACGCACGGGGAAGAGGACGGCCACGCGGAGGCTCCTGGTGGTGTGGGCGGTGCTGGACGGCGCCGTATGGCAGGGCTGGCCCCTGTTGGCCGCCACGGGCGGTTCTGCCACCGCGGAAGACGCCGGCGTTGGCGAGACACGTCGCCACCGACGCTTGCGCCTGTCCAAAACGACCGTGCGGCGCACTGGATAAGAAAGGGGAGCAGTGAGCAAGGCGCCAACGTGTGCACTCGCGAGATTGACGCCGCGGCTCTGAAGAAAACGACACTGTCGACTGAACTGAACACTGAACTCTGAATCTTGACAGAAACAGTGTCGGCCACCTGTTCGATGAAATGATTTAGACACATGGAAATTTTTTCTGGAGCTAGGACTTGGTGAAGTGATCTCTTGATGCATCTAGAGGCTGCTTGATTTATCTCAGATTTTTAGGAAAAAAAGAATGAATTTCACCAAAAATAGCAATCTGGTCCAAACTTGCAGCAAGCACATTTTGAAAATTTTGAACTGTGGACCAGCAGATCTTGATGGATCTAGGTTGAGGTTATTAAGGAGTAGCTAGGGTAATTTTCTTGGGCTCAGAAACTTAAGGGATCTGGTACTTCCTTTGTAAATCCCAAGAGTCCAAAATGAATTACAGAAAAATGTTTGAGGATAAAATAAATAGAAATAAAATCTAAAAGAGGTTGAAACTTGATGGAATTGGATGTTTGACTTGACCCAAAGTAGGGGGGTGGGTTTTGGAAGAAATATTTCAACATATGTCATGGCAAAAGAGAAATCTTTGAATGGGAAATAATAGATCTATAATCCATAGGAATTCTTTTTAATAGAAAGAATTGTAAAAACTTTCCAAGATTACTTGTGTTGAGCCAACACAAGATGAAAAACCCTCAAGACCCAAAATCAATGTTGAGAAGAACACATAAAATATTTGACATAAAAGATTTGAGAAGGAGAGGCTTTAGGAAAAAAAATTAAATAACCTCCTTCCAATTAAATAAAGAATTTGATGAAAACCAAATAATAATTTTTTTGGAGTGTTACACGGTCTCAGTCTCAGCGCCGGTCTCAGTCTCAGCGCCGGTCTCGATGTCGGTATCAATCTCCAATGTGACAGGTGGACCCAGCAACATCAACTCTTGATCGCCGGCTTCCCTCAAATATTCTTACGCACGCCAGTAGACGTTGTCGTAGTCACCAGAACCCTGTCCTTCATCGTTGTAGCCATGTTTCCCACGATTAAATCTAGTCAATAAATTCTAGACCTAATAAAATGAATAATGACATAAAAAGGCCTATGCTTTGCAGGAACGTTGACTCCTTCCCGGTGCGGCAAATCCCGGGCACTCGATATGTCCTAGTTTGTAGCACAAGTCATGCCGAAATTCACGGAAAATTTCGGTATGACTTTTGCTAAAAAGTGGACAAATCAAGAACCTGAAATTTGCCGGAATGGAAATGAATCAACATTCCGGCAAAACATAGGCCACTCGGCTTCATTCCCTGAAAAAAGTGTTCAAATATCCATCTTTGACACCGCAACACATGTCCAAATATACACAAGCAACCACGTGTCCAAATATACATGTCCAAATTTCACAAGCTAATTCAAAAACTAAGTGTAGAAGAAAATTCATTTAACTACTAATAGAACAAAATTCAGTTAACTTTAGTGCTCTATAATGATGAAAGGAAAAAAAATCAGTTAACTACTAATTTCACTCATTTAGGTTATTCATTTAACTTCACCTAATTAACCTACTGTACCCACTACTAACCTAATTAACCTAGCAAAACCCTACTGCCCTAACTAAAAAACATCTAATTAACATCTACTAGTACCAATACTGCCCTAACCTAATTAACATCTACTAGTATCACTATATACTACAAGCAGCACTGCTACAACATTTTCTTCATTTTTTCTTTTAAAAAACATCTATGAAAACAAAAACCCTAATTAAACCCTACTACCCTAACTAACTTTTGCTGTAAACCAAATTTTTTGCTCTAAACTAATTTTTTGCTCTAAACTAAATTTTTTGCTATAAACTAACTTTTGCTCTACTAATTTTTCCTCTAAAATGCAGAGAGAGAGGAGTGGTGGGGGGAGGGGTGGGGGGATAACAGAGAGGGGAGAGACGGTGGCGGGGAGGTGCTCGGCGGCGGAGGTAGGGACGGGGAGGGCAGGCTCTGGCACAGGCAGCGGCGGTCCTGGGCGGGCTCGGGCGGCGGTGAGGTCGAGGGCCGCCGCGGTGAGGTCGAGGGCGGCAACGGTGAGGCTGAGGGCGGCCTCGGGCGGTGGCGGTGAGAATAAGGGCGGCCTCGGGGAGACAGTGAGGTTGCGGGCGTCCACGCTGGCAGGAGACGGTGGCGAAGTGGGGCGACAGCGAATTAGGGAGACGGCGGCGAAGTGGTGCGAGGGATTTGGGGGAGAAGTGGTGGCCGGGGGGAGGGAAACCGCTAGTTAAGTGAAACATAACGGTAGCGCGTTTCTGAAAACGCGCTATAGCTAAGTTAGCTACAATGCGTTTTCAGAAACTCGCTTCTACAATGCCTTTCTCCTTTTTTCCATTTTTTCATTATTTTTCTTTACATTTTTTTTTCCTTTCTCTTTTTTCTATTTTTTTCATTTTCGTTTACTTTTCTACTTGTTTTTCATTTTATTTTCTTTTCGTTAGCAGTAGCGCTTACACATAAACGCGCTGCTACAACAATATTAGCGGTAGCGCTGTTTCTAAAAGAGCGCTACTACTATGTGTAGCCTATCGGCTTAGTGGTGGGAATTTTAGTAGTAGCGCTTTTAAAACGGGACGCGCCACTGCTATATTATGTATCTGCGGCGCTGTTGTATAAGGTTTTCCCTAGTAGTGAGGAGTTCAACTACCACACGGAATACGTTTTAGGTGAGAATAAAAGAATACAAAGTTAAAAGACCAAAAAGGTTTGTTGCAAGAAGTTAAACTACTCTTAAACAGAAACGAATTTGTCATGAAAATGTTGCTCTATTCATAATCTTTTCAACTTTATATTATAAGCTACATTACGATAAAAATTTAAAAGTTTCATGTATACCGTTTAAAGCATGTTTTTAAGTATTCAGAAAAAATCTTTTAAATCTTCGTGGGTATGAAAAAATTATCAACACAGGAAATTTGCGTATTTTCAATAGCTTTCCATCGGTATATCATTTGCTCCATTTCGATAAGTGGCTGGGGAGATATGGGAAAAAGACAACACATGAAAAATGGAGTGAAGTTCAAACAGAACTGCCCCAAAAGTTCAACCTCTACACGCAGTGCATTTTCGGAGACTTTGTTTTCGCAATTAAGGCAGAATGCATGATCTGTTGTTTCATAAATTACTTAAAACCAAATTGAAATGAAAGAAAACTTTCTATATGAAAAAGTTACCCATTTTTCATAGCTTTCGAGCATATATAATTTGTCCCATTCCCACAAAGTTTGCGAAAAATACAGCCAAAAAACGTTTTAAATCATTTCAAAAATTACCATAAAACCATAAAGAATTGGTCGGAACAATCTATATCAAGCTTTCCAATGCCATATTATTTCCTTCATTCCGATAAAGCATTAGGAAAATAAAACCAAAATACAAACTCAGAAGAACTTCAACCGTTTTATAAATTACTTTTAAACCGTTCAAAATTGGAACAAACTTCCTATATGAGTAAGAAGCGCATTTCCATAAGCTTTCCAACATCATATCATTTGCACCAATCAGATTAGTCGTTTTGGAAAAAATCCGAAAATACAATCTCGGCTGTTCTGTTTGAGAAATTTTGCCTTTTTGCAAATCACTCTTTAACCGTAAGGAATTTGGGAAAACTTTCTATATGTAGAATGAGAGGATTAGCGGAAGCTTTCCAACGCCCTATCATTTGCCTCATTCCGATAAACGGTTTAGAAATGGGCTCGAAAATATGATTCACGTTTTTTTGTTTGGAAAAAACGGTTTGCAAAACTGCTCTTAAACTATGTAGATTTTGTCAAAACTTTAACATAGGTTGTCACTGGGTGCAGTTCAACTACAACTACGGCGGGTCAGTTAATTATCAGAATATTATTCTGATCCTGTGATCAGAATAGTGTTTGTGTGTGTGTGGGTAGGTGGGTGTGTAGTGGATTTCAGAGAATATTAAAGTGAATCATCTGTACGTAGACGATGCCGTGGTCAATTGCCAAGCTGTGTTGCCATGATCGGCAAGTCATAAAAGACAAATGATGAGGGAAGGGAACGCGATGACCTAGTAACAAACAATAGTCAACGCAATAGAAGGAAACTAACCACGTGATTGGAAAACGATCGAAAGGGATCTTCGGGTTTTTTCTCCTGATTCTACGTGAATATAAATTTGAGCTGCATATTTACTTTCTGTCCAAAGCCCTTTGCCATGGTTTGCGACGAAGAACCCAGCCACTTTACAAATAGACCCTTCTAAAAAATAGCTAATTCATGAGCGGTCAAGGAACGATCACATGGCATCCCCGTGGCCGGTTTTTTCCCTCTCGGGACCATTTTGGCTTTATTTGATCAACTTAACGAGTTTGCTGACTAAATCTGATAATGTCACGAGTTATTGTCCTAAAATGTGAAATGGGTTTGAGTTTATGGACTGGTGGCGCATTTCACTGTTTATTTGGACACTCATACCGAGTGTGCATAAAGTTTCCAAATGTATACCAATTCCCCCAATAATCAGGACAAATATTTGGTTCATGGTTCCCTTTACATATTGGGCACCTCCTTGGCATGCTCCCAAAGGAATTTCCTATGACTTGGTCTAGGCGACAATCGGTTCTAACATTCCTACTAGAACATAAAGATGTTGCCACGCCCACCCATCTCAATGCTAGAGTAATAAAGTTATTTTAAAATTGAATAGTATAAGTATCTAACTTTCCAATTACAATGCTTCATTATAGGTTCCAACTCGTCGTCATGCCGGTTGCAGCACTGGGCGCCTCTGGTCCCAGCTTCTGTTGTGTCGGCTGTAGCACTGAGCCCTCCAATTCTAGATCCCCGTCATGCCGGGTGCCTCACCAAACGCATTTGGTCGCACACTTTGCAATCATTGGTGTCATGAGCACCAAACGCCTTTAGTCGCATACTTTGCAATCATTGGTGTCATGAGCTTGGCCGACCACAGTCGATGGGCTCGCACAAAGTTCTAGCTCCGCTCGCAGCATGGATCTTGCTGCTTGCCCCATGGGTGTTTGATGTCCTTAAAGTGCCGCATAGCAGAACGACCACTATGGAGGACAAGCCGAAAAAATGACGTGATGCTCCATAAAACCTGTCCATTGAAGTTGGCAGCATTACTCAAACACTGATGTTCCATTGAAGAAATTGCAAGAGCCAAGGACATGTTGCAGCCTTTCCTTGACATAAAAAATGACACGACAGTGCAGGAGCGGTGGACAGAAGTACTCTGGGCGGATGCGTTACTTCCAGGTCCAAATAGTAGAGAAAAAACATGAGAGGCAAAAAAAGGCTAGCCTTACTCCTTACTTTTGGTTCCCAATACAAACGAGCCTTTGAGCAAGCAATATTTGATTCAGAGTTAGTTCGAGTGGAAGGAAATGAATGATTTGGTGTCTGTTTGATTGGAATGAAGACAAAAAATTAAAAATATAAATTTCACGCTAGTCCATGCAGAAGGGAAAATTTGCATCCATCTCATTCGAAGGGTGGAAAATAAATGATCCATTAGTCTTAGCGGAGCGAAAACACTTATGTTGCTACAAAACATTAGCCCCCAAGCACACATAAGTGAGCAAGGAAACCAACCCTCCGGCACCGAATGAAAATTTTCTTTTTTTGAAGTTGGCACGGAATGAAATTAACACTTAACACTCCATACATCTGGTGTCACAGCGCCGAACCAGCATGATGGAGAGACAGTACGAAAAAACAGAGTTACATTACTCTATAGTCCTAGCATCGCACAGCCTGGCCACTACGATGAAGCAAAAAAAAAGGAACATGACACTCCATACATATATCTATTAAAGTATGCGTCATTACTCCAACATAGATGTCCAGTTGAATAGGGTGCACGTGAGAACGACATATTGCAGCTTTTTCATGTCATAGAAAAATGACCCGGCGGTGCAGGAGCAACTTGGCCCTCTAGAGTGAGGGAAGGGGTGGAGAGAAGTACTCCGGACGGATTTGTTTCTTTCAGCCTAGCGAAAAGACGACGTCACCCCATACTTTTGGTGCCCAACACACACGAGCTTGTGAGCAAAGGAAAAATGAGTCGGAGTTATGACGAGTGAAAGGAAATAAAAGGTTCGGTGTCTGACCGAGTTGAATGAAGAGGAAAAATAAAAAGTATATTTTTATGTGGAAGGGAATTTTTTGCATCCATCAGAGTCGACCCTAACTCACATGATGAGTTTATAGACGGGAAAAGATTTGCATTGACCCAAATAGAATGAATAAAATCGGCATTATGACGCGAAAACAATGTAAAAAAGTCCTTGCGTCCAACTGCATGACCACTATAGCAAAGCCGGAAAAAGGGGCATTGACATTCCATACATTTGTCCATTGAAGTGTCTGGCATTACACCAACTTAGATGTCCCGTCGAAGAGCGTTTGAGATAGAACGTCATATTGCAGGTTTTCGTGTCATAGAAAAATGACCCTGCGGTGTAGGACCAACTTGGCCCTATGGAGGGAGGGAAGTGGTGGAGAGAAGTACTCCGGGCAGATTTGTTTCTTTTTTTCAAGCTAGAGAAAAGACGACGTGGCCATATACTTTTGGCGCCCAACAAACATAATCTTTTGAGCAAATAAATGATGAGTCGGAGCAAGAACAAGCGGTAGAAAATAAATGGTTTGGTGCCGGTCGGAGTGGAAGGAAGAGGAAAAATAAGGAAAAGAAAAATAAAAATCTTTATTTACACTAGTCCGTGTGGAAGGGGAAATTTGCAGGTCACACGAATTATGTGTAAGTAAGAGAGAAAAGATTTTGGTCGACTGAAATAGAATGAACCAAGGCAAAAGAAAAACGGCATCAAAATGCCAAAAAGACTTAAATCGCTCCGCGCTTCTAGTCCCCAACATGCACGAGTTAACAGCGACCTAGGGTTACAGGCTGCTGGGCCAAACCCGGCCAGAAGTACGTCACGCCCGCTTTTTGCCTCGACAGGCCAGCATAGCTAGTGCTAGCTTTGCGTCGTCGGCGATACGTAGTTGAACGTCTCGCTATTTAAGCCGCGAGGTGTCTACCGAAACAAGCGATGTGGTACTAAAATACTACTAGCACGCAGCGTCAACCGAGTGGTGCGCTCGTCTTCGGCCCACCGGTGGCAAAGCGCCCTGGTCTTCGCGTCTTCGGCCCACCGGCCCAACGGATGGATTTCGCATAACCACCACAGCGCGTGCGAGGTCTCCAACCAAGGAATCAACAACCGTACGCAACCACCCTAAAAAAAAGAAGTCGTACGCAACCAGGGACCCAGTTGAGCCAGTTACAGCTAATCTTGAAAATTTGCATCTAGCAACCAACAATCGACATGTACATATGGTTCCTCTGCCTCCCGCCCGTCCGTCTAGTCTCCGTTGGCCTTAGAATCATATAGGGGGCGCGGTGGATCTCGGCCCTTGTCTGTGGGATAGCCTCAATTTTAGATGGTTTTTTCCGTTTTGTTAAAGTTTCTGTCCTGTTAAGGAAGGCCAGACGGCGGGGGCTCCATGAACATGGAATGATTTTCTCCCCGCCTGGCCCGTTTCGATTGTCGGAAGGCATGTGTAGGTCTCCGGTGTATCTCACATGATTCATTCGATGATTGTCTTTGATGAATCTATTCGGATTCGGTCTTTATTCATTTTGTCTTCATGTTGGATCCTCCAGTCTACGCATATTTTCATTGGTGGTTCTTTTTTCCTGGTGCGCTTGTCCTATGGGGACTTTAAACGATGACTTCTCGACTGTTTATTTCAGCAAGTTTTCAAGGCTCCGACACAGGAGGGTCAATGACAGTGGTGCGCCTTCAGCTCGCTTCATTGGATGTAGTTCTTGCAAGGTCGTCTATGAATCTGGCCGTATTTTTTATTATTTCTTGTGTTCGTTGTACTATCACGATTGAAGATCAATAGATCGGAAGTTCTCCCCCAACAAAAAAAAGCAGCCCACATGGATCAACAATTTCAACCTAACAATTATATATGTGGGCTTTTATTATCTTCTACTACTACACTACACTAGCTGCTTTCCTGAGAAACATCTGGATGATCTCTGTTAATGATACAAGTCTCTAAACTATTCATATGGTCAGCACAGTCTCAACAAAATGTTCTTTACAGGATAAGGGTTTCTTTGTTGTACTTGGAGCTTCCCTGATTCCAACTAACAACATTGATTAAATATTCAGTGAAACACATTGCAAGTCAAAATAAGTTCCAATACAATATTAGTAAAATGTATAGTTTCGTGCTTACACCAAAATCCACAAAAGAAAGGGAAATTCTCCGAGTTTCCTTTATTCCTCACGATGTATAGTTTTGAGCTCGATGAGGATGATGATAATCAGGGTACTGTTGTTTCCTTTATTCCTCACGATGCTGCTATCAATATGCGCCAAACTTGCTTTGGGCCTCAAGTCTGGTTGTTGTACATTGGATTTCCCCATGATTATCAAACCTCTCACTACATCCATAAGTCTGTCGATAAGTTTGGGGAACTTATCACTTGGAATAATCCTAGAGGGGACAGGAAATTTGTTCTGATCAAAGCCAGAGTTCTTAGCTTGCGCCGGATGCCAAGAAGTTTTGTTATGCATCAACTGGGTGGTGAGCGCCGATGCTGGACTGTGTGCGTCACGATTCTGCGCAGCAGTGATTGGAATGCCCATATCCCGGATGTGCCGCCTGCAGACATTGAACCACCGCCTGCTGATGGGATTCCCCATCCCCTCTTCGGTGACACTCTCACTGCGGAGCAGATGTACCAAGCCCAACTACATAATTGGCTTGCTCAGAACGCCGCGCCAAACATGCCTGATGCAGCTCCACAACACAATGCTCCTCAGGGACACGACGTTCACTTCCAAGCGGGATGGAGTGCTTGGCTACCTTCGCCGCCTCAGATCACTGTATAACTTTCAGGCTTGGCTGACGGCTGAGGGTCTGCAAGTGCAAGATGGGATTTTACCTGCTAATAATCTCCAGGATAGCCCAGGGACAGCTTGGAATGATTCCATTTCAGCTTTTGGCAGCTCTGATTCCAGTGCCACAGTCTCTGACAGTTATGTCTTGGTGCCAAGCAACATTTTTAACAATCTTGTTAGGGGAGAAAGCTCGGCTGCACCTGAAAGTATTGTGGTTTCTAGTCCGGCCTCGGCATAATGCATTGGACATGCAGATCTCTCTTCGCTCTTGGTTTGCAGCTTGCTATGTCTGCTCAGGGTACTATAATCAGCTCGATGATGATTAATGAAGGTTTTCCCATTGTGAGGCTTAACACCTTCCTCAGGTCTGCAATCATGCCTATAGTTGCAGCTTATGGCCCATGGAGTTCTGGCTATGGTCTTAGGGATGCTAGAGTGGAGTTTAAAGTGGCAATTACTCAAGAGGAGGGAATGCTAACCGTTACTGAAGCCACCAAGACCACAACTCTGCATAACTCCAATGTTGTTATTGTTGAACAAATGTCCATGGAAGCTGATCTCTCTCTGTTTGATCTGAATGTTGGGGATCCAACGGCTCCTGTCAGTGTCTTTCCACCTCGGCTGGTGCACTTGTCGGACACACTTGTCCTGCTGCTTCTACTGAACTGCCTGCACAGGTGTCTGCGGTGACTGCTACTGCTGTTTCTGATGACCTGCACGTCCATGAGCCTGTGGTGAGTACTCGTCATGGAAAGGCTCCTGCTCCTGAATCCTCCGTTAATCTGCGGCGGAGCACTCGCAAGAACAAGTATGATGGATTCAAAGTACCGTCACTCTCGGAAACAAAGAACAGAGCCTCTAAGGTAAAACCACAGGTCGTTCCCTCTGCTGCAAACTGCCATCACCATAACTGAACTTTCTGATGAAGCAGAGCTGCCACCTCCCACCCCGATCCCTGTCATTCAGTAGATTGGCAGTGTTATGTGTGGGATCCCTGCTGCTGAACTCTCGGAGGAGAAGCTCCTGGCTTGCAAGGACGCAGGGCCATCTTCTGATGCGGCCTGGTCTCCTTATTTATCCTTATTATGCCTCTTTTGGTTAGTTGGAATGTTCTATGTTGGAATGTACGTGGGCTAAACTCTGAAGCCAAACAGTTAGCACTTTCTAATGCGATCAACTCTAGTGGTTGCGCAGTTATTTGCTTGCAGGAAACGAAAAAACAATCTTTTGATAATGCTTTCATTAAATCTTGTTGCCCACGAAGATTTGATAAGTTTGATTTTGTCCCCTCCCGGGGCGCGTCAGGAGGAATTGCCACCATTTGGAATAGTGCGGTTTTCTCGGCTACTACAGTGGCCTCTGAAGACTTTGCACTGGTAACTCAATTTCACTCTACCCAGTCGGCGCAATCTTGGACCTTAGTTAATGTGTATGGGCCCTGTCAAGGGGACCCCAGAAACAATTTCATTGCCTGGCTATTCTCACTTGATATACCTACTAATGAAGATTGGCTATTATGTGGAGATTTTAATTTCACTAGAGGCCCTGACAAACGTAACAAACCAGGTGGCCACTTTGGAGATATGATAACTTTTAATGATTTCATTAGATCACAGGCCTTAATTGAACTGCCCATCAAGGGAAGAACTTACACATGGAGCAACATGCAAACTGATCCCCTACTAGAGAAAATTGACCGGTTCTTCACTAGTAATCATTGGACCAGCTCCTACCACACACGCTTGTTAAACCACTTGGCAGACCGGTCTCCGACCACATTCCTTGTGTCATCAATATTGAAACAAAAATCCCACGTTCCAAGCTGTTCAGATTTGAATCTTATTGGATCCACCACCCGGGGTTCTTAGAAACTGTGAAAAGGGCTTGGGCCATACCTGTGAACTCTCCAAACATGGCGTCTAATCTCTGCAAAAAGCTCAAGCACCTTCGGCATGAACTAAAAAGTTGGAGTAAGAACATTTCTAAGATATCAATTGCTATTGAGAACACTAACAGGGCCCTTCTAGAAATTGATGGTTTGGAAAACAGGAGGCTTCTCACGACAACGGAAGCAAATTTCAGAACTATTCTCAAGAACCATTTATTAAGACTCCTGTCCTACCAAAAGCTATACTGGAAGAAACGCTGCACGGTTCGTTGGGTTCAATTCGGCGATGAAAATTCCAAAAAATTACAAGCAATGGCATCAGAACGATATCGCAGAAATAACATAGCCTCCCTCATGACTGAATCTGGCTTTTGTGCAAAGGATCATGCAAGCAAAGAAGCCATTATATTTCAGACTTCCAAAGATCGACTTGGCACGAAAACCAAGCATAACATGAAATTTGACTTGCCCAGAATCATCAAAAAGATCGATGGCCTTGATGAACTCACAGTACCATTTACCATGGCTGAAATTGACCAGGTGATCAAAACGATGCCAGCGGACAGGGCCCCGGGACCTGACGGTTTTACTGGCGTATTTCTGAAAACTTGCTGGGAAGTGATCAAGGAGGACTTCTATAAGCTTTGCAACCAGTTCTTTGAGGGCAACCTCAAATTAGAGAGCATTAATGAAGGACTAATCACTCTCATTCCAAAAGTTCAGGCACCGTAAACAATTAATGAATACAGGCCCATCACACTACTTAATTGTTGTCTCAAGGTAATTACTAAGCTCCTGGCCAACCGTTTACAAAGACTCGTGCTCAAAATTGTGCACCGCAACCAATATGGTTTCCTCAAAGGGCGCATGATCCAAGACTGCCTGGCATGGGCCTTCGAGTACATCTACCAGTGCCAATCTTCCAAAAAAGAAATTTTCCTGTTAAAACTAGATTTTGCTAAAGCCTTCGACACCATTGATCATGATGCAATGATTGAGATCATGAGAAACATGGGCTTTAACGATAAATGGCTTGGTTGGATTAAATGCATCTTTGCGTCGAAATCTCTTTGTCCTCCTGAATGGCGTACCGGGAAGACAATTTCATTGCAAATGTGGAGTCCGCCAAGGTGACCCTTTGTCCCCCCTAATCTTTGTCCTAGCCGCAGATTTATTACAAGCTGCTATTAATGATGCTTTTGCCAAAGACCTCATCAAGTTACCCTTCCCATGCGCTACACAAAAAGATTACTCGGTCATTCAATATGCAGACGACCACGATTCTTGCAATGCCAGCTTGTCCTCTACAAAGCTACAACTATAAAAAATATTCTTTCGGACTACGCCACCTCTATTGGAGTCAAAATTAATTTCCATAAATCCACACTTGTCCCGATCAACTGTGATGAAGCACTCTATACCAACTTGGCGAATATTTTTGGATGTGTGGTGGGAAAGATGCATTTTACCTACCTAGGCCTTCCATTGGGGACTACTAAACCTACCATTCATGATCTCATGCCTTTGGTCTGTCGGCTAGAAAGAAGACTATCAGCAACACTTAATATGATCTCATATGGTGGAAAGTTATCACTACTCAACTCGGTCATTACCTCGCTCCTAATCTACGCCATGTGTACACTTAAACTCCCAGCTGGAATCGTTGAACTCCTTGACAAGATTCTCCGCAAATATTTATGGACAAAGAAAACTGATCAAGGTGACAAGTGCACCTCACTTGCTGCTTGGGACATGGTTTGCAAACCAAAAAAATGTGGTGGTCTGGGAGTATTAAACCTGAAAACCCAGAATGAGGCCTTGCTTCTCAAGTTTCTTCATAAGTTCTACAACCACTGGGACCTGCCCTGGGTTGAGTTGATTTGGAACACCTACTACACCTCCAAGATACCCCATGCTGCCGATCCTTGTGGCTCCTTCTGGTGGCGAGATATCTCAAAGCTCATGACCACTTATAGAGGAATCACGATGGTCAATGTGAATAATGGAGCAACCACTCTCTTCTGGAAAGATATGTGGCTGGGTGAGATGCTGGCCGAAACTCATCCACGTGTTTTCTCGTTTGCTAAAGATGAAGACACCTCTGTTCGCGCGTTCCTAGGGGCCACCAGTTTGCAGGAAACGTTTCATCTGTCACTATCGGAACAAGCCCATGCAGAGACCAGAAATCTGCAAAGCCTTACCTTGGACGTTCAGCTGGCTGGCCTATCAACACACGATGATTGGACATACGTTTGGGGATCCACCCACTTTGCAGCCAACAAATTCTATGAGTTTTTCTTCAGAGATGTCCAAGCTCACCCTGCCTACTCATGGCTATGGAAGTCCAAAACAACTACGAAGATCAAAGTTTTTGGCTGGTTACTACTCTCTGACAGGCTAAACACCAGAAATATGCTCAAACGACGTCACTTCAACATTGGTAACATCGTTTGTCTGCTGCTTTGCCCAACATGCATGGATGAAACGGTGGAGCACCTTTTCTTTGAATGCCCTTTTAGCTTAAATTGTTGGGCCAAGCTTGGAATGCAAGGATCTACTCAAGGGAATAGGCTGGATTGGGTGGAATCAGCCAAGACATCATGGAATAGACCATTATTTGTGGAAATCCTACTCCAACCTGCTTGGAGTATTTGGAAGGAAAGGAACAACAAGAACTTCAGAGGAATTACTCCATCCACAAGCTCTTGGCTCTCTAGACTTAAAGAAGACATGTCCCTCCTCACTTATAGGGTGGGAGATAAGAATAAACCCTTCTTGCTTTCATACTTAGCTACATTGTAACTTAGCCCTTAACCCTCCCCCACCCCCCTCCACCCACAAAGTGGGATGGCCTTGTAACATACAAACCATGTACAGTTGCTGATTCTTTAATTTAATTGCAGTAGTAGCCTCTCCTACTGTTTCAGCGGTTCAAAAAAAAAATCTCCGAGTTCCTCTTCTATAGCAACGACATCCTCGGTGATCATCTCTTCCCATGCCCCGATGCTCGTCTTGGTGTCGGATCGACCAGCCTCTTCGCCTGCATACACACAACATGGTTGGCACGAAATGCATCTCTTCCCAAAGCATCACTTCCCTAGAAGTTGGCACCCCTCATCTGCTGACCATTTGTGTGCCTATTTCTCTAAAAGGGAAGACAGTCACACTTCCTAGCATGATAATTAGCAATCTTCAAGTATAATAATAGAAAACATATGGACGAAATTAGTTCTTCATGTGAGTCTATGGACAAAGTTGTGGCTACCTGAGTATGGAAACACGACGACACCCACAAAAGCTTGTGTCTAGGGAAGGTCCCACAGTCTAGCATATTCATCAACCCTGGTGAATTGAATGATTAAAAAATTTGTGTCCATATTCTTAATAAGTGCAACTAAACATCACAAACAAAAAGGTTAAATGGAATATTATAATCTAGCACTCAGTAAAATATATATGGTCATCAGCTGAGCAAAAATTAGTTCATCGATTAGCATCAAGAAGAACAAAACAAGGGTATTTTCCTTTCTGATGAAGTCAAATACACACAGAAAAAATAAACAACAAAATATGCTTGGTAGTGCCATTGATTTCATGAAACCAATAGTCAAGCAACTCCATGCAAGGTTGGCACATTGGGTACCATATGTAAGTGAGTGAAATGTGGATAAGTATGTCCTCACAGTACCATTGACTAAATCATTTCTCTTGGATCCTATCATTACTAGTAGAATGCCCGCTTGTTTGCCTCAGCTGCAAGTACAAAAGTATGCACACCATTAATGAACTGGGGAGAGCATCGGTCATCGTACAACCATTGTTGGCTCATCTTCATTACGCAGCACCGAAAAGATCAAATTAATACAAGTTCATACAACACTTATTCTCATAAAACAACATACATATAACTCTCTAGCTAAAGCATTTAAATGCAACAACAAATGCGATCAAGATCGCAATTAAGGTAACAATTGATGCAACAACATAATGATACCAAGCCTCACTATCGATGGCATATTTTCTAATCTTTCTAATCTTCAAGCGCATTTTCTCCATCTCGATCTGGTGATCATCGACGGCGTCGGCAACATGCAAATCCAATTCCATCTTCTCCCCCTCAATTTTTTCAATTTTTCTTTTAAATACTCGTTTTCTTTTTCAACTAAATTTAACCTCTCGACAATAGGGTTGGTTGGAATTTGGTTCACATACCTCCTAGATAAAAATATCTATGTCAACTTGATGGGCATAATTTGCCATAAACATGAAATGCAACAAATAGTTATAAAAGAGAATATACCACATCCGAATCATAACCCGGACGAGGGTCGATGGGGACGGATATCAAAACCATGGCACTATATATAATAAACAACGTACGGGTAAGATAACTATACAAGTTACTGTATATCTATATCACATAAACATGATTCTTTTATATTAAAAAGATAAGAACAAGAGGCTCACTGGAAGGTGGAGCCATGACGGTAGGTGCAGGCGATCGACGGTGGTTAGGACGGAGACGGAAGGCACTAAGTAAACCACACCTACATATGCAAACTAAGAGTTATTTTGACCTCAAATTGCATGTAAATCAGATACTACCACATATAATTCCTCCCAAAATAAAACCCACAAATCACTATACTTATAGAGCATTGCAAGAGCTAATCTAGCAATGAGAGATGAAAGGACAAAGTTGCTAACCTTTGTGATCACTTGGATGGATGGGGTGACTGCAAATCTTCACAAATTTTGGCAAAAAATGGAGTGTGAGCTCGAGAGGAAGAGGAAGAACACAGAGGAGAGGAAAGGCGAAGAACAGAGCGCTCGGGATGGACGAAGGGGTTTATATAGGAAGACCTTTAGTACCGGTTTGTTAGACGAACCAGGACTAAAGGTGCATTTCTAGTCCCGGTTCATGGCATGAACTGGTACTAGAGGTGCTGGTGGGGCCCCAGCCTGACAAAAGCCTGCCACCACCTAATGCGAGCCGCCCGCCTAGCCATTGGAGCCCACACTAATGGTCACATTAGTGCCGGTTCAAATACAAACCGGGCCTAATGAGCTTCACATTAGGCCCTTTTTCTACTAGTGTCAGTAGATTTTTTTTAAAAAAACCTATGTTCTGTAGGACTTGAACCCATGACAACTGGGTAAGGTATCGGAATCCAAACAGCACACCATAAAATGATTTATGTATCAAAATACAGCCTAACTTATATATATCCGCACAGAATCGTGTGAAATATCTATATATAATAAGTGGATTTCAGAGAATACAAAAGTGAATCATCTGCAGGTAGACGACACCGTGGTCAATTGCCGATCTCCGTCGCGTGATCGGCAAGTCACATAAGACAAACCAGAAGGGAAGGGAACGCTATGATCTAGCAACAAACATTAGTCGATGCAACAGAAGAAAAGAAATCGCGTGATTCGAAAACGATCGGATGGGATCTTCAGTCTTTTCTCCTGACTCTACGTGAATATATGCAATTTGAGGTGCATATTCTTTTCAGTCCAACGCCCTTAGCATGGTTTGTGAATAAGAACCCAACCAATTTACAGATAGATCCTTAAAAAAATAGCTAATTCATAAGCGGTCAAAGGAACGATGACATGGCATCCACATGGCCGGGTTTTTTCCTCTCGGGCCAGTTTTGGCCTTATTCGATCAAATTAACGAGTTTACGGACTATATTCTATCAGTTCCCGAGTTATAGGCTTAAAATGTGTAATCGGTTTGAGTTTATGGGCTGGTGGTACATTTCACTCTTTATTTGGACACTCATACCGAATGTGCATAAACATTCCAAATGTATACCAGTTCTCCCAAAGACCAGGACAAAGATTTGGTGCATGGTTCCATTTACATATTGGGCATCTCCTTGGCATGCTCCCAAAGGATTGCCTATGACTTGCTCTAGGCGACAATCGGTTCTAACATTCCTACTAGAACATAAAAGATGTTGCCACGCCCACCCATCTCAATGCAAGTATATTAAAATTATTTTCAAAACTGAATAGTATAAGTATCTAGCATTCAAATTACAATGCTTCATTACTGGTTGCAACTCTGTCATCGTGCCGGTTGCAGTACCGGGCGCCTCTGGTTGTAGTTGCTAAGGCTCTCCGCCATGTTAGGTTGCACCACTAAGTTCCTCTGGTTCCAACTTTTTTGTGTCGGTTGCAACACTGAGCCTCTCCAATTCTAGCCCTCCGTCGTGCCGGGCGCCTCACCAAACGCCTTTGGCCACATACTTTGCAATCATTGGTGTCATGAGCTCAGCTGACCACAGTCAACGGGTTGGCACCAAGTTCTGCCTCCGCTCGTAACATGACCTCTTACTGCTTGCCACACAGGTGTTCGCCGTCCTTGAAGCACCGCACAGTCGACCGACCACTATGTAGAAGCCGAAAAAGGATACGACGCTCCATACAATTTGTCCATTGAAGTTGGCAGCATTCTCGAGCATTATGTTCCACCGAAGAGAATGCGAGAGCGAAGGACATGTTGTAGCTTTTCCTTGTCATACGGAAATGACACGACGATACATAACAGGAGCGGTGTACAGAAGTACTCCATGCGAATGCATTACTTCCAGGTCCAAATAGTAAAAAAAAAACATCAGAGGGACAAAAGGCTAGCCTTACACCATACTTTTGGTGCCCAATACAAACGAGCTAGTGAGCAAGGAACATTTGATTCAGAGTTCGTTCGAGTGGAAGGAAATGAATGATTTGGTGCATGTTCGATTGGAATGAAGAAAAATAATTAAAAATTATAAATTTCACGATAGTCCATGCGGAAGGGAAAATTTCCATCCGTCTCATTCGAAGGACGGAAAATAAACGATGCACTAGTCTTAGCGGAAGGAAAACACTGATGTTGCTACAAAATTTTGGCCCCCAAGCACACAAAAGTGAGCAAGGAAACCAATCCTCGCCAAGGAATTAAATAAATACTAGGAAATTACACGTGCGTTGCAGCAGGATACACGGTTAAAACACTATCGTGGCGGCAAAACTGTCATATCGTGGAAGTAACCGCTACCATAGCACTGTCAATGAATCGTCATGCAGAAAATCATTAGTTCTCGGCATAGTCATTTAGTTCCATATGTTAATAACCCCATCTTTAAAATATTATATATGTATCATATCAAAATGTCCATGCATATAGTTATAACAAAATCCGAGAAACAATAGTATGTATACATTATTACAACAACCATTTTTTGTCCATAAATAATCCAGTTAGTCAATAATTACATTATGTGTTGCAGATCTAAATAAATATCGATAACTTTTGTAGTCAGGGTACAACGAGTGTGCACACCATTTCATTATATACTTCTAAAGCCTATTCAAGAAATGAGCAAAACTAAATTCTTTTGTATCTCGTATGTAAATCTCTCACGAACACTTCTCAGAAAAATCCATACAACGAAAATGTCTCGCTTTCAATTACTCCCATTAAACTCTCCCTCTCTCTCTCTCTCTCTCTCTCTCTCTCTCAAGTATTTATCTCCCATGAAATCTCTCTCTCTCCCTCTCTCTTGATAGTATATGTCTCCCATGAAAATCTCTCTCCCTCTCTCGTGTGAAAGTATTTTCTCGCCCATGAAAATCTCTCTCTTTCTCTCTTTCTTAGTTACAACCGTGAAAATCTCGCTTTCCCTATACCCCAGTGCTCTCTCTCTCTCTCTCTCTCTCTCTCTCTCTCTCTCTCTCTCTCTCCCTCTGTGTGTGTGTGTGTGTGTGTGTGTCTGTGTGTGTGTGTGTGTGTCTTTGATGGAGACAATCGCATAGCCATGGCATTGTGTTGTCGTCATGGAGGTCGCACAAGCTATAGATATGGATGCATGGTTGTATACACGAATACGAAACTAATTACCATTAGAATGAAATGTTAGTAAAAAAATTCTACCATACTTGAATAAAATAAAAAGGAAGAATCAACTAATTGGTCATGATCTAAAAAATATAAACATGCACACTTACTACGGGAGGTGCGCCAACGAAGAACATGTTGGGCATTAATGGTCCAACGACCCACAACGGCAAGAAGAAGATGCTTGTGATGAGGTAACCATCGTAGAGGTAATTAAGGAGGGCATCCCAGAAATCTTCAAACCCTAGGCACCAAAGAAGTCGAGCGAGAGGCATAAAAGATCATATTCTCACGCTGGAAAAACGAAGGCATCGTTGTGCTCCAATACCACCTAGGCCCACTGCCAATACTATACTGGTTGTTGCTTGATCTACCGCGTGCTGCCATAAGAGAAGAACCAATGTGAGTGGATGAATAGGGTTTGCTCGGGGGACACGGTGTCATCGGTGAGATGGGAGAGAGAGGTAGAAGGAAGCAGTGGATGAGGTAATAAAAATAATCAAAACTTGTAGGAGTGGATGGATTTCGCGTGAATATTTACTGGCCATGTGTTTATTGTTTTACGATAGAATAGGTTGATTACATTAATTGATTGCCTTATGCGTCACAAAGGAGAGATTGACTGCCATCCACGAATTGGTTGTGTTACCAAAGAATTATTGGGTTTGTCCGAGTAAACCAGGAGAGGAGAAAAACCGGGGAGGGTGGAGAAAAATCGATGGAGGAATGTACTGGGAGGGATGGCCGAAGGGGTGAGACGTAAGACGGGAGTGGGAACCTTACATGTTTTGGGTAGTAGAGATTAATACTCCATAGATCTGGTGTCACACCGCCGAACCATCATGATGGAGAGACGGTACGAAATAACAGAGTTACATTAATCTATAGTCCTGGCATCCCCCAGCCCGACCATTACGGTGACGCGGAAAAAAAGGACATGACACAGCATACATTTGTCCATTGAAGTATGCGTCATTACTCCAACATAGATGTCCAATTGAAGAGGGTGCGAGAGAGAACGACATATTACAGCTTTTTCATGTCACAGAAAAAGGACCCGGTGGTGCGGTAACTTGGCCTTCTAGAGGGAGGGAAGGGATGGAGAGAAGTACTCCGGGCGGGTTCGTTTCTTTCAGGCTAGAGAAAAGACGACATCACCCCATATGTTTGGCGCCCAACAGACACGAGCTTGTGAGCAAAGAAAAAATGAGTCCGGGTTAGTACGAGGGATAGGAATAAATAGTTCAATTTCGGTCCGAGTGGAGTGAAGAGGAAAAAAATTACATTCGTCTATGTGAAAGGGAAAAGTTTTCATCCGTCCGAATCGACCCTAATTCATAGGACGAGTTTATAAGTAAGAGGAGAAAACATTTGCACTGGCCCAAATAGAATGACTAAAAACGGCATGATGATGCAAAGACAATTTAAAAAAAGTTCTGGCGTCCCTCTGCCTGAGCACTATAGCGAAGCGGGAAAAAGGGGCATGACATTCCATACATTTGTTCATTGAAGTGTGTGGCATTACACCAACATAGATGTCTGGTCGAAGATGGTATGAGATAGAACGTCATATGGCAGCTTTTCATGTCATAGGAAAATGACCCTGCGGTGTATGACCAACTTGGCCCTATGGTGGGAGTGAAGTGGTGTATAGAAGTACTCCGGTCAGATTTTTTTCTTTTTTTCAAGCTAGAGAAAAGACGACGTGGCCATATACTTTTGGCGCCCAACACACACAATCTTTTGAGCAAATAAATGATGAGTCGGAGCTAGAACAAGCGGTAGGAAATAAATGGTTTGGTGCCGGTCGGAGTGGAGGGAGGGAAGGGATGGAGAGAAGTACTCCGGGCGGGTTCGTTTCTTTCAGGCTAGAGAAAAGACGACATCACCCCATATGTTTGGCGCCCAACAGACACGAGCTTGTGAGCAAAGAAAAAATGAGTCCGGGTTAGTACGAGGGATAGGAATAAATAGTTCAGTTTCGGTCCGAGTGGAGTGAAGAGGAAAAAAATTACATTCGTCTATGTGAAAGGGAAAAGTTTTCATCCGTCCGAATCGACCCTAATTCATAGGACGAGTTTATAAGTAAGAGGAGAAAACATTTGCACTGGCCCAAATAGAATGACTAAAGCGGCATGATGATGCAAAGACAATTTAAAAAAGTTCTGGCGTCCCTCTGCCTGAGCACTATAGCGAAAGCGGAAAAAGGGCATGACATTCCATACATTTGTTCATTGAAGTGTGTGGCATTACACCAACATAGATGTCTGGTCGAAGATGGTATGAGATAGAACGTCATATGGCAGCTTTTCATGTCATAGGAAAATGACCCTGCGGTGTATGACCAACTTGGCCCTATGGAGGGAGGGAAGTGGTGGAGAGAAGTACTCCGGGCAGATTTGTTTCTTTTTTTCAAGCTAGAGAAAAGACGACGTGGCCATATACTTTTGGCGCCCAACACACACAATCTTTTGAGCAAATAAATGATGAGTCGGAGCTAGAACAAGCGGTAGGAAATAAATGGTTTGGTGCCGGTCGGAGTGGAGGGAGGGAAGGGATGGAGAGAAGTACTCCGGGCGGGTTCGTTTCTTTCAGGCTAGAGAAAAGACGACATCACCCCATATGTTTGGCGCCCAACAAACACGAGCTTGTGAGCAAAGAAAAAATGAGTCCGGGTTAGTACGAGGGATAGGAATAAATAGTTCAGTTTCGGTCCGAGTGGAGTGAAGTGGAAAAAAATTACATTCGTCTATGTGAAAGGGAAAAGTTTTCATCCGTCCGAATCGACCCTAATTCATAGGACGAGTTTATAAGTAAGAGGAGAAAACATTTGCACTGGCCCAAATAGAATGACTAAAAACGGCATGATGATGCAAAGACAATTTAAAAAAGTTCTGGCGTCCCTCTGCCTGAGCACTATAGCGAAGCGGGAAAAAGGGCATGACATTCCATACATTTGTTCATTGAAGTGTGTGGCATTACACCAACATAGATGTCTGGTCGAAGATGGTATGAGATAGAACGTCATATGGCAGCTTTTCATGTCATAGGAAAATGACCCTGCGGTGTATGACCAACTTGGCCCTATGGAGGGAGGGAAGTGGTGGAGAGAAGTACTCCGGGCAGATTTGTTTCTTTTTTTCAAGCTAGAGAAAAGACGACGTGGCCATATACTTTTGGCGCCCAACACACGCAATCTTTTGAGCAAATAAATGATGAGTCGGAGCAAGAACAAGCGGTAGGAAATAAATGGTTTGGTGCCGGTCGGAGTGGAAGGAAGAGGAAAAATAAGGAAAAGAAAAATAAAAATCTTTATTTACACTAGTCCGTGTGGAAGGGGAAATTTGCAGGTCACACGAATTATGTGTAAGTAAGAGAGAAAAGATTTTGGTCGACTGAAATAGAATGAACCAAGGCAAAAGAAAACGGCATCAAAATGCAAAAAGACTTAAATCGCTCCGCGCTTCTAGCCCCCAACATGCACGAGTTAACAGCGACCTAGGGTTACAGGCTGCTGGGCCAAACCCGGCCAGAAGTACGTCACGACCGCTTTTTGCCTCGACAGGCCAGCATAGCTAGTGCTAGCTTTGCGTCGTCGGCGATACGTAGTTGAACGTCTCGCTATTTAAGCCGCGAGGTGTCTACCGAAACAAGCGATGTGGTACTAAAATACTACTAGCACGCAGCGTCAACCGAGTGGTGCGCTCGTCTTCGGCCCACCGGTGGCAAAGCGCCCTGGTCTTCGCGTCTTCGGCCCACCGGCTAAGCTGGAACGGATGGATTTCGCATAACGAACACTGCGCGTGCGAGGTCTCCAACCAAGGAATCAACCGTACGCAACCACCCTAAAAAAAAAGTCGTACGCAACCAGGGAACCAGTTGAGCCAGCTACAGCTAATATACTCCACTTTGATAATTTGATGAAGTGGCATAATTATGACACGTACATAACCAAACTCGTAGTATGAAACTTCAAATTTTGCATCCAGCAACCAACAATCCACATGTACATACGATTCCTCTGCCTCCCGCCTGTCTGTCTAGTCTTCGTTGGCTTTAGAACCATGGGAGCATGGTGGATCTCGGTCCTTGTCCACGGGATGGCTCCATTTTTAGATGGTTCTTTTCGTTTTGTTCGGGTTTCTGTCCTGCTAAGAAAGGCTAAACCACCCGCAAAAGAAAAAAGGCTAGACGGTGGGCGCTCCTTGAACATGGAATAATTTTCTCATCGCCTAGCCCATTTCGATTGTCGGAAGGCGTGTGGACTGTGGAGGTCTCCGGCATATCTCACAGGATTCGTCCGATGATTTTCTTTGATGGATCTATTCCGGTTCGGCCTTCACTCCTTTTATCTTCGTGTTGGATCCTTTCGATCTACGCATCTTTTCAACGGTGGATTTTACTGTTCTGGTGCGCTGGTCCTATGGAGACTTAACACGATGACTTCTCGACTGTCTATTTCAGCAAGTTTGCCCAGCTTTGGCAAAGGAGGGGCAATAATAGTGGTGCGCCTTTGTCTCGCTTCAGTGATTGCAGTTGTCGCTGGTCGTCTCACGGACCTGGATGTAATTTTTATTATATCTAGTGTTTGTGATACTACCATGATTTAAGATCAATAGATCGGAAGTTTTCCAGCAAAAAAAGAACAGCCACATGTAGCAACAATTTCAACCTATCAATCATATAGGTGAGCTTTTATTATCTTGTACTACTACACTACACAAGCTGCTTTCATGAGAAACATCTAGATGATCTCTGTTAATGATCAGCCTTCAGTCATCTGCAAGATCATCATGTCCCATAGAACCCCGTCTCCCCTTCTCACTCATCTCTCCCTCCCGTACCAAGCCACAACCGCCACCCCTCCTCCTCTCGTGGCAGTCCTGCCGTCGCCGGCACCACCTCAGTTCCCGGTGAGCGGAGATCGGTGGCGCTAAGGAAGGCCAGACGGCAGGGGCTTCACTTTTTGATGGTTCTATCCGTTTTATTAGGGTTTCTGCCATGCTACGGAAGGCCAAAAGGCGTGGGATCCTTGAACATAGAATAATTTTCTCCCGCCCTGGCCCGTTTTACTTGTCGAAGGCGTGTAGGACCAACTTGGCCCTATGGAGGGAGGGAAGGGGTGGAGAGAAGTACTCCGGGCGGATTCGTTTCTTTCAGGCTAGAGAAAAGACGACGCCACTGCATACTTTTGGCACCCAACACACACGATCGTGATCTGGTGAGCACATGAAAAATGAGTCGGAGTTGGTCCGAGCGGAAGGAAATGAATGTAGCAACAATTTCAACCTATCAATCATATAGGTGAGCTTTTATTATCTTGTACTACTACACTACACTAGCTACTTTCCTGAGAAACATCTGGATGATCTCTGTTAATGATCCAACTCTCTAAACTATTCATATGGCCCACATAGTCTCAACGAACTATTCTTTACAGCATAAGGGTTTGTTTGTTGACCTTGGAACTTCTCTGATTCCAACTAACAACAACGATGAAATATTCAGTGAAACACACTGCAAGTCAAAATAAGTTCCAATACAATATAGTAAAAAGTACAGTTTCGTGCTTACACCAAAATCCACAAAAGAAGGGAAAATTCTCTGTATTCCTCTTCTGTAGCAACGTCATCTTCAGTAATCATCTCTTCCCATGTCCCCCGGGATCGTCTTCAGTGTCAGATCGATCAGCCTCTTCGTCTGTATACACACAACATGGTTGGCATGTAATTCATCTCTTCCCTGCATTACATCCCTAGAAGTTGGCGCCCCTCATCTGCGGCCATTTGTGTGCCTATTTTCCTGAAAGGGAATACGTTCATACTTGCTAGCATGATAATTAGCGATCCTCAAATATCATAATAGAAAACATATGGACAAAATTAGTTCTTCACGTGAGTCTATGGACAGAGTTGTGGCTGCCTGAGCATGAAAACACGGCGAAGCCCGCAAAAGCTTGTGTCTAGGGAAAGTCCCACAGTCCAGCATATTCATCAACCCTTCTGAATTGAATGATTAACAATTTGTGTTTATATTCTTATTAAGTGCAACAAATTATCAAAAATCAAAAGGTTAAATAGAATATTATAATCTAGCACTTATTAAAATATATATTGTCATCAGCTGTGCAAAAGTTAGTTCATCGATTAGCATCAAGAGGAACAAAAGAAAGGTCTTTCATTTCTGATGAAGTCAAATACACACCGAAAAAATCAACAACACAATACGCTTGGTAGTGCCATTGAGTTCATGAAACCAATGGTCAAGCACCTCCATACAAGGTTGGCACATTAGGTACCATATATAAGGGAATGAAATGTGGATAAACATATCCTCACAGTACCATTGACTAAATTATTTCTCTTGGATCCTATCTTTACTAGTAAATGCTTGTGTGCCGCTACGTACTACAATGAATATAAATGCATCAAACAAATAATTAAGCTAGTCTCTAGGGTTGAAGCTCATTTCTCCCACGTGTCCGAGCGTGTTCGGACATCAAAGGCGTCTAGTGGGCTCCCCAATATTCAACCGTCTCGATGATCTGGGTTCACCCAAATCTAGCCCAATGTGGGGGGGGGGGGGGTGTGGTTGTCCGGATTATCCACCAATTTATTTCTAACATGCGTTCTGAACAAAAAAGACCCTACCCCTTGACAGAACCTTCCCTTTTCTTGTTGAATCCTCCCCTCACCGCTCGGCTTTCCGCCGTGGCAGGACATTTCTCGCTGGAGCCCTCTCCTTTAAAACTGGATGACGCCTGCCTCACCTTCGCCGTGCCGTCCTCTCTTCTTCACATTGTACTTCCCAATGGGCCGCGAAGGAGGAGTACCCTGTCAACCGTTATGCTCTCCGCCCTAACCCCCTTCCCCCCTGTCCATGCCGATCCGCCAACGCCATCAAGGGCTAGGAGGCGTGCGTTGCCCATGACATCACCAAGCCAAGAACATAGATCTGTTGTCTTCCTAGCTATTGCCACTTTGTAAAGTTGAATGTGTGCATTACCACGAAACAAAAATATGATGTCCCTTCTTGGGCATGCACATTAGACACTACCATGTGTTTTATTAACTCTTGAAGCAACAAATAAATGCATTTACCCTCCTATCTTAACCAAAAATTCGTATGACTTGAAGAAAAAAAAATGAACCGCTCACTCATGCAATTTGCTGCAAAGCCATCTCTAATGAAATGTAATTTGGCACATTTCTTAAAGTAGGAAATTTATTTTGCTCAGAGTCAGAACTAAACTGGCCAACCCCAACCCCATCTCTCTCACTCACTCTTATCACAAAATTCACTACTAAGTGAGCCAGTGATCGACGCCGCCATGGCAGGCCAACTACAAGGGACAAGGGCGGCAACTGCCTTCCCTTCTTAGTGCTGGTACCACCTTTCCATCAAATCAAATTGAAGGTATTGACAAAACATTATGCAGTTAGGACTTAGGAGTAATATAATTGGATCCACCCCCTCTCTTTCTATCTCATCTCTCTCAATTTAAATATATAACCATTTAAATAGTGACTCTCTCTCTCTAGATAGATAGATAGATAGATATAGATGACACTCAACATTAAATCTGCTGATCATAAGAAGAAAAATGAGTCTGTTGTAGTGAGTACAGACACAAAGGATTCCACTGAGGTCTCTCCGGATCTTCTAGGACAAAAGCTTGTGATGCTTGATGATGATGTCGTATTTAAGAAGTCCAAAAGGACCACCTGGGCTGGTCATATTCTAGAGTGGTATAAGAATTTGTGGAATTTGAAGATTTGCCCCATATTCTATATGTTGTTAACATAGTACAATCGAAGATGCTCACATACACGAGCATACACTTACCCCTATAAACGCAAACACCACACCCAACACTATGAGCTCCTTCGAAAGACTGAGATGGCACATCATCTTGAGATTGACGAAGTCACCACAGACGCCTTCGTAGTCGAGGGGAATGTCTCCTCTCACTGAATGCACATTGCCGGAAGGGCTCGGGTAAATCCAAAAAATCATGGGGTTCAACTATTTATTTGGGACTAAAACACACCACTAGTCCATAAACTCAAACAGATTGCATAGTTTAGGCCGACAACTAGGGAACTGATTGGTTTGGTTTTTTTCTCAGAAACCATGCTAAAGGCGTGGGCGCGAAAAAATATTTAAAAAACATGGCATTGTGTGTGTGTGTGTGTGTATTCGATGGAGACAATGGCATTGTATGTGTGTGTGTGTGTGTGTGTGTGTGTGCGTGTGTCTTCGATGGAGACAATGGCACATCCATGGCATTGTGTTGTCGTCATGGAGATCGCACAAGGTGTAGACGATGGCATTGTGTGTGTGTGTGTGTGTGTGTCTTCGATGGGGATAATGGCACAGCCATTGCATTGTGCTGTCGTCATGGATATCGCACAAGGTATAGATAGGGATGCATGGTTGTATACACGAGTACGAAACTAATTACCATTAGAATGACATGTTAGTAAAAAAATTGCTACGGAGTACTTGAACAACATAAAAAGTAAGAATCAACTAATGGGTGGCAATCTCAAAAGTATCTGGTGGGAAATGTAGCATGGAAAACACAAAATAATGTGCGCTCATGCAATGATCTATGCGTAGAGATGCATAGCAACGAGGGAAGAGTTTCACAATGTTTCACAACACGGTTGATGTAGTCGAACTTTCTTCGCGCTCCATCGATCGAGTACCGAACGTACGGCACCTCCGAGTTCTGCACACGTTCAGCTCGGTGACGTCCCTCGCCTTCTTGATCCAGCAAGGTGTCGAGGTAGTAGATGAGTTCCGTCAGCACGACGGCGTGGTGACGGTGATGGTGAAGTGATCCTCGCAGGGCTTCGCCTAAGCACCGAGAGAATTTGACAGAGGGTGTAAACTGTGGAGGGGGGCACCGCACACTACTAACAATTGATGTTGTATGTTCTAGGCGCCCCCCTCCCCATATATATATATATATATATATATATATATATATATATATATATATATATATATATATATATATATATATATATATATATATATATATAGGTGGGAGGAGGAGAGGCAGCGAGGGCGCCCAAGCAGGATCCGAATCCTACTTGGGGTTTCCCCAAGTGGCGCCCCCCTTTCCTTTTTTCACCGGAGACGAAAGGGAAGGGGGAAGAGAGAAAGCAAAGGGGGGCCGGACCCCCTTTTTTTTCGTTCTCCAATTCGGCCACATGCCTAAGGGGGGTGCGCCACCCCTTGTGGGCTGGTGTGCTCCCCTCTGGACCATATGGCCCATATCTTCCACCCGGAGTTCAGTAAGCCCCGATACTCCGGTAAATACCCGATACACTCCGGAACACTTCTGGTGTCCAAATACTATCGTCCTATATATCAATCTTTACCTCTCGACCATTTCGAGACTCCTCGTCATTTCCGTGATCTCATCCGGGACTCCGAACAACATTCGGTCACCAAATCACATAACTCATATAATACAAAATTGTCATCGAACGTTAAGCATGCGGACCCTACGGGTTCGAGAACTATGTAGACATGACTGAGACACCTCTCTGGTCAATAACCAAAAGCGGAACCTAGATGCTTATATTCGCTCCTACATATTCCACGAAGATTTTTATCGGTCGAACCGTTATGACAACATACGTTATTCCCTTTGTCTATTGGCATGCTACTTGCCTGATATTCGATCGTCGGTATGTTCATACCTAGTTGAATCTCGTTACCGGCAAGTCTCTTTACTGCTCCATAATACAGCATCCTGCAACTAACTCATTAGTCACTTTGCTTGCAAGGCTTCTTATGATGTGTATTACCGAGAGGGCCCGGAGATACCTCTCCGATATTTAGAGTGACAAATCCTAATCTCGATCTATGCTAACCCAACAAACACCTTCGGAGATACCTGTAGAGCATCTTTATAATCACCCAGTTACGTCGTGGACGCTTGATCACATACAAGGTATTCCTCCGGTATCCGGAGTTGCATAATCTCAAGGAATATGTATTTGACATGAAGAAAGCAATAGCAATAAAATTGAACGATCATAATGCTAAGCTAACGGATGGGTCTTGTCCAACACATCATTCTCCTAATGATGTGATCCCATTATCAAATAACAACACATGTCCATGGTTACGAAACCTTAACCATCTTTGATCAACGAGCTAGTCTAGTAGAGGCTTACTAGGGGCAAAGTATTTGTCTATGTATTCACACATGTATTTAAGTTTCCGATCAATACAATTCCAGCATGAATAATAAACCTTTATCATGAATAAGAAATATAAAATAACAACTTTATTATTGCCTCCAGGGCATATTTCCTTCAGTCTCCCACCTGCATTAGAGTCAATAATCTAGTTCACATCGCCATGTGATTTAACACCAATAGTTCACATTGCCATGTGACCAACACCCAAAGGGTTTACTAGAGTCAATAATCTAGTTCACATCGCCATGTGATTAACACCCAAAGAATATTGGTGCGCGCCTTTAGCGTCATTTGGAACAGATTGTCCGCCAGGATCCTTTCCAAAGATTATTTGTAAATCCTTGACCATATCAAGTATATCAGCACCAGTACGGAGGCCGGGCTTCTTCTGGTGATCTGCCTCACATTTGAAATTCTTGCCTTTTTTAAGGCATGTTTGGTCGAAAGAAATAGACGATGTCCCAGGTACACATTCTTCCTGCATTTGTCCAAATATATAATTTCAGTCTCATCAAAGTAGTGCGTGGATGCGTTGTATCCCTCGTTTGTCTGCCCTCAAAGGTTACGAACAGCATGCCAATCATTGATGGTTACAAACTGCAATGCTAGTAGGTCAAATTCCTATTGTTTGTGCTCATCCCAAACACGTACACCTTTTTTATTCCATAGTTGTAAAAGTTCATCAACTAATGGCCTTGGGTACACATCAATGTAGTCGCCGGGTTGCTTAGGGCCTTGGATGAGTATTGATACGTCTCCGTTGTATCTATAATTTTTGATTATTCCATGCCAATATTATACAACTTTCATATACTTTTGGCAACTTTTTATACTATTTTTAGGACTAACATATTGATCCAGTGCCCAGTGCCAGTTCCTGTTTGTTGCATGTTTTTGGTTTTGCAGAATATCCATATCAAACGGAATCCAAACGGGATAAAAATGGACGGAGCTTATTTTTGGAATATTTGGAAAATTCCGGAAGAAAAATCCACGCGAGACGGTGCCCGAGGTGGCCATGAGGCAGGGGGGCGCGCTGCCCCCCTGGGCGCGCCCCTGACCCTCGTGGGCCACCCGTAAGGCGGTTGATGCTCTTCTTCGCCGCAAGAAAGCTAATTTTTGGTAAAAAATCAGGGCGAAGGTTTCGATCCAATCGGAGTTACGGATCTCCATATATATCTGAAAGCGGTGAAAGGGCAGCAGATGTAACGCAGAAACAGAGAGAAACAGAGATAGATCCAATCTCGGAGGGGCTCTCGCCCCTCCCACGCCATGGAGGCCAAGGACCAGAGGGGAAACCCTTCTCCCATCTAGGGAGGAGTCCAAGGAAGAAGAAGACAAAGGGGCCCTCTCTCCCCGTCTCTTCCGGTGGCGCCGGAACGCCGCCGTGGCCATCATCATCACCGCAATCTTCACTAACAACTTCACCACCATCATCACCAACTCTTCCCCCCTCTATGCAGTGGTGTAACCTCTCTCTTACCCACTTTAATCTCTACTTAAACATGGTGCTCAACGCTATATATTATTTCCCAATGATGTATGGCTATCTTATAATGTTTGAGTAGATCTGTTTTGGCCTATGGACTATTTGAAGATCAAGATTGGTTTGAGTTGCATGTTTTATTATTGGTGTTGTCCTATGGTGCTCTCCGTGTCGCGCAAGTGTGAGGGATTCCCGCTGTAGGGTTTGCAATATGTTCATGATTTGCTTATGGTGGGTGGTGTGAGTGACAGAAGCACAGAACCGAGTAAGTAGGTTGTTTGCGTATGGGATAAAGAGGACTTGATGCTTTAATGCTTTGGTTGGGTTTTACCTTAATGATCTTTAGTAGTTGCGGATGCTTGCTAGAGTTCCAATCATAAGTGCATATGATCCAAGTAGAGAAAGTATGTTAGCTTATGCATCTCCCTCAAATAAAATTGCAATAATGATTACCGGTCTAGTTATCGATTGCCTAGGGACAAATAACTTTCTCGTGACAACAAGCTCTTTACTAAAACTAATTTAGTTGTGTCTTTGTCTAAACATCCCCTAGCTTTTATTTACGCGCTCTTTATTTTCATGCAAGCCTATCCAAAGACACCTACAAAGTACTTCTAGTTTCATACTTGTTCTAGGTAAAGCGAACGTTAAGCGCGCGTAGAGTTGTATCGGTGGTCGATAGAACTTGAGGAAATATTTGTTCTACCTTTAGCTCCTCGTTGGGTTCGATAATCTTACCCATTGAAAGAGGCTACAATTGATTCCCTATACTTGTGGGTTATCAAGACCTTTTTCTGGCGCCGTTGCCGGGGAGTCATAGCGTGGGGTGAATATTCTCGTGTGTGCTTGTTTGCTTTATCACTAAGTAATTTCTATTTGCTGTACTTAGTTGTTCTCTATCTTTAGTTATGGATATGGAACATGAAATACCAAAAAAATTAGGTGTACTTGCTGCTCATGGAGACGGGGAACCTCCTAAAACCCTCGATGCTCAATATGTGAAAAATATTATGTACCACTTTGATAATCCTTAGAAAACCTCGTTCAATTTGGTAATGGGAGTAACGTTGGATCAACGTGAATACTTTAGGGATTACCGCTTGACACAAAAAGGGAAACTATTATGGGATCAAATTTATATGTTGAAGTGGTATGCTCGGCAAGTATGCTTAAGTTATGATTATACTTGTTGCTCTAGGATGAAGGCCCCACACCTTCCCTTTTCATGCAAATTTAATGATAATAAAACCTTAGCTTCTTATGCTAATGGTATATATGATTACTATGATGTGGAACAAATAGAAGAATTTGTTGCTTTTAAGGGTGCTTATGAAATTGAATCTTTATTTGAAAAGTATGAAGCTTTTGATGATGATGTTTATAGGCCTGAAAATTTAGCTATCCTAAAATATTGCTATGATAATTATGAATATAATTCCCATATTAATGCGCTTACTAAGAAAGTCTCCGCTGTCCAAGAAGAGACTAATAATTTGCAGGAATCTATGGAAGAAGAAGTTGATGAAAATGTGAGCTCATTGGATGAAAAAGATGAGGAGGAGAGCGAAGAACAAAAGGAGGAAGAGCGGATTGATCACCCGTGCCCACCTTCTAATGAGAGTTACTCTTCAACTCATACATTGTTTAATTTCCCTTCGTGCTTACGGAAGGATGATTGCTATGATGACTGTTATGATCCCTATGATTCTTTTGAAATATCCCTTTTGATGATGCTTTCTATATGCTTGTGGCCAAGATACCAATATGAATTATGCTTATGGAGATGAACTTGTTGTAGTTCCTTATGTTAAACATGAAATTGTTGCTATTGCACCCACGCATGATAGTCCTATTATCTTTTTGAATTCTCCCGACTACACTATATCGGAGAAGTTTGCACTTATTGAGGATTATATTGATGGGTTGCCTTTTACCATTGCACATCATAATTTTGATAGATATACTGCTCCTACTTGCAATTATTATGAGAGAGGAACTACATCTCCGCCTCTTTATGTTTCCAACACGATAGAATTGCAAAAAACTGCTTATACTATGCATTGGCCTTTACTTTGTGTGCATGAATTGTTCTTTTATTACATGCTGATGCATAGGAAGAGAGTTAGACTCCATCATTTCTTGATATATGTTGCTTTGTGCTCACTACTAAATTACAAATCATTGCTAATTCAAATTGGCTTTGATATACCTTGGGATCCGGGTAGATCCATTACTTGAGCACTATATGCCTAGCTTAATGGCTTTAAAGAAAGCGCTGCCAGGGAGACAACCCGGAAGTTTTAGAGAGTCATTTAATTCTGTTGAGTGCTTTCATATAGTTTAAAAACAACAAAAATAAAGAGGGGAACCCAAAACTTTTTCAAAAAGGAAAGTGAAAGTGAGAGAGACAAGCATTGTTGAAGTGGGAGCTAGCCTTGAACTTTGTTCATGCTCACGGAAACTTTGTGAATCTTGATTACATAAAATTTTCAACAAAAATAATTATCCCCTTGTACAATTCCATTGTATTATAAGAATAATGTCCTAAGGTTTGCCTTTAGGATGTTTACAATGCTTGTTGGTTTGTACGGTGCAGGACAGAAACTTTGGCTGTAGTGAGAGATATTTAGTTTTTTACTGGAACGTCAAATGGTTCTGATTCTTTCTGCACTGTCTTTCTATACAAATTTCTTATTGTTCCTAATTTTGGCAGAAATTTTCAAGTATCATAAGTATGGTGAATGTTCAGATTGTTACAGACTGTTCTGTTTTAGACAGATTCTGTTTTTGATGCATAGTTTGCTTGTTTTAATGAAACTATCAATTTATATCAGTGGATTAAGCCATGAAAATTTATATTACAGTAGACACAATGCAAAAAAAATATGAATTGGTTTGCAACAGTACATAGAGTAGTGATTTGCTTTATTATACTAACGGATCTTGCCGAGTTTTCTGTTGAAGTTTTGTGTGGATGAAGTGTTCGATGATTGAGAAGGTCTCGATGTGAGAAGAAGGAAGAGAGGCAAGAGCTCAAGCTTGGGGATGCCCGAGGCACCCCAAGTAAATATTCAAGGAGACTCAATCGTCTAAGCTTGGGGATGCCCCGGAAGGCATCCCCTCTTTCTTCAACAAGTATCGGTATGTTTTCGGATTCGTTTCGTCCATGCGATATGTGCAATCTTGGAGCGTCTTTTGCATTTAGTTTTATCTTTTATTTGATGCACCATGCTGGTATGAGATAGTCCTTGGTTGATTTATAGAATGCTCTATGCACCTCACTTATATTCTTTGAGTATGGCTTTATAGAATGCTTCATGTGCTTCACTTATATCATTTGAAGTTTGGATTGCATGTTTCTCTTTACATAGACAACCGCCATTTGTAGAATGCTCTTTTGCTTTACTTATATTTGTTAGAGCGTGGTCATATCTTTTGTAGAAATAATTAAACTCTCTTGCTTCACTTATATCTATTTAGAGAGATGACAGGAACTGGTCATTCACATGGTTAGTCACAAAATCCTACATAAACTTGTAGATCACTGAATATGATATGTTTGATTCCTTGCAATAGTTTTGCGATATAAAGATGGTGATATTAGAGTCATGATAGTGGGTAGTTGTGGATTAGTAGAAATACTTGCGTTGAGGTTTGTGATTCCCGTAGCATGCACGTATGGTGAACCGTTATGTGATGAAGTCGGAGCATGATTTATTTATTGACTGTCTTCCTTATGAGTGGCGGTCGGGGACGAGCGATCGTCTTTTCCTACCAATCTATCCCCCTAGGAGCATGCACGTAGTACTTTGTTTCGATAGCTAATAGACTTTGCAATAAGTATGTGAGTTATTTATGACTAATGTTGAGTCCATGGATTATACGCACTCTCACCCTTCCATCATTGCTAGCCTCTTGATTGCCGTGCATTGCCCTTTCTCACCTCGAGAGTTGGTGCAAACTTCACGGTGCATCCAAACCCGTGATACGATACACTCTATCACACATAAACCTCCTTATATCTTCCTCAAAACAGCCACCATACCTACCTATTATGGCATTTCCATAGCCTTTCCGAGATATATTGCCATGCAACTTCCATCATCATCATATACATGACTTGAGCATTTATTGTCATATTGCTTTGCATGATCGTAAGATAGCTAGCATGATGTTTTCATGGCTTGTCCGTTTGCCGGAGTCATTCATATAGAGTCATATCTTTGTTCTAGTATCGAGTTGTAATATCGAGTTGTAAGTAAATAAAAGTGTGATGATCATCATTATTAGAACATTGCCCAGTGAGGAAAGGATGATGGAGACTATGATTTCCCCACAAGTCGGGATGAGACTCCGGACGAAAAAAAAGAGAAAGGCCAAAAAAAAGGAGAAGGCCCAAAAAAATGATAGAAAAAAGAGAGAAGGGGCAATGTTACTATCCTTTTACCACACTTGTGCTTCAAAGTAGCACCTTGTTCTTCATATAGAGAGTCTCTTGAGTTATCACTTTCATATACTAGTGGGAATTTTCATTATAGAACTTGGCTTGTATATTCCAACGATGGGCTTCCTCAAATGCCCTAGGTCTTCATGAGCAAGCAAGTTGGATGCACACCCACTTAGTTTTGAGTTTGAGCTTTCATACACTTATAGCTCTTAGTGCATCCGTTGCATGTAAAAATTAAATAACAAGAATGCCACAGTCGGACGTCTGAGCGACATCACATAAAGGGCTTATATCAAACGTAAATAACAAGAATGCCGCAGTCGGACGTCTGAGCGACATCACATAAAGGGCTTATATCAAAAGTAAATAACAAGAATGCCACAGTCGGACGTCTGAGCGACATCACATAAAGGGCTTATATTTCATTATTCGAATTCAAGTAGCTCATGAATTTAAATCATCCCAAGAAAATACTCAGTACGTAATAATAAACCGGTTAGTCCATCCACAGGAATAACATTCAGCTGGGTTTACCACTCATGTTTATTCACCGGAGATTGTCACTGAGACTGACATTGAGACTGATGCTAAGACGGTCGTTGAGACTGACACTGATACTGACATTGATATGTTGACCAAGATCCTTGACCACGGACACGGTTACTCGAATGGTTTTGACTCTGCAGAGTTTGTACTTTTAACCACAGCCAACGGATTTCAGTAGTCACCAAGGACTAGTTCCGTTTACGGTATTTTAGAAGAAACACATCCCACCAGTACACACCCATTCCACATTCCGCTGCCAGGAATCACCCTAGGCAACGTTCAAGAAAAACTCTAAGACGGGGAGGCCACAACCTCGAGTAGCATGGGATCAAATTTATATCGCGCGCTCTAAGGGGTGCCCCCCTCTCGGTCCCAACCGGAAACACCCATGCCCCCTGACCGAATGACAGGCTTTAATCCAGGGCCATGGAACCCTCATCGCGGTCTCTCTGTTTGGTGTGTACAAGGAAGGAGATTTGCAACTTACTAAACCGCACTCTTTGCAGAAAACATGTGGCAGCACGAAGAGGGAACGAACGGGAGCAAGACTTGATCCACGTTGATTACTGGGGTTAAACGGTTGACATAAAACTAGCATGCTTCAACAATACCAGCTTGCAACCTATCATGCCACCACATGATCAGGTTATATCACCATCATAAGAACACATAATGTCGAAGCTCACTTGCAGCTTACTTTGCATGAAATATAACCTTCGCAAATGCTCATATAAACATGCCATGCGAAACCACTCAAGCAAACATGAAAAACACTTATCATATCAAAGGTTCAAACATGCTTGCCTGGTTCGGAGTAGTCGGAGTCTAGCTCGAAGTTGGCGGCTCCGTCACCTCCTTCGGTATCTACGATATAAAAGAAATCGGATACGGACATGAATACCGTGCGTGCATAAAAATTTTCCAAATATTTTCACATAAATATGAAAAAACTAGATAGAAAAATAAAGATGACAGAAAAAGAATCAACTCAAATTCATATTTTGTTTAAAAGTTATTAAGGTTTTAGTCCAGGGACTAATCTGTGATGAAACAAAAACTTTCCAGGGGCTAGTTTAGAAAAACAGAAAACGCTTCGGTTAGAAATACGCCAACTCAAAAGGGAAACGTACTTTGCCCGAAGGCGCTTTCAGAAAACGTTTCAAAAAAAGAAAAAAGAGGAGAGGCTGACGAGGGGGTCCCACCCGTCAGGTTTAAAATTTTAAAACAGAGCACACCGGCGCCCGAGGATCGCGGTGATCGCCGGCGTCGATCCACGGCGAGGTAGGGGGAACGGTAAGTACCTACGGACTCACTCAGCTCTCCCGCGTCTGTGGGTGCTGGAGTTGGTCGTCGGCGAGAACCACGTCGAAGGCGGCCTTCACTCCGGCGGACGGTGGTTCGGTCGAGGATGGATCTCACCGAGGAGGGCTGCAAACATTAAATTGGGACTCGGGTTAGAAGAGTGGGTGCACTAGGAGGCTACTGGCACAGTCTGGGAGGCGGGGGTGCTCTCACCAGAGAGGATCTTGCCGGAGCCCGAAGCGGATCGCGGCGGTCGGAGTCGGGGAAGAAGGCTCTCCCGAGGCCTTCTGATGAGCGTGGAGGGGTTCTGAGGCGAGGAGGGGAGGAGCTGGGTCGAGAACGAGCTCGGGGCCTCCATTTATAGCCGGCCCGAGGCGGTTGCCGAGAACTGGATCACTCCGGCGAGTGATTACGGCGAGGCAGGTTGGACGGGGATTTAGGTGGATCGGGCAGCTTCGTGTTGGTCCACTGGCACCATTCAACGTCTAACCCTGGTCGGATTTGGCCTGCTCCCGTGGTTTCGACGAAACGGAGCTCACGGGCTCGTCGGCGGCAGAGAGCGCGCTCTACGCCTCTCAGGCCACGGTGACTGTTCTGCAGCACGCACGGGGAAGAGGACGGCCACGCGGAGGCTCTTGGTGGTGTGGGCGGTGCTGGACGGTGGCGTTGGCCGCCACGGGCGGTTCTGCCACCGCGGAAGATGTCGGCATTGGCGAGACACGTCGCCACCGACGCTTGCGCCTGTCCAAAACGACCGTGCGGCGCACTGGATAAGAAAGGGGAGCAGTGAGCAAGGCGCCAACGTGTGCACTCGCGAGATTGACGCCTTACTCAAGAAAACGACATTTGTCGAATCTGAACACTGAACTCGAATCTTGATGTAAACAAAGGTCGGCCAATTGCTCGATGAAATGATTTAGACACATGGAAATTTTTTCTGGAGCTAGGACTTGGTGAAGTGATCTGTTGATGCATCTAGAGGCTCCTTGATTTATCTCAGATTTTTAGGAAAAAAAAGAATGAATTTCACCAAAAATAGCAAATCTGGTCCAAACTTGCAGCAAGCACATTTTGAAAATTTTGAACTGTGGACCAGCAGATCTTGACGGATCTAGGTTGAGGTTATTAAGGAGTAGCTAGGGTAATTTTCTTGGGCTCAGAAACTTAAGGGATCTGGTACTTCCTTTG
This sequence comes from Aegilops bicornis, assembly GCA_021605145.1. Taxonomy (NCBI): domain Eukaryota; kingdom Viridiplantae; phylum Streptophyta; class Magnoliopsida; order Poales; family Poaceae; genus Aegilops; species Aegilops bicornis. The sequence continues at coordinate 867,835,921 of CM038675.1, read as the reverse complement.
TAAATCCCAAGAGTCCAAAATGAATTACAGAAAAATGTTTGAGGAGAAAATTAATAGAAATAAAATCTAAAAGAGGTTGAAACTTGATGGAATTGGATGTTTGACTTGACCCAAAGTAGGGGGGTGGGTTTTGGAAGAAATATTTCAACATATGTCATGGCAAAAGAGAAATCTTTGAATGGGAAAGAATAGATCTATAATCCATAGGAATTCTTTTTAATAGAAAGAATTGTAAAAACTTTCCAAGATTACTTGTGTTGAGCCAACACAAGATGAAAAACCCTCAAGACCCAAAATCAAGGTTGAGAAGAACACATAAAATATTTGTCATAAAAGATTTGAGAAGGAAAGGCTTTAGGAAAAAAAATTAAATAACCTCCTTCCAATGAAATAAAGAATTTGACGAAAACCAAATAATAAATTTTTTGGAGTGTTACACGGTCTCAGTCTCAGCGCCGGTCTCGATGTCGGTATCAATCTCCAATGTGACAGGTGGACCCAGCAACATCAACTCTTGATCGCCGGCTTCCCTCAAATATTCTTCTGCCGCCAGGTAGACGTTGTCGTAGTCACCAGAACCCTGTCCTTTATCGTTGCTAGCCATGTTTCCTACGATTAAATCTAGTCAATAAATTCTAGACCTAATAAAATGAATAATGACATAAAAGGCCTATGCTTTGCAGGAACGTTGACTCCTTCCCGGTGCGGCAAATCCCGGGCACTCGATGTGTACTAGTTTGTAGCACAAGTCATGCCGAAATTCACGGAAAATTTCGGTATGACTTTTGCTAAAAAGTGGACAAATCAAGAACCTGAAATTTGCCGGAATGGAAATGAATCAACATTCCGGCAAAACATAGGCCACTCGGCTTCATTCCCTGGAAAAAGTGTTCAAATATCCATCTTTGACACCGCAACACATGTCCAAATATACACAAGCAACCACGTGTCCAAATATACATGTCCAAATTTCACAAGCTAATTCAAAAACTAAGTGTAGAAGAAAATTCATTTAACTACTAATAGAACAAAATTCAGTTAACTTTAGTGCTCTATAATGATGAAAGGAAAAAAATTCAGTTAACTACTAATTTCACTCACTTAGGTTATTCATTTAACTTCACCTAATTAACCTACTGTACCCACTACTAACCTAATTAACCTAGCAAAACCCTACTGCCCTAACTAAAAAACATCTAATTAACATCTACTAGTACCAATACTGCCCTAACCTAATTAACATCTACTAGTATCACTATATACTACAAGCAGCACTGCTACAACATTTTCTTCATTTCTTCTTTTAAAAAACATCTATGAAAACAAAAACCCTAATTAAACCCTACTGCCCTAACTAACTTTTGCTATAAACCAAATTTTTTTCTCTAAACTAATTTTTGCTCTAACATCTACTACTTAACATCTTTTGCTCTAAACTAATTTTTTTGCTATAAACTAACTTTTGCTCTACTAATTTTTGCTCTAAAATGCAGAGAGAGAGGAGTGGTGGGGGGAGGGGTGGGGGGATTACAGAGAGGGGAGAGACGGTGGCGGGGAGGTGCTCGGCGGCGGAGGTAGGGACGGGGAGGGCAGGCTCGGGCACGGGCAGCGGCGGTCCTGGGCGGGCTCGGGCAGCGGTGAGGTCGAGGGCCGCCGCGGTGAGGTCGAGGGCGGCAACGGTGAGGCTGAGGGCGGCCTCGGGCGGTGGCGGTGAGAATAAGGGCGGCCTCGGGGAGACAGTGAGGTTGCGGGCGTCCACGCTGGCAGGAGACTGCGGCGAAGTGGGGCGACGGCGAATTAGGGAGACGGCGGCGAAGTGGTGCGAGGGATTTGGGGGAGAAGTGGTGGCCGGGGGGAGGGAAACCGCTAGTTAAGTGAAACATAACGGTAGCGCGTTTCTGAAAACGCGCTATAGCTAAGTTAGCTACAATGCGTTTTCAGAAACGCGCTTCTACTATGCCTTTCTCCTTTTTTCCATTTTTTCATTATTTTTCTTTACATTTTATTTTTTTTCCTTTCTCTTTTTTCTATTTTTTTCATTTTCGTTTACTTTTCTACTTGTTTTTCATTTTATTTTATTTTCGTTAGCAGTAGCGCTTACACATAAACGCGCTGCTACAACAATATTAGCGGTAGCGCTGTTTCTAAAAGAGCGCTACTACTATGTGTAGCCTATCGGCTTAGTGGTGGGAATTTTAGTAGTAGCGCTTTTAAAACGGGACGCGCCACTGCTATATTATGTATCTTCGGCGCTGTTGTATAAGGTTTTCCCTAGTAGTGAGGAGTTCAACTACCACACGGAATACGTTTCAGGTGAGAATAAAAGAATACAAAGTTAAAAGACCAAAAAGGTTTGTTGCAAGAAGTTCACGTGTTCCTCCCTACATGATTCAAAAACTATATTATGAGGCGTCCGAACTTCAATTACATGATAAAAAAAAGAGGCAAAACAATGTTGTTTTGCCATTTTTAAAATTACTCTTAAACAGAAACGAATTTGTCATGAAAATGTTGCTCTATTCATAATCTTTTCAACTTTATATTATAAGCTACATTACGATAAAAATTTAAAAGTTTCATGTATACCGTTTAAAGCATGTTTTTAAGTATTCAGAAAAAATCTTTTAAATCTTCGCGGGTATGAAAAAGTTATCAACACAGGAAATTTGCGTATTTTCAATAGCTTTCCATCGGTATATCATTTGCTCCATTTCGATAAGTGGCTGGGGAGATATGGGAAAAAGACAACACATGAAAAATGGAGTGAAGTTCAAACAGAACTGCCCCAAAAGTTCAACCTCTACACGCAGTGCATTTCCGGAGACTTTGTTTTCGCAATTAAGGCAGAATGCATGATCTGTTGTTTCATGAATTACTTAAAACCAAATAGAAATGAAAGAAAACTTTCTATATGAAAAAGTTTCCCATTCTTCATAGCTTTCGAGCATATATTATTTGTCCCATTCCCACAAAGTTTGCGAAAAATACGGCCAAAAAACGTTTTAAATCATTTAAAAATTTACCATAAAACCATAAAGAATTGGTCGGAACAATCTATATCAAGCTTTCCAATGCCATATTATTTCCATCATTCCGATAAAGCATTAGGAAAATAAACCAAAAATACAAACTCAGAAGAACTTCAACCGTTTTATAAATTACTTTTAAACCGTTCAAAATTGGAACAAACTTCCTATATGAGTAAGAAGCGCATTTCCATAAGCTTTCCAACATCATATCATTTGCACCAATCAGATTAGTCGCTTTGGAAAAAATCCAAAAATACAATCTCGGCTGTTCTGTTTGAGAAATTTTGCCTTTTGCAAATCACTCTTTAACCGTAAGGAATTTGGGAAAACTTTCTATATGTAGAATGAGAGGATTAGCGGAAGCTTTCCAACGCCCTATCATTTGCCTCATTCCGATAAGCGGTTTAGAAATGGGCTCAAAAATATGATTCACATTTTTTTGTTTGGAAAAAACGGTTTGCAAAACTGCTCTTAAACTATGTAGATTTTGTCAAAACTTTAACATAGGTTGTCACTGGGTGCAGCTCAACTACTACTACGGCGGGTCAGTTAATTATCAGAATATTATTCTGAACCTGTGATCAGAATAGTGTTTGTGTGTGTGTGGGTAGGTGGGTGTGTAGTGGATTTCAGAGAATATTAAAGTGAATCATCTGTACCTAGACGATACCGTGGTCAATTGCCAAGCTATGTTGCCATGATCGGCAAGTCATAAAAGACAAATGATGAGGGAAGGGAACGCGATGACCTAGTAACAAACAATAGTCAGCGCAATAGAAGGAAACAAACCGCCTGATTGGAAAACGATCGAAAGGGATCTTCGGGTTTTTTCTCCTGATTCTACGTGAATATATACAATTTGAGCTGCATATTTATTTTCTGTCCAAAGCCCTTTGGCATGGTTTATGCATTTAAGAACCCAGCCACTTTACAAATAGACCCTTCTAAAAAATAGCTAATTCATGAGCGGTCAAGGAACGATGACATGGCATCCCCGTGGCCGGTTTTTTCCCTCTCGGGACCATTTTGGCCTTATTTGATCAACTTAACGAGTTTGCTGACTAAATCTGATAATGTCACGAGTTATTGTCCTAAAATGTGAAATGGGTTTGAGTTTATGGACTGGTGGCGCATTTCACTATTTATTTGGACACTCATACCGAGTGTGCATAAAGTTTCCAAATGTATACCAATTCCCCCAATAATCAGGACAAATATTTGGTTCATGGTTCCCTTTACATATTGGGCACCTCCTTGGCATGCTCCCAAAGGAATTTCCTATGACTTGGTCTAGGCGACAATCGGTTCTAACATTCCTACTAGAACATAAAGATGTTGCCACGCCCACCCATCTCAATGCTAGAGTAATAAAGTTATTTTAAAATTGAATAGTATAAGTATCTAACTTTCCAATTACAATGCTTCATTATAGGTTCCAACTCGTCGTCATGCCGGTTGCAGCACTGGGCGCCTCTAGTCCCAGCTTCTGTTGTGTCGGCTGTAGCACTGAGCCCTCCAATTCTAGATCCCGTCATGCCGGGTGCCTCACCAAACGCATTTGGTCGCACACTTTGCAATCATTGGTGTCATGAGCACCAAACGCCTTTAGTCGCATACTTTGCAATCATTGGTGTCATGAGCTTGGCCGACCACAGTCGATGGGCTCGCACAAAGTTCTAGCTCCGCTCGCAGCATGGATCTTGCTGCTTGCCCCATGGGTGTTTGATGTCCTTAAAGTGCCGCAGAGCTGAACGACCACTATGGAGGAGAAGCCGAAAAAAGGACGTGATGCTCCATAAAACCTGTCCATTGAAGTTGGCAGCATTACTCAAACACTGATGTTCCATTGAAGAAATTGCGAGAGCCAAGGACATGTTGCAGCCTTTCCTTGACATAAAAAATGACACGACAGTGCAGGAGCGGTGGACAGAAGTACTCTGGGCGGATGCGTTACTTCCAGGTCCAAATAGTAGAGAAAAACATGAGAGGCAAAAAAGGCTAGCCTTACTCCTTACTTTTGGTTCCCAATACAAACGAGCCTTTGAGCAAGCAATATTTGATTCAGAGTTAGTTCGAGTGGAAGGAAATGAATGATTTGGTGTCTGTTTGATTGGAATGAAGACAAAAAATTAAAAATATAAATTTCACGCTAGTCCATGCAGAAGGGAAAATTTGCATCCATCTCATTCGAAGGGTGGAAAATAAATGATCCATTAGTCTTAGCGGAGCGAAAACACTTATGTTGCTACAAAACATTAGCCCCCAAGCACATATAAGTGAGCAAGGAAACCAACCCTCCGGCACGGAATGAAAATTTTCTTTTTTTGAAGTTGGCACGGAATGAAATTAACACTTAACACTCCATACATCTGGTGTCACAGCGCCGAACCAGCATGATGGATAGACGGTACGAAAAAACAGAGTTACATTACTCTATAGTCCTAGCATCGCACAGCCTGGCCACTACGATGAAGCAAAAAAAAGGAACATGACACTCCATACATTTATCTATTAAAGTATGCGTCATTACTCCAACATAGATGTCCAGTTGAAGAGGGTGCACGTGAGAACGACATATTGCAGCTTTTTCATGTCATAGAAAAATGACCCGGCGGTGCAGGAGCAACTTGGCCCTCTAGAGTGAGGGAAGGGGTCGAGAGAAGTACTCCGGACGGATTTGTTTCTTTCAGCCTAGCGAAAAGACGGCGTCACCCCATACTTTTGGCGCCCAACACACACGAGCTTGTGAGCAAAGGAAAAATGAGTCGGAGTTATGACGAGTGAAAGGAAATAAAAGGTTCGGTGTCTGACCGAGTTGAATGAAGAGGAAAAATAAAAAGTATATTTTTATGTGGAAGGGAATTTTTTGCATCCATCAGAGTCGACCCTAACTCACATGATGAGTTTATAGACGGGAAAAGATTTGCATTGACCCAAATAGAATGAATAAAATCGGCATTATGACGCGAAAACAATGTAAAAAAGTCCTTGCGTCCAACTGCATGACCACTATAGCAAAGCCGGAAAAAGGGGCATTGACATTCCATACATTTGTCCATTGAAGTGTCTGGCATTACACCAACTTAGATGTCCCGTCGAAGAGCGTTTGAGATAGAACGTCATATTGCAGGTTTTCGTGTCATAGAAAAATGACCCTGCGGTGTAGGACCAACTTGGCCCTATGGAGGGAGGGAAGTGGTGGAGAGAAGTACTCCGGGCAGATTTGTTTCTTTTTTCCAAGCTAGAGAAAAGACGACATGGCCATATACTTTTGGCGCCCAACACACACAATCTTTTGAGCAAATAAATGACGAGTCGGAGCAAGAACAAGCGGTAGAAAATAAATGGTTTGGTGCCGGTCGGAGTGGAAGGAAGAGGAAAAATAAGGAAAAGAAAAAAAAATCTTTATTTACACTAGTCGGTGTGGAAGGGGAAATTTGCAGGTCACACGAATTATGTGTAAGTAAGAGAGAAAAGATTTTGGTCGACTGAAATAGAATGAACCAAGGCAAAAGAAAAACGGCATCAAAATGCAAAAAAGACTAAAATCGCTCCGCGCTTCTAGCCCCCAACATGCACGAGTTAACAGCGACCTAGGTTTACAGGCTGCTGGGCCAAACCCGGCTAGAAGTACGTCACGAACGCTTTTTGCCTCGACAGGCCAGCATAGCTAGTGCTAGCTTTGCGTCCTCGACGATACATAATTGAACGTCTCGCTATTTAAGCCGCGAGGTGTCTACCGAAACAAGCGATGTGGTACTAAAATACTACTAGCACGCAGCGTCAACCGAGTGGTGCGCTCGTCTTCGGCCCACCTGTGGCTAAGCGCCCTGGTCTTCGCGTCTTCGGCCCACCGGCTAAGCTGGAACGGATGGATTTCGCATAACGAGCACTGCGCGTGCGAGGTCTCCAACCAAGGAATCAACCGTACGCAACCACCCTAAAAAAAAAAGTCGTACGCAACCAGGGAACCAGTTGAGCCAATTATTTACTCCACTTTGATAATTTGATGAAGTGGCATAATTATGACACGTACATAACCAAGTTGATTTCCCCTCAAAAAAGAAAAACTTGTTCAGTTCTGCACTAAATGAAGCAGGTTCACCAATTGATGCTCTCGTGGTATGAATCTTGAAAATTTGCATCTAGCAACCAACAATCCACATGTACATATGGTTCCTCTGCCTCCCGCCCGTCCGTCTAGTCTCCGTTGGCCTTAGAATCATATGGGGGGCGCGGTGGATCTCGGCCCTTGTCCGTGGGATAGCCTCAATTTTAGATGGTTTTTTCCGTTTTGTTAAGGTTTCTGTCCTGCTAAGGAAGGCCAGACGGCGGGGGCTCCTTGAACATGGAATGATTTTCTCCCCGCCTGGCCCGTTTCGATTGTCGGAAGGCGTGTGTAGGTCTCCGGTGTATCTCACATGATTCATTCGATGATTGTCTTTGATGAATCTATTCGGATTCGGTCTTTATTCATTTTGTCTTCATGTTGGATCCTCCAGTCTACGCATCTTTTCATTGGTGGTTCTTTTTTCCTGGTGCGCTTGTCCTATGAGGACTTTAAACGATGACTTCTCGACTGTTTATTTCAGCAAGTTTTCAAGGCTCCGACACAGGAGGGTCAATGACAGTGGTGCGCCTTCAGCTCGCTTCATTGGATGTAGTTCTTGCAAGGTCGTCTATGAATCTGGCCGTATTTTTATTATTTCTTGTGTTCGTTGTACTATCACGATTGAAGATCAATAGGTCGGAAGTTCTCCCCCAACAAAAAAAAGCAGCCCACATGGATCAACAATTTCAACCTAACAATTATATATGTGGGCTTTTATTATCTTCTACTACTACACTACACTAGCTGCTTTCCTGAGAAACATCTGAATGATCTCTGTTAATGATACAAGTCTCTAAACTATTCATATGGTCAGCACAGTCTCAACAAAATGTTCTTTACAGGATAAGGGTTTCTTTGTTGTACTTGGAGCTTCCCTGATTCCAACTAACAACATTGATTAAATATTCAGTGAAACACATTGCAAGTCAAAATAAGTTCCAATACAATATTAGTAAAATGTATAGTTTCGTGCTTACACCAAAATCCACAAAAGAAAGGGAAATTCTCCGAGTTTCCTTTATTCCTCACGATGTATAGTTTTGAGCTCGATGAGGATGATGATAATCAGGGTACTGTTGTTTCCTTTATTCCTCATGATGCTGCTATCAATATGCGCCAAACTTGCTTTGGGCCTCAAGTCTGGTTGTTGTACATTGGATTTCCCCATGATTATCAAACCTCTCACTACATCCATAAGTCTGTCGATAAGTTTGGGGAACTTATCACTTGGAATAATCCTAGAGGGGACAGGAAATTTGTTCTGATCAAAGCCAGAGTTCTTAGCTTGCGCCGGGTGCCAAGAAGTTTTGTTATGCATCAGCTGGGTGGTGAGCGCCGATGCTGGACTGTGTGCGTCACGATTCTGCGCAGCAGTGATTGGAATGCCCATATCCCGGATGTGCCGCCTGCAGATATTGAACCACCGCCTGCTGATGGGATTCCCCATCCCCTCTTCGGTGACACTCTCACTGCGGAGCAGATGTACCAAGCCCAACTGCATAATTGGCTCGCTCAGAACGCCGCGCCAAACATGCCTGATGCAGCTCCACAACACAATGCTCCTCAGGGACACGACGTTCACTTCCAAGCGGGATGGAGTGCTTGGCTACCTTCGCCGCCTCCTGCACTGTATAACTTTCAGGCTTGGCTGACGGCTGAGGGTCTGCAAGTGCAAGATGGATTTTACCTGCTAATAATCTCCAGGATAGCCCAAGGACAGCTTGGAATGATTCCATTTCAGCTTTTGGCAGCTCTGATTCCAGTGCCACAGTCTCTGACAGTTATGTCTTGGTGCCAAGCAACATTTTTAACAATCTTGTTAGGGGAGAAAGCTCGGCTGCACCTGAAAGTATTGTGGTTTCTAGTCCGGCCCCTCAACATAATGCATTGGACATTCAGATCTCTCTTTCTGCTACTGGTTTGCAGCTTGCTATGTCTGCTCAGGGTACTATAATCAGCTCGATGATGATTAATGAAGGTTTTCCCATTGTGAGGCTTAACACCTTCCTCAGGTCTGCAATCATGCCTATAGTTGCAGCTTATGGCCCATGGAGTTTTGGCTATGGTCTTAGGGATGCTAGAGTGGAGTTTAAAGTGGCAATTACTGAAGAAGAGGGAATGCTAACTGTTACTGAAGCCACCAAGACCACAACTCTGCATAACTCCAATGTTGTTATTGTTGAATAAATGTCCATGGAAGCTGATCTCTCTCTGTTTGATCTGAATGTTGGGGATCCAACGGCTCCTGTCAGTGTCTTTCCACCTCGGCTGGTGCACTTGTCGGACACACTTGGTACTGCTGCTTCATCGAACTGCTCGCAGTGTGTTCTGCTGTGACTGCTACTGCTGTTTCTGATGACCTGCATGTCCATGAGCCTGTGGTGAGTACTCGTCATGGAAAGGCTCCTGCTCCTGAATCCTCCGTTAATCTGCGGCGGAGCACTCGCAAGAACAAGTATGATGGATTCAAAGTACCGTCACTCTCGGAAACAAAGAACAGAGCCTCTAAGGTAAAACCACGGGTCGTTCCCTCTGCTGCAACTGCCATCACCATAACTGAACTTTCTGATGAAGCAGAACTGCCACCTCCCACCCCGATCCCTGTCATTCAGTAGATTGGCAGTGTTATGTGTGGGATCCCTGCTGCTGAACTCTCGGAGGAGAAGCTCCTGGCTTGCAAGGACGCAGGGCCATCTTCTGATGCGGCCTGGTCTCCTTATTTATCCTTATTATGCCTTTTTTGGTTAGTTGGAATGTTCTATGTTGGAATGTACGTGGGCTAAACTCTGAAGCCAAACAGTTAGCACTTTCTAATGCGATCAACTCTAGTGGTTGCACATTTATTTGCTTGCAGGAAACGAAAAAACAATCTTTTGATAATGCTTTCATTAAATCTTGTTGCCCACGAAGATTTGATAAGTTTGATTTTGTCCCCTCCCGGGGCGCGTCAGGAGGAATTGCCACCATTTGGAATAGTGCGGTTTTCTCGGCTACTACAGTGGCCTCTGAAGACTTTGCACTGGTAACTCGTTTTCACTCTACCCAGTCGGCGCAATCTTGGACCTTAGTTAATGTGTATGGTCCCTGTCAAGAGGACCCCAGAAACAATTTCATTGCCTGGCTATTCTCACTTGATATACCTACTAATGAAGATTGGCTATTATGTGGAGATTTTAATTTCATTAGAGGCCCTGACAAACGTAACAAACCAGGTGGCCACTTTGGAGATATGATAACTTTTAATGATTTCATCAGATCACAGGCCTTAATTGAACTGCCCATCAAGGGAAGAACTTACACATGGAGCAACATGCAAACTGATCCCCTACTAGAGAAAATTGACCGGTTCTTCACTAGTAATCATTGGACCAGCTCCTACCAAACACGCTTGTTAAACCACTTGGCAGACCGGTCTCCGACCACATTCCTTGTGTCATAAATATTGAAACAAAAATCCCACGTTCAAAGCTGTTCAGATTTGAATCTTATTGGATCCACCACCCGGGGTTCTTAGAAACTGTGAAAAGGGCTTGGGCCATACCTGTGAACTCTCCAAACATGGCGTCTAATCTCTGCAAAAAGCTCAAGCACCTTCGGCATGAACTAAAAAGTTGGAGTAAGAACATTTCTAAGCTATCAATTGCTATTGAGAACACTAACAGGGCCCTTCTAGAAATTGATGGTTTGGAAAACAGGAGGCTTCTCACGACACCGGAAGCAAATTTCAGAACTATTCTCAAGAACCATTTATTAAGACTCCTGTCCTACCAAAAGCTATACTGGAAGAAACGCTGCACGGTTCGTTGGGTTCAATTCGGCGATGAAAATTCCAAAAAATTTCAAGCAATGGCATCAGAACGATATCGCAGAAATAACATAGCCTCCCTCATGACTGAATCTGGCTTTTGTGCAAAGGATCATGCAAGCAAAGAAGCCATTATATTTCAGACTTTCAAAGATCGACTTGGCACGAAAACCAAGCATAACATGAAATTTGACTTGCCCAGAATCATCAAAAAGATTGATGGCCTTGATCAACTCACAGTTCCATTTACCATGGCTGAAATTGACCAGGTGATCAAAACAATGCCAGCGGACCGGGCCCCGGGACCTGACGGTTTTACAGGCATATTTCTGAAAACTTGTTGGGAAGTGATCAAGGAGGATTTCTATAAGCTTTGCAACCAGTTCTTCGAGGGCAACCTCAAATTAGAGAGCATTAATGAAGGACTAATCACTCTCATTCCAAAAGTTCAGGCACCGTAAACAATTAATGAATACAGACCCATCACACTACTTAATTGTTGTCTCAAGGTAATTACTAAGCTCCTGGCCAACCGTTTACAAAGACTCGTGCTCAAAATTGTGCACCGCAACCAATATGGTTTCCTTAAAGGGCGCATGATCCAAGACTGCCTGGCACGGGCCTTCGAGTACATCTACCAGTGCCAATCTTCCAAAAAAGAAATTTTCCTATTAAAACTAGATTTTGCTAAAGCCTTCGACACCATTGATCATGATGCAATGATTGAGATCATGAGAAACATGGGCTTTAACGATAAATGGCTTGGTTGGATTAAATGCATCTTTGCCTCGGGGAAATCTGCTGTCCTCTGAATGGCGCATCGAAGACAATTTCATTGCAAATGTGGAGTCCGCCAAGGTGACCCTTTGTCCCCCCTAATCTTTGTCCTAGCCGCAGATTTATTACAAGCTGCTATTAATGATGCTTTTGCCAAAGACCTCATCAAGTTACCCTTCCCATGCGCTACACAAAAAGATTACTCGGTCATTCAATATGCGGACGACATGATTCTTGCAATGCCAGCTTGTCCTCTACAGGCTACAACTATCAAAAATATTCTTTCGGACTACGCCACCTCTATTGGACTCAAAATTAATTTCCATAAATCCACACTTGTCCCGATCAACTGTGATGAAGCACTCTATACCAACTTGGCGAATATTTTTGGATGTGTGGTGGGAAAGATGCATTTTACCTACCTAGGCCTTCCATTGGGGACTACTAAACCTACCATTCATGATCTCATGCCTTTGGTCTGTCGGCTAGAAAGAAGACTATCAGCAACACTTAATATGATCTCATATGGTGGCAAGTTATCACTACTCAACTCGGTCATTACCTCGCTCCTAATCTACGCCATGTGTACACTTAAACTCCTAGCTGGAATCGTTGAACTCCTTGACAAGATTCGCCGCAAATGTTTATGGACAAAGAAAACTGATCAAGGTGACAAGTGCACCTCACTTGCTGCTTGGGACATGGTTTGCAAACCAAAAAAATGTGGTGGTCTGGGAGTATTAAACCTGAAAACCCAGAATGAGGCCTTGCTTCTCAAGTTTCTTCATAAGTTCTACAACCACTGGGACCTGCCCTGGGTTGAGTTGATTTGGAACACCTACTACACATCCAAGATACCCCATGCTGCTGATCCTTGTGGCTCCTTCTGGTGGCGAGATATCTCAAAGCTCATGACCACTTATAGAGGAATCACGATGGTCAATGTGAATAATGGAGCAACCACTCTCTTCTGGAAAGATATGTGGCTGGGTGAGATCCTGGCCGAAACTCATCCACGTGCTTTCTCATTTGCTAAAGATGAAGACACCTCTGTTCGCGCGTTCCTAGGGGCCACCAGTTTGCAGTAAACGTTTCATCTGTCACTATCGGAGCAAGCCCATGCAGAGACCAGAAATCTGCAAAGCCTTACCTTGGACGTTCAGCTGGCTGGCCTATCAACACACGATGATTGGACATACGTTTGGGGATCCACCCACTTCGCAGCCAACAAATTCTATGAGTTTTTCTTCAGAGATGTCCAAGCTCACCCTGCCTACTCATGGCTATGGAAGTCCAAAACAACTACGAAGATCAAAGTTTTTGGCTGGTTACTACTCTCTGACAGGCTAAACACCAGAAATATGCTCAAACGACGTCACTTCAACATTGGTAACACGTTTGGCTGCCTGCTTTGCCCAACATGCATGGATGAAATGGTGGAGCACCTTTTCTTTGAATGCCCTTTTTGCTTAAATTGTTGGGCCAAGCTTGGAATGCAAGGATCTACTCAAGGGAATAGGCTGGATTGGGTGGAATCAGCCAAGACATCATGGAATAGACCATTATTTGTGGAAATCCTACTCCAATCTGCTTGGAGTATTTGGAAGGAAAGGAACAACAAGAACTTCAGAGGAATTACTCCATCCACAAGCTCTTGGCTCTCTAGACTTAAAGAAGACTTGTCCCTCCTCACCTATAGGGTGGGAGATAAGAATAAACCCTTCTTGCTTTCATACTTAGCAACATTGTAACTTAGCCCTTTACCCTCCCCCACCCCCCTCCACCCACAAAGTGGGATGGCCTTGTAACTTACAAACCATGTACAGTTGCTGATTCTTTAATTTAATTGCAGTAGGAGCCTCTCCTACTGTTTAAGCTGTTCAAAAAAAATTCTCCGAGTTCCTCTTCTATAGCAACGACATCCTCAGTGATCATCTCTTCCCATGCCCCCCGGTATCGTCTTCAGTGTCAGATCGACCAGCCTCTTCGCCTGCATACACACAACATGGTTGGCACGAAATGCATCTCTTCCCAGCATCACTTCCCTAGAAGTTGGCACCCCTCATCTGCGGCCATTTGTGTGCCTATTTTTCTAAAAGGGAAGACAGTCACACTTCCTAGCATGATAATTAGCAATCTTCAAATATAATAATAGAAAACATATGGACGAAATTAGTTCTTCATGTGATTCTATGGACAAAGTTGTGGCTACCTGAGTATGAAAACACGACGACACCCACAAAAGCTTGTGTCTAGGGAAGGTCCCACAGTCTAGCATATTCATTAACCCTGGTGAATTGAATGATTAAAAAATTTGTGTCCATATTCTTATTAAGTGCAACTAAACATCACAAACAAAAAGGTTAAATGGAATATTATAATCTAGCACTCAGTAAAATATATATGGTCATCAACTGTGCAAAAGTTAGTTCATTAGCATCCAGAAGAACAAAACAAGGGTATTTTCCTTTCTGATGAAGTCAAATACACACAAAAAAATAAACAACAAAATATGCTTGGTAGTGCCATTGATTTCATGAAACCAATAGTCAAGCAACTCCATGCAAGGTTGGCACATTGGGTACCATATGTAAGTGAGTGAAATGTGGATAAGTATGGCCTCACAGTACCATTGACTAAATCATTTCTCTTGGATCCTATCATTACTAGTAGAATGCCCGCTTGTTTGCCTCAGCTGCAAGTACAAAAGTATGCACACCATTAATGAACTGGGAGAGCATCGGTGATCGTACAACCATTGTTGGCTCATCTTCATTACGCAGCACCAAAAAGATCAAATTAATACAAGTTCATACATAAAGTTCATACAACACTTATTCTCATAAAACAACATACATATAACTCTCTAGCTAAAGCATTTAAATGCAACAACAAATGCGATCAAGATCGCAATTAAGGTAACAATTGATGCAACAACATAATGATACCAAGCCTCACTATCGATGGCATATTTTCTAATCTTTCTAATCTTCAAGCGCATTTTCTCCATCTCGATCTTGTGATCATCGACGGCGTCGGCAACATGCAAATCCAATTCCATCTTCTCCCCCTCAATTTTTTTTAATTTTTCTTTTAAATACTCGTTTTCTTATTCAACTAAATTTAACCTCTCGACAATAGGGTTGGTTGGAATTTGTGGTTCACATACCTCCTAGATAAAAATATCTATGTCAACTTGATGGGCATAATTTGCCATAAACATGAAATGCAACAAATAGTTATAAAAGAGAATATACCACATCTGAATCATAACCCGGACGAGGGTCGATGGGGACGGATATCAAAACCATGGCACTATATATAAGAAACAACGTACGGGTAAGATAATTATACAAGTAACTATATATCTATATCACATAAACATGATTCTTTTATATTAAAAAGATAAGAACAAGAGGCTCACTGGAAGGTGGAGCCGGCGACGGGTCGGTGCGGGCGATCGACGGTGGTTAGGACGGAGACGGGAAGGCACTAAGTAAACCACACCTACATATGCAAACTAAGAGTTATTTTGACCTCAAATTGCATGTAAATCAGATACTACCACATATAATTCCTCCCAAAATAAAACCCACAAATCACTATACTTATAGAGCATTGCAAGAGCTAATCTAGCAATGAGAGATGAAAGGACAAAGTTGCTAACCTTTGTGATCACTTGGATGGATGGGGTGACTGCAAATCTTCACAAATTTTGGCAAAAAATGGAGTGTGAGCTCGAGAGGAAGAGGAAGAACACAGAGGAGAGGAAAGGCGAAGAACAGAGTGCTCGGGATGGACGAAGGGGTTTATATAGGAAGACCTATAGTACCGGTTTGGTAGACGAACCAGGACTAAAGGTGCATTTCTAGTCCCGGTTCATGGCATGAACTGGTACTAGAGGTGCTGGTGGGGCCTCAGCCTGACAAAAGCCTGCCACCACCTAATGCGAGCCGCCCGCCTAGCCGTTGGAGCCGACACTAATGGTCACATTAGTGCCGGTTCAAATACAAACCGGGCCTAATGAGCTTCACATTAGGCCCTTTTTCTACTAGTGTCAGTAGATTTTTTAAAAAAAACCTATGTTCTGTAGGACTTGAACCCATGACAACTGGGTAAGGTATCGGAATCCAAAACAGCACACCATAAAATGATTTATGTATCAAAATACAGCCTAACTTATATATATCCGCACAGAATCGTGTGAAATATCTATATATAATAAGTGGATTTCAGAGAATACAAAAGTGAATCATCTGCAGGTAGACGACACCGTGGTCAATTGCCGATCTCCGTCGCGTGATCGGCAAGTCACATAAGACAAACCAGACGGGAAGGGAACGCTATGATCTAGCAACAAACAGTAGTCGATGCAATAGAAGGAAAGAAATCGCGTGATTGGAAAATGATCGGATGGGATCTTCAGTCTTTTCGCCCGACTCTACGTGAATATATACAATTTGAGGTGCATATTCTTTTCAGTCCAACGCCCTTAGCATGGTTTGTGAATAAGAACCCAACCAATTTACAGATAGATCCTTAAAAAAATAGCTAATTCATAAGCGGTCAAAGGAATGATGACATGGCATCCACATGGCGGGTTTTTCCTCTCGGGCCAGTTTTGGCCTTATTCGATCAAATTAACGAGTTTACGGACAATATTCTATCAGTTCCCGAGTTATAGGCTTAAAATGTGTAATCGGTTTGAGTTTATGGGCTGGTGGTACATTTCACTCTTTATTTGGACACTCATACCGAATCGCATAAACATTCCAAATGTATACCAATTCTCCCAAAGACCAGGACAAAGATTTGGTGCATGGTTCCATTTACATATTGGGCATCTCCTTGGCATGCTCCCAAAGGATTGCCTATGACTTGCTCTAGGCGACAATCGGTTCTAACATTCCTACTAGAACATAAAAGATGTTGCCACGCCCACCCATCTCAATGCAAGTATATTAAAATTATTTTCAAAACTGAATAGTATAAGTATCTAGCATTCAAATTACAATGCTTCATTACTAGTTGCAACTCTGTCATCGTGCCGGTTGCAGTACCGGGCGCCTCTGGTTGTAGTTGCTAAGGCTCTCCGCCATGTTAGGTTGCACCACTAAGTTCCTCTGGTTCCAACTTTTTCGTGTCGGTTGCAACACCGAGCCTCTCCAATTCTAGCCCTCCGTCGTGCCGGGTGCCTCACCAAACGCCTTTGGACACATACTTTGCAATCATTGGTGTCATGAGCTCAGCTGACCACAGTCAACGGGTTGGCACCAAGTTCTGCCTCCGCTCGTAACATGACCTCTTACTGCTTGCCACACAGGTGTTCGCCGTCCTTGAAGCACCGCACAGCCGACCGACCACTATGTAGAAGCCGGAAAAGGACACGACGCTCCATACAATTTTTCCATTGAAGTTGGCAGCATTCTCGAGCATTATGTTCCACCGAAGAGAATGCGAGAGCGAAGGACATGTTGTAGTTTTTCCTTGTCATACGGAAATGACACGACGATACATAACAGGAGCGGTGTACAGAAGTACTCCATGCGAATGCATTACTTCCAGGTCCAAATAGTAAAAAACATCAGAGGGAAAAAGGCTAGCCTTACACCATACTTTTGGTGCCCAATACAAACGAGCTAGTGAGCAAGGAACATTTGATTCAGAGTTCGTTCGAGTGGAAGGAAATGAATGATTTGGTGCATGTTCGATTGGAATGAAGAGAAATAATTAAAATTATAAATTTCACGATAGTCCATGCGGAAGGAAAATTTCCATCCGTCTCATTCGAAGGACGGAAAATAAACGATGCATTAGTCTTAGCGGAAGGAAAACACTGATGTTGCTACAAAATTTTGGCCCCCAAGCACACAAAAGTGAGCAAGGAAACCAATCCTCGGCCAAGGAATTAAATAAATACTAGGAAATTACACGTGCGTTGCAACGGGATACACGGTTAAAACACTATCGTGGCGGCAAAACTGTCATATCGTGGAAGTAACCGCTACCATAGCACTGTCAATGAATCGTCATGCAGAAAATCATTGGTTCTCGGCATATTCATTTAGTTCCATATGTTAATAACCCCATCTTTAAAATATTATATATGTATCATATCAAAATGTCCATGCATATAGTTATAACAAAATCCGAGAAACAATAGTATGTATACATTATTACAACAACCATTTTTTGTCCATAAATAATCCAGTTAGTCAATAATTACATTATGTGTTGCAGATCTAAATAAATATCGATAACTTTTGTAGTCAGGGTACAACGAGTGTGCACACAATTTCATTATATACTTCTAAAGCCTATTCAAGAAATGAGCAAAACTAAATTCTTTTGTATCTCGTATGTAAATCTCTCACGAACACTTCGCAGAAAAATCCATACAACGAAAATGTCTCGCTTTCAATTACTCCCATATCTCTCTCTCTCTCTCTCTCTCTCTCTCTCAAGTATTTATCTCCCATGAAATCTCTCTCTCTCCCTCTCTCTTGATAGTATTTGTCTCCCATGAAAATCTCTCTCCCTCTCTCGTGTGAAAGTATTTTCTCGCCCATGAAAATCTCTCTCTTTCTCTCTTTCTTAGTTACAACCGTGAAAATCTCGCTTTCCCTATACCCCAGTGCTCTCTCTCTCTCTCTCTCTCTCTCTCTCTCTCTCTCTCTCTCTCTCTCCCTCCCTCTGTGTGTGTGTGTGTGTGTGTGTGTGTGTCTTTGATGGAGACAATCGCATAGCCATGGCATTGTGTTGTCGTCATGGAGATCGCACAAGCTATAGATATGGATGCATGGTTGTATACACGAATACGAAACTAATTGCCATTAGAATGAAATGTTAGTAAAAAAATTCTACCATACTTGAATAAAATAAAAAGGAAGAATCAACTAATGGGTCATGATCTCAAAAATATAAACATGCACAGTTACTACGGGAGGTGCGCCAACGAAGAACATGTTGGGCATTAATGGTCCAACGACCCACAACGGCAAGAAGACGATGCTCGTGATGTGGTAACCATCGTAGAGGTAATTAAGGAGGGCATCCCAAAAATCTTCAAACCCTAGGCACCAAAGAAGTCGAGCGAGAGGCATAAAAGATCATATTCTCACGCTGGAAAAACGAAGGCATCGCTGTGCTCCAATACCACCTAGGCCCACTGCCAATACTATACTGGTTGTCGCTTGATCTACTGCGTGCTGCCATAAGAGAAGACCCAATGTGAGGGGATGAATAGGGTTTGCTCGGGGGACACGGTGTCATCGGTGAGATGGGAGAGAGAGGTAGAAGGAAGCAGTGGATGAGGTAATAAAAATAATCAAAACTTTAGGAGGTGGATGGATTTTGCGTGAATATTTACTGGCCATGTGTTTATTGTTTTACGATAGAATAGGTTGATTACATTAATTGATTGCCTTATGCGTCACAAAGGAGAGATTGACTGCCATCCACGAATTGGTTGTGTTACCAAAGAATTATTGGGTTTGTCCGAGTAAACCAGGAGAGGAGAAAAACCGGGGAGGGTGGAGAAAAATCGATGGAGGAATGTACTGGGAGGGATGGCCGAAGGGGTGAGACGTAAGACGGGAGTGGGAACCTTACATGTTTTAGGTAGTAGAGATTAATACTCCATACATCTGGTGTCACACCGCCGAACCAGCATGATGGAGAGGCAGTCTGAAATAACAGAGTTACATTAATCTATAGTCCTGGCATCCCCCAGCCTGACCACTACGGTGACGCGGAAAAAAAGGACATGACACAGCATACATTTGTCCATTGAAGTATGCGTCATTACTCCAACATAGATGTCCAATTGAAGAGGGTGCGAGAGAGAACGACATATTACAGCTTTTTCATGTCACAGAAAAAAGACCCGGTGGTGCAGCAGTAACTTGGCCTTCTAGAGGGAGGGAAGGGATGGAGAGAAGTACTCCGGGCGGGTTCGTTTCTTTCAGGCTAGAGAAAAGACGACATCACCCCATATGTTTGGCGCCCAACAGACACGAGCTTGTGAGCAAAGAAAAAATGAGTCCGGGTTAGTACGAGGGATAGGAATAAATAGTTCAGTTTCGGTCCGAGTGGAATGAAGAGGAAAAAAATTACATTCGTCTATGTGAAAGGGAAAAGTTTTCATCCGTCCGAATCGACCCTAATTCATAGGACGAGTTTATAAGTAAGAGGAGAAAACATTTGCACTGGCCCAAATAGAATGACTAAAAACGGCATGATGATGCAAAGACAATTTAAAAAAAGTTTTGGCGTCCCTCTGCGTGAGCACTATAGCGAAGCGGGAAAAAGGGGCATGACATTCCATACATTTGTTCATTGAAGTGTGTGGCATTACACCAACATAGATCTCTGGTCGAAGATGGTATGAGATAGAACGTCATATGGCAGCTTTTCATGTCATAGGAAAATGACCCTGCGGTGTATGACCAACTTGGCCCTATGGAGGGAGGGAAGTGGTGGAGAGAAGTACTCCGGGCAGATTTGTTTCTTTTTTTCAAGCTAGAGAAAAGACGACGTGGCCATATACTTTTGGCGCCCAACACACACAATCTTTTGAGCAAATAAATGATGAGTCGGAGCTAGAACAAGCGGTAGGAAATAAATGGTTTGGTGCCGGTCGGAGTGGAAGGAAGAGGAAAAATAAGGAAAAGAAAAATAAAAATCTTTATTTACACAAGTCCGTGTGGAAGGGGAAATTTGGAGGTCACACGAATTATGTGTAAGTAAGAGAGAAAAGATTTTGGTCGACTGAAATAGAATGAACCAAGGCAAAAGAAAAACGGCATCAAAATGCAAAAAAGACTTAAATCGCTCCGCGCTTCTAGCCCCCAACATGCACGAGTTAACAGCGACCTAGGGTTACAGGCTGCTGGGCCAAACCCGGCCAGAAGTACGTCACGACCGCTTTTTGCCTCGACAGGCCAGCATAGCTAGTGCTAGCTTTGCGTCGTCGGCAATACATGGTTGAACGTCTCGCTATTTAAGCCGCGAGGTGTCTACCGAAACAAGCGATGTGGTACTAAAATACTACTGGCACGCAGCGTCAACCGAGTGGTGCGCTCGTCTTCGGCCCACCGGTGGCAAAGCGCCCTGGTCTTCGCGTCTTCGGCCCACCGGCTAAGCTGGAACGGATGGATTTCGCATAACGAACACTGCGCGTGCGAGGTCTCCAACCAAGGAATCAACCGTACGCAACCACCCTAAAAAAAGTCGTACGCAACCAGGGAACCAGTTGAGCCAGCTACAGCTAATATACTCCACTTTGATAATTTGATGAAGTGGCATAATTATGACACGTACATAACCAAACTCGTAGTATGAAACTTCAAATTTTGCATCCAGCAACCAACAATCCACATGTACATACGATTCCTCTGCCTCCCGCCTGTCTGTCTAGTCTTCGTTGGCCTTAGAACCATGGGAGCATGGTGGATCTCGGTCCTTGTCCACGGGATGGCTCCATTTTTAGATGGTTCTTTTTGTTTTGTTCTGGTTTCTGTCCTACTAAGAAAGGCTAGAGCACCCGCAAAAAAAAAGGCTAGACGGTGGGCGCTCCTTGAACATGGAATAATTTTCTCATCGCCTAGCCCATTTCGATTGTCGGAAGGCGTGTGGACTGTGGAGGTCTCCGGCATATCTCATAGGATTCGTCCGATGATTTTCTTTGATGGATCTATTCCGGTTCGGCCTTCACTCCTTTTATCTTCGTGTTGGATCCTTTCGATCTACGCATCTTTTCAACGGTGGATTTTACTGTTCTGGTGCGCTGGTCCTATGGAGACTTAACACGATGACTTCTCGACTGTCTATTTCAGCAAGTTTGCCCAGCTTTGGCAAAGGAGGGGCAATAATAGTGGTGCGCCTTTGTCTCGCTTCAGTGATTGCAGTTGTCGCTTGGTCGTCTACAGACCTGGATGTAATTTTTATTATTTCTAGTGTTTGTGATACTACCATGATTTAAGATCAATAGATTGGAAGTTTTCCAGCAAAAAAAGAACAGCCACATGTAGCAACAATTTCAACCTATCAATCATATAGGTGAGCTTTTATTATCTTGTACTACTACACTACACAAGCTGCTTTCCTGAGAAACATCTAGATGATCTCTGTTAATGATCAGCCTTCAGTCATCTGCAAGATCATCATGTCTCATAGAACCCCGTCTCCCCCTTCTCACTCATCTCTCCCTCCCGTACCAAGCCACAACCGCCACCCCTCCTCCTCTCGTGGCAGTCCCGCCGTCGCCGGCACCACCTCAGTTCCCGGTGAGCGGAGATCGGTGGCGGTAAGGAAGGCCAGACGGCAGGGGCTTCACTTTTTGATGGTTCTATCCGTTTTATTAGGGTTTCTGCCCTGCTAAGGAAGACCAAAAGGCGTGGGCTCCTTGAACATAGAATAATTTTCTCCCGCCCTGGCCCGTTTTACTTGTCGAAGGCGTGTAGGACCAACTTGGCCCTATGGAGGGAGGGAAGGTGGAGAGAGAAGTACTCCGGGCGGATTCGTTTCTTTCAGGCTAGAGAAAAGACGATGCCACTGCATACTTTTGGTACCCAACACACACGATCTTGATCTTGTGAGCAAATAAAAAATGAGTCGGAGTTGGTCCGAGCGGAAGGAAATGAATGTAGCAACAATTTCAACCTATCAATCATATAGGTGAGCTTTTATTATCTTGTACTACTACACTACAATAGCTGCTTTCCTGAGGAACGTCTGGATGATCTCTGTTAATGATCCAACTCTCTAAACTATTCATATGGCCCACATAGTCTCAACGAACTATTCTTTACAGCATAAGGGTTTGTTTGTTGACCTTGGAACTTCTCTGATTCCAACTAACAACAACGATGAAATATTCAGTGAAACACACTGCAAGTCAAAATAAGTTCCAATACAATATAGTAAAAGTACAGTTTCGTGCTTACACCAAAATCCACAAAAGAAGGGAAAATTCTCTGTATTCCTCTTCTGTAGCAACGTCATCTTCAGTAATCATCTCTTCCCATGTCCCCGGGATGCGTCTTTCAGTGTCAGATCGATCAGCCTCTTCGTCTGTATACACACAACATGGTTGGCATGGAATTCATCTCTTCCCTGCATTACATCCCTAGAAGTTGGCGCCTCATCTGCGGCCATTTGTGTGCCTATTTTCCTGAAAGGGAATACATTCACACTTGCTAGCATGATAATTAGCGATCCTCAAATATCATAATAGAAAACATATGGACAAAATTAGTTCTTCACGTGAGTCTATGGACAGAGTTGTGGCTGCCTGAGCATGAAAACACGATTTAAGCCATAAAAGCTTGTGTCTAGGGAAAGTCCCACAGTCCAGCATATTCATCAACCCTTCTGAATTGAATGATTAACAATTTGTGTTTATATTCTTATTAAGTGCAACTAATTATCAAAAATCAAAAGGTTAAATGGAATATTATAATCTAGCACTTATTAAAATATATATTGTCATCAGCTGTGCAAAAGTTACTTCATCGATTAGCATCAAGAGGAACAAAAGAAAGGTCTTTCATTTCTGATGAAGTCAAATACACACCGAAAAAATCAACAACACAATACGCTTGGTAGTGCCATTGAGTTCATGAAACCAATGGTCAAGCACCTCCATACAAGGTTGGCACATTAGGTACCATATATAAGGGAGTGAAATGTGGATAAACATATCCTCACAGTACCATTGACTAAATTATTTCTCTTGGATCCTATCTTTACTAGTAAATGCTTGTGTGCTGCTACGTACTACAATGCATATAAATGCATCAAACAAATAATTAAGCTAGTCTCTATGGTTGAAGCTCATTTCTCCCACGTGTCTGAGCGTGTTCGGACATCAAAGGGGCGTCTAGTGGGCTCCCCAATATTCAACCGTCTCGATGATCCAGGTTCACCCAAATCTAGCCCAATGTGGGGGGGGGGGGGATGTGGTTGTCCGGATTATCCACCAATTTATTTCTAACATGCGTTCTGAACAAAAAAGACCCTACCCCTTGACAGAACCTTCCCTTTTCTTGTTGAACCCTCCCCTCACCGCTTGGTTTTCTGCCGTGGCGGGACATTTCTCGCTGGAGCCCTCTCCTTTAAAACTGGATGACGCCTGCCTCACCTTCGCCGTGCCGTCCTCTCTTCTTCACATTGTACTTCCCAATGGGCCGCGAAGGAGGAGTCCCCTGTCAACCGTTATGCTCTCCGCCCTGACCCCCTTCCCCCCTGTCCATGCCGATCCGCCAACGCCATCAAGGGCTAGGAGGCGTGCGTTGCCCATGACACCACCAAGCCAAGAACATAGATCTGTTGTCTTCCTAGCTATTGCCACTTTGTAAAGTTGAATGTGTGCATTACCACGAAACAAAAATATGATGTCCCTTCTTGGCCATGCACATTAGACACTACCTTGTGTTTTATTAACTCTTGAAGCAACAAATAAATGCATTTACCCTCCTATCTTAACCAAAAATTCGTATGACTTGAAGAAAAAAAAATGAACCGCTCACTCATGCAATTTGCTGCAAAGCCATCTCTAATGAAATGTAATTTGGCACATTTCTAAAAGTAGGAAATTTATTTTGCTCAGAGTCGTAACTAAACTGGCCAACCCCAACCCCCATCTCTCTCACTCACTCTTATCACAAAATTCACTACTAAGTGAGCCAGTGATCGACGCCGCCATGGCAGGCCAACTACAAGGGACAAGGGCGGCAACTGCCTTCCCTTCTTAGTGCTGGTACCACCTTTCCATCAAATCAAATTGAAGGTATTGACAAAACATTATGCACTTAGGACTTAGGAGTAATATAATTGGATCCACCCCCTCTCTTTCTATCTCATCTCTCTCAATTTAAATATATAACCATTTAAATAGTGACTCTCTCTCTCTAGATAGATAGATAGATAGATAGATAGATATAGATGACACTCAACATTAAATCTGCTGATCATAAGAAGAAAAATGAGTCTGTTGTAGTGAGTACTGACACAAAGGATTCCACTGAGGTCTCTCCGGATCTTCTAGGACAAAATCTTGTGATGCTTGATGATGATGTCGTATTTAGGAAGTCCAAAAGGACCACCTGGGCTGGTCATATTCTAGAGTGGTATAAGAATTTGTGGAATTTGAGGATTTGCCCCATATTCTATATGTTGTTAACATAGTACAATCGAATATGATCACATACACGAGCATACACTTACCCCTGTAAACGCAAACACCACACCCAACACTATGAGCTCCTTCGAAAGACTGAGATGGCACATCATCTTGAGATTGACGAAGTCACCATAGACGCCTTAGTAGTCGAGGGGAATGTCTCCTCTCACTGAATGCACATTGCCGGAAGGGCTCGGGTAAATCCAAAAAATCATGGGGTTCAACTATTTATTTGGGACTAAAACACACCACTAGTCCATAAACTCAAACGGATTGCATAGTTTAGGCCGACAACTGGGGAACTGATTAGATTTAGTCTGTAAACTCGTTAATTTGATCAAATAAGGCCCAGACCGGCTGTGCGGAAAAAATGACCACATCAATGCCATGTCATCATTTCTTTCACCCTCATAAATTAACTATTTTTTACCGGGATCTATTTGCAAATTGGTTTGGTTTTTTTCTCACAAACCATGCTAAAGGCGTGGGAGCGAAAAAATATTAAAAAAACATGGCATTGTGTGTGTGTGTGTGTGTGTATTCGATGGAGACAATGGCATTGTGTGTGTGTGTGTGTGTGTGTGTGTGTGTGTCTTCGATGGAGACAATGGCACATCCATGGCATTGTGTTGTCGTCATGGAGATCGCACAAGGCGTAGACGATGGCATTGTGTGTGTGTGTGTGTGTGTGTGTGTGTGTGTGTGTGTGTGTGTGTGTGTCTTCGATGGAGATAATGGCACAGCCATGGCATTGTGTTGTCGTCATGGATATCGCACAAGGTATAGATAGGATGCATGGTTGTATACACGAGTACGAAACTAATTACCATTAGAATGACATGTTAGTAAAAAAATTGCTACGGAGTACTTGAACAACATAAAAAGTAAGAATCAACTAATGGGTGGCAATCTCAAAAGTATCTGTTGGGAAATGTAGCATGGAAAACAAAAAAAATTCTGCGCTCACGCAATGATCTATCCATGGAGATGCATAGCAACGAGGGGAAGAGTTTCACAATGTTTCACAACGCGGTTGATGTAGTCGAACTTTCTTCGCGCTCCACCGATCGAGTACCGAACGTACGGCACCTCCGAGTTCTGCACACGTTTAGCTCGGTGACGTCCCTCGCCTTCTTGATCCAGCAACGTGTCGAGGTAGTAGACGAATTCCGTCAGCACGACGGCGTGGTGACGGTGATGGTGAAGTGATCCTCGCAGGGCTTCGCCTAAGCACCGAGAGAATTTGACAGGGGGTGTAAACTGTGGAGGGGGGCACCGCACACTACTAACAGTTGATGTTGTATGTTCTAGGCGCCCCTCTCCCCATATATATATATATATATATATATATATATATATATATATATATATATATATATATATATATATATATATATATATATATATATATATATAGGTGGGAGGAGGGAGGCAGCCAGAGGGCGCCCAAGCAGGATCCGAATCCTACTTGGGGTTTCCCAAGTGGCGCCCCCTTTCCTTTTTCACCGGAGAAGAAAGGGAAGGGGAAGAGAGAAAGCAAAGGGGGTCGGACCCCTTTTTCGTTCTCAATTGACCCACATGCCTTAGGGGGGCGCCCCACCCCTTGTGGGGTGGTGGGCTCCCCCCGGTACCATTTGGCCCATATCTTCCCCCCGGGTTTTCCGGTAAGCCCCCCCCCCCCCCCCCCCCGATACTCCGGTAAATACCCGATACACTCCGAAACACTTCTGGTGTCCGAATACTATCGTCCTATATATCAATATTTACCTCTCGACCATTTTGAGACTCCTCGTCATTTCCGTGATCTCATCCGGGACTCCGAACAACATTCGGTCACCAAATCACATAACTCATATAATACAAAATTGTCATCGAACGTTAAGCATGCGGACCCTGCGGGTTCGAGAACTATGTAGACATGACTGAGACACCTCTCTGGTCAATAACCAAAAGCGGAACCTAGATGCTTATATTCGCTCCTACATATTCCACGAAGATCTTTATCGGTCGAACCGTTATGACAACATACGTTATTCCCTTTGTCTATTGGCATGCTACTTGCCTGATATTCGATTGTCGGTTTTTCATACCTAGTTGAATCTCGTTACCGGCAAGTCTCTTTACTCGTTCCATAATACAGCATCCTGCAACTAACTCATTAGTCACTTTGCTTGCAAGGCTTCTTATGATGTGTATTACCGAGAGGGCCCGAAGATACCTCTCTGATATTTAGAGTGACAAATCCTAATCTCGATCTATGCTAACCCAACAAACACCTTCAGAGATACCTGTAGAGCATCTTTATAATTACCCAGTTACGTCGTGACGTTTGATCACATACAAGGTATTCCTCCGGTATCCGGGAGTTGCATAATCTCAAGGAATATGTATTTGACATGAAGAAAGCAATAGCAATAAAATTGAACGATCATAATGCTAAGCTAACGGATGGGTCTTGTCCAACACATCATTCTCCTAATGATGTGATCCCATTATCAAATAACAACACATGTCCATGGTTAGGAAACCTTAACCATCTTTGATCAACGAGCTAGTCTAGTAGAGGCTTACTAGGGGCACAGTATTTGTCTATGTATTCACACATGTATTTAAGTTTCCGATCAATACAATTCCAGCATGAAAAATAAACCTTTATCATGAATAAGAAATATAAAATAACAACTTTATTACTGCCTCCAGGGCATATTTCCTTCAGTCTCCCACCTGCATTAGAGTCAATAATCTAGTTCACATCGCCATGTGATTTAACACCAATAGTTCACATTGCCATGTGACCAACACCCAAAGGGTTTACTAGAGTCAATAATCTAGTTCACATCGCCATGTGATTAACACCCAAAGAATATTGGTGCGCGCCCCTCAGCGTCATTTGGAACAGATTGTCCGCCAGGACCCTTTCCAAAGATTATTTGTAAATCCTTGACCATATCAAGTATATCAGCACCAGTACGGAGGCCGGGCTTCTTCTGGTGATCTGCCTCACATCTGAAATTCTTGCCTTTTTTAAGGCATGTTTGGTCGAAAGAAATAGACGATGTCCCAGGTACACATTCTTCTTGCATTTGTCCAAATATATAATTTCAGTCTCATCAAAGTAGTGCGTGGATGCGTTGTATCCCTCGTTTGTCTGCCCTCAAAGGTTCTGAACAGCATGCCAATCATTGATGGTTACAAACTGCAATGCTAGTAGGTCAAATTCCTATTGTTTGTGCTCATCCCAAACACGTACACCTTTTTTATTCCATAGTTGTAAAAGTTCATCAACTAATGGCCTTGGGTACACATCAATGTAGTCGCCGGGTTGCTTAGGGCCTTGGATGAGTATTGATACGTCTCCGTTGTATCTATATTTTTTGATTATTCCATGCCAATATTATACAACTTTCATATACTTTTGGCAACTTTTTATACTATTTTTAGGACTAACATATTGATCCAGTGCCCAGTGCCATTTCCTTTTTTTTTGCATGTTTTTGGTTTTGCAGAATATCCATATCAAACGGAATCCAAACGGGATAAAAATGGACGGAGCTTATTTTTGGAATATTTGGAAAATTCCGGAAGAAAAATCCACGCGAGACGGTGCCCGAGGTGGCCATGAGGCAGGGGGGCGCGCTGCCCCCCTGGGCGCGCCCCTGACCCTCGTGGGCCACCCGTAAGGCGGTTGATGCTCTTCTTCGGCCGCAAGAAAGCTAATTTTTGGTAAAAAAATCAGGGCGAAGGTTTCGATCCAATCGGAGTTACGGATCTCCATATATACTGAAAACGGTGAAAGGGCAGCATGTAACGAGTAAAAGCAGAGAGAAACAGAGAGATAGATCCAATCTCGGAGGGGCTCTCGCCCCTCCCACGCCATGGAGGCCAAGGACCAGAGGGGAAACCCTTCTCCCATCTAGGGAGGAGTCCAAGGAAGAAGAAGACAAAGGGGCCCTCTCTCCCCGTCTGTTCCGGTGGCGCCGGAACGCCGCCGTGGCCATCGTCATCACCGCAATCTTCACTAACAACTTCACCACCATCATCACCAACTCTTCCCCCCTCTATGCAGTGGTGTAACCTCTCTCTTACCCGCTTTAATCTCTACTTAAACATGGTGCTCAACGCTATATATTATTTCCCAATGATGTATGGCTATCTTATAATGTTTGAGTAGATCTGTTTTGGCCTATGGACTATTTGATGATCAAGATTGGTTTGAGTTGCATGTTTCAATATTGGTGTTGTCCTATGGTGCTCTCCGTGTCGCGCAAGTGTGAGGGATTCCCGCTGTAGGGTTTGCAATATGTTCATGATTTGCTTATGGTGGGTGGTGTGAGTGACAGAAGCACAGAACCGAGTAAGTAGGTTGTTTGCGTATGGGATAAAGAGGACTTGATGCTTTAATGCTTTGGTTGGGTTTTACCTTAATGATCTTTAGTAGTTGCGGATGCTTGCTAGAGTTCCAATCATAAGTGCATATGATCCAAGTAGATAAAGTATGTTAGCTTATGCATCTCCCTCAAATAAAATTGCAATAATGATTACCGGTCTAGTTATCGATTGCCTAGGGACAAATAACTTTCTCGTGACAACAAGCTCTTTACTAAAACTAATTTAGTTGTGTCTTTGTCTAAACATCCCCTAGCTTTTACTTACGTGCTCTTTATTTTCATGCAAGCCTATCCAAAGACACCTACAAAGTACTTCTAGTTTCATACTTGTTCTAGGTAAAGCGAACGTTAAGCGCGCGTAGAGTTGTATCGGTGGTCGATAGAACTTGAGGAAATATTTGTTCTACCTTTAGCTCCTCGTTGGGTTCGATAATCTTACCCATCGAAAGAGGCTACAATTGATTCCCTATACTTGTGGGTTATCAAGACCTTTTTCTGGCGCCGTTGCCGGGGAGTCATAGCGTGGGGTGAATATTCTCGTGTGTGCTTGTTTGCTTTATCACTAAGTAATTTCTATTTGCTGTACTTAGTTGTTCTCTATCTTTAGTTATGGATATGGAACACGAAATACCAAAAAAATTAGGTGTACTTGCTGCTCATGGAGAAGGGGAACCTCCTAAAACCCTCGATGCTCAATATGTGAAAAATATTATGTACCACTTTGATAATCCTTGGAAAACCTCGTTCAATTTGGTAATGGGAGTAATGTTGGATCAACGTGAATACTTTAGGGATTACCGCTTGACACAAAAAGGGAAACTATTATGGGATCAAATTTATATATTGAAGTGGTATGCTCGGCAAGTATGCTTAAGTTATGATTATACTTGTTGCTCTAGGATGAAGGCCCCACACCTTCCCTTTTCATGCAAATTTAATGATAATAAAACCTTAGCTTCTTATGATAATGGTATATATGATTACTATGATGTGGAACAAATAGAAGAATTTGTTGCTTTTAAGGGTGCTTATGAAATTGAATCTTTGTTTGAAAAGTATGAAGCTTTTGATGATGATGTTTATAGGCCTGAAAATTTAGCTATCCTGAAATATTGCTATGATAATTATGAATATAATTCCCATATTAATGCGCTTACTAAGAAAGTCTCCGCTGTCCAAGAAGAGACTAATAATTTGCAGGAATCTATGGAAGAAGAAGTTGATGAAAATGTGAGCTCATTGGATGAAAAGATGAGGAGGAGAGCGAAGTACTAAATGATGAAGAGCGGATTGATCACCCGTGCCCACCTTCTAATGAGAGTTAATCTTCAACTCATACATTGTTTAATTTCCCTTCGTGCTTACGGAAGGATGATTGCTATGATGACTGTTATGATCCCTATGATTCTTTTGAAATATCCCTTTTGATGATGCTTGCTATATGCTTGTGGCCAAGATACCAATATGAATTATGCTTATGGAGATGAACTTGTTGTAGTTCCTTATGTTAAACATGAAATTGTTGCTATTGCACCCACGCATGATAGTCCTATTATCTTTTTGAATTCTCCCGACTACACTATATCGGAGAAGTTTGCACTTATTGAGGATTATATTGATGGGTTGCCTTTTACCATTGCACATCATAATTTTGATAGATATACTGCTCCTACTTGCAATTATTATGAGAGAGGAACTACATCTCCGCCTCTTTATGTTTCCAACACGATAGAATTGCAAAAAACTGCTTATACTATGCATTGGCCTTTACTTTGTGTGCATGAATTGTTCTTTTATTACATGCTGATACATAGGAAGAGAGTTAGACTCCATCATTTCTTGATATATGTTGCTTTGTGCTCACTACTAAATTACAAATCATTGCTAATTCAAATTGGCTTTGATATACCTTGGGATCCGGGTAGATCCATTACTTGAGCACTATATGCCTAGCTTAATGGCTTTAAAGAAAGCGCTGCCAGGGAGACAACCCGGAAGTTTTAGAGAGTCATTTATTTCTGTTGAGTTCTTTCATATAGTTTAAAAACAACAAAAATAAAGAGGGGAACCCAAAACTTTTTCAAAAAGGAAAGTGAAAGTGAGAGAGACAAGCATTGTTGAAGTGGGAGCTAGCCTTGAACTTTGTTCATGCTCACGGAAACTTTGTGAATCTTGATTACATAAAATTTTCAACAAAAATAATTATCCCCTTGTACAATTCCATTGTATTATAAAAATAATGTCCTAAGGTTTGCCTTTAGGATGTTTACAATGCTTGTTGGTTTGTACGGTGCAGGACAGAAACTTTGGCTGTAGTGAGAGATTTTTAGTTTTTTACTGGAACGTCAAATGGTTCTGATTCTTTCTGCACTGTCTTTCTATACAAATTTATTATTTTTCCTAATTTTGGCAGAAATTTTCAAGTATCATAAGTATGGTGAATGTTCAGATTGTTACAGACTGTTCTGTTTTAGACAGATTCTGTTTTTGATGCATAGTTTGCTTGTTTTAATGAAACTATCAATTTATATCAGTGGATTAAGCCATGAAAAATTTATATTACAGTAGACACAATGCAAAAAAAATATGAATTGGTTTGCAACAGTACATAGAGTAGTGATTTGCTTTATTATACTAACGGATCTTGCCGAGTTTTCTGTTGAAGTTTTGTGTGGATGAAGTGTTCGATGATCGAGAAGGTCTCGATGTGAGAAGAAGGAAGAGAGGCAAGAACTCAAGCTTGGGGATGCCCGAGGCACCCCAAGTAAATATTCAAGGAGACTCAATCGTATAAGCTTGGGGATGCCCCGGAAGGCATCCCTCTTTCTTCAACAAGTATCGGTATGTTTTCGGATTCGTTTCGTCCATGCGATATGTGCAATCTTGGAGCGTCTTTTGCATTTAGTTTTCTCTTTTATTTGATGCACCATGCTGGTATGAGATAGTCCTTGGTTGATTTATAGAATTCTCTATGCACCTCACTTATATTCTTTGAGTATGGCTTTATAGAATGCTTCATGTGCTTCACTTATATCATTTGAAGTTTGGATTGCATGTTTCTCTTTACGTAGACAACCGCCATTTGTAGAATGCTCTTTTGCTTTAATTATATTTGTTAGAGCGTGGTCATATCTTTTGTAGAAAGAATTAAACTCTCTTGCTTCACTTATATCCATTTAGAGAGATGACAGGAACTGGTCATTCACATGGTTAGTCATAAAATCCTACATAAACTTGTAGATCACTGAATATGATATGTTTGATTCCTTGCAATAGTTTTGCGATATAAAGATGGTGATATTAGAGTCATGATAGTGGGTAGTTGTGGATTAGTAGAAATACTTGCGTTGAGGTTTGTGATTCCCGTAGCATGCACGTATGGTGAACCGTTATGTGATGAAGTCGGAGCATGGTTTATTTATTGACTGTCTTCCTTATGAGTGGCGGTCGGGGACGAGCGATGGTCTTTTCCTACCAATCTATCCCCCTAGGAGCATGCACGTAGTACTTTGTTTCGATAGCTAATAGACTTTGCAATAAGTATGTGAGTTATTTATGACTAATGTTGAGTCCATGGATTATACGCACTCTCACCCTTCCATCATTGCTAGCCTCTTGATGCCGTGCATTGCCCTTTCTCACCTCGAGAGTTGGTGCAAACTTCGCCGGTGCATCCAAACCCCGTGATACGATACACTCTATCACACATAAACCTCCTTATATCTTCCTCAAAACAGCCACCGTACCTACCTATTATGGCATTTCCATAGCCTTTCCGAGATATATTGCCATGCAACTTCCATCATCATTATATACATGACTTGAGCATTTATTGTCATATTGCTTTGCATGATCGTAAGATAGCTAGCATGATGTTTTCATGGCTTGTCCGTTTGCCGGAGTCATTCATATAGAGTGATATCTTTGTTCTAGTATCGAGTTGTAATATCGAGTTGTAAGTAAATAAAAGTGTGATGATCATCATTATTAGAACATTGCCCCAGTGAGGAAAGGATGATGGAGACTATGATTTCCCCACAAGTCGGGATGAGACTCCGGACGAAAAAAAAGTGAAAGGCCAAAAAAAGGAGAAGGCCCAAAAAAATGATAGAAAAAAGAGAGAAGGGGCAATGTTACTATCCTTTTACCACACTTGTGCTTCAAAGTAGCACCTTGTTCTTCATATAGAGAGTCTCTTGAGTTATCACTTTCATATACTAGTGGGAATTTTCATTATAGAACTTGGCTTGTATATTCCAACGATGGGCTTCCTCAAATGCCCTAGGTCTTCATGAGCAAGCAAGTTGGATGCACACCCACTTAGTTTTGAGTTTGAGCTTTCATACACTTATAGCTCTTAGTGCATCCGTTGCATGGCAATCCCTACTCCTCGCATTGACATCAATTGATGGGCATCTCCATAGCCCATTGATTAGCAGCGTTGATGTGAGACTTTCTCCTTTTTTGTCTTCTCCACACAACCTCCACCATCATATTCTATTCCATCTATAGTGCTATGTCCATGGCTCACGCTCATGTATTGCGTGAAAGTTGAAAAGGTTTGAGAACGTCAAAAAAATGAAACAATTGCTTAGCTTGTCATCGGGGTTGTGCATGATGTGAATATTTTGTGTAGTGAAGATGGAGCATAGCCAGACTATATGATTTTGTAGGGATAACTTTCTTTGGCCTTGTTATTTTGAAAAGACATGATTGCTTTATTAGTAGGCTCGAAGTATTATTGTTTTTATGACAAATGATAGACTAATGCTTTGAATCACTCGTGTCTTAATATTCATGCCATGATTAGATACATGATAAAGATTATGCTAGGTAGCATTCCGCATCATAAATTATCTTTTTTATCATTTACCTACTCGAGGACGAGCAGGAATTAAGCTTGGGGATGCTGATACGTCTCCGTCGTATCTATAATTTTTTATTGTTCCATGCCAATATTATACAAATTTCATATACTTTTGGCAAATTTTTATACTATTTTTGGGACTAACATATTGATCCAGTGCCCAGTGCCAGTTCCAGTTTGTTGCATGTTTTTGGTTTCACAGAAATCCATATCAAACGGAATCCAAACGGGATAAAAACGGACGGACCTTATTTTTGGAATATTTGGAAAATTCTGGAAGAAAAATCCATGCGAGAGGGTGCCCGAGGTGGCCACGAGGCAGGGGGGCGCGCCTGCCCCCCTGGGCGTGCCCCTGAACCTCGTGGGCCACCCGTAAGGCAGTTGATGCCCTTCTTCGGCCGCAAGAAAGCTAATTTTTGGTAAAAAATCACGGCGAAGGTTTCGATCCAATCGGAGTTACGGATCTCCATATATACTCTGAAAGCGGTGAAAGGGCAGCATGTAACGAAAACAGAGAGAAATAGAGATAGATCCAATCTCGGAGGGGCTCTCGCCCCTCCCACGCCATGGAGGCCAAGGACCAGAGGGGAAACCCTTCTCCCATCTAGGTAGGAGGTCAAGGAAGAAGAAGACGAAGAGGCCCTCTCTCCCCGTCTCTTCTGGTGGCTCCAGAACGCCGCCGTGGCCATCATCATCACCGCAATCTTCACCAACAACTTCACCACCATCATCACCAACTCTTCCCCCCTCTTTGCAGCGATGTAACCTCTCTCTTACCCGCTGTAATCTCTACTTAAACATGGTGCTCAACGCTATATATTATTTCCCAATGATGATGGCTATCTTATAATGTTTGAGTAGATCTGTTTTGTCCTATGGACTATTTGATGATCAAGATTGGTTTGAGTTGCATGTTTTATTATTGGTGCTGTCCTATGGTGCTCTTAGGTGTCGGCATAGCGTGAGGGATTCCCGCTGTAGGGTTTGCAATATGTTCATGATTTGCTTATGGTGGGTGGCGTGAGTGACAGAAGCACAGACCCGAGTAAGTAGGTTGTTTGCGTATGGGATAAAGAGGACTTGATGCTTTAATGCTATGGTTGGCTTTTACCTTAATGATCTTTAGTAGTTGCGGATGCTTGCTAGAGTTCCAATCATAAGTGCAAATGATCCAAGTAGAGAAAGTATGTTAGCTTATGCCTCTCCCTCAAATAAAATTGCAATAATGATTACCGGTCTAGTTATCGATTGCCTAGGGACAAATAACTTTCTCGTGACAACAAGCTCTTTACTAAAACTAATTTAGATGTGTCTTTATCTAAACAGCCCCTAGCTTTTATTTACACGCTCTTTATTTTCTTTCAAGCCTATCCAAAAACACCTACAAAGTACTTCTAGTTTCATACTTGTTCTAGGTAAATCGAACGTTAAGCGTGTGTAGAGTTGTATCGGTGGTCGATAGAACTTGAGGGAATATTTGTTCTACCTTTAGCTCCTCTTTGGGTTCGACACTCTTACTTATTGAAAGAGCTACAATTGATCCCCTATACTTTTGGGTTATCAAGTACTGGCATCATAATGAACTTCTGCTTCATGCACAACCAAGGAGGAAGGTTATAGATACATATAGTCATGGGCCAGGTGTTATGATTGCTGCTCTGCTCCCCTAAAGCATTTGTTGTTGCATTGAAATGTTTTACATAGTTTCAATGTATGGTTTATTTAGATGCTCTAGAGAGCTATATATATGTTGTTCAATGAGTACTATATATGTATGAACTTTATTTATTTATTTTTTCAGTAATAACATTTGATCACTACTGTACTTTGGTTTTAATGAGATGATGAACTTCTATTAATTTGGTCACTTTTGTATTCATGATGTTCTTACTTGTATGATTTAGAAAGATACTTATGTAATTTCTTACTTTATTATTGTTTGTTATTATACAGTGCGATGGTTATTGTATCCGCTTCCGTCGGCCCTACATACATCTATGATTCGGATGTGGTTTATATTATCTTTTATAAACTATTTCGTTCATTTAGTGTTTATGACAATTAAGCCGACCAGCGTGACAAAGATGTTTTTATCTAGGAGGTATGTGAACCGGAAATTCCAACCGACCCTATTGTCGAGATGTTAAATTTAGTTGAAGAAGAAAACAAATACCTGAAGAAAAATTGAAAATAATTGAGGAGGAGAAGACGAGATTGGAGTTGCATGTTGTGGATGTCGTCGATGATCAAAAGATCGAGATGGATGCAATGCGCTTGGAAATTAGAAAGATTAGAAAATATGCCATTCATACTGAGGCTTGGTATCATTATGCCGTTGGATCAATTGTTACCTTAGTTGCGATTATGATCACATTTGTTGTTGCATTGAAATATTTTACATAGTTTCAATGTATGGTTTAATTAGATGCTCTAGAGAGCTATATATATGTTGTTCAATGAGAACTATATATTTATGAACTTTATGTATTTATTTTTTCAGTAATAACATTTGATCACTACTGTACTTTGGTCTTAATGTGATGATTAACTTCTATTAATTTGGTCACTTCTGTATTCATGATGTTTTGTAATGGTTTTTGACACACTTAATTATATATAATGCAAGCAGATGAACCAACAATAGATGTACGGTGACAGACGCACCTCCGAGTACATTAATGGCGTGCATAATTTTCTTGAAGTGGCTAAGGCAAACAGGCAGAATGGCTTTATGTGTTGTCCATGACCTATATGTGGGAATACGAAGTCTTACTATGACCGGAAAATCCTTCACACCCACCTTATTTATAAGGGTTTCATGCCACACTATAATGTTTGGACCAAGCACGGAGAAAGAGGGGTTATGATGGAAGACAACGAAGAAGAATAGGATGATGGCAACGATGTGCCTCCTGAATACGGTGAAGCTACAATGGGGGAAGCTGAAGATCAAGAGGAATCAGACGATGTGCCCGATGATGATCTTCGTCGGGTCATTGTTGATGCAAAGAGACAATGCGAAAGTGAAAAGTAGAAGTTGAAGTTCGATCGCATGTTAGAGGATCACAAAAAAGGTTTGTACCCCAATTGCGAACATGGCAACACAAAGCTCGGTACCACACTGGAATTGCTGCAGTGGAAGGCAGAGAATGGTGTAGCTGACAAAGGATTTGAGAAGCTACTGAAAATATTGAAGAAGAAGCTTCCAAAGGATAACGAATTGCCCGACAGTATGTATGCAGCAAAGAAGGTTGTATGCCCTCTAGGATTGGAGGTGCAGAAGATACATGCATGCCCTAATGACCGCATCCTCTGTCGCGGTGCGTATGAGGATTTGAACGCATGGCTGGTATGCGGTGCATTGCGGTATAAGATCAGTCGAGATGACCCTGGTGATGTTGACGATGAGCGCCCCAGGAAGAGGGTTCCTGCCAAGGTTATGTGGTATGGTCCTATAATACCACAGTTGAAACGTCTGTTCAGAAACAAAGAGCATGTCAAGTTGATGGGATGGCACAAAGAGGACCGTAAGAAAGACGGGAAGTTGAGAGCACCCGCTGAAGGGTCGTAGTGGAAAAAAATCAAAAGAAAGTGGGGGGACTTTGCAGGTGACGCAAGGAACGTATGGTTTGGTTTAAGCGCGGATGTCATTAATCCTTTTGGGGAGCAGAGCAACAACCATAGCACCTGGCCCGTGACTCTATGTATCTATAACCTTCCTCCTTGGCTGTGCATGAAGCGGAAGTTCATTATGATGCCAGTTCTCATGCAAGGCCCTAAGCAACCTGGCAACGACATTGATGTGTACATAAGGCCATTAGTAGAAGAACTTTTACAGTCGTGGAATGGAAATTATGTACGTGTGTGGGATGAGCACAAACAGTAGGAATTTGACCTACATGCGTTGCTGTTTGTAACCATCAATGATTGGCCTACTCTCAGTAACCTTTCAGGACAGACAACAAAGGGATTCCATGCATGCACACGCACTGTTTAGATGACACCAAAAGTATATATTTGGACAAATGCAGGAAGAATGTGTACCTGGGGCATTGTCGATTTCTTCCGACCAACCATCAATGTTGAAAGAAAGGCAAGCATTTCAAAGGCGAGGCAGATCACTGGAAGAAGCCCGCCGTCCGTACTGGTGATCACATACTTGCTATGGTCAATGATTTACAAGTAATCTTTGGAAAGGGTCCCTGCGAACTATCTGTTCCGAATGACGCTGAGGGATGCACACCCATGTGGAAGAGTAAATCTATATTTTGGGACCTACCCTATTGGAAAGACCTAGAGGTCCGCTCCGCAATCAACGTGATGCACGTGACGAAGAATCTTTGCGTGAACGTGCTAGGCTTCTTGGGCGTGTATAGGAAGACAAAAGATACACCGGAGGCACCGGAGGACCGGCAACATGTGCACGAAAAAGACGGCATGCCTCCAAAGCAGTATGAAGGTCCTGCCAGCTACGTTCATACCAATGAAGAGAAGGAAATCTTCTTTGAATGCCTGCTCAGTATGAAGGTCCCGTCTGGCTTCTCGTCCAATATAAATGGAATAATAAATATCCCAGAGAAAAAGTTCCAGAACCTAAAGTCTCATGATTGCCACGTGATTATGATGCAACTGCTTCCGGTTGCATTGAGGGGACCTCTACCGGAAAACGTTCGATTAGCCATTGTGAAGCTATGTGCATTCCTCAATGCAATCTCTCAGAAGGGGATCGATCCAGAAATCCTACCAAGGTTAAGGAGTGATGTGGTGCAATGTCTAATTAGTTTTGAGATGGTGTTCCCACCATCCTTCTTCAATATCATGACACACGTCCTACTTCATTTGTCGTGAGTTTGTCATTACGGGCCCTGTATTTCTACACAATATGTTCCCCTTTGAGAGGTTCATGGTAGTCTTAAAGAAATATGTTCGTAACCACACTAGGCTAGAAGGAAGCATCTCCATGGTCCATCAAACAAAGGAAGTCATTGGGTTTTGTGTTGACTTCATTCCTGACCTTAAGAAGATTGGTCTCCCTCAATCGCGGTATGAGGGGAGATTGACTGGAAAAGGCGCACTAGGAGCGGACTCAATAATATGTAGGGACGGGCATTCTTGGTCTCAAGCACACTACACAGTTCTACAGAATTCTACCTTGGTGACCCCGTATGTCGATGAACACAAGAATATTCTGCGCTCCAAACACCCGGAGCAGTGTGACGACTGGATTACATGTGAACACATCAGGACTTTCGGCAGTTGGTTGCAAACACATCTCATGGGAGACAACACTGTTTCTGATGAGCTGTACTCGTTGGCCAGGGGACCATCTTTGACTGTATTGACTTACAAAGGGTACGAGATAAATGGGAATACATTTTACACGATCACCCAAGATCAAAAGAGCACCAACCAAAACAGCGGTGTCCGCTTTTGATGGAGCAACCAAGAGGGGAAAGGACATATATTATGGTTACATACTTTGGACATATGGGAACTTGACTATGGACATGATTTTAAGTTCCCATTGTTTCAGTGCAAATGGGTAAATCTGTCAGGAGGCGGGGTACAGGTAGACCCACAGTACGGAATGACAACAGTGGATCTGAACAATCTTGGGTACACAGATGAACCATTCTTCCTACCCAATGATGTGGCGCAGGTTTTCTATGTGAAGGACATGTCTACCAAACCAAGAAAAAGAAAAGATAAGGAAGCGAATACATCATACGATGAGCCAAAGCGACACATAGTTCTTTCAGGAAAAAGGGACATCGTGGGATTGGAGGGCAAGACAGACATGTCTGAAGATTATGAAAAGTTTCATGAAATTCCTCCCTTCAAAGTCAAGGCTGACCCAAGCACCCTGTTAATGATGAAGATTATCCATGGTTACAGCGCAATAAGCAAAGGGCACAAGCTAAGAAAACGTGAAGACTTTCTCTCCACAACTATTATGATGATGCCTTTGATCTAGAATATCACTGCAGTTACATCTGAAGAAATGAAATGCCTTTTATAGCAGATGAGTTTTCGTATGAAACCCTGATAGTTCGAAAGAGATTGTCCGTTTTGTACACGAAGTGCATCCAGTTTTTGCAGTAACCCTCTCAACTTTTTATAACATGCTATGTGGGTGAAATGATGATACCATGCCAACTTTCAACCTTTTCACAGTTCATTTGAAGTGCTTTTCAATTTCAGGGTCATTTAGCTCAAAGAATGAACTAATAGCTAAAAGAATGAACTAGAAAACTTTTATGATAATTCTAATAGCAAAAATAATGGACTAAAAATAATCTATTAAAATATTCTCTTATGATCAACTAAAACAAAACTATAATACTCTTCAATAGCAAAAAGAATCATCTAAAAGCTTTTATAAAACTCTAATAGCAAAAGGAATCAACTAAAAGATTTTATTAACCTCTAGTATTTTTGAAACTAAATTTTTTTAAAATTTATGCAACTTAAATTATCAAAGTACTTTTTGATCAAAACATTAATAGCAAAAAGAATTTTCATAAATAATTTTATTGTTAGAAACTTTAATAGCAAAAAGAATTATCATAAAGAATTTTTTGTTAGAATCTAAAATAACAAAATCTGTTTTTGAATATAATGATAGAACACAGTAATATTAAATAGCAGGAATAAGAATCACTCAAAACCTATATTTATAGTAAAGTTATTCACAAACTAGTGATTCACACAAATTTCAAAAAATTCAACTTTAAACTATTCAAATTTGAGAACTAATGGCACTAACAGAAAGTGTACACTTTTTGTGATGAAACAACAAAAAGAATTAAAAAAATAAAGCAAAAAAAAATGCAAAAAACAAAAAAATACTGGAAAAAATAAAAACAATGCCGCCTACTGGGCTACTACGGCCTGAATACGACTAGAAACCCAATCAGCCAGGTGGGCTAGGATTCAGGCCCACAGAAGGCCTAGTAGGCCCACAGGCATCTACAAAGAGGTTAGGCCCGTAAGCCTGCTTTAGAGCTCGAAGGCTAAGGAGCACCGTGCCTTTTAAATAGGTGCGGTTCTCTCTCAGCTAGCGACGTGGGACTAAACTCCTACCACCATGCCGTTGCGTAAGCCCATTGGTCCTGGCTGATGGCATGAACCGGGACCAATGCCAGCCTTTTGTCCCGGTTCGTGCCACCAACCGGGACCAATGCCACCCTTTGGTCCCGGTTCGTGCCTCCAACCAGGACTAAAGGTCTCTGCTTCCCGCCCTTTGGGCTGTCGAAAAGAGACCTTTGGTCCCGGTTGGTGGCACGAACCGAGACCAAAGGGGGGTATTGGTCGCGGTTTGTGGCACAAACCGGACTAAAGGCATTGCTATATAAGAAACACTTAGCAAAAATTCACAATTTCATCGCCAGTTCCCCCCGACGACGCCGAGCTCATAGATGCCGCCAGGCTGCCCCGACGCCGTCCGCCGCCCATGCTGTCGCCGTCACCATCGCCCGTGCCCGTCGTTGCCGTCGCCGTTGTCTTCCCGAGCCCGCGCCTGCTGCCCGCCCCTGGCCGCCTTGCCGCGCCGCGCCCTGCCCGCCCGCCCCACCGTCATTGTCTCCACTACGTGCCCGTCGTCGCCATCGTCGTTGCCGTCCCCAAGCCCGCGCCCTGCTACCCGCCCCCCTTCAGCCCGCCTCACCGTCGCCATCGCCGTGCCATCGCTGCCCCCGCCGTCTCCCTCGCCGACCGCCCCCGCTGTGAGCCGCTACCGCCCCGGCTCTGTGCATAGTTTTTTTATATATGTCGATTTTTTAGTTCATATGTGCATTAATGTTTTTGTTCATTGCATTTTTTGTTCATATATGTATTTTTTTCATAGCATTTTTTTCATGTATATATGTATGTGTCTATGTATGTATAGATGGATAGCATTTTTTTTCCATGTATGTATGACGTTATCGATATACCCCCTCCCCGTTAACTTCGACATGAGGGGGGGGGGTCGATATACCCCCTCCCCGATAACATTTTTTTCTAAGTTACGAAGGTAAAAAGTTCACCCCCTCTCGATATACCAGGCGACCAACTCTCGAGGCCACCCAAACCCTAGAAAAAAAAGTGTTGTGGATCTCCTACTCCCTCCCGCCCCTACCTGACAAACTCTCGAGGCCACCCAAATCCCTAGAAGAAAACTCCGGTAACTTCAACATGAGGGGGGATGTCGATCAACCCCCTCTGGCCCGAACAAGTCTCTGTATCATTTTATATCGTGGTGGACATATATAAAAGTTTGATCATATGTCAAAGTTTGAATTTTGACATATACAACATTTGATCAGATATCAAAGTTTGATCATATGCCAAAGTTTGAATTTTGACATATGCAACATTTGATTATATGTCAAAGTTTGATCATGTGTCAAAGATTTACCAAGAATGCCCACATTATGGATGTGCACAAGTTAGCCAGAAGTAGCAGGCGTATTGAAGAAATCCATGGCTTCATCATTAACCGGAAGTAACAGGCGTATGGTGCTACGAAGCTCTTCAAAGTTGTTTGGAACGGAGTTCCGGATAGATTAATTCGCTTTTTGGTACGAATTTCAGCAAAGGCCTTCCAAATAGCGATATTCAAAATACGCTTGCTAAACTTAGTACCAAAAAGATAATTATACTATCCGAACTCCGTTCCAAAACAACTTTGGAGAGCTTCGTACCATTATGCGCCTTTTACTTCCGGCTAATGATGAAGCCATGGTTTTCTTGAATCCTTTAACACTAGACAACGTGACATATAGAAGGGTAGATGAGATCAGGAAAAATATGGACCATTTTGTGCACATCCAGAATGGCGTCATTTTATTAAATCCCTTAAAGGTTAAGAGAATTCCTTGTTTGACATGCATGAGAGAGGCGGTCCGGACGTCGAACATTCATGAGAGAGGCGGTCCGGTCCGGTCGCCGGACATGTCATGTGATAGGTAGTATTTTTTTTGTTCATAGAAAACTCCGGTAACTCTTCAACATGAGAGGGGACGTCGATCAACCCACTCTCGCCCGACCAAACCCTAGAAGCGTCGAGGCCACCCAAACCCTGTAAGCATTGCCGAGGCCACCCGAAACCCTAGAAGCATCAAGGCCACCCAAATTTACCAAGTTAAAAGAGCGTTGTCGAGCCACCCCAAACCTTAGAAGCGTTGTCGAGGCCACCCCAAACCGTGGAAGCGTCGAGGCTACTAATATGATTCCTTATTGGGATTATCTAGCTAGGTCTATGTTTGCCACTAATATATCCATCTCTCATGTTTGTATATTAATTGCCATGTTGTAATATTTGCAGAAACTATGGACCAAAGAGACTTGGAAAAAGAACAGTTGTTGGGGGATATAATCTTCAGTGGAGGCGATATCTTGTCGTTTCTCAACGACACTGATGGTCTGGAAGGAGAGGATGACGGCTCCGGTGATCGATTAATGGAGGAGGAAGGACATGATCATGACGGCTCTGGTGACCGAATGGCAGAGGAAGAAGGAGACCATGATGATGGCTCCGGTGACCGAACGGAGGAGGGAGCTGTTGCAAAATTCGGCGAGGTATAAATATTAATTAAGCCTGTGCTGACTAATTGATGCATTAGTTGTTTTGGTATGTACATATATTAACGTTTCTTTATTCTTTTATAGCCCTCCGGATCGAGCCAAACTTCCGTAACAAGACGAGGCCCGAAGAAAAGGTTGCGCCAGGATGAAAGGTTCATGATCACAACAATCGCAAACAATGGCCTACCGATTGAACCCAAGCGGACCAAGGACGCATTTTCTGCTCAGTGCGGAGCTATTGTTAGGGACACCATCCCGATCAGCATGCATCCAGCAATGTATACGCCTAAGGACGACGACCCTGAAGTTTCTTATGTCACTGATAGACAGAAAGATGATCCTTGGACCTCGCTGATGGCAAATTTCACCCTACCGCTAGAGGAGGATCCGAATAAGCCAGTTATAGAGCCACAGGTCAAGGCATGTGCTCTTAAGAAGATGGCAGATCTATTCAGGAGGTGTAAGAAAGACTTGAAATCAAAGTTTTTCGACAAAGGGAAGACTCCAGAATTCACCAACCAATTTGAGAAGCTAAGAGATCACTGGCCCGCATTTGTGGCCTACAAGACATCTGACAAGAGCAAGAAAATGTCAGAGACAAACAAGAACAATGATGCAAAGAAGCAGTATAACCATCACACGGGGTCAGGTGGCTACCTCAAAGCCCGGCCGTTGTGGGACAGAGCTGAGATTGACCTGATTGCTAAAGGGGTCGAACCAGAGACATTGAACTGGCCAGACCGTTCAAGGACTTGGTTCTTCAGGGTTGGGAGAACTTTGGACCCTGAAACAGGAAAGTGCTGTTGCACGGATGAGCAACTTGCAAAACCAGGAAGTATACACCGCAGCATGGGAAGGGGTGTTTCATTCCTGACAGAGAGAAGGATGAGCTGACTGAGGCCCTCGAGAATCCTGAGCACCCTGGACG
This sequence comes from Aegilops bicornis, assembly GCA_021605145.1. Taxonomy (NCBI): domain Eukaryota; kingdom Viridiplantae; phylum Streptophyta; class Magnoliopsida; order Poales; family Poaceae; genus Aegilops; species Aegilops bicornis. The sequence continues at coordinate 867,791,266 of CM038675.1, read as the reverse complement.
AACACGAGGAACCACTACTAGGGAAATGCTAGCAGCAGCGCGGGTTTTAGGTGTATCAGTAGCACGAGCAGGCGCGCTACTAATAAGGCGCTACAGCTATTGCTTAGCAGTAGCGCGTTCCCGCACGTGCTACTGCTAGGACAAATAGCTGCAGCGTTTGTTCAATCCCACGCTACTGCTAATGTAACTACTAGCAGCGTGTTTTCTCTCCATCGCTACTAGTGATCAGAGCTCTTGCCGGACTCCGAAGAGGTGCGCTTGCCGGAGTGGGCATCAGAGCTCTTGCCGGACTTGGTCTTCTTCTTCCGCCCGGGAGCTTCAGCGGCAAGTGATTTGCTATCTGTCGCGGCTGCTGCTTCCCGGTAAATCTTGTCGGCGCAGATAAGAGCATCTTTCTTGTCGCCATGAACAGAAATGACGCTTATCGGGCCGGGCATCTTGAGCAAGTTGTATGCATAATGAGAGGCTGCCATGAACTTAGCGAGTGCTGGACGGCCAAGTATCCCATTATAGGGCAATGGGAAATCAGCGACGTCGAACGTGACCCTCTCAGTCCTGAAGTTTAGCTCGCTGCCAAATGTTACCGGCAACGTGATCTTCCCTTTCGGCTTGCTCCTTCCTGGGTTGATTCCTTGGAACGTGCCAGTCTCTTCGAGCTCGCTGTCAGGGATTTGAAGCTTCTGGAGCACTGCGGAGGAGATCAGGTTTAAGCCGGCCCCGCCGTCAACTAGCATCTTGGTGACCTTGAGGTTGCGGATAGTTGGCGAGACCAACATCGGCAAGCACCCGACCGCAGTTATGCGATCAGGGTGGTCCTCAATATCAAAGATGATAGGCGTGCTGGACCACTTCAGAGGCTTGCGCGACTCTACGGATGGTTCTGCTGCATTAACCTCTCGCATCCACTGCTTGAGTTGGCGGTGCGAGGTATGCAGAGAAGCACCACCGTCAACGCAGAGGACCTCTGTCGCTTTCTGAAACTCCTGCTCATCAGCTTCGTCATCCTCCATATCTTCATCGTCATCATCCTCTTCATCCTTGTCGCGGCCGCGGGGAGGTCTGTCTCCTTGCCGCTGCTTGGCCTTGCCGCGGCGTCCTCCCCGGCCGGGTCGTTTCTTGCCAGCTCCCCCAGCACCTTCCAGGGCCTTCTCCTTGTCGCGCCGCTCGTACTCAGCCTTCTGCAGTTCAACAAGCTGCTCGACCTTCTTGCAACTCTGGAGATCATGGCCCTTGGTGCGGTGAATCTTGCAGTATTGTTTGTTGGAGCTGTCCTGCTTATCGGCGGCCGCCACAGGCTGGCGGTCGGTGTCAGCGGCAACCTCCTTGCCGGAGCCACCAACCTTGGCCTTGGCGCCACCTCCGTTGCCGGACTGCTCGACAACTAATACCTCTTTGTTCTTCTTCTTTCTGTTGTTCCGCCGCCGGCTCTTCCTTGCCGGGGCGGTGTCCTCACTGTCAGATCCTGCTTCCGCATTCTCTCCTGGGAGTCTCCTCCCTTCCTCAGCACGTGCACACTTGTCGGCCAGGGCGTATAGCTCACTGACGTCCTTGACTTTGCACATCGCCATCTCCTCCCTCATCCTGCGGTTCCGCACGTTCTGATGGAACGCACTGATCACCACGGCAGGGTGGACATATGGGATGTTGTAATGCACACGGCTGAATCTCTGGATGAACTTGCGCAGGGACTCTCCTTCCTTCTGGGCGAGCAGGTGAAGGTCACTCTCTTGTCCATGAGGCTTGTGGCCGCCTGTGAAGGCGCCAACAAACTGATGGCATAAATCTGCCCAAGAGGATATGGAACTGTCCGGCAAGTGCATGAGCCAAGATCTGACATTTGGCTTCAGTACCAGTGGGAAGTAGTTGGCGAGGATCTTGTCGTCTCGTCCCCCTGCAGCCTGCACCGCAATGGTGTAGATGCTGAGGAACTCCGAGGGATGCGTCCTGCCATCATACTTCTCTGGCACGTCTGGCTTGAAATTTTTCTTGTCAGACCCCTTTGGACTTGCCGCAGCTCACGAGTGAACGCAGGGCAACCTACCGCGTACGGCAAGTCACCTGGTTCCCCTGGCGCTTGCATGTCGACAGTGGGCCCAGCGCGTTGGTCGGATTGACGCCGCGCTTCTCTCCGGCGCTCGATGCGAGTTCGAGCGTCTTCTTCTTGCCGTTCTTGAAGAACTTGGCGCTGATCACGGCGAGCTCGTGGATCCGATGACGCGGTGGAGTCGCTGTCGAGGTGGATCCGACGAGTCGGCGATCTTGGCCTTCTGGATGGAGAGTGCATGGTGGTTGCACCCCCATAGGTCTCGTCGCCACCGGCTCGTGCCTTGTCGTCTCGCCGCGGCAAGGATGCAGTTGGTTGCCGCGGAGTGTCGCCGTTGGCAAAGCCGATGAGACTTTGAATGGTGGCCCTCCATTCGTCGACCTTGTCAACCGTTGGAGGGTAGTCCAGGAGCAGTTGAGCTCGCGCCAAAGCTTCCGCTTGAGTGGTGGGCGGCAATGGCGAACGGTGCGAGGAGCGGGATATGCTCGGACTTCTAAATATGTTAGAAGGAGCAGCATCCCGTCCAGGCGACCGTGTCCCGCTCGTACCAGCCTGTTGGCGCGCGAGCTGCTCTTGAGCGTCCCTGGATCCACCAGCTCGATCTTGGCCCAACGAACGCATGGCGCTGCGAGCACCATGACGCTGTCGGTCCCGCGCCTCCTGAGATGGACGCGGTACGTATCCGGACGCCGAAGTTTGCGCCGCCTTGTCCTTGGACTTGGCAGCGTCGTGGGCTCCCTCGACGACGCCCGTTCCTCCGCCAGCGTCTTCCCCACCACCCAATGACCCGGAGATCAGGAAGTTGATTTTGCAAGAGGCACATGATTCACCATATTCGATTCACCCAGGAAATACCAAGATGTATTTGGATTTGAAGAATACTTTCTGGTGGACCGGAATGAAGAAGGATATTGCAGAGTATGTAGCAGTTTGTGATGTATGTCAGAGGGTGAAGGCAGAACATCAGAAGCCAGCAGGATTGTTACAGCCATTGCCTATACCCGAATGGAAGTGGGATAAACTAGGAATGGATTTCATCACGGGATTGCCCAGGACTCGTTCAGGCTATGACTCGATTTGGGTTATAGTCGATCGTTTGACGAAGGTAGCTCATTTCATTACAGTAAAGACTACCTGCAGCAGTGCCAAATTGGCTAAGATATACATGACCAGGATTGTATGTTTGCATGGAGTTCCGAGGAGTATCGTATCAGATAGAGGAACCCAATTTACCTCAAAGTTCTGGAAGCAGTTGCATGAAACTTTAGGAACCAGACCGAGTTTAGCACAGCTTTTCATCCACGCATGATGGACAAACCGAGAGAGTCAACCAGATTTCGGAGGATATGCTTAGAGCTTGTGCTTTGGATTATGATCAAGTTGGGATGACAATTTGCCGTATGCGGAGTTTTCTTATAACAACAGTTACCAAACTAGTCTGAAGATGGCCCCTTTCGAAGCCTTGTACGGAAGGAGGTGCAGGCCCCCGTTGTTGTGGGATGAAGTTGGAGACCGCCAGTTGTTTGGACCAGATTTGATTAAGGAGTCTGAACAGAAGGTAAAGTTGATTCGCGATAGGCTCAAGGTAGCCCAGTCAAGACAGAAAAGCTATGCGGATTCAAAACGCAAGGAGACAGAATACGAAATCGGAGACAGAGTTTATCTTCGAGTATCGCCACTTCGAGGAGTTAAGCGTTTTGGAGTTAAGGGAAAGTTAGCACCTCGATTTGTTGGACCTTATCGTGTTTTGGAATGCATGGGAGAAGTTGCGTACAAGTTGGAACTACCCGAAGGATTATCAGGAGTTCATGATGTGTTTCACGTTTCACAGTTGAAGAAGTGTCACGCAGAGATGGCTGATATACCGCTGAGAGATACCGTGCCACTGGAAGCGATTCAGTTGAATGATGATTTGACCTACGAGGAGAAACCAGTTAAGATTCTGGAGTATGCCAGCCGAGTCACTCGCAGCAAGGTCATTAAGTTTTGCAAAGTTCAGTGGAGCCACCACACTAAGGATGAAGCCACAGGGAGCGAGAGGAAGATTTGCTTAAAGACCACCCTCACCTATTTTCTAGCCAACCCGAATCTCGAGGGCGAGATTCATCTTAACGGGGTAGGTTTGTAACATCCCAAATTTTCAATTTGGAATGTTATACATAGAGCATCATGGCATATCATATTTTTCATTGCATTTTCTTTGCATTTGCTCGATCCTAGAAAATTCTACACAACTCAAGGACCTTCGGAGAGAGTTGGGGATTTTCGTTATTTTCATATTTGAGTTTTCTCAAATTTTGAAAATAGGATCGTTGATTTTAATTATTTTATCTTCAATTATTTCTATTACAAAAATATGCGAGAGGGAATAACATGACTTTCCCAAAATAAAGAAATAATGAAGATTTAATAATAAAATCAAATAAGATTTTATTTTGGAGTTTTTCGCCTTTTTATTTGAATTTAAGAAAAATGCGCATTTTTCAAAATTGCATGTAGGCCGCAAATAAATGTTCATTAAATCCGGCTTGATTTTAGAAACCGGGGAAAATTTATTTCCGTATTTTTGGAGTCCGTTTGGTACTTCTTTTGATTTTTTTTTCTACGCGTAATGTTTTATTATTAAAAAAAACGACCGCCTTACCGGGCCGTACCCGAGCGGGACTCCGCTCGTGGGCGCCTTTAAATAGCGGCCACCCCCGAGCCGCCAAGCCCACCCGAGCCCCAGCCTAGCCGCCGCCACCGCCAGAGTTCGCCGCCGCCGCCGCCGACTCGCCGGAGTTCGCCGCCGCCGTGGTTCGCCGCGCCTCGATTTCCGTGCCGATTTTTATTTATAAAAACCGATCGGTTTTTTTTCTTTTTCCGTTCGACTCTGTTCGTCGTATTTTTCTTTTTCTCGGATTTAATCCGTGATTTTTCTGATCGCGATTCCAGATCCGATTTTCGTTTTAGTATAACTTTTCGCTCGTTTATCGGAATCAGGCGATTTAAGCGCCTGGAGTTTCGTCTCGAAACCCTTTTTCCGAATAATCTACTTAAACAAGTTTTTGCATCTGTAAAATTTGACTTAGATCCAGATTAGTAAAACGAAGCTGTTCTCTTCCGCCGTTTGACTTTCGTTGCTTCGTTTGATTTGATTCTTTTTGCAAACCGGAGTTCTTAAGTTGAACTATCTGGTTAGATCTATTTGAGTTTTACCTGTGCATTAGATGAGTACTTATTGTATGCTTGTTTGTTTGTCTGCGATAGAATATCCGAGTGCGCCGCTTGTTACTTGAATCTCTAGGTTTCATGGATCATCAGCAAGGCAAGTAACACTTTGATCATACTCTTCTCATACCCAGTTTTATGCATTAGATCTATTCCTCAAACACTTGCATGATTAGGATCTAATTAAATTGTGGGATGGGAAGTAGTTGAGGTAGTACCTATTACCTGTTTTATTATCAAACCTTTGGGAGTTACTTCTACGTTTGCTTATCATGCTATGCTATGCTAGTAGACGTGGATTGGGTGAGCGTATCCATGACAGATGTGAGATTGTTATTTGATGGTTTATTTAAGGTGGCAACTTAAACACACATCTGGGTGGATTGAGGCACCTGGTTTCTATCAGGACTTGCCTGTATTTCTTTGGACCGCCACCCAGGCTCAAAGGGATCATGAGATTATTCAAACTAGAAACTTCTGTGTGCAGCCACAAGCCATTATGGGCTCTGGCATAGTTGACTAAGTTGTGCGAACTCTTACGGGTAGACTAGCAGATGTAGGGGTTGTAGGTTGGTACGGTCTACCCACATGTAAGGTGCTAGCGCTTCTGAAAGACTATGTCTCGGTCATCCGTTTCTCAAACACCATGTAGTGCGAGAAACCAAACGGAGGCGATCGAGTCTTGTGGGGAAAAGTCATAAACCTCTGCAGAGTGTATAAACTAATCATGGTTAGCCGTGTCCCGGTTATGGACATCTTGAGTATCTAGTACCGGATATCATGTGAATCTCATCATGTTACTTCTAATTAATATTGTTGGGTTTGTTAATGAGTACTTTTAATTGGGATTGAGAATGCTGTCAACCATTCTCAATGTTTCACAACCACCATGATAGTTAATTAAATTTATTCCTTTGCAGTAGGGGAAAATTGGCTTTATGCAAAACTGTAACCCTAGAGCTTTCCACCAGCCATATATGCATGTAGTATAGGCTTATCATTCCATTATTCTCTATGTGTTACATTGCCAGCATATTCCATGTGCTGGACCGTTTTCGGGCTGCAATGTTTCATGTTGCAGACTTTTCGCATTTACGATTAAGGTGCTTAGGTCGTGGTTCTATACTCAGTGATGCCGTTGGACTTGATGGACTCGCTTATTCTTCCAAGCCTTCCGCTGTTATCGTATTAGATGGCCTTAGGGCATATTTGTTTTATTAAGTTCTCTCTTGAGACATTGGATTGTAATAAGTGTGTGATTGCTACTCTGTTATAAATCCTTCGAAGTACTGTGTGGTGTCAGCATTACTGATCCAGGGATGACACTGAGCACAGAGACTTGACCGTTTGAGGTCGGGTTGCTGCAAATAAACCGTGGTGCTAACTTTCCTTTAACTTTGAATCGTTGCAGGCCCCTCATAGGGGATACTCGTAGATACACATATTCACCGGGTTCGAAGCTGACTTCACGATGTTTTTGATCGTAATAGCTCTTTTGTCGGCTCTGGGCTGTCTTGAGTCGATCCCTGATTAGTCTAACTTTCTCCTCAGCTTCCTTGAGCATGTCCGGGCCGAAGATACGACTGTCTCCTGTTTCTGACCAATTTAATGGGGTACGACATCTTCGCCCGTACAAGGCTTCAAAAGGTGCCATTTGTAGACTGGCTTGGTAACTGTTGTTGTATGCGAACTCGGCATACGGCAAGCTTTCTTCCCAACTGGTTCCATAGGTGAGAACACATGCTCTCAGCATGTCCTCTAGAATTTGGTTCACACGTTTAGTTTGTCCTCCGCTCTGGGGGTGGTATGCTGTACTGAACACTAGTTGAGTTCCCAGAGCTTGTTGTAAATGATCCCAAAATTTGGAGACGAATTGAGTGCCCCTGTCGGATATTATAGTCTTTAGAATTCCATGTAGACAAACTATACGGGAGAGATAAATTTTGGCAAGCTTCTGAGTGGTGTAGGTTGTCTTTACTGGAATGAAATGTGCCACCTTAGTTAATCTATCTGTGATGACCCATATGGCATCATTTCCATGTTGTGACCGAGCTAGTCCGACAATAAAATCCATTCCAATTTTGTCCCATTTCCACTCAAGTATCCCGTTTGGCTGTAATAGTCCTGCTGGTTTTTGGTGCTCGGCTTTAATGCGCTGACATGAATCACAACATGCAATGAATGTGGCTATATCCCTCTTCATACCGTGCCACCAAAAATTTTCCTGAATGTCCTTGTACATTTTGGTTCCTCCAGGGTGGATTGAATATGGAGTGGTGTGGCCTTGGCCAGAATTTGCTGTTTGAGGTCCTCTATATTGGATGCATAAAGCCTGTCTCGGTACCATAATATTCCCTTATCGTCTCTGACGAATTCGAGGCCTTGCCCAAACTCACTTTTCTTTTTATGCCTTCGATCTTTGGGGTGTCCAAGCTGAGCCTTCTTAATCTGTTCCATTAGGGTGGGCTGTACTTCCAAATTTGACACATTGCCTTCGGTGACCATCAGCAAGTTGAGTTTGGCGAACTCCTGCTGAAATTCAGGTCCCTAGTTCGGTAGACTGCCGTTGCACGAGCTGGGGTTTCGACTAAGAGCATCTGCCACTACATTCGGCTTTCCTGGATGGTAGTGGATGCCAACATCATAATCTTTCACTAATTCCAACCAACGTCGTTGTCGTAAATTGAGTTCGGGTTGTGTGAAAATATATTTGAGGCTTTTATGGTCCGTATGTATTTCACAACGATTTCCAAGCAAAAAGTGCCTCCACTCCTTGAGTGCATGAATGACTGCTGCCAATTCTAAGTCATGAGTAGGGTAATTTTCTTCATGCTTTCGTAGTTGCCTGGAAGCGTATGCGACTACCTTGCCTTCTTGCATTAGTAAATGCATCTGAGGCCCTTCCGGGATGCGTCACAATACACTTCAAAACTTTTGTGTATGTCTGGTACAACCAATACTGGTGCTGTTGTTAATTTTGTTTTGAGTTCTTGGAAACTTTTCTCGCAAGCTTCAGTCCATACAAATTTCTTATCCTTCTTGAGTAACCGTGTCATTGGTTTTGCTATGGTGGAGAATCCCTCAATAAACCTTCTGTAATACCCAGCCATTCCTAGGAAACTTCGTACATCTGTTACGTTGGCTGGTGGTTTCCAGCCAAGCACGGCCTTGACTTTTTCTGGGTCCACGGCAACACCTTCTTGTGTCAATACGTGGCCTAGAAAACCAACCTGTCTTAACCAAAATTCACATTTGCTGAATTTGGCGTATAATTGATGTTTCCTTAATTCTCCCAGTACAATTCTGAGATGTTCAGCATGTTCTTCTGGTGTCTTAGAGTATACCAGAATATCATCAATGAACACCACAACAAATTTGTCCATAAATTTCATAAACACTTTGTTCATGAGGTGGACAAAATATGCGGGGGCGTTGGTCAGTCCAAACGGCATTACTGTAAATTCATATAATCCGTATCTGGAGGTAAATGTTGTCTTAGGGATATCTTCTGTCCGTACTTATAATTGATGATACCCCGATCTTAAATCAAGTTTTGAGAAAACCTTGGCTTGTGCGAGCTGGTCAAATAAATCATTTATCTGTGGCATCAGATATTTGTTTTTGATTGTGACCATGTTGAGTGCTCGATAGTCTATACATAATCTCAGTGTCCCATCCTTTTTCTTGGCAAATAATACTGGTGAACCCCAAGGTGAGGAGCTGGCTCGTATAAATCCTTTGTCCAGTAATTCTTTTATTTGCTTCTTTAATTCTACCAACTCGGAGGGTGCCATTCTGTAGGGTTTCTTGTAAATGGTGGTGGTTCCAGGTGCTAGTTCAATGATGAACTCTATTTCCCGGTCTGGTGGCATGCCTGGTAGTTCTTGGGGAAATACATCAGGGAACTCACACACCACTGGAACTTTCCTTAACTCTGAAACGTCACCTTGTTCAACCTTGGTTGCCGTGATATTGGTCTTTCTTGAGCTGCAACCTTTATCGTCTTCCCGTGATGATGAGTAAGAATTACAGCCGGATTGAAGAAATCGATAAATCCCTTGTTGGTGGTTAACCAGTCCATTCCTAGGATAACATCCAGTCCCTTATTTTCCAATACAATGAGATTTGCCTGAAACTTTAGTCCCTCAATCCCAATAACCACACCTTGGCAGTAACTATGAGTGATTTGCTTAATCCCGGGGGACTTGATGATCATGGATTTTTCCAAGGGAAGCATCGAAAAATCATGTTGCAAAGCAAATTTCTTTGAAATGAACGAGTGAGAAGCTCCAGAATCAAACAAAACCGTGGCAGGTATTGTGTTGACAGGGAACGTACCGAGTACGATATCCGGGGCATTCTGTGCTTCCTCCTTGGTCACATGGTTCAAGTGACCCTTCTTGTGATTGTTATTGGGGTTGAAGTTATGCTTGGGGGCTGAAGTATTGCCACTGTTGTTCGGCTTGGGGGCCGAGTTTCTTGGTTTTGGGCACTGTTTGGCATAGTGTCCTTCCTCTCCACAAGCGTAGCAAGTAACACCTGGGCGATACGTAAAATCCTTGTCCCTTGCATGAAATTTTTTGTTTGGGCGTGGAACATTGGTCGTGGATTTGTTTGCTCCATTTTTCTGAAAATCAGTCTTGTTCCGGTTGTTGCGAGCATGAGTAGTCTTGTCCCTTTTGTGCTTGCGAAAATCCTCCAAGCCGCGGTGCTCATTTTCCAATGTAATGGCTTTGTCCACAAGTGTTTTGAAATCCGGAAAGGTGTGTACGACCAGCTGGTATTTAAGTGCTGGTGCCAGACCGTCCAAATTTTTTTCCATCCTTTTATTTTCAGTCATATGCTCTTCGTTGGCATAACGAGATAATTGAGTAAACTGACTATTGTACTCAGTCACTATCATGCTTCTCTGCTTGAGGTCATCAAACTCCCTTTTCTTGATCTTCATAATGCTTCGGGAATGTGCCCCATGAAAACCTTCTTTAAATTCTTCCCGGTGATGTTATTTTCATTGGGGTGCATGTGTAGGAAATTTTCCCACCAAGATGCAGCTGCTCCAGTGAGGTAGTGAGGTGCGTAAAGAACCTTCTCACGGTCCGAACATTGTGCAATAATTAACTTCCTTTCAATGTCTCGAGGCCAATCATCGGCCTCAAGAGGTCTATCCGTGTGAGAGAACGTTGGGGAACGCGTCTTTTGTAGTTCAGACAATTCGGAATGCTGCTGATATGGTTCACGGTGATTTCCCATATTGATAACATGATTCATCATTTCTTGATGCTGCTGCTGGCTTTGCTCATAAAGGCGACATACTTGAGAAAATGCTGCTTCACTGCCTTTGTCGACTTGACTGCCCCTGTGTGAAATTGTTGCTTGTCTGGGTACCATAATTTTCTTCTGGCTGACTTGGCATGCAACGAGTCCAGGGACGAGGCATTTTCCACTCTGGGGTATTTTTGCAGAATTCATGAGGAAACAAAATCTGAGTCGCAAAAATAAATAATTTCGCAAAGGCAGAATTTTTAAAGACTCCAATATTTTTCAAGAAAATACTTGATTGCGCATGGAGAAGGACCGCTCAGTACATATCTTACACGCAAGTCGTAATTATACAATATATCACTCAGGATGTGCGTGCACATTTCTAACATGTTATTTAGGCTAGTGCACTTCTCCAAGTTCCTACATGATGCGCACACAAACTACTTCTCACCAAACCTATATACATATAAACATATCATACAAGCTGGTACATTGCATGGCTGCTAGGTGCACTCAGTCGGAGATGGTGAAAACTTCCTTCGGCCTGCCGAGGGTAAGACCCAGTGATGCTGGAGACTCAACCTCCTCCTCACTAATAGGCTCCAGGCGCGAAGTACTGAGTTGAGGAGTTGGTGCGGGCGCGGCAGGTGGTGCAACACTGACTGGAGTAGGAGCAATGACTTGGTCAAACTCCTCAGTGGTAGGCAGGCGGCGAGCGGTGGCTAAGATGGCAGGTGTATAGGATGTTGAGGACGAGACGAAAGTCAGTGGTGGTGCCGTATGGAGGAGCTCCCTCCTATTGGCGGAACAGCCTTGAACAAAGTCCATACGAGCAGCCACAAAGTCATCCACGAGGTTGTCAAAAGCTGCCTCAAGAGCTTTGAGATACTCAACCAACATTTCAATAACCTCATCTCTCTCCCCTAGGGCAAGCGAATGCATAGTGACAAGTGTATGGCACGTGGCATGGGAGGTAGCGGTAGCGACGAGCCTTCATCGAAGGAAGAGCATCCTGGAGACGAGCTATCGCCTCATGGGCAGCCATCTGCATGGCATGCCTCTCCATAGGCATGGCCCTTCCCACAAATCGAAAGCGGCCTGACTCGGAACGTCCTCCCTTGAATTGCACCGCGGCCTGGTGCATAGACACACTGTCGCTGATCTTGTGCTGGTAGAGTGTGAACTCCGGACGGTCGATGGCCCGATTGCGACCTTTGACGATGGAGACGAGAAGCTTGATAAACCCTCAAGTACATTGGCGAACACCTGTGACTCACAGTCTCTGACAGCCATCTAGGTAGACAAAAATTCTGAATAGTAAAATCATAAATTTATGATGACCAAAAGAAAATTGCTACATTTACAAAATGTTAAAATAGCACTTAAGACGCTAATAACCGATTAGCGATCGCACCTAATGACTTCCTCTGATACTGGCTCGCTCGATACCAAGGTTGTCAAGACCGGATTTTCCAATAAAACATTTATTGAAAAACCGACCATTATATCGCATCAAAGATAGAAGAATCCTCCTTACTGGTAGACAAATCCTTGATACAGAAATCCAGAAGTACCAAATATTATACAAGGTTGAGCTGAGGCATGCTCAACAATTTATTACAAGCATGCCGATATTATACATAAAGGCGGTTATGACACAAGGGGTATGGTGGCATAACTACTGACTCGTAATAAAAGTGGTGGTGGATATGTCCCAGTGAAGTGGGTGACATGACACCAAAATCTTATAGCTCATCGAGCGCCGGAGTGAGGCTCGATGAATTTATTTGGGTAGCGGAAGCGTATATAATACAAGTGGCCAATTCCAGGATCGCATGGGACTGACTGAGACTCCTCTAGGAGTCGGATTCGCTATCGAACTCTTCATCCATAAGATCTCCTTCGTCAACATCTGGCCAAATCAACAAGCCAGGTGAGTACTTTGAATGTACTCGCAAGAAAGTTTGGACATAAGATATAACAAATGCAAACAAGATGCACCTGAGCACATTAGTAATGCGCACCCAGATAATAAAATTTGCACTACATGACAAATAAAAGGAAGTCAGGCGGTAGTCCTCCCGAAATCCTAATAACAATAGCTGAAGACTGGTCGGGTGTCTGAAGCGACGCCTCGAAAGGTAAAATAAATTAACATGCCGCAGTCGGGCGTCAGGGAGACACCATATAAAGGGCTTATATTGAAAAGTAAATGACAGTACGCGCCACAGTCGGACGTCTAAGCGACATCTCGAAAAGGGCTCATAATGGATGTAAATAACAAGGATGCCACAGTCGGACGTCTGCGCGACATCGCATAAAGGTCTTATATCAAAAGTAAATAACAAGAATGCCACAGTCGGACGTCTGAGCGACATCACATAAAGGGCTTATGTAAAAATTAAATAACAAGAATGCCACAGTCGGACGTCTGAGCGACATCACATAAAGGGCTTATATCAAAAGTAAATAACAAGAATGCCACAGTCGGACGTCTGAGCGACATCACATAAAGGGCTTATATCAAAAGTAAATAACAAGAATGCCACGATCGGACGTCTGGCGACATCACATAAAGGGCTTATATTTCATTATTCGAATTCAAGTAGCTCATGAATTTAAATCATCCCAAGAAAATACTCAGTACGTAATAATAAACCGGTTAGTCCATCCACAGGAATAACATTCAGCTGGGTTTACCACTCATGTTTATTCACCGGAGATTGTCACTGAGACTGACATTGAGATCGATGCTAAGGCGGTCGTTGAGACTGACAATCGACATCGACATTGATATGTTGACCAAGATCCTTGACCAAGGACACGGTTACTCGAATGGTTTTGACTCTGCAGAGTTTGTACTTTTAACCACAGCCAACGGATTTCAGCAGTAACCAAGGACTAGTTCCGTATACGGTATTTTAGAAGAAACACATCCCACCAGTATACACCCATTGCACATTCCGCTGCCAGGAATCACCCTAGGCAACGTTCAAGAAAAACTCTAAGACGGGGAGGCCACAACCTCGAGTAGCATGGGATCAAATTTATATCGCGCGCTCTAAGGGTGCCCCCTCTCGGTCCCAACGGAAACACCCATGCCCCTGACCGAATGACAGGCTTTAATCCAGGGCCATGGAACCCTCATCATGATCTCTCTGTTTGGTGTGTACAAGGAAGGAGATTTGCAACTTACTAAACCGCACTCTTTGCGTAAAACATGTGGCAGCACGAAGAGGGAACGAACGAGCAAGACTTGATCCACGTTGATTACTGAGGTTAAGCGGTTGACATAAAACTAGCATGCTTCAACAATACCAGCTTGCAACCTATCATGCCACCACATGATCAGGTTATATCACCATCATAAGAACACATCAATATCGAAGCTCACTCGCAGCTTACTTTGCATGAAATATAACCTTCGCAAATGCTCATATAAACATGCCATGCGAAACCACTCAAGCAAACATGAAAAACACTTATCATATCAAAGGTTCAAACATGCTTGCCTGGTTCGGAGTAGTCGGAGTCTAGCTCGGCGAAGTTGGCGGCTCCGTCACCTCCTTCGGTATCTACGATATAAAAGAAATCGGATACGGACATGAATACCGTGCGTGCATAAAAATTTTCCAAATATTTTTCACATAAATATGAAAAAACTAGATAGAAAAATAAAGATGACAGAAAAGAATCAACTCAAATTCATATTTTGTTTAAAAGTTATTAAGGTTTTAGTCCAGGGACTAATCTGTGATGAAACAAAAACTTTCCAGGGGCTAGTTTAGAAAAACGCTTCGGTTAGAAATACGCCAACTCAAAAGGGAAACGTACTTTGCCCGAAGGCGCTTTCAGAAAACGTTTCAAAAAAGAAAAAAGAGGAGAGGCTGACGAGGGGGTCCCACCCATCAGGTTTAAAATTTTAAAACAGAGCACACCGGCGCCCGAGGATCGCGGTGATCGCCGGCGTCGATCCACGGCGAGGTAGGGGGAACGGTAAGTACCTCACGGACTCACTCAGCTCTCCAGCGTCTGTGGGTGCTGGAGTTGGTCGTCGGCGAGAACCACGTCGGCGGCCTTCACTCCGGCGGACGGTGGTTCGGTCGAGGATGGATCTCACCGAGGAGGGCTGCAAACATTAAATTGGGACTCGGGTTAGAAGAGTGGGTGCACTAGGAGGCTACTGGCACAGTCTGGGAGGCGGGGGTGCTCTCACCAGAGAGGATCTTGCCGGAGCCCGAAGCGGATCGGGGCGGCCGGAGTCGGGGAAGAAGGCTCTCCCGAGGCCTTCTGATGAGCGTGGAGGGGTTCTGAGGCGAGGAGTGGAGGAGCTGGGTCGAGAACGAGCTCGGGGCCTCCATTTATAGCCGGCCCAAGGCGGTTGCCGAGAACTGGATCACTCCGGCGAGTGATTACGGCGAGGCAGAGGTTGGACGGGGGATTTAGGTGACTGGGCAGCTTCGTGTTGGTCCACTGGCACCATTCAACGTCTAAACCTGGTCGGATTTGGCCTGCTCCCGTGGTTTCGACGGAACGGAGCTCACGGGCACGTCGGCGGCAGAGAGCGCGCTCTGCGCCTCTCAGGCCACGGTGACTGTTCTGCAGCACGCACGGGGAAGAGGACGGCCACGCGGAGGCTCTTGGTGGTGTGGGCGGTGCTGGACGGTGCCGTATGGCAGGGCTGGCCCCTGTTGGCCGCCACGGGCGGTTCTGCCACCGCGGAAGATGTCGGCGTTGGCGAGACACGTCGTCACCGACGCTTGCGCCTGCCCAAAACGACCGTGCGGCGCACTGGATAAGAAAGGGGAGCAGTGAGCAAGGCGCCAACGTGTGCACTCGCGAGATTGACGCCTTGTGACTCAAGAAAAGCGACACTGTCATCGAATCGAACACTTGAACTACGAATCTTGACAAAAAAAGGTCGGCCACCTGTTCGATGAAATGATTTAGACACATGGAAATTTTTTACGGAGCTAGGACTTGGTGAAGTGATCTGTTGATGCATCTAGAGGCTCCTTGATTTATCTCAGATTTTTAGGAAAAAAAAGAATGAATTTCACCAAAAATAGCAAATCTGGTCCAAACTTGCAGCAAGCACATTTTGAAAATTTTGAACTGTGGACCAGCAGATCTTGATGGATCTAGGTTGAGGTTATTAAGGAGTAGCTAGGGTAATTTTCTTGGGCTCAGAAACTTCAGGGATCTGGTACTTCCTTTGTAAATCCCAAGAGTCCAAAATGAATTACAGAAAAATGTTTGAGGATAAAATAAATAGAAATAAAATCTAAAAGAGGTTGAAACTTGATGGAATTGGATGTTTGACTTGACCCAAAGTAGGGGGGTGGGTTTTGGAAGAAATATTTCAACATATGTCATGGCAAAAGAGAAATCTTTGAATGGGAAAGAATAGATCTATAATCCATAGGAATTCTTTTTAATAGAAAGAATTGTAAAAACTTTCCAAGATTACTTGTGTTGAGCCAACACAAGATGAAAAACCCTCAAGACCCAAAATCAAGGTTGAGAAGAACACATAAAATATTTGTCATAAAAGATTTGAGAAGGAAAGGCTTTAGGAAAAAAAAAATAACCTCCTTCCAATTAAATAAAGAATTTGATGAAAACCAAATAATAAATTTTTGGGAGTGTTACACGGTGTCAGTCTCAGCGCCGGTCTCAGTCTCAGCGCCGATCTCGATGTAGGTATCAATCTCCAATGTGACAGGTGGACCCAGCAACATCAACTCTTGATCGCCGACTTCCCTCAAATATTCTTCTGCCGCTTGAGTGAGCGTTGTCGTAGTCACCAGAACCCTGTCCTTCATCGTTGCTAGCCATGATTCCTACGATTAAATCTAGTCAATAAATTCTAGACCTAATAAAATGAATAATGACATAAAAAGGCCTATGCTTTGCAGGAACGTTGACTCCTTCCCGGTGCGGCAAATCCCGGGCACTCGATATGTCCTAGTTTGTAGCACAAGTCATGCCGAAATTCACGGAAAATTTCGGTATGACTTTTAACTAAAAAGTGGACAAATCAAGAACCTGAAATTTGCGGAATGGAAATGAATCAACATTCCGGCAAAACATAAACCACTCGCTTTCATTCCCTGGAAAAAGTGTTCAAATATCCATCTTTGACACCGCAACACATGTCCAAATATACACAAGCAACCATGTGTCCAAATATACATGTCCAAATTTCACAAGCTAATTCAAAAACTAAGTGTAGAAGAAAATTCATTTAACTACTAATAGAACAAAATTCAGTTAACTTTAGTGCTCTATAATGATGAAAGGAAAAAAATTCAGTTAACTACTAATTTCACTCACTTAGGTTATTCATTTAACTTCACCTAATTAACCTACTGTACCCACTACTAACCTAATTAACCTAGCAAAACCCTACTGCCTCTAACTAAAAACATCTAATTAACATCTACTAGTACCACTACTGCCCTAACCTAATTAACATCTACTAGTATCACTATATACTACAAGCAGCACTGCTACAACATTTTCTTCATTTTTTTCTTTTAAGAAAACATCTATCTAAACAAAAACCCTAATTAAACCCTACTGCCCTAACTAACTTTTGCTGTAAACCAAAATTTTTGCTCTAACATCTACTACTTAACATCTTTTGCTCTAAACTAATTTTTTTGCTATAAACTAACTTTTCCTCTACTAATTTTTGCTCTAAAATGCAGAGATAGAGGAGTGGTGGGGGAGGGTGGGGGATTACAGAGAGGGGAGAGACGATGGCGGGGAGGTGCTCGGCGGCGGAGGTAGGGACGGGGAGGGCAGGCTCGGGCACGGGCAGCGGCGGTCCTGGGCGGGCTCGGGCACGGGCAGCGGCGGTCCTGGGCGGGCTCGGGCAGCGGTGAGGTCGAGGGCCGCCGCGGTGAGGTCGAGGGCGGCAACGGTGAGGCTGAGGGCGGCCTCGGGCGGTGGCGGTGAGAATAAGGGCGGCCTCGGGGAGACAGTGAGGTTGCGGGCGTCCACGCTGGCAGGAGACGGCGGCGAAGTGGGGCGACGGCGAATTAGGGAGACGGCGGCGAAGTGGTGCGAGGGATTTGGGGGAGAAGTGGTGGCCGGGGGGAGGGAAACCGCTAGTTAAGTGAAACATAACGGTAGCGCGTTTCTGAAAACGCGCTATAGCTAAGTTAGCTACAATGCGTTTTGAAACCGCTTCTACTATGCCTTTCTCCTTTTTTCCATTTTTTCATTATTTTTCTTTACATTTTATTTTTTTTCCTTTCTCTTTTTTCTATTTTTTTCATTTTCGTTTACTTTTGTACTTGTTTTTCATTTCATTTTCTTTTCGTTAGCAGTAGCGCTTACACATAAACGCGCTGCTACAACAATATTAGCTGTAGCGCTGTTTCTAAAAGAGCGCTACTACTATGTGTAGCCTATCGGCTTAGTGGTGGGAATTTTAGTAGTAGCGCTTTTAAAATGGGACGCGCCACTGCTATATTATGTATCTTCGGCGCTGTTGTATAAGGTTTTCCCTAGTAGTGAGGAGTTCAACTACCACACGGAATACGTTTCAGGTGAGAATAAAAGAATACAAAGTTAAAAGACCAAAAAGGTTTGTTGCAAGAAGTTCACGTGTTCCTCCCTACATGATTCAAAAACTATATTATGAGGCGTCCGAACTTGAATTACATGATAAAAAAGAGGCAAAAGCGATGTTGTTTTGCCATTTTAAAACTACTCTTAAACAGAAACGAATTTGTCATGAAAATGTTGCTCTATTCATAATCTTTTCAACTTTATATTATAAGCTACATTACGATAAAAATTTAAAAGTTTCATGTATACCATTTAAAGCATGTTTTTAAGTATTCAGAAAAAATCTTTTAAATCTTCGCGGGTATGAAAAAATTATCAACACAGGAAATTTGCGTATTTTCAATAGCTTTCCATCGGTATATCATTTGCTCCATTTCGAAAAGTGGCTGGGGAGATATGGGAAAAAGACAACACATGAAAAATGGAGTGAAGTTCAAACAGAACTGCCCCAAAAGTTCAACCTCTACATGCAGTGCATTTCCGGAGACTTTGTTTTCGCAATTAAGGCAGAATACATGATCTGTTGTTTCATAAATTACTTAAAACCAAATAGAAATGAAAGAAAACTTTCTATATGAAAAAGTTTCCCATTTTTCATAGCTTTCGAGCATATATTATTTGTCCCATTCCCACAAAGTTTGCGAAAATACGGCCAAAAACGTTTTAAATCATTTAAAAATTACCATAAAACCATAAAGAATTGGTCGGAACAATCTATATCAAGCTTTCCAATGCCATATTATTTCCTTCATTCCGATAAAGCATTAGGAAAATAAACCAAAAATACAAACTCAGAAGAACTTCAACCGTTTTATAAATTACTTTTAAACCGTTCAAAATTGGAACAAACTTCCTATATGAGTAAGAAGCGCATTTCCATAAGCTTTCCAACATCATATCATTTGCACCAATCAGATTAGTCGTTTTGGAAAAAATCCGAAAATACAATCTCGGCTGTTCTATTTGAGAAATTTTGCCTTTTTGCAAATCACTCTTTAACCGTAAGGAATTTGGGAAAACTTTCTATATGTAGAATGAGAGGATTAGCGGAAGCTTTCCAACGCCCTATCATTTGCCTTATTCCGATAAACGGTTTAGAAATGGGCTCGAAAATATGATTCACGTTTTTTGTTTGGAAAAAAGCGGTTTGCAAAACTGCTCTTAAACTATGTAGATTTTGTCAAAACTTTAACATAGGTTGTCACTGGGTGCAGTTCAACTACTACTACGACGGGTCAGTTAATTATCAGAATATTATTCTGATCCTGTGATCAGAATAGTGTTTGTGTGTGTGGGTAGGTGGGTGTGTAGTGGATTTCAGAGAATATTAAAGTGAATCATCTGTACCTAGACGATACCGTGGTCAATTGCCAAGCTATGTTGCCATGATCGGCAAGTCATAAAAGACAAGTGATGAGGGAAGGGAACGCGATGACCTAGTAACAAACAATAGTCAGCGCAATAGAAGGAAACAAACCGCGTGATTGGAAAACGATCGAAAGGGATCTTCGGGTTTTTTCTCCTGATTCTACGTGAATATATACAATTTGAGCTGCATATTTATTTTCTGTCCAAAGCCCTTTGGCATGGTTTGCGACGAAGAACCCAGCCACTTTACAAATAGACCCTTCTAAAAAATAGCTAATTCATGAGCGGTCAAGGAGCGATGACATGGCATCCCCGTGGCCGGTTTTTTCCCTCTCGGGACCATTTTGGCCTTATTTGATCAACTTAATGAGTTTGCTGACTAAATCTGATAATGTCACGAGTTATTGTCCTAAAATGTGAAATGGGTTTGAGTTTATGGACTGGTGGCGCATTTCACTGTTTATTTGGACAGTCATACCGAGTGTGCATAATGTTTCCAAATGTATACCAATTCCCCCAATAATCAGGACAAATATTTGGTTCATGGTTCCCTTTACATATTGGGCACCTCCTTGGCATGCTCCCAAAGGAATTTCCTATGACTTGGTCTAGGCGACAATCGGTTCTAACATTCCTACTAGAACATAAAGATGTTGCCACGCCCACCCATCTCAATGCTAGAGTAATAAAGTTATTTTAAAATTGAATAGTATAAGTATCTAACTTTCCAATTACAATGCTTCATTATAGGTTCCAACTCGTCGTCATGCCGATTGCAGCACTGGGCGCCTCTGGTCCCAGCTTACATTGTGTCGGCTGTAGCACTGAGCCCTCCAATTCTAGATCACCGTCATGCCGGGTGCCTCACCAAACGCATTTGGTCGCACACTTTGCAATCATTGGTGTCATGAGCACCAAACGCCTTTAGTCGCATACTTTGCAATCATTGGTGTCATGAGCTTGGCCGACCACAGTCGATGGGCTCGCACAAAGTTCTAGCTCCGCTTGCAGCATGGATCTTGCTGCTTGCCCCATGGGTGTTTGATGTCCTTAAAGTGCCGCACAGCTGAACGACCACTATGGAGGAGAAGCCGAAAAAAGGATGTGATGCTCCATAAAACCTGTCCATTGAAGTTGGCAGCATTACTCAAACACTGATGTTCCATTGAAGAAATTGCGAGAGCCAAGGACATGTTGCAGCCTTTCCTTGACATAAAAAATGACACGACAGTGCAGGAGCGGTGGACAGAAGTACTCTGGGCGGATGCGTTACTTCCAGGTCCAAATAGTAGAGAAAAACATGAGAGGCAAAAAAAGGCTAGCCTTACTCCTTACTTTTGGTTCCCAATACAAACGAGCCTTTGAGCAAGCAATATTTGATTCAGAGTTAGTTCGAGTGGAAGGAAATGAATGATTTGGTGTCTGTTTGATTGGAATGAAGACAAAAAATTAAAAATATAAATTTCACGCTAGTCCATGCAGAAGGGAAAATTTGCATCCATCTCATTCGAAGGGTGGAAAATAAATGATCCATTAGTCTTAGCGGAGCGAAAACACTTATGTTGCTACAAAACATTAGCCCCCAAGCACACATAAGTGAGCAAGGAAACCAACCCTCCGGCACGGAATGAAAATTTTCTTTTTTTGAAGTTGGCACGGAATGAAATTAACACTTAACACTCCATACATCTGGTGTCACAGCGCCGAACCAGCATGATGGAGAGACGGTACGAAAAAACAGAGTTACATTACTCTATAGTCCTAGCATCGCACAGCCTGGCCACTAGGATGAAGCAAAAAAAAGGAACATGACACTCCATACATTTATCTATTAAAGTATGCGTCATTACTCCAACATAGATGTCCAGTTGAAGAGGGTGCACGTGAGAACGACATATTGCAGCTTTTTCATGTCATAGAAAAATGACCCGGCGGTGCAGGAGCAACTTGGCCCTCTAGAGTGAGGGAAGGGGTGGAGAGAAGTACTCCGGACGGATTTGTTTCTTTCAGCCTACCGAAAAGACGACGTCACCCCATACTTTTGGCGCCCAACACACACGAGCTTGTGAGCAAAGGAAAAATGAGTCGGAGTTATGACGAGTGAAAGGAAATAAAAGGTTCGGTGTCTGACCGAGTTGAATGAAGAGGAAAACTAAAAAGTATATTTTTATGTGGAAGGGAATTTTTTGCATCCATCAGAGTCGACCCTAACTCACATGATGAGTTTATAGACGGGAAAAGATTTGCATTGACCCAAATAGAATCTTATATTTACTAATTGGAGGCACCATAAAAGCCTTCTCATTAATCCACATCTTCAAAATTAATTCCACCATTGGATTAAATAATTAACGCTAGAGATAAAAGGAAAACTTATGTAACACAAACGGTCAAAAAAAAGGCTCCTGACACGTTCAACGTTGGTTAAGCAAAGAAAAGGATATACACGTTGGTAAGGGAAGATGAAAAAATATATAAAATCATCAATGGGCGCCTTAGCATGTCTCTACACGCTAAAATTAGGGAGTCCATGTATGGTACGATTTGTCATTCGGCAAAAAAAAAGAAAGATTGAGAAAAGACACGCTACAAGTCATACACGATTTAAGTCCAACCTGATTTAAGTCCATCTACACTACAAGTGATACAACATACGTGATTTTAGTCCATCTACGCCACAAGTCATACAGCATATGTGATTTAATTCCAACGTGATAAGTTCTTTTAATAAAAAAATTCAACGTGATAGACCAAACAGGACTACTCATGCAACGTGTAAAGACAAATGTGTCCATGCATAAACACATGTGTACAAAAAGAATACAAGGGCCCATGAAAAAAATAAGGGTAACGTGTGCGGCCATTTTTTAACACAAATTGAAGTCGCTTATATACATGAGCACATATTCACCACTTTGAACACACGCACACATACCCTAACCCCTATGAGCACCTCCAAAAGACTGAGTCGGCATATTATGTGAAGATTGGTAAGTCGCCAAAGAAGCCTTCGTTGTTCACGGGAACATCTCCTCCCACTGAACACAAACCGCCAGAAGGCCTGGAATAAATCCAGAAAAATACGAGCATCAATGTCAAGTTTTGGACTTGAACTCTGAGGGCGTCCGTCTACAATGGGAAACATGATTAATTCACCAACTAGATATTGCATGGTTGGGATATTTTATGTGCATGTAGAAACCAAGAATAGACACATAGAAAGTGGTAGAGGTTTGATAGTATAAGAGATCAGCACTATAATTTTTTAAGGAATTTAATTTGTAAATTCAGATTCTGAAGAAGATTCTTTCAATCTTATCAGTTTTCATGCCCAGTCATGATGGACGATGCTGCAAAGGAGGTGTGTCGATGGTTCACCGATGGAGAGCAACTCAAACTCTATCTGTTCAATTCCTCAATCCAGTTTGCCGAGCGATCCAATGGCCATAGTGTCAGTGTGCAACACTGGCATGAGTTATTATAATAACCTACATAACAATATTCATATTATTGGATGCAAACAATTCAATCAGAAAATAGTACACATGCATGTGTTATAATAATAATCTACATAAACATATTCATATATTGTTCAACGTTTAGAATTTCAATAACTTCATTATATTAAATATTAAATTTGCTAGCCCGTGCAGGTGCACGGGTTTACGACTAGTGAATAAAATCGGCATTATGACGCGAAAACAATGTAAAAAAGTCCTTGCGTCCAACTGCATGACCACTATAGCAAAGCCGGAAAAAGGGGCATTGACATTCCATACATTTGTCCATTGAAGTGTCTGGCATTACACCAACTTAGATGTCCCGTCGAAGAGCGTTCGAGATAGAACGTCATATAGCAGGTTTTCGTGTCATAGAAAAGTGACCCTGCGGTGTAGGACCAACTTGGCCCTATGGAGGGAGGGAAGTGGTGGAGAGAAGTACTCCGGGCAGATTTGTTTCTTTTTTTCAACCTAGAGAAAAGACGACGTGGCCATATACTTTTGGCGCCCAACACACACAATCTTTTGAGCAAATAAATGATGAGTCGGAGCTAGAACAAGCGGTAGAAAATAAATGGTTTGGTGCCGGTCGGAGTGGAAGGAAGAGGAAAAATAAGGAAAAGAAAAATAAAAATCTTTATTTACACTAGTCCGTGTGGAAGGGGAAATTTGCAGGTCACACGAATAATGTGTAAGTAAGAGAGAAAAGATTTTGGTCGACTGAAATAGAATGAACCAAGGCAAAAGAAAAACGGCATCAAAATGCAAAAAAGACTTAAATCGCTCCACGCTTCTAGCCCCCAACATGCACGAGTTAACAGCGACCTAGGGTTACAGGCTGCTGGGCCAAACCAGGCCAGAAGTACGTCACGACCGCTTTTTGCCTCGACAGGCCAGCATAGCTAGTGCTAGCTTTACGTCTCGCTATTTAAGCCGCGAGGTGTCTACCGAAACAAGCGATGTGGTACTAAAATACTACTGGCACGCAGCGTCAACCGAGTGGTGCGCTCGTCTTCGGCCCACCGGTGGCAAAGCGCCCTGGTCTTCGCGTCTTCGGCCCACCGGCTAAGCTGGAACGGATGGATTTCGCATAACGAACACTGCGCGTGCGAGGTCTCCAACCAAGGAATCAACCGTACGCAACCACCCTAAAAAAAAAAGTCGTACGCAACCAGGGAACCAGTTGAGCCAGCTACAGCTAATATACTCCACTTTGATAATTTGATGAAGTGGCATAATTATGACACGTACATAACCAAACTCGTAGTATGAAACTTCAAATTTTGCATCCAGCAACCAACAATCCACATGTACATACGATTCCTCTGCCTCCCGCCTGTCTGTCTAGTCTTCGTTGGCCTTAGAACCATGGAAGCATGGTGGATCTCGGTCCTTGTCCACGGGATGGCTCCATTTTTAGATGGTTCTTTTCGTTTTGTTCGGGTTTCTGTCCTGCTAAGGAAGGCTAGACCACCCGCAAAAAAAAAAAAGGCTAGACGGTGGGCGCTCCTTGAACATGGAATAATTTTCTCATCGCCTAGCCCATTTCGATTGTCGGAAGGCGTGTGGACTGTGGAGGTCTCCGGCATATCTCACAGGATTCGTCCGATGATTTTCTTTGATGGATCTATTCGGTTCGCCTTCACTCCTTTTATCTTCATGTTGGATCCTTTCGATCTACGCATCTTTTCAACGGTGGATTTTACTGTTCTGGTGCGCTGGTCCTATGGAGACTTAACACGATGACTTCTCGACTGTCTATTTCAGCAAGTTTGCCCAGCTTTGGCAAAGGAGGGGCAATAATAGTGGTGCGCCTTTGTCGCGCTTCAGTGATTGCAGTTGTCGCTTGGTCGTCTACGGACCTGGATGTAATTTTTATTATTTCTAGTGTTTGTGATACTACCATGATTTAAGATCAATAGATCGGAAGTTTTCCAGCAAAAAAAGAACAGCCACATGTAGCAACAATTTCAACCTATCAATCATATAGGTGAGCTTTTATTATCTTGTACTACTACACTACACAAGCTGCTTTCATGAGAAACATCTAGATGATCTCTGTTAATGATCAGCCTTCAGTCATCTGCAAGATCATCATGTCCCATAGAACCCGTCTCCCCTTCTCACTCATCTCTCCCTCCCGTGCCAAGCCACAACCGCCACCCTCCTCCTCTCGTGGCAGTCCTGCCGTCGCCAGCACCACCTCAGTTCGGTGAGCGGAGATCGGTGGCGCTAAGGAAGGCCAGACGGCAGGGGCTTCACTTTTTGATGGTTCTATCCGTTTTATTAGGGTTTCTGCCCTGCTAAGGAAGGCCAAAAGGCGTGGGCTCCTTGAACATAGAATAATTTTCTCCCGCCCTGGCCCGTTTTACTTGTCGAAGGCGTGTAGGGCCAACTTGGCCCTATGGAGGGAGGGAAGGGGTGGAGAGAAGTACTCCAGGCGGATTCGTTTCTTTCAGGCTAGAGAAAAGGCAGCGCCACTGCATACTTTTGGCACCCAACACACACGATCTTGATCTTGTGAGCAAATAAAAAATGAGTCGGAGTTGGTCCGAGCGGAAGGAAATGAATGGAGCAACAATCTCAACCTATCAATCATATAGGTGAGCTTTTATTATCTTGTACTACTACACTACACTAGCTGCTTTCCTGAGAAACATCTGGATGATCTCTGTTAATGATCCAACTCTCTAAACTATTCATATGGCCCACATAGTCTCAACGAACTATTCTTTACAGCATAAGGGTTTGTTTGTTGACCTTGGAACTTCTCTGATTCCAACTAACAACAACGATGAAATATTCAGTGAAACACACTGCAAGTCAAAATAAGTTCCAATACAATATAGTAAAAAGTATAGTTTCGTGCTTACACCAAAATCCACAAAAGAAGGGAAAATTCTCTGTATTCCTCTTCTGTAGCAACGTCATCTTCAGTAATCATCTCTTCCCATGTCCCCCGGGATCGTCTTCAGTGTCAGATGGATCAGCCTCTTCGTCTGTATACACACAACATGGTTGGCATGTAATTCATCTCTTCCCTGCATTACATCCCTAGAAGTTGGCGCCTCATCTATGCCATTTGTGTGCCTATTTTCCTGAAAGGGAATACATTCACACTTGCTAGCATGATAATTAGCGATCCTCAAATATCATAATAGAAAACATATGGACAAAATTAGTTCTTCACGTGAGTCTATGGACAGAGTTGTGGCTGCCTGAGCATGAAAACACGGCGAAGCCCATAAAAGCTTGTGTCTAGGGAAAGTCTCACAGTCCAGCATATTCATCAACCCTTCTGAATTGAATGATTAACAATTTGTGTTTATATTCTTATTAAGTGCAACTAATTATCAAAAATCAAAAGGTTAAATAGAATATTATAATCTATCACTTATTAAAATATATATTGTCATCAGCTGTGCAAAAGTTAGTTCATCGATTAGCATCAAGAGGAACAAAAGAAAGGTCTTTCATTTCTGATGAAGTCAAATACACACCGAAAAATCAACAACACAATACGCTTGGTAGTGCCATTGAGTTCATGAAACCAATGGTCAAGCACCTCCATACAAGGTTGGCACATTAGGTACCATATATAAGGGAATGAAATGTGGATAAACATATCCTCACAGTACCATTGACTAAATTATTTCTCTTGGATCCTATCTTTACTAGTAAATGCTTGTGTGCCGCTACGTACTACAATGCATATGAATGCATCAAACAAATAATTAAGCTAGTCTCTATGGTTGAAGCTCATTTCTCCCACGTGTCTGAGCGTGTTCGGACATCAAAGGGGCGTCTAGTGGGCTCCCCAATATTCAACCGTCTCGATGATCTAGGTTCACCCAAATCTAGCCCAATGTGGGGGGGGGGGGGATGTGGTTGTCCGGATTATCCACCAATTTATTTCTAACATGCGTTCTGAACAAAAAAGACCCTACCCCTTGACAGAACCTTCCCTTTTCTTGTTGAACCCTCCCCTCACCGCTCGGTTTTCCGCCGTGGTGGGACATTTCTCGCTGGAGCCCTCTCCTTTAAAACTGGATGACGCCTGCCTCACCTTCGCCGTGCCATCCTCTCTTCTTCACATTGTACTTCCCAATGGGCCGCGAAGGAGGAGTCCCCTGTCAACCATTATGCTCTCCGCCCTGACCCCCTTCCCCCCTGTCCATGCCGATCCGCCAACGCCATCAAGGGCTAGGAGGCGTGCCTTGCCCATGACACCACCAAGCCAAGAACATAGATCTGTTGTCTTCCTAGCTATTGCCACTTTATAAAGTTGAATGTGTGCATTACCACGAAATAAAAATATGATGTCCCTTCTTGGGCATGCACATTAGACACTACCATGTGTTTTATTAACTCTTGAAGCAACAAATAAATGCATTTACCCTCCTATCTTAACCAAAAATTAGTATGACTTGAAGAAAAAAAAATGAACCGCTCACTCATGCAATTTGCTGCAAAGCCATCTCTAATGAAATGTAATTTGGCACATTTCTTAAAGTAGGAAATTTATTTTGCTCAGAGCCGTAACTAAACTGGCCAACCCCAACCCCCATCTCTCTCACTCACTCTTATCACAAAATTCACTACTAAGTGAGCCAGTGATCGACGCCGCCATGGCAGGCCAACTACAAGGGACAAGGGCGGCAACTGCCTTCCCTTCTTAGTGCTGGTACCACCTTTCCATCAAATCAAATTGAAGGTATTGACAAAACATTATGCACTTAGGACTTAGGAGTAATATAATTGGATCCACCCCCTCTCTTTCTATCTCATCTCTCTCAATTTAAATATATAACCATTTAAATAGTGACTCTCTCTCTCTCTCTAGATAGATAGATAGATAGATAGATAGATAGATATAGATGACACTCAACATTAAATCTGCTGATCATAAGAAGAAAAATGAGTCTGTTGTAGTGAGTACTGACACAAAGGATTCCACTGAGGTCTCTCCGGATCTTCTAGGACAAAAGCTTGTGATGCTTGATGATGATGTCGTATTTAAGAAGTCCAAAAGGACCACCTGGGCTGGTCATAGAGTGGTATAAGAATTTGTGGAATTTGAGGATTTTCCCCATATTCTATATGTTGTTAACATAGTACAATCGAAGATGCTCACATACACGAGCATACACTTACCCCTGTAAACGCAAACACCACACCCAACACTATGAGCTCCTTGAAAGACTGAGATGGCACATCATCTTGAGATTGACGAAGTCACCACAGACGCCTTCGTAGTCGAGGGGAATGTCTCCTCTCACTGAATGCACATTGCCGGAAGGGCTCGGGTAAATCCAAAAAATCATGGGGTTCAACTATTTATTTGGGACTAAAACACACCACTAGTCCATAAACTCAAACAGATTGCATAGTTTAGGCCGACATCTGGGGAACTGATTAGATTTAGTCTGTAAACTCGTTAATTTGATCAAATAAGGCCAAAACCGGCTATGCGGAAAAAATGACCATATCAATGCCATGTCATCATTTCTTTCACCCTCATAAATTAACTATTTTTTACCGGGATCTATTTGCAAATTGGTTTGGTTTTTTTCTCAGAAACCATGCTAAAGGCGTGGGAGCGAAAAAATATTAAAAAAACATGGCATTGTGTGTGTGTGTGTGTGTATTCGATGGAGACAATGGCATTGTGTGTGTGTGTGTGTGTGTGCGTGTGTCTTCGATGGAGACAATGGCACATCCATGGCATTGTGTTGTCGTCATGGAGATCGCACAAGGTGTAGACGATGGCATTGTGTGTGTGTGTGTGTGTGTGTGTGTGTGTCTTCGATGGAGATAATGGCACAGCCATGGCATTGTGCTGTCGTCATGGATATCGCACAAGGTATAGATAGGGATGCATGGTTGTATACACGAGTACGAAACTAATTACCATTAGAATGACATGTTAGTAAAAAAATTGTTACGGAGTACTTGAACAACATAAAAAGTAAGAATCAACTAATGGGTGGCAATCTCAAAAGTATCTGTTGGGAAATGTAGCATGGAAAACAAAAAAAAATTTGCGCTCACGCAATGATCTATCCATGGAGATGCATAGCAACGAGGGGAAGAGTTTCACAATGTTTCACAACGCGGTTGATGTAGTCGAACTTTCTTCGCGCTCCACCGATCGAGTACCGAACGTACGGCACCTCCGAGTTCTGCACACGTTCTGCTCGGTGACGTCCCTCGCCTTCTTGATCCAGCAAGGTGTGGAGGTAGTAGATGAGTTCCGTCAGCACGACGGCGTGGTGACGGTAATGGTGAAGTGATCCTAGCAGGGCTTCTCCTAAGCACCGAGAGAATTTGACAGAGGATGTAAACTGTGGAGGGGGGCACCGCACACTACTAACAATTGATGTTGTATGTTCTAGGCGCCCCCCTCCCCATATATATATATATATATATATATATATATATATATATATATATAGGTGGGAGGGGTGGAGAGGCAGCCAGAGGGCGCCCCAAGCAGGATCCGAATCCTACTTGGGGTTTCCCCAAGTGGCGCCCCCCTTTCCTTTTTTCACCGGAGAAGAAAGGGAAGGGGGAAGAGAGAAAGCAAAGGGGGGACGGACCCCCCTTTTTCGTTCTCCAATTCGGCCACATGCCTAAGGGGGGCGCGCCACCCCTTGTGGGCTGGTGTGCTCCCCTCTGGACCATATGGCCCATATCTTCCCCCCGGGAGTTCCGGTAAGCCCCCCCCCCCCCGATACTCCGGTAAATACCCGATACACTCCGGAACACTTCCGGTGTCCGAATACTATCGTCCTATATATCAATCTTTACCTCTCGACCATTTCGAGACTCCTCGTCATTTCCGTGATCTCATCCGGGACTCCGAACAACATTCGGTCACCAAATCACATAACTCATATAATACAAAATTGTCATCAAACGTTAAGCATGCGGACCCTACGGGTTCGAGAACTATGTAGACATGACTGAGACACCTCTCTGGTCAATAACCAAAAGCGGAACCTGGATGCTTATATTCGCTCCTACATATTCCACGAAGATCTTTATCGGTCGAACCGTTATGACAACATACGTTATTCCCTTTCTCTATTGGCATGCTACTTGCCTGATATTCGATCGTCGGTATGTTCATACCTAGTTGAATCTCGTTACCGGCAAGTCTCTTTACTCGTTCCATAATACAGCATCCTGCAACTAACTCATTAGTCACTTTGCTTGCAAGGCTTCTTATGATGTGTATTACCGAGAGGGCCCGGAGATACCTCTCCGATATTTAGAGTGACAAATCCTAATCTCGATCTATGCTAACCCAACAAACACCTTCGGAGATACCTGTAGAGCATCGTCATAATCACCCAGTTACGTCGTGACGTTTGATCACATACAAGGTATTCCTCCGGTATCCGGGAGTTGCATAATCTCAAGGAATATGAATTTGACATGAAGAAAGCAATAGCAATAAAATTGAACGATCATAATGCTAAGCTAACGGATGGGTCTTGTCCAACACATCATTCTCCTAATGATGTGATCCCATTATCAAATAACAACACATGTCCATGGTTAGGAAACCTTAACCATCATTGATCAACGAGCTAGTCTAGTAGAGGCTTACTAGGGGCACAGTATTTGTCTATGTATTCACACATGTATTTAAGTTTCCGATCAATACAATTCCAGCATGAATAATAAACCTTTATCATGAATAAGAAATATAAAATAACAACCTTATTATTGCCTCCAGGGCATATTTCCTTCTGTCTCCCACCTGCATTAGAGTCAATAATCTAGTTCACATCGCCATGTGATTTAACACCAATAGTTCACATTGCCATGTGACCAACACCCAAAGGGTTTACTAGAGTCAATAATCTAGTTCACATCGCCATGTGATTAACACCCAAAGAATATTGGTGCGCGCCCCTCAGCGTCATTTGGAACAGATTGTCCGCCAGTACCCTTTCCAAAGATTATTTGTAAATCCTTGACCATATCAAGTATATCAGCACCGACGGAGGCCGGGCTTCTTCTGGTGATCTGCCTCACATCTGAAATTCTTGCCTTTTTTAAGGCATGTTTGGTCGAAAGAAATAGACGATGTCCCAGGTACACATTCTTCTTGCATTTGTCCAAATATATAATTTCATTCTCATCAAAATAGTGCGTGGATGCGTTGTATCCCTCGTTTGTCTGCCCTCAAAGGTTACGAACAGCATGCCAATCATTGATGGTTACAAACTGCAATGCTAGTAGGTCAAATTCCTATTGTTTGTGCTCATCCCAAACACGTACACCTTTTTTATTCCATAGTTGTAAAAGTTCATCAACTAATGGCCTTGGGTACACATCAATGTAGTCGCCGGGTTGCTTAGGGCCTTGGATGAGTATTGATACGTCTCCGTTGTATCTATAATTTTTGATTATTCCATGCCAATATTATACAACTTTCATATACTTTTGGCAACTTTTTATACTATTTTTGGGACTAACATATTGATCCAGTGCCCAGTGCCATTTCCTGTTTTTTTTTTTGCATGTTTTTGGTTTTGCAGAATATCCATATCAAACAGAATCCAAACGGGATAAAAACGGACGGAGCTTATTTTTGGAATATTTGGAAAATTCCGGAAGAAAAATCCACGCGAGACGGTGCCCGAGGTGGCCATGACGCAGGGGGGCGCGCTGCCCCCTGGGCGCGCCCCTGACCCTCGTGGGCCACCCGTAAGGCGGTTGATGCTCTTCTCGGCCGCAAGAAAGCTAATTTTTGGTAAAAAATCACGGCGAAGGTTTCGATCCAATCGGAGTTACGGATCTCCATATATATATACGAAACGGTGAAAGGGCAGCAGACAGAACGCAGAAACAGAGAGAAACAGAGAGATAGATCCAATCTCGGAGGGGCTCTCGCCCCTCCCACGCCATGGAGGCCAAGGACCAGAGGGGAAACCCTTCTCCCATCTAGGGAGGAGTCGAAGGAAGAAGAAGACGAAGGGACCCTCTCTCCCCGTCTCTTCCGGTGGCGCCGGAACGCCGCCGTGGCCATCATCATCACCGCAATCTTCACTAACAACTTCACCACCATCATCACCAACTCTTCCCCCCTCTATGGAGTGGTGTAACCTCTCTCTTACCCGCTTTAATCTCTACTTAAACATGGTGCTCAACGCTATATATTATTTCCCAATGATGTATGGCTATCTTATAATGTTTGAGTAGATCTGTTTTGGCCTATGGACTATTTGATGATCAAGATTGGTTTGAGTTGCATGTTTTATTATTGGTGTTGTCCTATGGTGCTCTCCATGTCGGCAAGTAAGTGTGAGGGATTCCCGCTGTAGGGTTTGCAATATGTTCATGATTTGCTTATGGTGGGTGGTGTGAGTGACAGAAGCACAGAACCGAGTAAGTAGGTTGTTTGCGTATGGGATAAAGAGGACTTGATGCTTTAATGCTATGGTTGGGTTTTACCTTAATGATCTTTAGTAGTTGCGGATGCTTGCTAGAGTTCCAATCATAAGTGCATATGATCCAAGTAGAGAAAGTATGTTAGCTTATGCATCTCCCTCAAATAAAATTGCAATAATGATTACCGGTCTAGTTATCGATTGCCTAGGGACAAATAACTTTCTCGTGACAACAAGCTCTTTACTAAAACTAATTTAGTTGTGTCTTTGTCTAAACATCCCTAGCTTTTATTTACGCGCTCTTTATTTTCATGCAAGCCTATCCAAAGACACCTACAAAGTACTTCTAGTTTCATACTTGTTCTAGGTAAAGTTTAACGAGCGTTAAGCCAGAGAGTTGTATCGGTGGTCGATAGAACTTGAGGAAATATTTGTTCTACCTTTAGCTCCTCGTTGGGTTCGATAATCTTACCCATCGAAAGAGGCTACAATTGATTCCCTATACTTGTGGGTTATCAAGACCTTTTTCCGCACCGTTGCCGGGAGTCATAGCGATGGGGTGAATATTCTCGTGTGTGCTTGTTTGCTTTATCACTAAGTAATTTCTATTTGCTGTACTTAGTTGTTCTCTATCTTTAGTTATGGATATGGAACACGAAATACCAAAAAAATTAGGTGTACTTGCTGCTCATGGAGACGGGGAACCTCCTAAAACCCTCGATGCTCAATATGTGAAAAATATTATGTACCACTTTGATAATCCTTAGAAAACCTCGTTCAATTTGGTAATGGGAGTAACGTTGGATCAACGTGAATACTTTAGGGATTACCGCTTGACACAAAAAGGGAAACTATTATGGGATCAAATTTATATATTGAAGTGGTATGCTCGGCAAGTATGCTTAAGTTATGATTATACTTGTTGCTCTAGGATGAAGGCCCCACACCTTCCCTTTTCATGCAAATTTAATGATAATAAAACCTTAGCTTCTTATGCTAATGGTATATATGATTACTATGATGTGGAACAAATAGAAGAATTTGTTGCTTTTAAGGGTGCTTATGAAATTGAATC
The DNA here is from genome assembly GCA_021605145.1 of Aegilops bicornis. Lineage (NCBI taxonomy): Eukaryota > Viridiplantae > Streptophyta > Magnoliopsida > Poales > Poaceae > Aegilops > Aegilops bicornis. Next base: position 867,757,822 of record CM038675.1, on the reverse strand, counting down.
TTTGTTTGAAAAGTATGAAGCTTTTGATGATGATGTTTATAGGCCTGAAAATTTAGCTATCCTAAAATATTGCTATGATAATTATGAATATAATTCCCATATTAATGCGCTTACTAAGAAAGTCTCCGCTGTCCAAGAAGAGACTAATAATTTGCAGGAATCTATGGAAGAAGAAGTTGATGAAAATGTGAGCTCATTGGATGAAAAAGATGAGGAGGAGAGCGAAGAACAAAAGGAGGAAGAGCGGATTGATCACCCGTGCCCACCTTCTAATGAGAGTTACTCTTCAACTCATACATTGTTTAATTTCCTTCGTGCTTACGGAAGGATGATTGCTATGATGACTGTTATGATCCCTATGATTCTTTTGAAATATCCCTTTTTGATGATGCTTGCTATATGCTTGTGGCCAAGATACCAATATGAATTATGCTTATGGAGATGAACTTGTTGTAGTTCCTTATGTTAAACATGAAATTGTTGCTATTGCACCCACGCATGATAGTCCTATTATCTTTTTGAATTCTCCCGACTACACTATATCGGAGAAGTTTGCACTTATTGAGGATTATATTGATGGGTTGCCTTTTACCATTGCACATCATAATTTTGATAGATATACTGCTCCTACTTGCAATTATTATGAGATAGGAACTACATCTCCGCCTCTTTATGTTTCCAACACGATAGAATTGCAAAAAACTGCTTATACTATGCATTGGCCTTTACTTTGTGTGCATGAATTGTTCTTTTATTACATGCTGATGCATAGGAAGAGAGTTAGACTCCGTCATTTCTTGATATATGTTGCTTTGTGCTCACTACTAAATTACAAATCATTGCTAATTCAAATTGGCTTTGATATACCTTGGGATCCGGGTAGATCCATTACTTGAGCACTATATGCCTAGCTTAATGGCTTTAAAAAAAGCGCTGCCAGGGAGACAACCCGGAAGTTTTAGAGAGTCATTTATTTCTGTTGATTGCTTTCATATAGTTTAAAAACAACAAAAATAAAGAGGGGAACCCAAAACTTTTTCAAAAAGGAAAGTGAAAGTGAGAGAGACAAGCATTGTTGAAGTGGGAGCTAGCCTTGAACTTTGTTCATGCTCACGGAAACTTTGTGAATCTTGATTACATAAAATTTTCAACAAAATAATTATCCTTGTACAATTCCATTGTATTATAAAAATAATGTCCTAAGGTTTGCCTTCAGGATATTTACAATGCTTGTTGGTTTGTACGGTGCAGGACAGAAACTTTGGCTGTAGTGAGAGATTTTTAGTTTTTTACTGGAACGTCAAATGGTTCTGATTCTTTCTGCACTGTCTTTCTTTACAAATTTCTTATTTTTCCTAATTTTGGAAGAAATTTTCAAGTACCATAAGTATGGTGAATGTTCAGATTGTTACAGACTGTTCTGTTTTAGACAGATTCTGTTTTTGATGCATAGTTTGCTTGTTTTAATGAAACTATCAATTTATATCAGTGCATTAAGCCATGAAAAATTTATATTACAGTAGACACAATGCAAAAAAATATGAATTGGTTTGCAACAGTACATAGAGTAGTGATTTGCTTTATTATACTAACGGATCTTGCCGAGTTTTCTGTTGAAGTTTTGTGTGGATGAAGTGTTCGATGATCGAGAAGGTCTCGATGTGAGAAGAAGGAAGAGAGGCAAGAGCTCAAGCTTGGGGATGCCCGAGGCACCCCAAGTAAATATTCAAGGAGACTCAATCGTCTAAGCTTGGGGATGCCCCGGAAGGCATCCCCTCTTTCTTCAACAAGTATCGGTATGTTTTCGGATTCGTTTCGTCCATGCGATATGTGCAATCTTGGAGCGTCTTTTGCATTTAGTTTTCTCTTTTATTTGATGCACCATGCTGGTATGAGATAGTCCTTGGTTGATTTATAGAATGCTCTATGCACCTCACTTATATTCTTTGAGTATGGCTTTATAGAATGTTCATGTGCTTCACTTATATCATTTGAAGTTTGGATTGCATGTTTCTCTTTACATAGACAACCGCCATTTGTAGAATGCTCTTTTGCTTTACTTATATTTGTTAGAGAGTGGTCATATCTTTTGTAGAAAGAATTAAACTCTCTTGCTTCACTTATATCTATTTAGAGAGATGACAGGAACTGGTCATTCACATGGTTAGTCATAAAATCCTACATAAACTTGTAGATCACTGAATATGATATGTTTGATTCCTCGCAATAGTTTTGCGATATAAAGATGGTGATATTAGAGTCATGATAGTGGGTAGTTGTGGATTAGTAGAAATACTTGCATTGAGGTTTGTGATTCCCGTAGCATGCACGTATGGTGAGCCGTTATGTGATGAAGTCGGAGCATGATTTATTTATTGACTGTCTTCCTTATGAGTGGCGGTCGGGGACGAGCGATGGTCTTTTCCTACCAATCTATCCCCCTAGGAGCATGCACGTAGTACTTTGTTTCGATAGCTAATAGACTTTGCAATAAGTATGTGAGTTATTTATGACTAATGTTGAGTCCATGGATTATACGCACTCTCACCCTTCCATCATTGCTAGCCTCTTCGGTACCGTGCATTGCCCTTTCTCACCTCGAGAGTTGGTGCAAACTTAGCGGTGCATCCAAACCCGTGATACGATACACTCTATCACACATAAACCTCCTTATATCTTCCTCAAAACAGCCACCATACCTACCTATTATGGCATTTCCATAGCCTTTCCGAGATATATTGCCATGCAACTTCCATCATCATCATATACATGACTTGAGAATTTATTGTCATATTTCTTTGCATGATCGTAAGATAGCTAGCATGATGTTTTCATGGCTTGTCCGTTTGCCCGAGGCATTCATATAGAGTCATATCTTTGTTCTAGTATCGAGTTGTAAGTAAATAAAAGTGTGATGATCATCATTATTAGAACATTGCCCCAGTGAGGAAAGGATGATGGAGACTATGATTTCCCCACAAGTCGGGATGAGACTCCGGACGAAAAAAAGTGAAAGGCCAAAAAGGAGAAGGCCCAAAAAATGATAGAAAAAGAGCGAAGGGGCAATGTTACTATCCTTTTACCACACTTGTGCTTCAAAGTAGCACCTTGTTCTTCATATAGAGAGTCTCTTGAGTTATCACTTTCATATACTAGTGGGAATTTTCATTATAGAACTTGGCTTGTATATTCCAACGATGGGCTTCCTCAAATGCCCTAGGTCTTCATGAGCAAGCAAGTTGGATGCACACCCACTTAGTTTTGAGTTTGAGCTTTCATACACTTATAGCTCTTAGTGCATCCGTTGCATGGCAATCCCTACTCCTCGCATTGACATCAATTGATGGGCATCTCCATAGCCCATTGATTAGCCGTTGATGTGAGACTTTCTCCTTTTGTCTTCTCCACACAACCTCCACCATCATATTCTATTCCATCTATAGTGCTATGTCCATGGCTCACGCTCATGTATTGCGTGAAAGTTGAAAAGGTTTGAGAACGTCAAAAGAATGAAACAATTGCTTGGCTTGTCATCGGTGTTGTGCATGATCTGAATATTTTGTGTAGTGAAGATGGAGCATAGCCAGACTATATGATTTTGTAGGGATAACTTTCTTTGGCCTTGTTATTTTGAAAAGACATGATTGCTTTATTAGTAGGCTCGAAGTATTATTGTTTTTATGACAAATGATAGACTATTGCTTTGAATCACTCGTGTCTTAATATTCATGCCATGATTAGATACATGATCAAGATTATGCTAGGTAGCATTCCACATCATAAATTATCTTTTTTATCATTTACCTACTGGAGGACGAGCAGGAATTAAGCTTGGGGATGCTGATACGTCTCCGTCATATCTATAATTTTTTATTGTTCCATGCCAATATTATACAAATTTCATATACTTTTGGAAAAAAATTTTACTATTTTTGGGACTAATATATTGATCCAGTGCCCAGTGCCAGTTCCTGTTTGTTGCATGTTTTTGGTTTCGCAGAAATCCATATCAAACGGAATCCAAATGGGATAAAAACGGATGGAGCTTATTTTTGGAATATTTGGAAAATTCCGGAAGAAAAATCCATGCCAGAGGGTGCCCGAGGTGGCCACGAGGCAGGGGGCGCGCCTGCCCCCCTGGGCGCGCCCCTGAACCTCGTGGGCCACCCGTAAGGCGGTTTATGCCCTTCTTCGGCCGCAAGAAAGCTAATTTTTGGTAAAAAAATCATGGCGAAGGTTTCGATCCAATCGGAGTTACGGATCTCCATATATATCTGAAAGCGGTGAAAGGCGTGAGCGAGCAGTAAAGCAGAGAGAAGCAGAGATAGATCCAATCTCGGAGGGGCTCTCGCCCCTCCCACGCCATGGAGGCCAAGGACCAGAGGGGAAACCCTTCTCCCATCTATGGAGGAGGTCAAGGAAGAAGAAGACGAAGGGGCCCTCTCTCCCCGTCTCTTTCGGTGGCTCCAGAACGCCGCCGTGGCCATCATCATCACCGCAATCTTCACCAACAACTTCACCACCATCATCACCAACTCTTCCCCCCTCTTTGCAGCGGTGTAACCTCTCTCTTACCCGCTGTAATCTCTACTTAAACATGGTGCTCAACGCTATATATTATTTCCCAATGATGTATGGCTATCTTATAATGTTTGAGTAGATCTGTTTTGTCCTATGGACTATTTGATGATCAAGATTGGTTTGAGTTGCATGTTTTATTATTGGTGCTGTCCTATGGTGCTCTCCGTGTCGTGCAAGCATGAGGGATTCCCGCTGTAGGGTTTGCAATATGTTCATGATTTGCTTATGGTGGGTGGCGTGAGTGTGAAGCACAGACCGAGTAAGTAGGTTGTTTGCGTATGGGATAAAGAGGACTTGATGCTTTAATGCTATGGTTGGGTTTTACCTTAATGATCTTTAGTAGTTGCGGATGCTTGCTAGAGTTCCAATCATAAGTGCAAATGATCCAAGTAGAGAAAGTATGTTAGCTTATGCCTCTCCCTCAAATAAAATCGCAATAATGATTACCGGTCTAGTTATCGATTGCCTAGGGACAAATAACTTTCTCGTGACAACAAGCTCTTTACTAAAACTAATTTAGATGTGTCTTTATCTAAACAGACCCTAGCTTTTATTTACACGATCTTTATTTTCTTGCAAGCCTATCCAAAAACACCTACAAAGTACTTCTAGTTTCATACTTGTTCTAGGTAAAGCGAACGTTAAGCGTGTGTAGAGTTGTATCGGTGGTCGATAGAACTTGAGGGAATATTTGTTCTACCTTTAGCTCCTCTTTGGTTCGACACTCTTACTTATTGAAAGAGCTACAATTGATCCCCTATACTTTTGGGTTATCAAATCTTGGCATCATAATGAACTTCTGCTTCATGCACAACCAAGGAGGAAGGTTATAGATACATATAGTCATGGGCCAGGTGTTATGATTGCTGCTCTGCTCCCCTAAAGCATTTGTTGTTGCATTGAAATATTTTACATAGTTTCAATGTATGGTTTATTTAGATGCTCTAGAGAGCTATATATATGTTGTTCAATGAGTACTATATATGTATGAACTTTATTTATTTATTTTTTCAGTAATAACATTTGATCACTACTGTACTTTGGTTTTAATGAGATGATGAACTTCTATTAATTTAGTCACTTTTGTATTCATGACGTTCTTACTTGTATGATTTAGAAAGATACTTATGTAATTTCTTACTTTATTATTGTTTGTTATTATACAGTGCGATGGTTATTGTATCCGCTTCCGTCGGCCCTCGCCCTGTCTATGATTCGGATGTGGTTTATATTATCTTTTATAAACTATTTGGTTCATTTAGTGTTTATGACAATTAAGCCGACCAGCGTGACAAAGATGTTTTTATCTAGGAGGTATATGAACCGGAAATTCCAACCGACCCTATTGTCGAGATGTTAAATTTAGTTGAAGAAGAAAACAAATACCTGAAGAAAAATTGAAAATAATTGAGGAGGAGAAGACGAGATTGGAGTTGCATGTTGTGGATGTCGCCGATGATCAAAAGATCGAGATGGATGCAATGCGCTTGAAAATTAGAAAGATTAGAAAATATGCCATTCATCTTGAGGCTTGGTATCATTATGCCGTTGGATCAATTGTTACCTTAGTTGCGATTATGATCACATTTGTTGTTGCATTGAAATATTTTACATAGTTTCAATGTATGGTTTAATTAGATGCTCTAGAGAGCTATATATATGTTGTTCAATGAGAACTATATATGTATGAACTTTATGTCTTTATTTTTTCAGTAATAACATTTGATCACTACTGTACTTTGGTTTTAATGTGATGATTAACTTCTATTAATTTGGTCACTTCTGTATTCATGATGTTTTGTAATGGTTTTTGACACACTTAATTATATATAATGCAAGCAGATGAACCAACAATAGATGTCTGATGTGAGGCAGCACCTCCGAGTACATTAATGGCGTGCATAATTTTCTTGAAGTGGCTAAGGCAAACAAGCAGAATGGCTTTATGTGTTGTCCATGACCTATATGTGGGAATACGAAGTCTTACTATGACCGGAAAATCCTTCACACCCACCATATTTATAAGGGTTTCATGCCACACTATAATGTTTGGACCAAGCACGGAGAAAGAGGGGTTATGATGGAAGACAACGAAGAAGAATAGGATGATGACAACTATGTGCCTCCTGAATACGGTGAAGCTACAATGGGGGAAGCTGAAGATCAAGAGGAATCAGACGATGTGCCCGATGATGATCTTCGCCGGGTCATTGTTGATGCAAAGAGACAATGCGAAAGTGAAAAGTAGAAGTTGAAGTTCGATCGCATGTTAGAGGATCACAAAAAAGGTTTGTACCCCAATTGCGAACATGGCAACACAAAGCTCGATACCACACTGGAATTGCTGCAGTGGAAGGAAGAGAATGGTGTAGCTGACAAAGGATTTGAGAAGCTACTGAAAATATTGAAGAAGAAGCTTCCAAAGGATAACGAATTGCCCGACAGTATGTATGCAGCAAAGAAGGATGTATGCCCTCTAGGATTGGAGGTGCAGAAGATACATGCATGCCCTAATGACCGCATCCTCTATCGCGGTGCGTAGGAGGATTTGAACGCATGGCTGGTTTGCGGTGCATTGCGGTATAAGATCAGTCGAGATGACCCTGGTGATGTTGACGATGAGCGCCCCAGGAAGAGGGTTCCTGCCAAGGTTATGTGGTATGGTCCTATAATACCACAGTTGAAACGTCTGTTCAGAAACGAAGAGCATGTCAAGTTGATGGGATGGCACAAAGAGGACCGTAAGAAAGACGGGAAGTTGAGAGCACCCGCTGAAGGGTCGTAATGGAAAAAAAATCAAGAGAAAGTGGGGTGACTTTGCAGGTGACGAAAGGAACATATGGTTTGGTTTAAGCGCGGATGTCATTAATCCTTTTGGGGAGCAGAGCAACAACCATAGCACCTGGCCCGTCACTCTATGTATCTATAACCTTCCTCCTTGGCTGTGCATGAAGCGGAAGTTCATTATGATGCCAGTTCTCATGCAAGGCCCTAAGCAACCTGGCAACGACATTGATGTGTACATAAGGCCATTAGTAGAAGAACTTTTACAGTCGTGGAATGGAAATGATGTACGTGTGTGGGATGAGCACAAACAGTAGGAATTTGACCTACATGCGTTGCTGTTTGTAACCATCAATGATTGGCCTACTCTCAGTAACCTTTCAGGACAGACAAACAAGGGATTCCATGCATGCACACGCACTGTTTAGATGACACCAAAAGTATATATTTGGACAAATGCAGGAAGAATGTGTACAGGGCATTGTCGATTTCTTCCGACCAACCATCAATGTTGAAAGAAAGGCAAGCATTTCAAAGGCGAGGCAGATCACCGGAAGAAGCCCGCCGTCCGTACTGGTGATCACATACTTGCTATGGTCAATGATTTACAAGTAATCTTTGGAAAGGGTCCCTGCGAACTATCTGTTCCGAATGACGCTGAGGGATGCACACCCATGTGGAAGAAGAAATCTATATTTTGGGACCTACCCTATTGGAAAGACCTAGTGGTCCGCTCTGCAATCAACGTGATGCACGTGACGAAGAATCTTTGTGTGAACGTGCTAGGCTTCTTCGGCGTGTATAGGAAGACAAAAGATACACCGGAGGCACCGGAGGACCGGCAACATGGCACGAAAAAGACGGCATGCCTCCAAAGCAGTATGAAGGTCCTGCCAGCTACGTTCATACCAATGAAGAGAAGGAAATCTTCTTTGAATGCCTGCTCAGTATGAAGGTCCCGTCTGGCTTCTCGTCCAATATAAATGGAATAATAAATATCCCAGAGAAAAGTTCCAGAACCTAAAGTCTCATGATTGCCACGTGATTATGATGCAAGCGCTTCCGGTTGCATTGAGGGGACCTCTACCGGAAAACGTTCGATTAGCCATTGTGAAGCTATGTGCATTCCTCAATGCAATCTCTCAGAAGGGGATAGATCCAGAAATCCTACCAAGGTTAAGGAGTGATGTGGTGCAATGTCTAATTAGTTTTGAGATGGTGTTCCCACCATCCTTCTTCAATATCATGACACACGTCCTACTTCATTTGTCGACGAGTTTGACATTCTGGGCCCTGTATTTCTACACACTATGTTCCCCTTTGAGAGGTTCATGGTAGTCTTAAAGAAATATGTTCGTAACCACACTAGGCTAGAAGGAAGCATCTTCATGGTCCATCAAACAGAGGAAGTCATTGGGTTTTGTGTTGACTTCATTCCTAACCTTAAGAAGATTGGTCTCCCTCAATCGCGGTATGAGGGGGGACTGACTGAAAAAGGCGCGCTAGGAGCAGACTCAATAATATGTAGGGACGGGCATTCTTGGTCTCAAGCACACTACACAGTTCTACAGAATTCTACCTTGGTGACCCCGTATGTCGATGAACACAAGAATATTCTGCGCTCCAAACACCCGGAGCAGTGTGACGACTGGATTACATGTGAACACATCAGGACTTTCGGCAGTTGGTTGCAAACACGTCTCATGGGAGACAACACTGTTTCTGATGAGTTGTACTCGTTGGCCAGGGGACCATCTTTGACTGTATTGACTTACAAAGTGCGAGATAAATGGGAATACATTTTACACGATCACCCAAGATCAAAAGAGCACCAACCAAAACAGCGGTGTCCGCTTTTGATGGAGCAACCAAGAGGGGAAAGGACATATATTATGGTTACATACTGGACATATGGGAACTTGACTATGGACATGATTTTAAGGTCCCATTGTTTCAGTGCAAATGGGTAAATCTGTCAGGAGGCGGGGTACAGGTAGACCCACAGTACGGAATGACAACAGTGGATCTGAACAATCTTGGGTACACAGATGAACCATTCGTCCTACCCAATGATGTGGCGAGGTTTTCTATGTGAAGGACATGTCTACCAAACCGAGAAAAAGAAAAGATAAGGAAGCGAATACATCATACGATGAGCCAAAGCGCCACATAGTTCTTTAGGAAAAAGAGACATCGTTGGATTGGAGGGCAATACAGACATGTCTGAAGATTATGAAAAGTTTCATGAAATTCCTCCCTTCAAAGTCAAGGCTGACCCAAGCACCCTGTTAATGATGAAGATTATCCATGGTTACAGCGCAATAAGCAAAGGGCACAAGCTAAGAAAACGTGAAGAATTTCTCTCCACAACTATTATGATGATTCCTTTGATCTAGAATATCACTGCAGTTACATCTGAAGAAATGAAATGCCTTTTATAGCAGATGAGTTTTCGGATGAAACCCTGATAGTTCGAAAGAGATTGTCCGTTTTGTACACGAAGTGCATCCAGTTTTTGTCGTAACCCTCTCAACTTTTTATAACATGCTATGTGGGTGAAATGATGATACCATGCCAACTTTCAACCTTTTCATAGTTCATTTGTAGTGCTTTTCAATTTCAGGGTCATTTAGCTTAAAAAAAAGTAAATGCATGAAAAATATCAGATGAAGTCAGAAAGGGTTGAAAATTGATGATGTGGCTTTGAATGGTTTATTTTGAACACACAAAAAGTCTGTATTTGAAATAAGTTCAAAAAATTAAAATACCATTGTAACAGATGAGTTTCCGTCTGAAACCCTGATACTTCGAAAGAGATTGTCCATTTTGTACACGAAGTGCATCCAGTTTTTGCCGTAACCCTCTCAACTTTTTATAACATCCTATGTGGGTGAAATGATGATACCATGCCAACTTTCAACCTTTTCACAGTTCATTTGAAGTGCTTTTCAATTTCAGGGTCATTTAGCTTAAAAATCAGTAAATGCATCAAAAAAATACCAAATGAAGTCAGAAAGGGTTGAAAATTGATGATTTGGCTTTGAATGGTGCATTTTGAACACACAAAAAGTCTGGAGTTAAAATAAGTTAAAAAATGAAATCCCTTTGTAACAGATGAGTTTTCGTCCGAAACCCCGATACTTCGAAAGCGATTGTCCGTTTTGTACACAAAGTGCATCCAGCTTTTGCCGTAACCATCTCAAATTTCTAGCATGTGTTATATGGGTGAAATGATGATACCATGCCAACTTTCAACCTTTTCACAGTTCATTTGAAGTGCTTTTCAATTTCAGGGTCATTTAGCTCAAAGAATGAACTAATAGCTAAAAGAATGAACTAGAAAACTTTTATGATAATTCTAATAGCAAAAATAATGGACTAAAAATAATCGATTAAAATATTCTCTTATGATCAACTAAAACAAAACTATAATACTCTTCAATAGCAAAAAGAATCATCTAAAAAGCTTTTATAAAACTCTAATAGAAAATGGAATCAACTAAAAAGATTTTATTAACCTCTAGTATTTTTGAAACTATTTTTTTTTAAATTTATGCAACTTAAATTATCAAAGTATTTTTTGTTCAAAACATTAATAGCAAAAAGAATTTTCATAAAGAATTTTATTGTTAGAAACTTTAATAGCAAAAAGAATTATCATAAAGAATTTTTTGTTAGAATCTAAAATAACAAAATCTGTTTTTGAATATAATGATAAAACACAGTAATATTAAATAGCAGGAAAAAGACTCACTCAAAACCTATATTTATAGTAAAGTTATTCACAAACTAGTGATTCACACAAATTTCAAAAAATTCAACTTTAAACTATTCAAATTTGAGAACTAATGGCACTAACAGAAAGTGTACACTTTTTGTGATGAAACAACAAAAAGAATTAAAAAAATAAAGCAAAAAACAAAAGAAAATAAATAATGCAAAAAACAAAAAAAATACTGGAAAAAATAAAAACAATGCCGCCTACTGGGCTACTACGGCCTGAATACGACTAGAAACCCAATCAGCCAGGTGGGCTAGGATTCAGGCCCACAGAAGGCCTGGTAGGCCCACAGGCATCTACAAAGAGGTTAGGCCCGTAAGCCTGCTTTAGAGCTCGAAGGCTAAGGAGCACCGTGCCTTTTAAATAGGTGCGGTTCTCTCTCAGCTAGCGAGGTGGGACTAAACTCCTACCACCATGCCGTTGCGTAAGCCCATTGGTCCCGGCTGATGACATGAACCGGGACCATTGCCAGCCTTTTGTCCCGGTTCGTGCCACCTGGCGGGACCAATGCCTGCTTGGTCCCGGTTCGTGCCTCCAACCAGGACTAAAGGTCTCTGCTTCCCGCCCTTTGGGCTGTCGAAAAGAGACCTTTGGTCCCGGTTGGTGGCACGAACCGGGACCAAAGGGGGGTATTGGTCCCGGTTTGTGGCACAAACCGGGACTAAAGGCATTGCTATATAAGAAACACTTAGCAAAAATTCACAATTTCATCGCCAGTTCCCCCCGACGACGCCGAGCTCATAGATGCCGCCAGGCTGCCCCGACGCCGTCCGCCGCCCATGCTGTCGCCGTCACCATCGCCCGTGCCCCGTCGTTGCCGTCGCCGTTGTCTTCCCCGAGCCCGCGCCCCTGCTGGCGCGCCCGGCCGCCAAGACGCCCTGCCCGGCCCGCCCCCACCGTCACTGTCTCCATTACGTGCCCCATCGTCGCCATCGCCATCGTCGTCCCCAAGCCCGCGCCTGCTGCCCGCCCAGCGTGCCTTCCCAGCCGCCCCACCGTCGCCATCGCCGTGCCATCGCCGCCCCCGCCGTCGCCCTCGCCGGCCGCCCCCGCTGTGAGCCGCTACCGCCCCGGCTCTGTGCATAGTTTTTTTTATATATGTCGATTTTTTAGTTCATATGTGTATTAATGTTTTTGTTCATTGCATTTTTTGTTCATATATGTATTTTTTTCATAGCATTTTTTTCATGGATATATGTATGTGTCTATGTATGTATAGATGGATAGCATTTTTTTCCATGTATGTATGACGTTGTCGATATACCCCTCCCGATAACCCGACATGAGGGGGGTCGATATACCCTCCCGATAACATTTTTTCTAAGTTACGAAGGTAAAAAGTTCACCCCTCTCGATATACCAGGCGACCAACTCTCGAGGCCACCCAAACCCTAGAAAAAAAGCGTTGTGGATCTCCTACTCCTCCCGCCCTACGACAAACTCTCGAGGCCACCCAAATCCCTAGAAGAAAACTCCGGTAACTTCAACATGAGGGGGGAAGTCGATCAACCCCCTCTGGCCCGAACAAGTCTATGTATCATTTTATATCGTGGTGGACATATATAAAAGTTTGATCATATGTCAAAGTTTGAATTTTGACATATACAACATTTGATCAGATATCAAAGTTTGATCATATGCCAAAGTTTGAATTTTGACATATGCAACATTTGATTATATGTCAAAGTTTGATCATGTGTCAAAGATTTATCAAGAATGCCCACATTATGGATGTGCACAAGTTAGCCAGAAGTAGCAGGCGTATTGAAGAAATACATGGCTTCATCATTAACCGGAAGTAACAGGCATATGGTGCTACGAAGCTCTTCAAAGTTGTTTGGAACGGAGTTCCGGATAGATTAATTCGCTTTTTGGTACGAATTTCAGCAAAGGCCTTCCAAATAGCGATATTCAGAAGACTCTTGCTAAACTTCGTACCAAAAAGATAATTATACTATCCGGAACTCCGTTCCAAAACAACTTTGGAGAGCTTCGTACCATTATGCGCCTTTTACTTCCGGCTAATGATGAAGCCATGGTTTTCTTGAATCCTTTAACACTAGACAACGTGACATATAGAAGGGTAGATGAGATCAGGAAAAATATGGACCATTTTGTGCACATCCAGAATGGCGTCATTTTATTAAATCCCTTAAAGGTCAAGAGAATTCCTTGTTTGACATGCATGAGAGAGGCGGTCTGGACGTCGAACATTCATGAGAGAGGCAGTCCGGTCCGGTCGCCGGACATGTCATGTGATAGGTAGTATTTTTTTTTTGTTCATAGAAAACTCCGGTAACTCTTCAACATGAGAGGGGACGTCGATCAACCCACTCTCGCCCGACCAAACCCTAGAAGCGTCGAGGCCACCCAAACCCTGTAAGCATTGCCGAGGCCACCCCAAACCCTAGAAGCATCAAGGCCACCCAAATTTACCAAGTTAAAAGAGCGTTGTCGAGCCACCCCAAACCTTAGAAGCGTTGTCGAGGCCACCCCAAACCGTGGAAGCGTCGAGGCTACTAATATGATTCCTTATTGGGATTATCTAGCTAGGTCTATGTTTGCCACTAATATATCCATCTCTCATGTTTGTATATTAATTGCCATGTTGTAATATTTGCATAAACTATGGACCAAAGAGACTTGGAAAAAGAACATTTGTTGGGTGATATAATCTTCAGTGGAGGCGATATCTTGTCGTTTCTCAACTACACTGATGGTCTGGAAGGAGAGGATGGCGGCTCGGTGATCGATTAATGGAGGAGGATGGACATGATCATGACGGCTCTGGTGACCGAATGGCAGAGGAAGAAGGAGACCATGATGATGGCTCCGGTGACCGAACGGAGGAGGGAGCTGTTGCAAAATTCGGCGAGGTATAAATATTAATTAAGCCTGTGCTGACTAATTGATGCATTAGTTGTTTTGGTATGTACATATATTAACGTTTCTTTATTCTTTTATAGCCCTCCGGATCGAGCCAAACTTCCGTAACAAGACGAGGCCCGAAGAAAAGGTTGCGCCAGGATGAAAGGTTCATGATCACAGCAATCGCAAACAATGGCCTATCGATTGAACCCAAGCGGACCAAGGACGCATTTTCTGCTCAGTGCGGAGCTATTGTTAGGGACACCATCCCGATCAGCATGCATCCAGCAATGTATATGCCTAAGGACGACGACCCTGAAGTTTCTTATGTCACTGATAGACAGAAAGATGATCTTTGGACCTCGCTGATGGCAAATTTCACCCTACCGCTAGAGGAGGATCCGAATAAGCCAGTTATAGAGCCACAGGTCAAGGCATGTGCTCTTAAGAAGATGGCAGATCTATTCAGGAGGTGTAAGAAAGACTTGAAATCAAAGTTTGTCGACAAAGTGAAGACTCCAGAATTCACCAACCAATTTGAGAAGCTAAGAGATCACTGGCCCGCATTTGTGGCCTACAAGACATCTGACAAGAGTAAGAAAATGTCAGAGACAAACAAGAACAATGCTACAAAGAAGCAGTATAACCATCACACGGGGTCAGGTGGCTACCTCAAAGCCCGGCCGTTGTGGGACAGAGCTGAGATTGACCTGATTGCTAAAGGGGTCGAACGGAGACATTGAACTGGCGAGACCGTTCAAGGACTTGGTTCTTCGAGGTTGGGAGAACTTTGGACCCTGAAACAGGAAAGTGCGGTTGCACGGATGAGCAACTTGCAAAACCAGGAAGTATACACCGCAGCGTGGGAAGGGGTGTTTCATTCCTAACAGAGAGAAGGACGAGCTGACTGAGGCCCTCGAGAATCCTGAGCACCCTGGACGAACACGAGGAACCACTACTAGGGAAATGCTAGCAGCAGCGCGGGTTTTAGGTGTATCGATGAGCGAGCGGCGCGCTACTAATAAGCGCTGCAGCTATTGCTTAGCGATGGCAGCGTTCCCGCGATGCTACTGCTAGGACAAATAGCTGCAGCGTTTGTTCAATCCCACGCTACTACTAATGTAACTACTAGCAGCGTGTTTTCTCTCCATCGCTACTAGTATTCTTTTTTTATTTTTTTATTTTTAGTGTATTTATGCGCCATCGTACAAATATTGGTACAAGACCAGTTATGAGGTTTACATCATTATGTCCATAACAGTGTGTCAAATGAAGGTGGATTAGGTTCAAGTGGAGGCAATATGTGGTGCATGTCAAAAGTATACTACGAATCCAAACTTGATCTAGTTTGGACTAGTAGTTCTTTCGATGTGCACCCCATGTGGCCTCCACTTGAATCTAATCCGCCAGCACAAGCTATTTAATCATCATCATAGTCATTACCACCAACAGTATTTATTTAATCACCACTAACACTAGCAAATAATAATCATCATAGTCATTACCACCAACACTAGCTATTTTATCATCATAGTAATAGTTTAGCACATCATCATCCTCAAACTCATTTCTATCTAGCTAATCACTCCTGTTGCTCTCTCTTAGGTAAAATAACATAAAACATGTGTAGCTCTCCTCCTTGATCAGGTTGGAGCATGCAGATGAACCTGTCTCCTAATCGTGGGTAGCGCATCTGTTTGCTGCCCCTAGTACTTCTCTGCGCTCCCCCATCACATATTTGGTCCAGTCTTGCACTATTAAGCATCCGTCGCTGATCTTGAATGCACTAAAGTAATATGTAGGATATCTTGGCCGTAAGCTAATAATACTCATGGTACCTTTAGTCTCGATCCCATAAGGCACAACATTCATCGGGAGTCCCTGTTGAAGAACATCGTATGGTAACATACTTAGCAATGAAGTTTAGCTTCAAAAATAATGTATGGAAAAGATGCACTGAGGACAAATAGTAAAAATCTTACCATCCTTCCTAAATAGATGTAATCGTAGTTCATTACGAACACTATTGGTATACGTTTTCAGTACTAACATTTCTAAATGCAGGAAGAAAATTTGTCTTGACGGTATCAAGATCCATAAGCCATGAAGCATAATGACTTAGCTCCTCATGATTGAGTTCAGCCGGGACAGTAGTATGTCATGTCTACCAAGCGTTGGATATGTTTGCTTGCACCGAAATAAGCTGACAATACAATTTAGTTGTCAACTATTTTTGAATAAACTATATCAAAGACATAAATATGGTTGAGAAACTTACAAAATGGTATAACTGGAGGCGTCTGCACACCGACCCAAATGTCGGTATTACCTTCAATATCATCTTCCGGACGAATATCATAGGTGATAACCATATCAGGCTCAAATGCAGAAGTCTTGCATAGTGCTCGCCATATTTTGCATCCAAAAAAGGTGTAGTCGTCTGAATTGTATAATTTTGCATGGAAAATATAACCATGCTCGGTCTTCAAGTAAACTTTCTTTACCTTCGTAGTATGACTGAAACCTATCTTATCCAATACAAAAACTCTTGCATGGCAGGGGATACGCTAGTAGAATAGTAAAAAAATATAAGTTGAAGCAAATGAAGCAGCTGTCATGCTTAATTACGAAAAAAGACTTGTCGTTGTGACTTACTATATCCACTTCGAAGTTCTCGTCCAGCTTGATCTTTGAGCGCCTATCATCATCTAGGAAGATTTAAATCATACAGGCGCTTCGTCTTCGCAGTATTTGCAAATACCAAAATTCTTTTCGTCTTCAGACATTTCCTATGTTCATAGTTAAAACATTAATTGAAAATCGACCGAAGAGAACTACCAGGATAATCAACACACAAATCCGGGGCACTCGATATTTCCTACATATTCTGGCACAAGTCATGCCAAAATTCACGGAAAAATCCGGCATGACCTTGGCTAAAATAGGACATATCGAGCGCCTGAAATTTGCTGGAACGGAAATGAATCAACACTCCTGCGAAACATAGGCCACTCGGAGGTGTAACCTGCAAACATGACCGGCCACTTGGATATTGAGCAACACAAGATATACATTTCAAAATATCTTATAGGACTCAAATTAGCATGCATTCAATAAGCAAAAGTAAATCATCTCATGCGTCCGTACATCGTCGAATATTATCACTAATACATCCCGAATAGTGTCATACATATAACATCATTAATACAACTAAAACCCTAGCACACGACGGGTATCGGCAGGCGGTGGACACCTGAGAGAAGGAACCATCATGGGATCATAGCTCCAGTGAGATCCCTGGAGAACCTGCTAGGTATTGGAGAACCTATGCTCCAACGCAAACAAGTAGCAACGGACGTGCGCGTCCTCCTCACTGACACGGTGACGCACCACGTCCGCGGAGTCCTCGAGCCTCTGGACCGTCACTGGCCCACGCGACCGCCACCAAAGAAGGTTCGGGTCAACGACAGGCTAGCTCCTCACCAACCTGCGCCCCCCGGTAGGTAGCGCCTCCCAGTACCACCCCGGCGGAGCCCTGTCCCGGACATGGCCCATCTGGATGAGCAGGTGTCGTCCTCCGCCGACTCGACAACGAGGATGCGGGATAGGCATCGTCCACGTCGATGCGGGAAAAATTGCTTTAACTAAAAAAATAGCACAAAGTTCTTACTAAATAGTTCTATTAATTCAACTAGTTCTTACTAAAAATAAACTTACTATAAATAAAAATAAACTAGTACCTAATTAGTACCTAGTTCTTACTAACTAATTAGTACCTAGGAACTGCTGCCCTAATTACCATCTAATTTGAAGAACCTAGGGGTGGAAAGTGGTAGCTGATATTCCAATTATCCAACTATAAAGTGAAATAAGTGGTCAAATTTTACTCATTTTATGATTCATCTTAGAAATTTGATTCGTTTCCACCCTTACATGAACCCTAACTCATTTGAGCCGCATCGGCATCTGATTCGTTTCCACCCTTACATGAACCCTAACTAATCTGATGCAACTGAAATATAAAGAAACCCTAGGCAGAGGTAGGGGAGAGGCAGGAGCAGGCGTGCTCACCTCGGGTGCCTGCGACGAGGGAGGGGCAAAGGCATCGAGGTCGGGGTCGGGCTCAGTGTGGCGGATCGCGCGTCGAGGTCGGGGTCAGGGGCGGCGTCCGGGGCGGCGTTGAGGTCGGGGGCGGCGTCCGGGGCGGCGCTGAGGTCGGGGTCGGGGGCGGTGTTGAATCTGGGGTCGGGGCGGCGTAGAGGGTGTGTGGAGGCGGTAACCGATGGGCGATAAGCGTGGCGAGTGGAGAGTTGGATTTGGGGGAATGGGGAAGGGCCGAACCCGTGGTTAAGTCGAAAGTAGCGATGGCGCGTTCGGAAAAGCGTCTGCGGCTAAGTTAACTTCTAACATTTTCGGGATACACGCCATCGCTACTCCTTTCTCTTTTTCCCCTTTTTCATTTGGTTTTCTTCACATTTTATTTTTTTTCCTTTCACCTTATTCTATTTCTTTCATTTTCAATTACCTTTCTATTTGCTTTCCATTTAATTTTATATCCTTTAGCAGTAGCGAGTTTAGATTAAAACGTGCTGCTACAAAGAAAGTAGCGGTAGCGTGGTTCGTTATAGGTCGCTACTACTATGTGTAGCCTATCGGCTAAGCCGTGGGAATTTCAGTAGTAACGTGTTTAGAACAAGACGCGCTATTGCTAGAACTTTATCTGCAGCGCGGTTTGCATGAGGCGCCATCGCTACTTAGCACCAGCGTGCTTTTTTCACCCTCGCTACTGCTAAAGTTCTGTGTATAAGGTTTTCCGTAGTAGTGAACACTAGGCTCCATTCCGTGGGTGGTTGGGTTTCCCGATGCAGACAGTTAGAGAAGCTGGGAGAGAAGGAGGAAAGCGGAGCTGGGCGAAATTCAGAAGCTCAATGCAAGACTACAAAAGCTAGAGGAACTTGAGAGCCAGCGAGTTGCCGGCCAACCATCTCAGCGGCACGGAGCTACCCCAGAAGCTACCCCGCCATCTCAGCGGAGAAGCAGCATGGATTCCAAGGAGCTTGTTCAGAGTGACTTCACAACTCCTAGCTACCCCGTGGATAGTATCGCCGAGGCTCAACATTGCCATCTTATGATGAAATTGCATAACCTCACTTTGAAGGCGGTTGCCGGCTCTGTTGCACCTCCCCAAACTGATGGAACTTTTCACTGCCGTCCAATTCTACATGGCTATGCTGTTGTGAGGGGTTTGAGGAGGTCGAGCTTGACCACCCTACAGGTGAAGGGGAGAATCAGCTGGTTAATGCTCTGAGGAGTACATGTCTATGGCGGAAGGAGTACATCAAGCTTCCAAACTGGACGCGTCCGCCTCCTCCTCCGGCGAGTCAGGGCACTCCGCCTCCTCTGGCGAGTGATCAGGGCACTCCTTCTCCGGGTCCTCCGGCGCGTGAGAGCACTCTGCCTCCTCCTTCGTCTCTTCTGACGCGTCGGAGCAGTCCGCCTCCTCCTCCGCCTTGTTGGCAACGGTGGAAGAGAGACGTCGCCGCTCCGGCTCCTCCGGCGCATCAGAGCACTCTGCCTCCTTCTTCGCCTCGTAAGCAACAACGGAAGAGAGACGCCGCCGCTCTAGCCAATAGCAGTACCAGCATAGGCGGGAGGCAATTCAGATATGGTCCATCTATCAAGGCTCCGGAAAAGTTGCCATACGAGAGGACCGAGAAGGAAAACACAGAGATCTGTCAAGCCCAAGTGAGGGACTTTTTTGCAAAGAAATCTCCACCTCTGAAAGAGACGATAGATCCAGTGAAAGAGAAGCGCACTATCGATGCCCTGAAGCGACCACCACCACCTCCTCCAGATTCCAACTATGTCTGCTGTCTTAAAAAGACATATCAAGATGCGCGGCACTCGGGAACTACTTCCAGCGATGAAAGGTCACTACAAGAAATATGTCAACTAGTGACCTTCTGTCAGTGACCCTGGAAGAATTGGTCATAGATCTATGACCATTTGAGACCAATTGGTCAAAAGCTATTCGGGGAGCTCCAAACCCTAAACCATTGCGACAATTTTGGTCAGAAAGGTTGTAATTTCCTTACACGAAATGGTCATAAAGCAAACAGCACTAGTCCACTGCCTTATTTCTAGTTGTTAACGACCAATATAGATGGTCACAGCCTTGTAAATTGTGGTGGGTTGTGATGACTAGGCGCCATCTCATCAGTTTTGCCTATGTGTCATGTCCATGTGTCAATTTTTGCCCTAGGTTGTGAAGCAACCTATATTTCTGTTATTCCACAAATTCCCAAACAATTCTCATAAATTGTTTGGATCATATCTTCATCAAATATGTCAAAAACCTTCCTTGCTAGTTCAAAAATAGTTCAACAATATTCATTTTCCAATTCTGTTCAGAGCAGCACTTTGTGAAGGAAGTACCACTTTGGCATGTCCAAATACTATCCATTTTCTACAGTGCTTTCCTATGCCCAAATAACCATCCTCCACCAAATGCCAGCTTAATCCATTCATTATTTTGAGCCCAGCTTCAACATTCATATTTATGTCCAGTGTGGTACTTTGCAAAGCAAGTACCACCTAGGCTCCTCCTTTTGAGCTAAAAATTTGTGAAGACGGTCTTCTTAGTAACTGATCATCCTCAGCCAATACTCACGCCCATTAGCCATCTACATTTCCCATACCGCTAATCAAACACTTGGCTGCTAATTCATGTTTGATCATCGATCGGTCTCCTTGTGAGAATCTTATGTTGTAATTTTCTTCCTAGCACCTACTTGGGGAGTGCCCAATCCACTAGACATGCCTAGGCCGCCCAGAACACATGGCAACGCCTCGGTCATGCGGTGACCATGCGGCGGGCATGCGAGTTTACGCGCTCTAGAGTTGGGGCCCTAGGCCACCGCCCAAACCTCGACGTATCGCCACCAAACCATGTATTTATGATTAAATAGGTACTTATGTAACTAGAAATAATTTTTGGAAAAAATAAATAGCAAACTATGAGGCAGCTGCAGTTCAAATTTGACCTGCTTCCACCTGAATCGGCGGAAATTTGTCTTTTTCACGAGGGGTGGCAAAACTTTTTACACCCAACCATTTTGTCCATTGTGCATTAAATATGTCCTAGTATTTTAGAAAATTGATTTGGTCCAATTTTGCAACAATTATTTGGGAGGTCCTTCACAAAAAAACCTCCTTTTGGGGACTCGAAAAATGAAAAATGGTTTTTTTGTCCAAAGAAAATGAAAAACTTCCTTAGGAAACATTGTCTGCCATTCCAATATGCACCCTTGTGCACAATATGAGATCACTTTAACAAACTATGCCATGAATGTAGCCATAAGATTGATCATTTGGCTTGAAAGCCATTGATCTTCACACGTGATAGGTCGTTTCTGAGAACAATTTTTAAAATATTTCCATATTACAAGTTTTTATTTTTCTTGGGAACTTGGCCACATATAATGACACAATGCGAAGGTTTCCCAATTTTTTGATTTTTTTTAATTTTTTATGCCCATTTCAAAATGCGGTCAAAACGGCGGGAATGACCGTTCCTAGCTAGTGGTGGAATCTTAGATTTTTTTTTGGTGTTTATCTGATTATATAGATACTTATGTAACTAGAAATGATTTTTTGAAGAAAAAAATAGCAAACTATGAGGCAGCTGCAGTTCAAATTTGACACGCTTCCAGCTGAATCGGCGAAAATTTGTCTTTTTCACGAGAGGTGGATCAAAACTTTTTACACCCAACCATTTTGTCAATTGTGCATTAAATATGTGGAAGAGATATAGAAAATTGATTTGGTCCAATTTTGCAACAATTATTTTGGAGGTCCTTCACAAAAAAACCTCCATTTGGGCACTCGAAAAATGGAAAATGGTTTTTTTGTCCAAAGAAAATGAAAACTCCCTTAGGCAACATTGTTTGCCATTCCAATATGCACCCTTTTGCACAATATGAGATCATTTTTAACAAACTATGCCATGAATGTGGCCATAAGATTGATCATTTGGCTTGAAAGCCATGAATCTTCACGCATGATAGCTCGTTTCTGAGAACACTTTTTTAAAATAATTGCCGTATTACAATTTTGTTATTTTTCCTGGGAACTTGGCCACATATAATGACACAATGCGAAAGTTTCCCAATTTTTTGATTTTTTTTTGAATTTTTTATGCCTGTTTCAAAATGCGGTCAAAATAGCGGGAATGACCGTTCGTAGCTAGTGGTTGAATCTTAGAATTTTTTTGGTGTTTCTATGATTAAATAGATACTTATGTACCTAGAAATGATTTTTGGAAAAAATAAATAGCAAACTATGAGGCAGCTACAGTTCAAATTTGGAAAATGGAAAATGGTTTTTTCGTCCAAAGAAAATGAAAACTCCCTGAGGCAACATTGTTTGGAATTCCAATATGCACCCTTGTGCACAATATGAGATCATTTGAACAAACTATGCTATGAATATGGCCATAAGATTGATCATTTGGCTTGAAAGCCATGAATTTTCACGCATGATAGCTCATTTCTAAGAACACTTTTTTAAAATAATTGCCGTATTACAAGTTTATTATTTTTCCTGGAAACTTGGTCACATATGATGACACGATGCGAAGGTTTTCCAATTTTTTGATTTTTTTTATTTTTTTAAGCCCGTTTCAAAATGCGGTCAAAACGGCGGGCTTGACCGTTCCTAGCTAGTGGTTGAATATTGGAAAACTTTTGATGCTTATCTAATTAAATAGATACTTATCTACCTAGAAATGATTTTTGGAAAAAATAAATAGCAAACTATGAGGAAGCTACAGTTCAAATTTGACCCGCTTCCTGCTTAATCGGCGTAAATTTGTCTTTTTCATGAGAGGTGCATCCAAACTTTTGACACCTAACCATTTGGTCAATTGTGCATTATATATGACCTAGTATTTTAGAAAATTGATTTGGTACAATTTTGCAACAAATATATGGTAAGTCCTTCACAAAAAAAACTTATTTTGGGAACTCGAAAAATGGAAAATTGTTTTTTCATGCAAAAGAAATAAAAACTCCCTTTGTCAATGTTGTTTGCCAATGTAAGATGTAAAATTGTGCAAAATATGACATCATTTGAACAAATATTTGATAGATCTTTCATAAAAAAACTGATTTTGAGCATTGAAAAATGAAATGAAAATTTTGTATGTAATCAATCATGACGAATTTATATGGTCAAAAAATATTTAAATTGTTTGGTGCGCTCTGATTGGTCCATAGGAATATCACGCAGATCATGCCTCAACCACCGTTGGATGCTTCTAGATCTAACGGCAGCCCTCACCCCCTCACCAACCGCAGCCCAACCACCCAAACCCTAACCCGCACCCGCACTCCTCCTCCCTTGGCTCTTCGTCGCCGCCACCTCCTCCCTGTCCTGCAGCGGTGCCTACCACGTCACGTGTCGGCCGCCCTCGCGGGTGGTTGCGTCTGCGGCGACCACGGCGGCCTCGTCGTCCCCGGAGGCCGCGATCGGTCGTCTCCCTATCCGCCTCTCTCCCCAACGCTGCACCAGAGATCTGCATTCCTCCCGAACGATCGCGGTCGGTTCCTCACCGCCGCCGGCCCGCTGCCCCTCCCCCGCGGCGCACTCACATCTCATTTGGGATCTGGGATGGCCGCAGGCACCTCTCCCTCGTCCTAAAGGCTATAGGCTTTGCCGGTATGGGACAGGAGGATTGCTTCCTCACGTTGCTTCTGCTCGGCTGTGCGTGAGGAGATGCCATGGACGCCGATGTCAAGCTCCACTTCTTTGACCCCCATCCAGATCCGCCCCCTTCTCTCTTCCCCTCTTCGATCTGCCCTTCTTCCATTTCCTTCCCTGAGGCATGCATTTTATCTTGTTTTTCTTCCTCACACAGGCACCTGCACCACGAACTATATGCAAGGAGAGGAGTGAGGGTGCTGCTGGGAGAAAATGGAAGAACGGGATGCACCTGAGGAGCGAGGGGTTGACATCTTGGTTCCTGCTTGACCGCGTTGCCTATGGTATTCCTCTGCTACTTTCCCTCTTTACAATTGCATGCCTCTGTTTGCTACTAAAACAACAACCTTGGCCACCAATTGTTTGCTGTTTTTTTAAAATCTTTAGATCTGTATGCCTCTATTTTAGTAATTGCTATAGTAATTGGATCTAGTTGACCTGAAAATGGCATTGGGGACATCAATTGGTCATTTGGGTTCTCTGGTTGTACTACAATTGGGACTGAAATGGACACAATTTTTTTGCTTGTAGGATGGTGAGACGGAGAAGGAAGGTGCTGCAAGTGCCAGGTGAAGGGGTCGGATGCTGCTGAAACCCTTGGTTGTGAGTGTCTCTATATAGGTTTCAACTGAATACTCTACTAGTGTTGGATGGATTTTCAGGTTGAATGGATCACTGTACTGATGTGCAACTTCCCCTAGCTTCACATTGCAAGCCCAATGATTCTTGTGCCTAGGATACCCACATAACACAGGTTGTTATTTTGCTTGCTGCCATTCACCATCTGACTGGAGTTTTGCAACATGCAAATTGCATGTATGTCTGTTAGGTCGTGACATGCTAATTGCTTGAGCTTGAGTACCACAAATGTGAAGTTTTGACCTTCCTATTGTAATGGTTAGGGTGAAACTAGAAATTGTTTCAAAACCTACCTGAAAGTTTCTTGCTTTGACACATAGTCTTACTAGATGGTACAGTGGCTTTCGTCCAGAAAATAAATCTCTTTGGAAAATAAATATTACGAGACTACTACGAACAATACTACTCCTTCAACTTGTACATACTCCTAGGCTGTTGATATATGGTTCCAAAAATCCCAGATAAAAATCTGGATGACATTTACATCTGTAAATACATACGTATGAAATAAGCACCACGGTTCCGTTTAGTGTGTATGCGTCGATATGTTTTAACTTTGACTGAAACAATCTGGATGGCACCTGCATCTGTAGATAAATATGAAGAAGAACCACAGTTTGGTTCAGTTTATGCGTGTCAATTTGGTTTAACTTTCACTGAAAATATATATGAATAAATTTTGGTTTCAAGGTCCGTTTAATGATGGTCTTACTGTCCGACAATGTTCATTCTTCAGTTATCCTTGTTATCCATATGGCCAACCAAGGCGCATGGTGCTCGCAAGTGACGAATGGAGGTTGTTCAACATAGGCACGGAGGAGGAGGAGGAGGAGGGGCACGGACGGAGGAGGACAGAGCACCTCTCTTCTTCTAGGTTCTTCTCCTTACTTTCACTTGTATGTGCCTATGCTGCAGCTCACCCATGGTCTTGTTTGTCCTGCAGGTTAGTGAGCAGCATCAGGAGGAGGAGCTCAAGCACGACCACCAAGAGGCACCATCGCAGCAGTAGGTAGCATGTCCATCTCCACCTCCCACTCCCTCTGCTCCCAATCCTTTTTATTAGAATATGTTGAGTACATTCTGTTAACTTGTGTGTCAATAAGAATGAAAACTAATTATCTAAGATCCTGTTATTATTACCTATATATGACATTGCTACTGGATTGCCTAGCGCCCCTGTTCATGGTGGGCTAAACTTGTATTTGCTCCTGCTGCTGTGTTTTGATGATCATAAGTGTGATGCATTTTGATGATCTCCTTGTACCAGATGAGTCCGTCGATGAAGCGGCAGCGTCTCCTCTAGAGGGTGGCGGTGGCGGCGGTGCCTGTGTGCGGCTTCGACTACAACCTCCTCTCCGGTGAGTCCATCTCCTACCTCTAGCTCCATCTCTAAGCTACTGTAATACCATGCTTTGTTTCATGCCGTGGCTTATTTAGTCTCTGCTTGCTGTGCCTTGTGTATTGTAGCCTAAATAGCTTCTGTTAGGGGATAATCTCTTGGTTAGACCAAGATTTTACATGAAATTTTGTTCTGCTTATTCTGCTAAGGTTGTTTGCAATGGTTATACATATGTTACACAATTTTTGCTGCTGGCTAATCAGCTTTAGAGATGGTAACATGGTGCTGCATTCTTAGGATCATCTTATGATACACAATCAATTTTTGGTGTGCTCAAAATTTTAATTTTAGTGATAAGGAAAGATCCTACCTAGTTTGCTGGCTCTCTCACTTGAGTTGGTTTAACAGTAGTGGCCTCCTGTCTTGTAGTTGGGTAGGTGCCTGATGCATGTATCATGTGACATGCACAGAATTAACTTTGACATAGTTGTTATGTTACAATAGATGGCAAGATGAATAGCTAGTGTCTGTTTAATTCAATCATGCACCTGGTAGTTTAATAGGTACTATTGATTGAATATGAATGTTATTCCTTATACTCAAATGGAACTTCGATTTGTTGTAACTTTGAATCATGCACCTTGCTCGTTTGCTGCTAAGTTTGTCATATGTGCCAATTCAATTCCCAATTTTGATGAATAGCCATATTCTGGATAAGTAGAATGATCTGGTTAATAATAATAATATGTAGAATAATAATATATTGGTGTATCTTTACTTTTTATTTTAAAAGTACTCTATATTCTATCAGTGACATACCTTTTGTTCGCTTTTGAATGCTCAGATGTTTTGCATTAGCCTGTCATTGCTAAGGGAGAAGCTGGACTTGGAGAAGAAATCTTTCCATTAAGCAGATTACATGTTTGGTTATTGTGAAGTACCAGACAGGCTAGTTCTATTTTTTTCACAATCCTCGAGTATTTCAGCAGCGCCATGCAAATGCAGTAGCGTTAGGTTTCTGATTCATCTGTTGTAAAAACTTAGAGTTAGCCCGCAGTCAGTCAGTAGTAGCTAAACCAGCCAGCCAACCTCAAATAGTATTGCTGGAATGAATGGTTGTAATAATAACATTGTATGTTGCTTTGAAAATGTGTCAGAACTGGGCTAGGCCCAAGATATCTTGTGGTGTGATGTGTTGTAATGTCAATGGCATAATAATTGTTTTTCGATTGGATCAATTTTTTCGGAACTGGGCTAGGCCCAAGTTATATTGGACAATTATTTTTGAGGGAAAAACATGGGAGACCCAAAAAGAAATGGCCCAGAAAAATACATGATCAAAAAGAAAATCTGCTGTTAAAAGGGCCACGCAAAGAAATCAATAAGGCTGAATTGTTGGGCCAGACCCATGTAGCTAATAAAAGCACAGGAAAAAATACATTAAAAACGCCGAATTGTTGGGCTAGGCCCATGTAGAAAACCGAATTGGACCGAGCTGATTCTTGTGCCACATCAGCTTGCCACGCTGGATGCCTACGTGGTCTGGGGAGGCTCCTAGTGACCAAAATTTTGGTTGAAGAACCAACGACCTTTTACAGAAGGTCATTAATTTCATTTTACGACCGCCAGCTTTTGACCTTCTGTTTTTAGTCAAAAAAAGGTCGCAAATGAAAAACAATGACCTTTCAGCGGCCAATAGTGAGGGTCACTAGTTGACATATTTCTTGTAGTGGGTTAGCACAATGAAGAAGTGGGAAAAAATATCCCAGCTAGGAAAACAGGCGAACCAATCGTGGCCCCCGCTCAAGGTGTCTAGCGATATCGTCGCTAATCTGCCGGGGATAGTGGTCGGTACCAATCCTGTTGATTACCTGAGCGATGATGTCGTGTTTGAAACAATTGCAAGTGGACGAATTCAGATACCAGTACGGGAAGCCTCTCGTCAAACATGATCATCATCCTCCTCTAACCAAGATGATGCGGAGATTCCATGTCTGGGAGGGATACTTTGACGCTGAGAATTAAAGAGGAGCACGACCTCGTTGGAATGGATCTGTTGTCTGTTGAATTTGACGAGTTATTCCAGTTATACAATCAAAAGGCGCTCGACAAAACACTCGTGACTTGCTACTGTCTATAAGTACTACTTTTGTAATTAAGTCTTTATATATAGCTCAGCTCTTTCATTGCATTTATATATAATTATCTTCTCTATATTATGCAGACTGAAGATCGTCGAATGCAGAAAAGCACAAATCTATGACATTGTGTTCATTACAAATATCATACATGAATGGACGGTTCAAAAGAAAGTCACAGAAACCAAGAACAACTCGCTACAATCGTTGCTTAAAAATCAAAACAAAGATAAAATACTCTTTCCTTACAACTTCAGGTGAGTGTTACTGTCTTGTGCATATTAGGTTTCCCTTATTACTCGAGGTTCTAGTAATGTAATTGATGAGTTATGCATGCGTGCGTAGCTTCCACTTTATTCTCCTAGACATTAAGCTTGACCGGGGAGTAGTAACCATCTTAGACTCAAGACGAAAAGATCGCCAGGACTATACGGACATGACTGAAATGCTCCAGAAGTAAGTTCAATCAATCATTATTGCACCATATCGGCAACTTTGTTCATTTCCTGATATCAAGTAATTATTTCCTTTGTCTGGAAGGGTTTGGAAAGAGTTCACCAGAATTGTTCTGGCATTGCCGAGGGAGCTGCGATTTACACACCCGAAAGTAAGTACTACTACCTAGTTCCGCGCATCTCGCATTGATTCTAGCTAGTTTCATCAATACCATCTATCATGCTTGATTGTCAGTTTGATTGAACTCTATTTCTCGTAAAGTGCTTATGGCAGGAAGGCGGGAACGATTTTTTTGGATACTACGTTTGCGAGTTCTTTCGCCACTCGACCTGTGAGAGGGGCTACTCTGAAAAACAATTTGAAGTACGTAAAAATAATATACACAATTTTATTTTATTACCATCATTTGTGTTGAGTTTCTTCATATATATGTATTGACCCCCTTCTTTAAATTAGATCTTGCAGATGCGGGATGAACTCCTACCACATGATCGCATACGAGCAATTCAAGAGGAATTGACGGGATGCTTTCTTGACCACGTCATCCATAAAGCCGGAGAATACCATGTGGAAATTGATATAGACATGAGATGTTAGGGATTGTAAGAGATCTTATATTGTACATATGTAGCTAGTAGCGTCAGATAGATATACGAAAACTTGTTGTTCGACCAATCTCTCGGAGAAAGAGAGGTCACTCAGAATTTTGCTAAGTCCCCCCCCTTGTTCCCCTACTCCTCTGTCGCCACCGCCCGACCCCGAGCCTGCCCGAGGCCGCCCTCAACCTCACCGCCGCCGCCCGCCGCCGCTCTCGTCCTCACCGCCGCCGCCCTTGACCTCACCGCCGCCGCCCGAGCCCTCCCAGGGCAGCCGCCTTCCGATCCCGAGCCCGCCCTCGCGGCCCCTACCTCCATCGCCGAGCACCTCCCCTCCATCGTTTCTCCCCTCTATGTAAGCCCCCACCCCTGCCCCACCCCCTCTCTCTCTGCTTAGTTAGTAGATGTTTTTCAGTAGTAGTAATGTTAATTTAGGGTTCATAGATAATGATTTTTAGTAGTAGTAGATGTTAATTAGTAGTAGTGATGTTACTATTTAACTAGGAAAGTATGGTTAATAGTAGATGTTTTTACTATTGTATAATGTAGTTTCTTTTACTGTTTTTAGTAAGTGTTTAAAACAATTAGTAAGTAAATTAATAAACTAATTGAACTAGTTTAGTTTTAGTTAAACTAGTTTAATAAGTAAATTAATAAACTAGTTGAATTAATAGAACTAATGTATTTTTAGTAAGAAAATTAATATAACTAGTTGGACTACTTTATTTTTAGAAAGAACTAGTTTTCTTTCTATTTATAGTAAGTTTATATTTAGTAAGAACTAGTTGAATTAATAGAACTAGTTGAACATGTCATATTTTTTGTTTTTTTTAGTTTAAGCAATTATTCGGGATGTATTAGTGATAACTTATAGGGTTTTTGTTTTTGTAGAAATCAAGGATCCCCTCCATCATCCACGCCGTCGTCCCCGTCACCGACCCCCTCCGACCTCGAGGTGAGACCAGCCAAATCTCCATGTCAATATGAGTCCTATAAGATATGATGTAGATAAAAACATGTATATGTTGTGTTTCTCAAATAGGATATGTGGTTGCCCAAGTGGCCGGTCATGTTCAGGTTACACCTCCGAGTGGCCTATGTTTTGCCGGAGTGTTGATCAATTTCCGTTCCGGCAAATTTCAGGCGCACGATATGTCCTTTTTTAGCAAAGATCATGCTGGATTTTTCCGTGAATTCTCGCATGACTTGTGCTAGAATATGTAGGAAATATCGAGTGGCCTGGATTTTCTCGAAAAATAATTAAACGACATTTCGACAGACCGATAGTCAACCCGTGATGAATAATAATGATATAATTTAGGTTTTTTAGTACATATATTTAATTGTACAAGTTTAATCTTTGAATTATGAACGTAGGAAATGTCGTACTCGGACGACGAAAGTTTCTTGGGGAAGTGCAGCTGGTGCCATGACGATCGAGGTCTGTGCGACAGGCCTCACCTAGACGAAGATCTTCGCTTCAGCATTAAGCTCGAGGAGACCTTCGATGTTGAAACGGTACGCAACGACGACAAGTGTTTTTTCATAATTAAGCACGACTTCAACTATTTCAACATCTAATTTTCATCTTTTACAATTCGACTAGCTTATCCCATGCCATGCAAGACGTTATGTCTTGGAGAGGATGGGTTTTGAAGACCATGAAAATTTTGAAACAAAGAAAATACACCTAAGGACCCATCATGATATGGATTTTGAAGTAAATTTGTACAATTCTTATAGCGTAACCCATTTTGGTTGCCAAAATTGGGAAGCACTTTGCAAAATGTATGGTTTTTATGAGGATATGATTGTCACCATGGATCTTGGTGATCCTGACATCGAGCACGACAATATGGACATTTGGGTCCTTGTTGATACGCTTCCGATTCTACCGCTATGTGAGTTTCTCAAACATAGTTATTAACTAATTTATATTGTTTATTCAAAATAGTTGACAGCTGATTTCCATTGACAGCTCATTTTCATTCTTTAAAGAATGTGCGGAAGATGGTAGACAAAACACACTACACCGATGGCTCTGAATTAACTTATAAGGAGAAAAATCATCTGATCGCATTTTGTACTGATCTTGAGAATTACAATACCTATTATCGAACTCCTTCAAATTATGGTGAATACGTGCCTCTAGTGCACGTCTTGAACCACGGTAACTTCTATGGAGATACCCTAGTAATATTTTTTACTATTACGACATCCGTGCATCTTTTGCATACTTCTAAAACTAGTACATCATTGCTAACTACGTAGTTATTACTATGTTTTTCAACAGAAAATCCTGATGGATTGTGTGCCTCATCTGATGTGTCAGAATGGTCGCCTTGAGGTTCTGAACTTATAGCCAGGTCATCCTACGGATATCACCTATGCATATCAGATTTCGAAAACCGGTGAACATATGCTAATCAAAGAATGGAAAAAATGTTTTGACAGTCGTAAGGAGGTCCTTGGAAGCAACATTAAGCGAAAGGCAAGAATTGGAGACAGGATAATCTCCATTCTGCATAATGGAGACTCAGGGGCTATCTTGTTTTTTGCTATTTTACCTTAGAGAATATAGTAGGTCATAAGAGAATGTAATAGGTCCTATGAGGTACAATATGTTTATTATGTGGTACAATGTGTTAGAGTTGATGATGAGGAGTAGTTGTGATTATGACTAGTGACCAACTTGCTATGTGATGTCTCATTGATGAAAATGACGATCATGAGGAGGTTTTATATGACAATGATGTATTATGATGATAAGTTGTTAATGATATGATGACGATGATTTTTATTATATTATTGGGTGAAAGAACTGCGGATTAGTTTCAAGTGTATGTCCATCCACTTGAAACTAGTCCATGGTTCTTTCACCCTGTGATGTAATAACTCATTATGATGTAAAAACAATCTCTAAATTGCTGCTATATGAAAAATTGTATAAAGGTGTATGAATACAACATGAAATAAAAGTGAAATACGGAATAATAGTAGTAGCGCGGGCTAAGAGAAGTGCTACTAGTAATTACCAGTAGCACTCTTTAGTGAAAGCGCTACTACTAAGTCGATATAGCAGTAGAGTGGGTTAACAGACGCTACTGCTAACCTTTAGCTGTAGCGCCTTACTAGTAGCGCCCTACACAGCGCTACTGATAGGCATTATTTCCGCGCTACTGCTAGGGTTTTCCATAGTAGTGTTAGCTTGCTAACACAATATATGTAACCCCTAAATTAACCCTCCAAAACCCCCTAACCTCCCTCCTTTAAAAAAATAAAAACCCCAGCTCCTGCGAGCTGTTGACGCGTGGATGCCTTTTAGTCCTGGTTGGTGTTACCAACCGGGACTAAAGGGCCTCCAGCCTGGGCGCCCCGCAACGGCCACATGGAGCCCCTTCTATCCCAGTTCGTAAGCAAACCGGGACTAAAGTGTTTGGGCTTTAGTCCCGAACCTTTAGTCCCGGTTTCAGAACCGGGGCTAACTGGCCTCTGGAACTGGGACAAATCGGCCGTTATCTACTAGTGAACCCTCTGGCGAGGAATGAAATAAATACTTAACACTCCATACATCTGATATCACACCGCCGAACCAACATGATGGAGAGACTATACGAAAAAAGTTACATTACTCTATAGTCTTGGCATTGCACAGCCTGACCACTATGATGAAGCGGAAAAAGGGACATGACACTCCATACATTTTTCTATTAAAGTATGTGTCATTACTCCAACATAGATGTCCAGTTTAAGAGGGTGCGAGAGAGAACGACATATTGCAGCTTTTGCATGTCATAGAAAAATGACCCAGCGGTGCAGGAGAAACTTGGCCCTCTAGAGGGAGGGAAAGGGTGGAGAGAAGTACTCCGGGTGGATTCGTTTCTTTCAGGCTAGAGAAAAGATGACGTCACCCCATACTTTTGGCGCCCAACACACATGACCTTGTGAGCAAAGGAAAAATGAGTCGGAGTTAGTACGATTGAAACGAAATAAATGGTTCGGTGTCGGACCGAGTTGAATGAAGAGGAAAAATACTTTTTTTCATTAGCCTATGTGAAAGGGAAACTTTTGCATCCGTAAGAGTCGACCCTAACTCACATGACGACTTTATAAGAGGAGAAAATATTTTATTGACCAAAATAGAATGAATAGAAATGGCATGACGATGCAAAAACAATGTAAAAACGTCATGGCGTCCGACTGCTTGACCACTATAGCGAAGCGAAATAAAAGGGCATGACATGCCATACATTTGTCCATTGAAGTGTGTAGCATTACAACAACATAGATGTCCGTCAAAGAGAGTGCGAGAGAGAAAGACATATTGGAGCTTTTCCATGTCCTAGAAAACCGGCCCAGTGATGCATGAGCAACTTGCCTCTCTAGGAGGGAAGGGGTGGAGAGAAGTACTACATGCGGATTAGTTTCTTTCAGGCTAGAAAAAAGATGCAGGAGGGCAAAAAGGGGCTGACGTCACTCCATACTTTTGGCGTCCAACACACACGAGTTTGTTAGCAGTGAAAAAATGATTCAGAGTTAGTCCGAGTGAAAGGAAATAAATGGTTTTGTTCCAGTCCGAGTGGAATGAAGAGGAAATTTCTTTTGACACTAGTATGTGGGAAACAGAAAATTTTGCATCCGTCCGTGACGAGCCTTTCACTTCTCACCGCGTCCCTCACCTCCGGTTAACCCGGAACTTCTATCCTCTGGTTAGCCTCCTCCCACCCTCTGCCTTCATCTTATCCTTCTACGCCTCCACAGGAACTCCCAGGATCCTCCCTCTAGTCGCTGCTTGGTTCCTCTTTGTGCACGGATGGAACGAGCACGTCCTTGCACGGCCCTCGCACCACAATCACGGCCCACCCCTTCGATCGCCGGTCTTGTTCTTCAAGCTCCCTTATCGCGCCGATGTCTTCTTCCCCAACCCCCCTACGTAGCGCGAAAGCAGGACGTTTCCAATGCCTGATGGTGCAGTTGTCGTACGCAAGGTCCTCCTTGTCCTGTCGACCCATTTGTTTGATCGACCAAGTTCTGCTGTCTGGAAATTGAAGTTCACATAGAGCAAGGGGTGAAAAAATACAGAGAGGTTTTGCATATAAAGTTCGGAAAAAATATGCCCCGACACACATTTTTTTCGTGCTAGTTCATATATCTATTTTGTTCTTACATATGTGCTCAGATTTTCGTTTAGCAGAACAGGGCATGCTGAGTCGAGGAGGGATGTCGACTGTAGAATTAAGACAAAATGATTTGCTTAAGTCACTGGCAAAAATGGATCCTGTGCACAGGAGTTGTGCACTTGTGCATTGTGCATCGAGGAGGGATCTGAACCTCCCTTCAGATTTTGTTTCTTCCATGCCCTACTTGTTTCCTTCAAATGCCTGTGAAAGAACTGCCCTCGACCTGACCATTTTGTTGTGTGATTTGGTCAATTTTTCAATGATTCATCTAGTATAACTCTCTATGATTTTCTAATCGCACTATTCCATGTTGATTGTTGAGGTGCAAAAAAAAGGTTATTGTACATCTATAGGAAAATTCACCTACTGGAAAAAGAGTATGTTTTATAAATAATCTGCACGAAAATTCACTTCTTGTCATCAAGGCAAATCATATAAATTTTTTTGAGAGAATGGTAACCTAAACATAACAGAAAAACACGAAAATACCAATAAAAATGATTTTTTTCAATTTCTAAAATGGACAACCAAGAAGTTGAAAATCTAAAAGTAGATAAATTTAGGAATTTAAATAGAAAAAACATATTTCTTAGTTTTCAAAAAGAAAACCCAAGAAGTTCAAAAAAATAAATAGAGTACTTCAAAGGTTTATAAAATAAAGATTTCCCAATTTCGAAAAAACTAGACATTAAAAATTAAATTACAGAACTGTTCGATGTTTCTTACAAAACTAAGAATAGTTTCATAACTAAAACATAAAACCAAGAAGTTATCATCTAAAATATGGAGCAATTCGATGTTTATAACAAACTCATAATTTACACATTACTAATAAATAAAATTAAGAACTTCAAATTAAAAAAGCAAGTAGTTCAATTAATACAAAAGAACTCAAACACTCCCCATTTGTAGGTAAAATAAAAGTATGGCCAATGATATTTTATAAACAATGATATTTTCCTAAGAATAAAACTAAGAAGTTCAAATAAAATAATAGAGAAGTTCAAAGTTTATAAAAAATTCAGATTTGTTCTTGTTACTATAGAACAAAACAAAGAAGTTCAAATTAAAAATAAAGGAACAACTAAAAAAAGTTTATATTATAATTTCCTCGTTTTTCAAAAAACCTAGAAATTCATACTAAAATAACGAAATGCTTTTGTGTTTACTAAAAATCTAGGATTGAACCATTTAGAAAAACTCAAATATCCACTATTATTAAATAATCAACCATGAAGTTCAAATTGAAAAAAATAGTCAAATTAGATTTTTATTTTAAAACCAAAAACAATTCTTTACTCAATTTTTTTTGAAGTTCAAATTAAAGTAACACAAAATTTCCAAGTGTATTAAAACCTAGGATTCGCAAGTTCAAAAAACAAAAAAAATCAATGTTATTTTGGGCATTTTAAAAGGAAAAGAAGTTCAAATTGTTTATTACAAAACCAAGAAGGTCGGATTATAAACCAAGTAGTTCAAAAAAATTATAGACATTGATTTGCTCCTATTGTTTTAAAAAGATCTGGAAGTTCAAAATTTAAATAAGTGAGCGGTTTGGTATTTATTACATAACTAGCACTTTCCCAGTTATTAATGAATAACACCAAGAAGTCTGAGTTAAAAAATGAAGTTGTTTGATGTTTACAAAAATCTCAGACACGATACTAAAGATTAAAACCAAGAAGTTCAATTTTAACAAACGGGGCAGTTCAATGTATATAAAAAACTCAGGTTTCTCGTTACTAATGAATAAAACCAAGAAGTTCAATTGGATAAAGCGAAGCATTTTGATATTTATTTGAAAAAATCGGATATTTCCAGTTAGTAAAGAATGAAACCGATAAGTTCAATTGAAAATAATGAAGAAGTTCGATGTTCTAGAAAAACTCCAATTTTAACATTTCTAAACATACACAATAATGAAGTTCGAATTAAAAAGGTAGAGCGGTTCAATGTCTATAAAAAACTCAGATATTTTCACGTAACAGAGAGAAGTTCAAATTGATAACTGCTAGAAGTTCACGTACTACACAGTGTTCATTTTGTACGAGTAAAAGAATAAAAAGGCAGAGTATAAAAGTTTTGTTGCTAGAAATTCAAGTGCTTGCCCTGGGAAAGTTAAAAATTCTTTTCAGAGAGGTTCACCATGTATTTACATGTTCAAAAACACACACAAAAAGATGTTGTTTTTGGTGTTTTAAAATAATTCTCTTATTCTATTACAAATTTGAAAAAAAATGCCCTACCATAAAAATGTTCCCCTTATGCAACAACTTTCTAAAAGGGAACTCCCTCCGTTCCATAATGTAGTGCTTATAGGTTTTTGCAAAAAGTCAAACATTACAAACTTTGACAATATTTATAAAGAAAACTAGGTACATCTCGAATACCAAATGCACATCACTGAATACATCATGATTTTTATTTTCAGAATGTACATGTTTTGTCTTATAGATGTGGACAGTTTTCTCTATAGACTTGGTCAAAGTTGGTAAAGTTTGACTTTCACAAATATCTATAGGCACTACATTATGGAATGGAGGGAGTATATTGTATGTTCTACTCCAAAATTGGTGTATGTTGTTCGAAACAAAATTTAAACCGTATTTGGAAAAGTTGTGTCTTTTCAATAGGTTTTGAAAAGGTGTATCATTTGTGCAACTCCGATGAACGGGTGAGGAATTACGAACGAAAATACGTGACAGAAGTTCAATTTGAAAATAATGAGGCACTACTAGGGAAAACCCTAGCAGTAGCATGGGTATTTGCCTATTAGTAGCGTGGACGACAGCGTTCTTGATAAGGCGCTTCTGACTAACGATGTAGCAGTAATGCTGTCGCCCACGCCAGCTATACATGGCTAGCGATGGCGGCGCTTTAGTCTGAAACAATCGCTGCTAATATCTGCAGCTTTTTAGCGAGGAAGCGCTCTTTGGTAAGGGAGCGCTACTGCTAACTTTGTTCCCCTCAGTACTGCTAGTTTTATTAGTTTCTATTTTTTTTTGCATATTTGTTTTGTATTTGAATAGGCTTTATACAATAATCTTTAGTATATCATACACATAGAAATGTAATCATAGCATATACATACAAATAGTCTCATCAAATCATGTCATCATCATAATCATCATCCAACACAAAGTGGTCTCTCATCATCATCTCGAAAATAGCGATACAAGTCTCGATTACTTGCAACTACATCGTCATCCATATAAACAGTGATATACGCGAGAAGAGCAATCAATTTGAGTGAGAGCGGAACTATGCAGTACATGAGTTCGTATCCCTCTCTCGCATTAGTGTGAACCTAAACTAACTACTGGCTGTCGCTCAGAAACCAGAAACCGATACACCTAGGCCTGACATTCTGGCCACTCGTCGTATACTCCTGGGGTAGCACTTCTTCGCTATCGATGATCTGTACACCTGCATCGTCCCATGAGTCGATGATATGCAACATATAGAGTTGAGCAACAGAAAGAGACAGACTTGGCAAAAATAGAAGCAACATATCATAAGCATAAATAAGAAAGTTCATCTTACCCAAAATGCCCTAATTGGAGTGATCTTCGGTAGTCGAGGATGACGGTTTAATTACATCACAAATAAAGTTTCGTCGTGCATAACTCAAAGTTTCGTCATACAGATAGTATTGACTAAACGGACACATTGTCATATATCGATGCTATGTCTTGAGCTTGCGTTGGTTTTCCCCGAAGAGGAGAGGATGATGCAGCAGAGTAGCGTAAGTATTTCCCTCGGTTTTTGAGAACCAAGGTATTAATCCAGTAGGAGGCCACGCGCAAGTACCTCGTACCTACACAAAACAAATAGCTCAACGCAACCAACGCAATTAGGGGTTGTCCATCCCTTCACGGTCACTTACGAAAGTGAGATCAGATAGAGATGATAAATAATATTTTTGGTATTTTGGTATAAAGATGCAAAGTAAAATAAAAGGCAAAGTAAAAAAGCAAAGCAATAATAAAGCGTAGGAAGATTAATATGATGAGAATAGACCCCGGGGCCATAGATTTCACTAGTGGCTTCTCTCAAGAGCATAAGTATTTTACGGTGGCTGAGCAATTCTTGTTGAGCAATTGATGAGAATTGAGCATAGTTATGAGAGTATCTAGGTATGATCATGTATATAGGCATCACGTCCGAGACAAGTAGACCGACTCCTGCCTGCATCTCCTACTATTACTCCACTCATCGACCGCTATCCAGCATGCATCTAGAGTATTAAGTTAACGAAAATAGAGTAACGCCTTAAGTAAGATGACATGATGTAGAGGGATAAATTCATGCAATATGATAAAAACCCCATCTTGTTATCCTCGATGGAAACAATACAATACGTGCCTTGTTGCCCCTAGTGTCACTGGGAAAGGACACCACAAGATTGAACCCAAAGCTAAGCACTTCTCCCATTGCAAGAACTACCAATCTAGTTGGCCAAACCAAGCGGATGATTCAAGAGACTTGCAAAGATAACCAATCATCCATAAAAGAATCTGAGAGAAGATTCAAATATTGCTCATAGATAATCTTGATCATAAACCCACAATTCATCGGTCTCAACAAACACACCGCAAAAAGAAGATTACATCGAATAGATCTCGAGAGAGGGGGAGAACATTGTATTGAGATCCAAAAAGAGAGAAGAAGCCATCTAGCTACTAACTATGGACCCGAAGGTCTGAACTAAACTACTCACATTTCATTGGAGAGGCTATGATGATGATGTAGAAGCCCTCCATGGCGGATTCCCCTTCCGGCGGAGCTCCGGAACAGGCCCCAAAATGGGATCTCGTGGATCTGAGAAAGTTGCGGCGGTGGAATTAGGTTTTGGCTCCGTGTCTGATCTGTTGAAGTGCGTAGGTATATATAGGAGGAAGGAGTACGTCGGTGGAGCTTCGGGGGGACCACGAGGCAGGGGGCGCGCCCTCCACCCTCGTGGCCGCCTCCCTCCTTTCTTGACCGAGGTTCCAAGTCTCATGGATCATATCTGATGAGAAAATCACGTTCTCGAAGGTTTCATTCCGTTTGGACTCCGTTTGATATTCCGTTTCTTCGAAACACTGAAATAGGCAAAAAACATCAATTCTGGGCTGGTCCTCCGGTTAATAGGTTAGTCCCAAAAGTAATATAAAAGTGGAAAATAAAGCCTAATATGGTCCAAAACAATAGATAATATAGCATGGAGCAATCAAAAATCATAGATATGTTGGAGACGTATCAGGCATCCCCAAGCTTAATTCCTGCTCGTCCTCAAGTAGGTAAATGATAGAAAGAGAAGTTTTGATGCGGAGTGCTATTTGGCATAATTTCAATGTAACTCTTCTTAATTGTGGTATGAATATTCAGATTCGAAAGATTCAAGACAAAGGTTTAATATTGACATAAAAATAATAATACTTCAAGCATACTAACAAAGCAATTATGTCTTCTCAAAATAACATGGCCAAAGAAAGTTATCCCTACAAAATCATATAGTCTAGCTATGCTCTATCTTCACCACACAAAGTATTTAAATCATGCACAACCCCGATGACAAGCCAAGTAATTGTTTCATACTTTTGACATTCTCAAAACTTTTTCAATCTTCACGCAATACATGAGCATGAGCCATGGATATAGCACTATATGTGGAATAGAATGGTGGTTGTGGAGAAGAAAAAAAGGGAGAAGATAGTCTCACATCAACTAGGTGTATCAACGGGCTATGGAGATGCCCATCAATATATATCAATGTGAGTGAGTAGGGATTGCCATGCAACGGATGCACTAGATCTATAAGTATATGAAAGCTCAACAAAATAAACTAAGTGGGTGTGCATCCGACTCGCTTGCTCACGAAGACCTAGGGCAATTTGAGGAAGCCCATCATTGGAATATACAAGCCAAGTTCTATAATGAAAAATTCCCACTAGTATATGAAAGTGACGAAACGAGAGACTCTCTATTAGGAAAATCATGGTGCTACTTTGAAGCACAAGTGTGGTAAAAGGATAGTAACATTGTCCCTTTTCTCTTTTTCTATCATTTTTTTATTTGGGCCTTTTCTCTCTTTTTCTATGCCCTCTTTTCTTTTATCCTTTTTTTTATTTTTCGTCCAGTCTCATCCCGACTTATGGGGGAATCATAGTCTCCATCATCCTTTCCTCATTTGGGACAATGCTCTAAAAATGATGATCATCACACTTTCATTTTTCTTACAACTCAACAATTACAACTCGATACTTAGAACAAAATATGACTCTATGTGTATGCCTCTGGCGGTGTACCGGGATATGCAATGATTCATGAGTGACATGTATGAAAGAATTATGAATGGTGGGTTTGCCACAAATACGATGTCAACTACATGATCACGCTAAGCAATATGACAATGATGGAGCGTGTCATAATAAACGGAACGGTGGAAAGTTGCATGACAATATATCTCGGAATGGCTATGGAAATGCCATGATAGGTAGGTATGGTGGCTGTTTTGAGGAAGGTTTATGGTGAGTGTATGATACCGGCGAAAAGTGTGCGATATTAGAGAGGCTAGCAATGGTGGAAGGGTGAGAAAAGTGCGTATAATCCATGAACTCAACATTAGTCATAAATAACTCATATACTTATTGCAAAAATCTACAAGTCATCAAAGCAAAGTATTACGCGCATGCTCCTAGGGGATAGATTGGTAGGAAAATACCATCGCTCGTCCCCGACCGCCACTCATAAGGAAGACAATCAATAAATAAATCATGCTCCGTCTTCATCACATAACGGTTCACCATACGTGCATGCTACAGGAATCACAAACTTTAACACAAGTATTTCTCAAATTCACAACTACTCAACAAGCATGACTCTAATATTACTACCTCCATATCTCAAAACAATTATCAAGCATCAAACTTTTCTTAGTATTCAACGCACTCAAAAGAAAGTTTTACAAATCTTGAATACCAAGCATATTATTATTTTTAAGCAAATTACCATGCTATTTAAGACTCTCAAAATAATCTAAGTGAATCATGAGAGATCAAAGGTTTCTATAAAACAAATCCACCGCCGTGCTCTAAAAGATATAAGTGAAGCACTAGAACAAAACTATATAGCTCAAAAGATATAAGTGAAGCACATAGAGTATTCTATCAAATTCCAATTCATGTATGGCTCTATCAAAAGGTGTGTACAGCAAGTATTATTGTGGTAAACTAACAAGCAAAGACGAAAATAATACAAGACGCTCCAAGCAAAACACATATCATGTAGTGAATAAAAATATAGATCCAAGTAAAGTTACCGATGGAAGTGGACGAAAGAGGGGATGCCTTCCGAGGCATCCCCAAGCTTTGAATTTTTGGTGTCCTTAGATTATCATGGGGGTGCCATGGGCATCCCCAAGCTTAGGCTCTTGCCACTCCTTGTTCCATAATCCATCAAAAACATTTCACCCAAAACTTGAAAACTTCACAACACAAAACTCAACAGAAATCTCGTGAGCTCCGTTAGCGAAAGAAAACAACAGACCACTTCAAGGTACTGTAATGAACTCATTCTTTATTTATATTGGTGTTAAACCTACTGTATTCCAACTTCTATATGGATTATAAACTATTTTACTCGCCATAGATTCATCAAAATAAGCAAACAACACACGAAAAACAGAATATGTCAAAAACAGAACAGTCTGTAGTAATCTGTAACTAACGCAAACTTCTGGAACTCCAAAAATTCAGCCAAAATAGGAAGACCTAGGCAATTTGTTTATTGATCAGAAGAAATTGGAATCACTATTTTATCACGTTTGGTGATTTTTAATAATTGTTTTCGTGAACCGAAAATTTCTGGAAATTACAGCAAGATCAAATAACTATCATCCAAGAAGATTCTATAGGTTTAGCTTGGCACACTAATTAAAACATAAAACCACATCAAAACAGAAGGTAGATGGATTATTTATTCCTAAACAGAAACAAAAGCAAAAAACTAAAAATAAAATTGTGTTGCCTCCCAACAAGCGCTATCGTTTAACGCCCCTAGCTAGGCATAAAAGCAAGGATAGATCTAGGTATTGCCATATTTGGTAGGCAATCCATAAGTGGCTCTCATAATAGATTCATATGGTAACTTTATCTTCTTACTTGGGAAGTGTTCCATGCCTTTCTTTAATGGAAATTGGAATCTAATATTCCCTTCCTTCATATCAATAATTGCACCAATCGTTCGAAGGAAAGGTCTACCAAGAATAATAGGACATGAAGGATTGCAATCTATATCAAGAACGATAAAATCTACGTGCACATAATTCATATTTGCAACAATAAGAACATCATTAATTCTTCCCATAGGTTTCTTAATAGTGGAATCCGCAAGGTGCAAGTTTAAAGAGCAATCATCAAAATCACGGAAATCTAGCAAATCACACAACGTTTTGGGAATAGTGGAAACACTAGCACCCAAATCACATAAAGCATAAAATTCATGATCCTTAATCTTAATTTTAATAGTTGGTTCCCACTCATCATAAAGTTTTCTAGGGATAGACTTCCAACTCAAGTTTTTCCTCATAAGATTGCATCCAGGCATCAACGATATGTTTGGTAAACACTTTATTTTGACTATAAGCATGCAGAGAATTTAGCACGGATTGCAACAAGGAAATACAATCAACTAAAGAGCAATTTTCATAATTAAATTCCTTGAAATCCAAAATAGTGGGTTTAGCAACATCTAGGGTTTTACTTTCTTCAATCCCACTTTTATCAATTTTAGTATCAAGATCTAAAAACTCTGAATTTTTGGAACGCCTTCTAGGTAAAGGTGGATCATATTCAATCTCATCATTATCAAGATTCATATTGCAAAACAAAGATTTGATAGGGGACACATCAATAACTTTTAGATGTTCATCTTTATTTTCATGGAAATTGGAAGAACACGCTTTAATAAAGGCATCTTTCATAGCACGCATCCTAGCTGTTCTTTCCTTGCACTCATCAATGGAAATTCGCATGGGTTTGAGAGACTCATTGATATCATGCTTAGGAGGAATAGATCTAAGCTTTAAAGAATCAAGATTTAGAGAAATTCTATCAACGTACCTAGCCAATTCATCAACTTTAAGAAATTTCTCTTCAAGCAAAGCATTAAAATTCTTTTGAGAATTCATAAATTCTTTAACACTAGTCTCAAATTCAGAGGGCATCTTATTAAAATTTTCATAAGAATTGTTGCAGGAATTTCCATAATTATTAGAGGAATTGCTAGGAT
Organism: Aegilops bicornis; assembly: GCA_021605145.1. Lineage (NCBI taxonomy): Eukaryota > Viridiplantae > Streptophyta > Magnoliopsida > Poales > Poaceae > Aegilops > Aegilops bicornis. Next base: position 867,714,428 of record CM038675.1, on the reverse strand, counting down.
AAGGCCTAGGATTAAAGTTTCCTCTATACGCGTTGTTACCAAAATTATTCCTACCAACAAAATTCACATCCATAGATTCATTATTATTCTCAATCAGAGTATACAAAGGCATATCATTAGGATCAGAAGAAACACTCTTATTAGCAAATAATTTCATAAGTTCATTAATATCTTCTATCGCATGCACTTTTTTATTAGTAGATCTTTTAGTGTGCCATTGAGAATAATTAACCATAATATTATCTAGGAGTTTAGTAGCATGTCCTAAAGTGATTTCCATAAAAGTGCCTCCTGCGGCCGAATTTAAAAGATTTCTAGAAGCAAAATTCAATCCGGCATAATTTTTTTTGTAAAATCATCCACAAATTTAAACCATGAGTAGGGCAATTACATATCATTAATTTCATCCTCTCCCAAGCTTGTGCAACATGTTCATGATCAAGTTTCTTAAAATTGATAATATCATTTCTAAGAGAGATGATCTTAGCGGGAGGAAAATCCTTAGAGATAAAAGCATCTTTGCACTTGTTCCAAGAATCAATACAATTTTTAGGCAAGGACGAAAACCAAGCTTTAGCACGATCTCTAAGCGAAAAAGGAAATAGCTTCAATTTAACAACATCATTGTCAACATCTTTCTTCTTTTGCATATCACACAAATCCATGAAGCTATTTAGAATAGTAGCGTCATCTTCACTAGGAAGGCCGGCGAATTGATCTTTAATAACAAGATTCAATAAATCAGCATTGATTTCACAAGATTCAGTACTGGCAAGAGGAGAAATCAGAGTGCTAAGGAAATAATTATTGTTGGTATTGGTAAAGTCACACAATTTGGTATTATCTTGAGCCATAGTGACAAGCAAGCAATCCAACACACGAGCAAAAAGCGAACGAGAAAAAGGCAAACGGAAAAGAGAGGGCGAATAAAACGGCAAGGGCGAAGTGGGGGAGAGGAAAACGAGAGGCAAATGGCAAATAATGTAATGCGGGAGATAAGGGATTGTGATGGGTACTTGGTATGTTGACTTTTGCGTAGACTCCCGACAACGCCGTGAAATCCTTCTTGCTACGTCTTGAGCTTTCGTTGGTTTTCCCCGAAGAGGAGAGGATGATGTAGCAGAGTAGCGTAAGTATTTCCCTAAGCTTTTGAGAACCAAGGTATCAATCCAGTAGGAGGCCACGCGCAAGTCCCTCGTACCTACACAAACCAAATAGCTTAACGCAACCAACGCGATTAGGGGCTGTCAATCCCTTCACGGTCACTTACGAAAGTGAGATCTGATAGAGATGATAAATAATATTTTTGGTATTTTTGGTATAAAGATGCAAAGTAAAATAAAAAGGCAATGTAAAAAAGCAAAGAAATAATAAAGCGTAGGAAGAATAATATGATGAGAATAGACCCGGGGGCCATAGATTTCACTAGTGGCTTCTCTCAAGAGCATAAGTATTTTACGGTGGGTGAATGAATTACTGTTGAGCAATTGACAGAATTGACCATAGTTATGAGAGTATCTAGGTATGATCATGTATATAGGCATCACGTCCGAGACAAGTAGACCGAAACGATTCTGCATCTACTACTATTACTCCACTCATCGACCGCTATCCATCATGCATCTAGATTATTAAGTTAATGAAAATAGAGTAACGCCTTAACCAAGATGACATGATGTAGAGGGATAAATTCATGCAATATGATAAAAACCCCATCTTGTTATCCTCGATGGCAACAATACAATACGTGCCTTGCTGCCCCTCATCACTTTGGGAAAGGACACCGCAAGATTGAATCCAAAGCTAAGCACTTCTCCCATTGCAAGAACTACCAATCTAGTTGGCCAAACCAAGCGGATAATTGAAGAGACTTGCAAAGATAACCAATCATACATAAAAGAATTCAGAGAAGATTCAAATATTGCTCATAGATAATCTTGATCATAAACCCACAATTCATCGGTCTCAACAAACACACCGCAAAAAGAAGATTACATCGAATAGATCTCCACGAGATAGGGGTGGAATATTGTATTGAGATCCAAAAAGAGAGAAGAAGCCATCTAGCTACTAACTATGGACCCGAAGGTCTGAAGTAAACTACTCACACTTCATTAGAGAGGCTATGATGATGATGTAGAAGCCCTTCATGGTGGATTCCCCTTACGGCGGAGCTCCGGAACAGGCCCCAAGATGGGATCTCGTGGATATAGAAAGTTGCGGCAGTGGAATTATGTTTTTGGCTCCGTATCTGATCTGTTGGGGGTACATAGGTATATATAGGAGGATGGAGTACGTCAGTGGAGCTTCTTGGGCCCACGAGGTAGGGGCGCACCCTCCACCCTCGTGGCCGCCTCCCTCCTTTCTTGACCGAGGGTCCAAGTCTCCTGGATCATATCTGATGAGAAAATCACGTTCCCGAAGGTTTCATTCCGTTTGGACTCTGTTTGATATTCCGTTTCTTCGAAACACTGAAATAGGCAAAAAAACAGCAATTCTGGGCTGGGCCTCCGGTTAATAGGTTAGTCCCAAAAGTAATATAAAAGTGGAAAATAAAGCCCAATATGGTCCAAAACAGTAGATAATATAGCATGGAGCAATCAAAAATTATAGATACGTTGGAGACGTATCAATCGACAATCACTCCAACATGCCGTGCCATCCATCCAAGTCAGGGAGATAGTCCCCGAGCTTAGTGAAAGGCTTGAGGTCGAGACGCTAAGCGGCTACACGTGTTTGGACGTGTTCCCGCGACATTTGTCCTTCTTCATAGAACATCCCTATTTTTCCGACGACCTCCTTCATGATGATTTGGGCTAGTTCGCGCTGGTTGTGATAGAACTCAGCTTGAAACCTATGATCCTCGATATCTCCTAAGTTCTTTGCCCATTGCCGAATCTAGGTGACATGCGAAGGTTCTGGTGATCCCGTCTTTACTCCAGCATGTGGTGTAGGACATAGAATCCATCATTAAGAGAATCACTTGGTTCTTTGGATGCAGCGAAGTCGATCTTATGGCCGAAGGCGGGCCTGCCGTCCCTTTTCTTCTTGTCCTTGACCTCTCCACCCTGTGCGTCGTAGTAAAACATAGCACTGTCGAAAACAGACTTGATGTGGGTGTAATCCTTTTTGTTAATGTTATTCGACGAGTCCAAGTAAAGAGCGTGGGAGTATCGGGGGTAGAGGATGATGAGGACGGCGCGCCCGCCGCTGCGCAAAATAAGTACACCTCAAATTAATTAGCCTCCACTGTGCAAATGAATGATTGAAATCGAAGGAAGGATATCCGTGCGGATGACTTACAGGGGATGATAAGGCACAAGAATCGCCTCCTTGTCCTTATTGGTGAGCATGAAATTGATGATGTATTCCCTCGCGTATTCACGGTGCTTTGCGTAGACTCCCAGGAAGCCCTCGTGCATGAAGTACGGGTCAGCGACACAGATATGAGGTATCTACTCAACCCCGATGAGGTAGTTCATGTGCAAGGCATAAAGGCGGAAAAACGTAAAATCCAGCTTCTTCAAGTGAAACATGTCGAAGATGTAATCAAATCAAAGGAAGAACTTCTCCGTGGGGAACGACAATTGCCGCAGCACATTAACCACGTAGAGTGGGTATCCTGGATTTTTTGAGGCGATGAGGCCTTTCTCTATCCGCAACACATCATCATGAAGTATCCTTAAATTGCCGAATCTGGCCCCTAGCGCTGCTTTAGGTAGGATTGGTTGACCGGGGATATGCCATTTTGCCGCACCGGGGATATCTATATGGTCTTGAACCCGAGGCTGCTGAGGCGGCTGGATCATAGAAGCAGCTTTGTTGTTGCCTTCCTCGGTCTCTTCCTAGACTTCTTTACTACCGGAAGGTTGTCCATAATACGTTCGAGACTCTGAGGCGGCAATTGAGCAATCGACTCATGACGCTCATCATCATCTAAGTAGGTGCCAGTATTGACGTACTGTTGAGTGTCATCGTCATCCTCATCCTCATCTATGGCGACGTCACCAGCGACTAATGGAGCCTCTTCCTCTCCCCCTCCGCTATCACCCAGCACAACAGCCGACGCTAATTGGGTAGGTGAGGTAATGATGTTCATACCTAACTGCGTGCTCATGGGTATGCTCCCGGCCGCCTCCACACGAAGCAGACTCTTTGGCCACAACAGGACCCACCAATTGCAACAGTCACCAAGCCGCCGCAGGGTCTCGTCGTCATCCCCCACTAATACCAGAGGAGCCAAATTCTCGTGGACCGGTTTGACACTGGCCACGGAAACCTTGAAGACGTCCGGGGGGATCGGCCGGCTGTGGAACAATGGTTCCTTCGGCTCCATTATCGTCGCCTTCCCCACATCCACCTGCTGGTCACTGATGGTGTACAATATGGTGCACGGTCTTTCGTCAGCCTGCAAAGAAAATTCTGCGACGTGAGACATCCGAAAAGCAACGAAAATGGGATATTATACATTCATTTAAGGGGGGTGGTGTGACAGATACCGTGAGGGCTTCTAGCTCAGCCAAATCTGAAACCTTTGCCGAAAGCACGTCCGGTGCGGAGCTGGTCACGGAAGCCGATCTGAGGAGCCGGTGTAGGAGCTGGTGCGGGGAGCAGCTGCAGCTGCTGGTGCAACGCTAGTCGAGCTGCTCCCGAAGAAGTCAAGAAGGGGAAAGTCCGCTGCATTTTTTTCTGGATTTTGCCTGCTCCAATTGAAAACGGCCGGAACCAAGGTAGTAGACATATCTACAAGCACCTGTTTTGCGGCAGCTACCGCTGTTGCGACTGTCTCAGATGATTTCTTCTCAACCGCAATCTCAACCTTCTTGTCGATGTTTTCTTCAGTTAACCTCCGTCTTTCCTTTCTCTCCTACATGGTCTCACGGTAGTACTTTTTCCATGTGGCGCCGTCTTTGACACCGAGCACGCGTCCATACGACGGTCGAGTCTCCAGTTGGAGTCCTTTCAATATGTTCAACGCCCGGTTGAATGGAGTGTCCCACTTGGGCCTCACCAACGCCTCAGACGGCGAGTCGCATTCAGCCGCAATCCTGTGCTGCTCTCTCTACAAAAGGCACAAGGATCATTTACAAATATGACTAACATGCAGTCAAATTGATTAGAAACTAAAATTTCCAGCAGTCTCATGAACTCCTCGTGACCGCGTTCGTCTCGAAAACCTTCTTCACCGGGTCCCAACAGTGTCGGGCCCTGAGGACGTCACGCTCCCGCGGGACGGTGAACTCCGCCAAGGGGTCTGGGATGCCCAGACTCGCGACCTCCGCGTCCTCCTTAGCCCATATGGACCTCTTCCCGTCGTAACCACGGCTTCCGAGGTGGTGGCACCCAATGTTCCTCTGTTGAATCCCCTTCATGTACTTAGACTTTTTTTGGCAGCTTCAGCCTCGCAAGCCGCCTTGAATATTTCAAAGTGCTCTGCCGTGATTGTCGGATTATCCTTTATAATCTTGGAGTAGGGTTCCTTTTAGATTGTGATCCTATATCTCACCCTTGATTTCCAGGCGGCCAACGCGTCGCTAAACTTGGTCATGGCGTGTTTGTTTATCTTCCCTTTGCCAGGTCCATATCTGGATCTTTATAATCCTTTTCATTTCGGCCCGTGAACAAGAATATCTGGTGCATCTTCTTTAGGAGGGAGGGCCTCATATTATCTATCTTCCTTAGTTTCTCATCATTGATGGTGGCGGTTGACCGTATGATGCAGCCTATTTGATTGCCGTAGCACGCGTGCGCTTCCTCGGGCGCGTTTGGCTCAAAATTGCCGTCGTCCACCTCCGTGACCACCAGTCTAGTAGTCCTGAGCTTGTCAGGAAGCCGTTGCCTCTTTTCTTTCGGTTCTATATCGGCTCTGCTAGTCTCAGCGCATGTCTCATTCTCAGCGTCGGCCTCGATGCGATGCTGTCAATACCGGATTTTCCAATAAAAATTTTATTGAAAAATCGACCATTATATCAGACCAGTATAGAAGGATCCTCCTTACTGGTAGATAAATCCTTGATACAGAAATCCAGAAGTACTAAATATTGTACAAGGTTGAGCTGAGGCATGCTCAACAATTTATTACGAGCACGCCGATATTATACATAAAGGCAGTTATGACACAAGGGGTATGGTGGCATAACTACTGACTCGTAATAAAAGTGGTGGTGGATATGTCACAGTGAAGTGGGTGACATGACTCCAAAATCTTACAGCTCATCGAGCGCCGGAGTGAGGCTCGATGAATTTATTTGGGTAGCATAAGCGTATATAATACAAGTGGCCAATTCCAGGATCGCACGGGACTGACTTGGACTCCTCTAGGCGTCGGACTCGCTATCGGACTCTTCATCCATAATATCGCCTTCGTCAACATCTCGCCAAATCAATAAGTCAGGTGAGTACTTTGAACGTACTCGCAAGACAGTTTGGACATAAGATACAACAAATGCAAACAAGATGCACCTGAGCAGATTAGTAATGCGCACCCAGATAATAAAATTTGCACTGCATGACAAATAAAAGGAAGTCAGGCGGTAGTCCTCCCGAAATCCTAATAACAATAGCTGAAGACCGATCGGGTGTCTGAAGCGACGCCTCGAAAGGTAAAATAAATTAAAATGCCGCAGTCGGGCGTCAGGGCGACACCACATAAAGGGCTTATATTGAAAATTAAATGATAGTACGCGCCATAGTCGAACGTCTAAGCAACATCTCGAAAAGGGCTTATAGTGGAAGTAAATAACAAGGATGCCACAGTCGGACGTCTCCGCGACATCGCATAAAGGGCTTATATCAAAAGTAAATAACAAGAATGCCATAGACGGTCGTCTGTGCGACATCACATAAAGGGCTTATATCAAAATTAAATAACAAGAATGCCACAGTCGGACGTCTGAGCGACATCACATAAAGGGCTTATATCAAAAGTAAATAACAAGAATGACACGGTCGGACGTCGGCGACATCACATAAAGGGCTTATATCAAAAGTAAATAACAAGAATGCCACAGTCGGACGTCTGAGCGACATCACATAAAGGGCTTATATTTCATTATTCGAATTCAAGTAGCTCATGAATTTAAATCATCCCAAGGAAATACTCAGTACATAATAATAAACTGGTTAGTCCATCCATAGGAATAACATTCAGCCGGGTTTACCACTCATGTTTATTCACCGGAGATTGTCCTTTGAGGCCGACACTAAAGGCCCGACCTTTGAGATGGTCGTTGAGATGACATCGTCATCGACATTGATATGGTGACCAAGATCCTTGACCACGCAGCGGTTACTCGAATGGTTTTCAATCTGCGAGTTTGTACTTTTAACCACCGCAAGCGGATTTGATGAGTCACCAAGGACAAGTTCCGTTTACGGTATTTTAGAAGAAACACATCCCACCAGTACACACCCATTCCACATTCCGCTGCTAGGAATCACCCTAGGCAATATTCAAGAAAAACTCTAAAGACGGGGAGGCCACAACCTCGAGTAGCATGGGATCAAATTTATATCGCGCGCTCTAAGGGGTGCCCCCCTCTCGGTCCCAACCGGAAACACCCATGCCCCTTGTCCGGATGACGGGCTTTAATCCAGGGCCATGGAACCCTCATCGCGGTCTCTCTTTTGGTGTGTACAAGGAAGGAGGTTTGCAACTTACTAAACCGCACTCTTTGCAGAAAACATGTGGCAGCCACGAAGAGGGAGCGAGCAGGAGCAAGACTTGATCCACGTTGATTACTTTGAGGTTAAGCGATTGACATAAAACTGGCATGCTTCAACAATACCAGCTTGCAACCTATCATGCCACCACATGATCAGGTTATATCACCTTCATAAGAACACATCAATATCGAAGCTCACTCGCAGCTTACTTTGCATGAAATATAACCTTTGCAAATGCTCATATAAACATGCCATGCGAAACCACTCAAGCAAACATGAAAACACTTATCATATCAAAGGTTCAAACACGCTTGCCTGGTTCGGAGTAGTCGGAGTCTAGCTCGGCGAAGTTGGCGGCTCCGTCACCTCCTTCGGTATCTATGGTATAAAAGAAATCGGATACGAACGTGAATACCGTGCGTGCATAAAAATTGTTCCTAATATTTTTCAAATAAATATGAAAAAAAACTAGATAGAAAAATAAATATGACAGAAAAAGAATCAACTCAGAGTCATATTTTGTTTAAAAGTTATTAATGTTTTAGTCCAGGGACTAATCTGTGATGAAACAGAAACTTTCCAGGGGCTAGTTTAGAAAAACAGAAAACGCTTCGGTTAGAAATACGCCAACTCAAAAGGGAAACGTACTTTGCCCGAAGCCGCTTTCAGAAAACGTTTCAAAAAAAGAAAAAAGAGGAGAGGCTGACGAGGGGGTCCCACCCGTCAGGTTTAAAAGTTTAAAACAGAGCACACCGGCGCCCGAGGATCACGGTGGTCGCCGGCGTCGATCCACGACGAGGTAGGGGGAACGGAAAGTACCTACGGACTCACTGAGCTCTCCCGCGTCTGTGGTTGGTGGAGTTGGTCGTCGGCGAGCACCACGTCGACGGCGGCCTTCACTCCGGCGGAAGGTGGTTCGGTCGAGGATGGATCTCACCGAGGAGGGCTGCAAACGTCAAATTGGGACTCTGGTTAGAAGAGTAGGTGCACTAGGAGGCTACTGGCACAGTCTGGGAGGCGGGGGTGCTCTCACGAGAGGATCTTGCCGGAGCCCGAAGCGGATCGTGGCGGCAGAGTCGGGAAGAAGGCTCTCGAGGCCTTCTAATGGCGTGGCGGGGTTACGAGGCGAGGAGGGAGGAGCTGGGTCGAGAACGAGCTCGGGGCCACCATTTATAGCCGGCCGAGGCGGTTGCCGAGAACTGGATCACTCCGGCGAGTGATTCTGGCGAAGCGAGCGTTGGACGGGGGATTTAGGTGACTGGGCAGCTTCGTGTTGGTCCACTGGCACCATTCAACGTCTAAACCTTGTCGGATTTGGCCTGCTCCCGTGGTTTCAACGGAACGGAGCTCACGGGCTCGTCGGCGGCAGAGAGCGTGCTCTGCGCCTCTCAGGCCACGGTTACTGTTCCGCAGCACGCACGGGAAAGAGGACGGCCACGCGGAGGCTCCTGGTGGTGTGGGCGGTGCTAGACGACGCCGTATGGCAGGGCTGGCCCCTGTTGGCCGCCACGGGCGGTTCTGCCACCGCGGAAGACGTCGGCGTTGGCGAGTCACGTCGCCACCGACGCTCGCGCCTGTCCAAAACGACCGTGCGGCGCACTGGATAAGAAAGGGGAGCAGTGAGCAAGGCGCCAACGTGGCCTTGGCGAGATTGGCCTTGTGACTCTGAAGAAAAGCGACACTGTCATTAGGCCCGAACTCTTGAACTCTGAATCTTAGCGAAGCAGTCTTAGGCCACCATTCTCTGAAATGATTTAGGCACGTGAAAAAATTTTCTGGAGCTGGGACTTGGTGAAATGATCTCTTGATGCATCTAGAGGCTGCCTGATTTATTTCAGATTTTTAGGAAAAGAAAAAGAATGAATTTCACCAAAAATGGCAAATCTGGTCCAAACTTGAAGCAAGCACATCTTGAAAAAATTGAACAGTGGACCAGCAGATCTTGATGGATCTAGGTTGAGGTACTAAGGAGTAGCTAGGAGTAATTTGCTTGGGCTCACAAACTTAAGGGATCTGGTACTTCCTTTGTAAATCCCAAGAGTCCAAAATAAATTACAGAAAAATGTTTGAGGATAAAATAAATAGAAATAAAATCTAAAAGAGGTTGAAACTTGCTGGAATTGGATGTTTGACTTGACCCAAAGTAGGGGGTTGGGTTTTGGAAGAAATATTTCAAAATATGTCATGTCAAAAGAGAAATCTTTGAATGGGAAAGAATACATCTATAATCCATAGGAATTCTTTTTAATAGAAAGAATTGTGAAAACTTTCCAAGATTACTTGTGTTGAGCCCACACAAGATGAAAAACCCTCAAGACCCAAAATCAAGGTTGAGAAGAACACATAAAATATTTGTCATAAAAGATCTGAGAAGGAGAGGCATTAGAAAAAAAAATTAAATAACCTCCTTCCAATTAAATAAAGAATTTGATGAAAACCAAATCATAAATTTTTTGCAGTGTTACAACACCTACCCCCTTAGGAAAAATGTCGTCCCCGAGATTTCAGCTGATCCTCAAATAGGTGTGGGTACTCGTCGAAGAAAATCCTCTCTTTCCCATGTTGCTTCACCCTCGGTGTGATTGCTCCTTGAACCTTGAAAAACTTAATTGTTTTACGACGGGTCCTCCTTTCAGAATCCTCCAATATTTTTATTGGACGTTCCCTGTAGGTGAGGTCTGGTTGCACGTCAATCCTCTCGTGAGATACGTGCTTCTCTGGGTTGCTTACACATTTCCTCAACTGTGAGACGTAGAACACGTCGTGGACGTCTGACAGCTCTTCGGGTAGGTCTAGCTGGTAGGCTACTGTGCCTCTTCGTGCAATTACACAAAAGGGTCCAATAATGTAACATCCCAAATTTTCAATTTGGAATGTTATACATAGAGCATCATGGCATATCATATTTTTCATTGCATTTTCTTTGCATTTGCTCGATCCTAGAAAATTCTACACAACTCAAGGACCCTCGGAGAGTTGGGGATTTTTCGTTATTTTGAAAATAGGATCGTTGATTTTAATTATTTTATCTTCAATTATTTCTATTACAAAGATATGCAAGAGGAATAAAATGACTTTCCCAAAATAAAGAAATAATGAAGATTTAATAATAAAATCAAATAAGATTTTATTTTGGAGTTTTCACCTTTTTATTTGAATTTAAGAAATATGCGCGTTTTTCAAAATTGCATTTAGTCCCCAAATAAATGTTCATTAAATCCGGCTTGATTTTAGAAATCGGGGAAATTTTATTTCGGGATTTTTGGAGTCCGTTTGGTACTTCTTTTGATTTTTTTTCTACACGCAATGTTTTATTTAAAAAAAAACGAACCGCCTTACCGCGCCGTACCCGAGCGGAGCGCCTTTAAATAGCGGCCACCCCCGAGCCGCCAAGCCCACCCGAGCCCCAGCCCAGCCGTCGCCGCCGCCGGAGTTCGCCGCCGCCGCCGCCGACTCGCCGGAGTTCGCAGCCGCCGAGGTTCGCCGCGCCTCGATTTCCGTGCTGATTTTTATTTAAAAAAAACCCGATCGGTTTTCTTCGGTTTTTTTTCGGTTTTTTTTTCATTTTTGTTTTTTATTTTATTTTATTTTTTCTTTTTCCGTTCGAATCTGTTCGTCGTATTTTTCTTTTTCTCGGATTTAATCCGTGATTTTTCTGATCGCGATTCCAGATCCGATTTTCGTTTTAGTATAACTTTTCGCTCGTTTATCAGAATCAGGCGATTCAAGCGCTGGAGTTTAAATCTCGAAACCCTCTTTCCGAATAATCTACTTAAACAAGTTTTTGCATATGTAAAATTTGACTTAGATCCAGATTAGTAAAACGAAGCTATCTTCTTCCGCCGTTTGACTTTCGTTGCTTCGTTTGATTTGATTCTTTTTGCAAACCGGAGTTCTTAAGTTGAACTGTCTGGTTAGATCTATTTGAGTTTTACCTGTGCATTAGATGAGTACTTATTGTATGCTTGTTTGTTTATGCGTGATAGAATACGAGTGCGCCACTTGTTACTTGAATCTCTAGTTTTCGCGGATCATCAGCAAGGCAGGTAACACTTTGATCATACTCTTCTCATACCCAGTTTTATGCATTAGATCTATTACTCAAACACTTGCATGATTAGGATCTAATTAAATTATGGGATGGGAAGTAGTTGAGGTAGTACCTATTACTGTTTTATTATCAAACCTTTGGGAGTTACTTCTCGTTTGCTTATCATGCTATGCTATGCTAGTAGGCGTGGATTGGGTGGCGTATCCATGACAGATGTGAGATTGTTATTTGATGGTTTATTTAAGGTGGCAACTTAAACACACATCTGGGTGGATTGAGGCACTGGTTTCTATCAGGACTTGCCTGTATTTCTTTGGACCGCCACCCAGGCTCAGAGGGATCATGAGATTATTCAAACTAGAAACTTCCGTGTGCAGCCACAAGCCATTATGGGCTCTGGCATAGTTGACTACGTTGTGCGAACTCTTACGAGTAGACTAGCAGATGTAGGGGTTGTAGGTTGGTACGGTCTACCCACATGTAAGGTGCTAGCGCTTCTGAAAGACTATGTCTCGGTCATCCGTTTCTCAAACACCATGTAGTGCGAGAAACCAAACGGAGGCGATCGAGTCTTGTGGGGAAAAGTCATAAACCTCTGCAGAGTGTATAAACTAATCATGGTTAGCCGTGTCCCCAGTTATGGACATCTTGAGTATCTAGTACCTGGATATCATGTGAATCTCATCATGTTACCTCTATTAATATTGTTGGGTTTGTTAATGAGTACTTTAATTTGGGATTGAGAATGCTGTCAACCATTCTCAATGTTTCACAACCACCATGATAGTTAATTAAATTTATTCCTTTGCAGTAGGGAAAAATTGGCTTTATGCAAAACTGTAACCATAGAGCTTTCCACCAGCCATATATGCATGTAGTATAGGCTTATCATTCCATTATTCTCTATGTGTTACATTGCGGCATATTCCATGTCTTGACCCATTTCGGGCTGCAACGTTTCATGTTGCGAGACTTTTAGAACGACGAGTAAGGTGTTTAGGTCGTGGTTCTATACTCAGTGATGCCGTTGGAGTTGATGGACTCGCTTATTCTTCCAGCCTTCCGCTGTTATCGTTTTAGATGGCCTTAAGCCATATTTTTTTATTAAGTTCTCTCTTGAGACATTCGATTGTAATAAGTGTGTAATTGCTACTCTGTTATAAATCCTTGAAAATCTTGTGTGGTGTCGGCATTCTTGATCGAGGATGACAGAGCACGAAGACTTGACCGTTTGAGGTCGAATTACTGCAGAGATGGTATCGAGCACCTGTTGTAGGACACAACCATTAAGCTAAAGCCCTAGATCACTAGCCTCTCTTCTCATTTCGACTCCTCATCTTTTCTACTCTTTTAGGATGGCAGGCGAGGATCAAGTTCACTTTCGGATGAAGATACACCCTTTGGGCGACACACGAAGGAAGTCACTAGGTAGCTTAACATTGGATTACCAAGCTTCACCGGGACCTACAATTCCACTTTACCTGAAGAAGAGCGCTGGAAGATTCAAGCTCAAGTTCCCGGAAGGACGGTTGCGCCAATCACGGAGCCCATAGAGTGTGTTTTCAATGCACCAACCTGGAGTTTGGGAAAGAGCATGGTAGCTCACATAACCATGCGGCGCATTGGAGAAGTTTACAAAGAAGACCTCAAGGATACTATCTACCAGATTTGCGGACGCCGAGATGAACAATGGGAGATAGTTGGCACTAAGAAAGATCGATCCATTGCAGCTTTCATCCGAGTTAAACCAGCACATTCGGCCTTGGAGAACGGATGTCTTGTGAGATATGATGGAGTTAAAGGCAGCAAAAGCCAAGATTATCGAGCTAGAAGGAGGCGAAGGCCTCTCGCAAGGACTACATGGAGGAGATTGTAGCTCTAGTGGGACAAAATGGCGATCTTAAGGAGAAGATTGAAGAACTCATGGGAAATTCAGCACCCGGAGGAGAAGATGAAGATAGCACCTGTCCAGAGAACTACATCATCATCGACGACACCGATTCCGATCCTAGTCATGATGATTACAAAGATGAAGCTGGAGCAGATATCATGGAGTCTTCATCGGAGCAGTTTTTCTAGTTGACCACCATAACAGTAGTAGATCACCCCCATGTTATTTAGTTTTAGTTTCAGCACTTTGTAACAATAGATAGACCGTTGTATGCCCTTGTTTGAATTGATTGGAGTGATATTGTGTGATTTGTCTCATGTGCATATGGGTAGTGTTTCTCTCTAGACCTCATTCTATTCTAAATTCTCGTCTTTTCTTAAAACCCCTCAGATGCCTCCGAGACGCGACCCCGGATTTGTTTTCCCTTGAGAGATCACTTTCGGTTGATTCAATGAGAATACCTTGATTCAAACATTGAGTACAGAACCAAGGCAACAACAACAACAACAACAACAACAACAACAACAACAACAACAACAACAACAACAACAACAACAACAACAGAAACAACAACAACCCACCGCCACCACCACCTGTTGACCATTTGACCCGTTTCTTAAGGCTGAATCCGCCGGTGTTTTCCAATAGCACCGAGCCGATTGTTGCAGATGATTGGCTCCGTAAGATAGGGAGGGAGTTGACCAACGTGGGATGTCTGAGATGGAGAAAGGGTGAAGTTTACCGCACACCAGCTTGAAGGACCCGCAGCTGACATGGTGGGAGAATTTTACAACCACTTACCACAGAGACAACATCACATGGGATTAGTTTCAGCAAGCTTTTCGTACTGCCCATGTTTCAGCAGGAGCTATGGCCATGAAGAAGCGTGAGTTTCGCAACTTGCGCCAAGGAGGACGGACAGTTGGCCAATATGTAGATGATTTCAGTAAGCTAGCATGTTATGCCCCAGATGACGTTGCTACGGACGCAGCTAAGCAGGAGAAGTTTCTAGAAGGACTGAATGATGAATTGAGCATGCAGTTGATGGTAGCCACCTTCAATAACTACCAGGAGTAAGTAGATCGTGCGCTTATGATTGAAGGGAAGCAACAGCAGATTGAAAATCGCAAGAGGAAGTATGGACGGGGAAGAATAACTACGGTGCTCGTGAAACTTCATTTTACCCCGAAGCTAGGAGGACAGTTTCAGCATACCCATGGAGGAGGTAGCTCGCACAACCATAATGGCACCAAGAATGGAAACGGGAATGGAGGGAGCAATGGACAGAACCGCACCAACCCGTCAACACCATCCAAGGTAGACCTGAGCCATGTCACTTGCTTTAAATGCCGCAAGACTGGGCATTATGCAAACAGTGTCGTAAGGCCAGAATGGAAATGGCAATGGAAGCTCAGGAAAGAAGCCGAACCCTTTCAATAAAGGACAAGTGAACCACATTACCGTGGAGGTGGTTGAAGCTCAGCCAGATGCAGTAATAGGTAAGTTTTTGGTTAAGTCATTTACTGCAGTTGTTCTTTTTTATACTGGTGCATCGCATTCATACATATCAAGGGATTTGTGGATAAGTACAAATTACCAACCCAAGACCTTAGGTCACCCATGCTAGTAACCTCACGGGAGCGAGAATACATGGCTAGTATATGGTGTGATCGATTGCCATTAAGGATTGGACACTATGTTTTTCCCTCGGACCTAATAGTTACGGAATCCCAAGGATTGGATGTGATATTAGGCATGTATTGGTTATCAAAGTATGGAGGAACATAGATTGCGCGATAAGTCAATTTTGCTTACCACCCTAGAAGGAAGGAGAATCAAGTATGTATCACGGCATGAGCGAGGAGAGCACATGTAAATTCCTTATCGGGAGTTGTGCGGAGGAAGTACGAGTTAAGGATTACCGGACGTGTTTCCGGAAGAGTTGCCAGGCATGCCACCGGATAGAGACATTGAGTTTCTGATTGAACTATTGCCAGGCACTGGGTCGATATCTAAGAGACCGTATAGGATGCCAGCCCAAGATTTGGAGGAAATTAAGAAGCAGATTAAGGAGTTACTGGATAAAGGCTTTATTCGCCCAAGTTCTTCGCCTTGGGGATCACCAGTACTTCTAGTGGAGAAGAAGGATGGATCCTTAAGAATGGTTGTTGATTATCGAGGATTGAATGAAGTGACCATTAAGAACAAATACCCATTGCCGATGATCAATGACTTGTTTGACCAGTTGCAAGGAGCTAAGGTCTTTTCAAAGATCGATTTGCGATCAGGGTACCATCAGTTGAAGATTCGATAGCAGGATATACCTAAGACAACTTTTACCACCAGGTACGGGCTGTATGAGTACACCGTTATGTCATTTGGTCTGACTAACGCACCTGCCTATTTTATGAACATGATGAACAAAGTGTTTATGGAGTTTTTGGATAAGTTAAATGCGTGGTGTTCATTGATGATATTTTGGTCTACTCGAAGAATGAAGAGGAACAAAAGGAGCATTTGCGTTTGGTACTCGAAAAGCTCAGAGAACATCAGTTGTATGCCAAGTTCAGCAAGTGTGAGTTTTGGTTGAAGGAAGTTGGATTTCTTGGACATGTTATATCCGGAGAAGGTATAGCAGTAGACCCAACTAAGGTTGTCCCATAACCAACTGGGAAGCACCAACAACAGTTGGAGAGATCCGGAGTTTCCTTGGACTAGCAGGATATTACCGGAGATTCATTGAGAATTTCTCAAGGATTGCGAAGCCTATGACAGAATTATTAAAGAAGGATACCAAGTTCATTTGGACCGAGGAGTGTGAAGCTAGTTTCCAAGAGTTGAAGAAACGTTTGGTTACCTCACCAGTATTAATTCTGCCAGATCAGACCAAGGATTACGAGGTATATTGCGACGCTTCACGTCGAGGACTTGGGCGATGCTTATGCGGGGAGGGAGAGTTGTTTCGTATGCTTCATGACAGCTTAAGCCTCATGAGTTAAATTATGCTACGCATGATTTGGAGTTAGCAGCCGTAGTACATGCGTTGAAGACATGGAGACATTTCCTCTTTGGAAATCATTGTGAGGTGTATACGGATCACAAGAGTTTGAAATACATTTTCACGCAGAAGGAGCTAAATCTCAGGCAAAGGAGATGGTTGGAACTCATCAAAGATTATGATATGAGATTGCATTATCACCCCGGAAAGGCTAACGGTGTAGCAGGCGCGTTGAGCCGTAAGAGTTACGTCAATACATTAATGACGGGAGAAATACCAAAGGAGTTAGACGAGGATCTTCGAGAGCTATGTTTGGAAATAGTTCCGAGAGGCTATGTAGCAACATTGGAGATTCAGTCAACTTTGATGGACAAGATCAGGGAAGCTCAGAAGACTGACAAAGAGATTACCTCTATAAAGAAGAGAATGAGCGAAGGAAAGGCTAAGAGATTTCGTGAGGATGAGCACGATACCCTATGGTTTGAAGACCGTGTTTATGTGCCCAATGTCGGTGTACTAGAGTAGGGGTACCCTAGTATCCTGAACTCGTGCACGGGCAGTCGCAGCACCCCGCGGCAAGGCTTGCCTAGTGACCGTCAAGATCCTCCGTGGTTCCTTTGGAGCCATTCAAGAACAAAGTGTTTAACCAAGGAAACAAGGCCCCGGCAAGAGGAGCTTGCCGGGAAGGCCACTCAAGGCATGCAGAAGACAAGACCCCCGGCAAGAGGAGCTTGCCTGGAAGGCTCGGAGAGCGACAAGCTCCCGAGCGCGACAAGGAGTTAGCCGCGGAAAGGCGCTTGCCACGGCAGGCAACCTCTCTTCATCTCCGCTCCAGCTCATCTATCAACGTGTCGCCATGGGGCCGTCCCGAGCGTCGCGTGTCAAGAGGCTGTGCAGCCAGCGGAGGAAATAGCGGATGGCGGCAGCAGGGGTTCCATCGTGGCGAACGGTGGCGTCCCTAACGGTCCCTTTCCGCACTGTTCAGGCGACATGGACGGGCATTTATTACTCTTGTCCCTTGCCGCCAGAGTTAGGTCGAATCCACTGTACACTGTACAAAGTAGCTGTACCAACCACAGCTCATTTTCCCATTTTTCCCTCATCTACGTTGCCACCTGTGGTGACCCCTTTGTGCCTATAAAAGGAGGCCCATGTGCAACGTAGAAAGGGCTGGGGGTTCATTCGTAGATTCGACTGATTCGAGACTAGACACACTCAAGCTAGGTTTTGTAGCTCTAATTGCTCCCTAGCAAGAACACAAGATAATCAGACAAGCAACAGTAGGAGTTTTATCTCTCCGGAGAGCTCCGAAGCTGGGTAAAACTGCTCGTGTGCATCGCCTCGATCTGCTCTTCGTGCGATCTCCGCCCCCCATCGAACCAAAAGGGACTCGGTCCCATAGGTGTCCATGGGTCACGATCAGCTTCCCCGACATCTTTGGCTCGCCAGGTGCTACGCCGACCGCCGATCCCTCGCCACCGATGCAGCGTCAGACTCGAAGAGCCCAGTCCGGCGCCTACGAAGGCGGCGAAGGTATCTTCATCAAGCTTCCACAGGCGTCGAGCTCAGGGCACCGGTCGAAGGAGAGACCTTGACGGAGAGCTGCTTCGCCTCTGCTGGGCTGGCGCTGGTTGTGGCGCCAAGCAGCGTGGCGAAGTCTGAGGAGGAGCAGCTGCTGAAGAAGTTGCTGTCGCTCTACCGCGCCCGACAGGCCAAGTTGGAGTCCAGGGAGGCACTTGTCGCGAGGGCGGGAGCAGACATGGAGAAGCGCGCAGAAGAGCTCCGGGCCGCCAATCGAGAAGCTCTCCGGAATGTAGCAGAAGAGCAGGAGCTACTCGCTGAAGAGCACACAGCCTTCATCCTTGAGAAGGCTGAGGTCGAGGAGCAGCAAAGGCTTGCCGGCGAGAAGCTATCTGCGCAAGAGGGCGAGCTGGCGCAGCGGAAGATCAACCTTGACAGCTATGAAGAAGAGCTTGCCGCGCGCGAGCAATCACTTGGCGAAACTCTCCAGGAATCAAAGGACGCTGCCGCGGCTGCCGAGGCCGCCAAGAAGGAGTTGGAGACGAAGGTGACTCAGCTGGAGTCCAACCTTCAGAAGAGCGGCGAGGAGCTTGCAGCTGAAGCCTGGCGAGAAGGGCGCCTACACTCTTGGCGAGTTGCAGGGCCGTCTCGCTGAAAGGATCAAAGAGCTCGATGCCGCCAAGGACTCCAAGGCAGACCTTGAGCTGAAGCTGACCACTCTGATGGAGACGCTGGACGGCGCCAAGGAGCGGGAAGTGGCCCTGCTAGAGAAGATCAAGGCTAACGAGGAGCTGTTGGCAAATGCCACGACCGCCCAGGACACCTTCAGAGAGAACATGATGCACTGGACGGAGGGTCTTGTGGATACCGCCGCCACCATTGACAAGGAGCTGATGGAGCTGGGGATGGTGGATCTTGGGTACTCTACCGACGAGCGCCTCCAGCCCAGCCCCAAGCTCAGCCTGTTCCTCAAGGGCGTGGTGACGGGTATCCAGCGACTCCGGGAAGAGATCCTGAAGCAGCTGGCCGAGGAATCACGCCAGATCTGCGCAGGAGCCCTTCAGAAGGTGTTGATGAAGGTGGCCTTCCGCAATCCGGGCCTCAACCTCGACGGAGTCCTCAAGTCCTTGCCGCCGAATGCTGATGTGGAGGCACTCAAGGCCCTTGTCGCACCCATCGTGGACAGGGTCGACAAGATCAAGAGGGTGGATGGCGACCGCGTAGACTAGGCCGCCAAATTTATCTTTCCCTTGTAGCCGCTGATCATGTTTAGGAGAACAATTTGTTAGATCAGCGACAAGTTATTTTGTAATATACTCTATCTTAGGCAATCGATTGCAATGTTATTTCCTTTACTTGATTCCTTCCTTTGTATGTTTTTGCCCTACGCTTTTAGGGAACTTGTCGGTGCAGGTACCTTTGCATGGCGCTGAGTGCGAACGTCGGCCTTCTTTGGCGGTGCCGCCTCCGACAAAGCAACCTTGTCGCAACTAGTTGCAGCTCACTTAAGTTGTTGAGCGGACTCGAAACAAAGTAAGGGCGCAAACTAGCTACTGAGTTGGTTCCTCCGGCGCATGAGTTTTCCATACAAAGTACTATCGTTCGAGGAAGATAACTTAAAAATTTAAAAACTGATTGCTCAAATTTTGGCAACTTAGCTTTTCTGTCGTTTGCTTCCCGGCAAGGCGATACTTCCTCGAGCGACGCTTGGTGGCCCACACCATTATCTCCTCCTCCCCCCCCCCCGGTTAACTTATGGGTGGATGAACCTTCCCTTCTTTGCGAAGAAAGAAGAGAAAATAAAGTTATGGAGCCTTGTGGCTCGTTATTGCTTACCGGATGTGGATGCTGCACAAAATGTCAGATAACACATGCAAATTGGTTATGAAAGCATGAAGTTGACAAGTTGCGCGCAACACATGAGCTTTACTGATGCACGGGGTCTGCGCCCGGCTTTGTACAAAGGATTACATGCAACATAGGCAAGACTTGTACAAAAGGTGGTTGCCGGAACAGGTTCCGGCGACCGCGCCCTATGGGTAAAACTTACGAAGATGCTTTCGATGTTCCAGAGTTGCTCACGGAATGCCATCTTCGGTCTCAAAGCGGACAGCGCCAGGCCTAGTGACTCGTTTCACCCGATAAGGGCCTTCCCACTTGGCGTCAACTTGTTGGAATTCTTGGAGGATTGAGCGGCGAAGAACAAGGTCGCCTTCCTCGAAGCTTACGGCACTAACTGCGGCTATGGTAGCGATGCAAAGCTTGCTAGTAACGAGCAGCTCGTACAGCGGCTGAAGGCGATCTTCCTCAAGGAGCAGCGCGTCATCTTGTCGCAGCTGCTCTTGCTCGAGCTCATCATGGCGAGCACTTTCGAGGTGATCCGTATCACGAGTTCCGTGGGGAGAACTGCCTCTGCTCCATAGACTAGGCGAAAGGTGTGCGGCGGTGGCTCGATTTGGCGTCGTCTGATCGACCAAAGAACCACCGGCAGCTCCTCAATCCGATGTCTTACGCACTTGTGTAGCTTTGTCGAAAGTTACGGTCTTGAGTCCCGCAGCACTTCAGCGTTTGCCCTCTCGCCTTGACCGTTGCTTCTCGGATGAGCAGCGAAGCAAAAGCAGATCTTGGCGTAAGATCTTGGGCGTCTTGCATGAAGGTGCGGCTCGTGAACTGTGTGTCGTTGTCGGTGATGATCTGTTAGGAATCCCAAAGCGGCAAACAATTGACTGAAAGAACTTGATTCTTGTCTTTGTCACCTTCCTCCTTGCTTCCACTTCCGGCCACTTTGTGAACTTGTCGATTACAGCGTACAAGTACTCAAAGCCCCGACAACTTCGGGAAAGGGGCCGAGATGTCGAGCCCCAGACCAAAAATGGCGAGGATAAAGGGATCGTCTGGAGAGCTTGAGCTGGCTGGTGTATCTGTTTGGAATGGGCCTTGCACGCTTCACACTTGGTTACTTGTGCGGTCGCATCTGGAGGGCTGTCGGCCGGAAGAAACCTTCTTAGGAAAGCTTTGCCGGCAAGTGCTCTTGCGCCAATGTGGTGACCACATATGCCTCCATGTATCTCTGCCAACAGCTTTTGTCCATCTTCCCGGCAAATACACTTCAATTTCACACCGTTGAGTCTTCTTCTGTACAGTGTGTTTTCAACAAACTAGTACATACTTGACTGCCGGGCTACTCTTTCCGCTTCTTCTTGCTCTTGGGAAGTTCTCACATGTCTGAAGGAAATGAACAATCTCTTGTGCCCATCTTTGGAGCTTGTGGCTCGACAACAAGGACTAAAGGCACATCTGCTGCTGCGGGAACATCTGCTTCTACGGCAAGAACCTGCGGCTCAGCCGGAGCTTGATGTTCCCCGACGAGCTTGCCGGAGCAAAGCTTGTCGGGAGCGTCTGCTTCAACGAAACAAACCCAGGGCTTGTCGGGCAGACTGCTCCTCGGCACTCTTAGTGTTGATCTTGGGGACCTTGGCGGCAGCTTCGGGTAGCTTCGGCGGGAAGTAGTCACCGGAAATCAACTTCCTCTTCTTGTTACCTTGATTGATGGTGTTACGGTTGGTTGAGTCAGCTTGAGCATGAAGATCACTGGTTCCACAGGTAACTTGAGTGCGGCGCACTTTGATAGGCCATCAGCAATATCGTTCTGAGCTCTTGGAACATGTTCCATTTGCAGGCCTTCAAAGTGCTCTTCTAGCTTTCTCACTTCATCGACGGAGGCTTCCATCAGCGGACTACGATAATCTTTGTTTACTTGGCGGACGACAAGCTGCGAGTCGCCCCTGACAATGAGTTTCTTGATCCCAAGGTCTACCGCGATCCTGAGACCGGCAAGCAAACCTTCATACTCTGCAGTATTGTTTGTTGCTTGCTCCTTGGGAAAGTGCATTTGGACTATGTACTTGAGGTGCTCTCCGGTGGGTGCGATAAGCAGCACGCCGGCACCGGCGCCTTGCAGCGAGAAAGCTCCATCAAAGTACATCAGCCACTCTTTACTTGCTTCCTTGACGGGGATGCTCGTCTCTGGAATTTCTTCATCTTTCGTCGGCGTCCATTCTGCTATGAATTCTGCCAATGCTCTGCTTTGGATAGTTGAAGTGCTTTCAAACTTGAGGCCAAAGCTTGACAGTTCCAGCGCCCACTCGACAATCCTGCATGTTGCTATACGGATTTTGCAATATTCTCTTGATGAGCGGTGACAACTGTTATCTCATGTGCTTGGAAGTAATGGCGCAGCTTTCTCGAGGCCATGAGGAGGCGGCAGTTTACGCACGCAGTACCTTGACCTAGCCCCTCCGGGAGGAGGCCCGACAACGTGGTAGGCGCTGCACCGTCCTTTTCTGAATCTTCTCGCAATCCTGCCTTGAGATCCGTCCTTGTCGGGACCAGAGCTTGACGGCGAAGCCCCCTGCTTGTCGCTGGATGCATCTGCCTTGGTTGCCGGCTCATCATCTGCCTCCCTCTCCGCTACTAACGCAGCACTAACCACTTGATTGGTTGCCGCTATATATAGCAGCAACTTCTCTTGCGGTTTAGGTGCGACAAGTATTGGAGTGGAGGACAGGTACCTCTTCAAGTCTGCGGCGCAGCCTCCGCTTCGAGAGTCCATTTCATTGGACCTGCCTTTTTCAAAATTTTGAAAAATGGCATGGCGCGTTCAGCAGACTTAGAGATAAACCTGCTGAGAGCAGCCACGCAACCGGCAAGTCTTCATACATCCTTGACGCGCTTTGGTGCTTCAATCTGCTCAATGGCCTTGATCTTGTCGGGATTGGCTTCAATTCCCATTTGAGACACAAAGAACCCGAGAAGCTTGCGGAAGGGACTCCAAACACGCACTTCTCGGGGTTGAGCTTGAGGTTAATCTTGCGCAGATTTGCAAAGGTCTCATCTAAATCTTGAACGAGTTGCTTTGTCCTTGCTCTTGACCACTATGTCATCCATGTAGGCTTCTACATTTACGTGCATTTGCGGCTCAAAAGCGTCATGGACTACTCTTGCAAGCGTTGAACCAGCATTCTTCAAACGAAAGGCATCCGTATGAAGCAGTATGTGCCACATGGAGTAATGAATGCGGTTTTCTCTTCATCCTCTTACGCCATGAAGATCTGATGATATCTGAGTATGCATCAAGAAATGAAAGCAGATCACATCCAGCCGTGGAGTCAACAATCTGGTCGATGCGTGGCAAAGGAAATGGGTCTTTGGGACAAGCTTTATTAACATCCGTGAAGTCAATACAAAGTCTCCATTTCCCATTAGCCTTGCGTACAACTACCGGATTGGCCAACCACGTGGGATGGAGCACTCCTCGACAAGGCCTGCTGCTTCCAACTTCTTGATCTCTTACGCAATGAACTCTTGGCGCTCCTTTGCTGTTTCCTGACTTTTTGCTTGGCGGGCGGCGTGAGGACAGATAGCTAGGTGGTGCTCAATTACTTTCACAGGAACACGGGGATGTCAGACGGTTGCCATGCAAACACATCAACATTCGCCCGCAGGAAAAGCAGCGAGCTTCGCCTTCCTATTTAGGGTCGAGTGGCACTGATGGTGAAGGTACCACCAGTGCCGTCCTCCTTGGCGGACACCTTCTTGGTCTTCGATGGAGCTGCCATCATCTTCTTACACTTGCCGGTGGAGCTCGATGGTGCGTCCTCGATGGTAGCACAGCACTCCGAAGAGGTGCGCTTGCCGGAGTGGGCATCAGAGCTCTTCTTGGGACTTGGTCTTCTTCTTCCCCGGGAGCTTCAGTGACAAGTGATTTGCTATCTGTCGCGGCTGTTGCTTCCGGTAACTCTTGTCGGCTGAGATAAGAGCATCTTTCTTGTCGCCATGAACAGAAATAGCGCTTATCGGGCGGGCATCTTGAGCAAGTTGTATGCATAATGAGAGGCTGCCATGAACTTAGCGAGTCTTTGGATGGCCAAGTATCCATTATAGGGCAATGGGAAATTAGCGACGTCGAGCGTGACCCTCTCGATCCTGAAGTTTAGCTCGCTGCCAAATGTTACCGACAGCGTGATCTTCCCTTTCGACTTGCTCCTTCTGGGTTGATTCCTTGGAGCGTGCCGGTCTCTTGAGCTGTTTGTCGAGGATTTGAAGCTTACGGAGCACTACGGAGGAGATCAGGTTTAAGCGGCCCGCCGTCAACTAGCATCTTGGTGACCTTGAGGTTGCGGATAGTTGGCGAGACCAACATCGGCAAGCACCGACCGCGATTATCACGATCAGGGTGGTCCTCAATATCAAAAGATGATAGGCGTCTTTGGACCACTTGAGGCTTGCGGCGACTCTACGGATGGTTACGCTGCATTAACCTCTCGCATCCACTGCTTGAGTTGGCGGTGCGGTATGCGAAGAAGCACCACCGTCAACACAGAGGACCTCTGTTGCTACGAAACTCCTGCTCATCGACCCGTCATCCTCCATATCTTCATCGTCATCATCCTCTTCATCCTTGTCGCGGCCGCGGGGAGGTCTGTCTCCTTGCCGCTGCTTGGCCTTGCCGCGGCATCCTCCCCGGCCGGGTCGTTTCTTGCCAGCTCCCCCAGCACCTTCCAGGGCCTTCTCCTTGTCGCGCCGCTCGTACTCAGCCTTCTGCAGTTCAACAAGCTGCTCGACTTTCTTGCAGCTCTGGAGGTCATGGCCCTTGGTGCGGTGAATCTTGCAGTACTGTTTGTTGGAGCTATCCTGCTTGTCGGCGGCCGCCACAGGCTGGCGGTTGGTGTCGGCGGCAACCTCCTTGCCGGAGCCACCAACCTTGGCCTTGGCGCCACCTCCGTTGTCGGACTGCTCGACAACTAATACCTCTTTGTTCTTCTTCTTTACATTGTTCCGCTTGGCTCTTCCTTGCCGGGCGGTGTCCTCCTTGTCGAGATCCTGCTTCCGCATTCTCTCACAGGAGTCTCCTCCCTTCCTCATGACGTGCACACTTGTCGGCCAGGCGTATAGCTCCTTGGCGTCCTTGACTTTGCACATCGCCATCTCCTCCCTCATCCTGCGGTTCCGCTTGCGTTACGATGGAGCATGGCGATCACCTGTGGCGGGGTGGACATCTGGGATGTTGTAATGCTGCAGGCTGAATCTCTGGATGAACTTGCTTGAGGACTCTCCTTCCTTACAGGCGGCGGTGAAGGTCACTCTCTTGGCCATGAGGCTTGTGGCCGCCTGTGAAGGCGCCAACAAACTGATGGCATATATCTGCCCAAGAGGATATGGAACTGTCCGGCAAGTGCATGAGCCAAGATCTGACATTTGGCTTCAGTACCAGTCGGAAGTAGTTGGCGAGGATCTTGTCGTCTCGTCCCCCTGCAGCCTGCACCGCAATGGTGTAGATCTTTGAGGAACTCGAGGATGCGTCCTGCCATCATACTTCTACAGCACGTCGGCTTGAAATTTTTCTTGTCGGGCCACCTTTGGACTTGCTGCAGCTCATGAGTGAGCAGGGCAACCTACCGCGTCTGACAAGTCACTGGTTCCCCAGGCGCTTGCATGTCGACGATGGGCCCAGCGTTAGTCGGATTGGCCCGGCGCTTCTCTCCGGCGCTTCGATGCGAGTTCGGCGTCTTCTTCTGCCGTTCTTGAAGAACTTGGCGCTGATCACGGCGAGCTCGTGGATCCGATGACACGGTGGAGTCATTTGTCGAGGTGGATCCGGCAGTCGGCGATCTTAACCTACGGATGGAGAGTGCATGGTGGTTGCACCTCCATAGGTCTCGTCGACACCGGCTCGTGCCTTGTCGTCTCGCGGCGGCAAGGATGCGATTGGTTGCGGCGGAGTGTCTCCGTTAGCAAAGCCGATGAGACTTTGAATGGTGGCCCTCCATTCGTTGACCTTGTCAACCGTTGGAGGGTAGTCCGGGAAGCGATTGAGCTCGCGCCAAAGCTTCCGCTTGAGTGGTGGGCGGCAATGGCGAGCGGTGCGAGGCGGGATATGCTCGGACTTCTAAATATGTTAGAAGGAGCAGCATCCGTCGAGCGACCGTGTCCCTTCGTACCAGCCTGTTGGCGTAGCGAGCTGCTCTTGGCGTCCACAGATCCACCAGCTCGATCTTGGCCCAACGAGCATGGCGCTGCGAGCACCATGGCTGTCGGTCCCGCGCCTCTGAGATGGGCCTTGATGCGTATCCGAACGCCCGAAGTTTGCGCCGCCTTGTCCTTGGACTTGGCAGCGTCGTGGGCTCCTCGGCGGCGCCCGTTCCTCCGCCGGCGTCTTCCCCACCACCCAATGACCGGAGATCGGAAGTTGATTTTGCAAGAGGCACATGATTCACCATATTCGATTCACCGGAAATACCAAGATTTATTTGGATTTGAAGAATACTTTACGGTGGACGGAATGAAGAAGGATATTGCGGTATGTAGCAGTTTGTGATGTATGTCGGAGGGTGAAGGCGAACATCGAAGCCAGCAGGATTATTACAGCCATTGCCTATACCGAATGGAAGTGGGATAAACTAGGAATGGATTTCATCAGGATTGCCGGGGACTCGTTCGAGCTATGACTCGATTTGGGTTATAGTCGATCGTTTGTGAAGGTAGCTCATTTCATTCTGATAAACACTACTGCAGCGGTGCCAAATTGGCTAAGATATACATGACCAGGATTGTATGTTTGCATGGAGTTCGAGAGTATCGTATCGAGATAGAGGAACCCAATTTACCTCAAAGTTACAGAGCGGTTGCATGAAACTTTAGGAACGGCCGGAGTTTAACACAGCTTTTCATCCACAGACGGATGGACAAACCGAGAGAGTCAACCAGATTTTGGAGGATATGCTTAGAGCTTGTGCTTTGGATTATGGATCAAGTTGGGATGACAATTTGCCGTATCGGAGTTTTCTTATAACAACAGTTACCAAACCGATGCGAAGATGGCCTTCGAAGCCTTATGCGGAAGGAGGTGCAGGACCCGTTGTTGTGGGATGAAGTTGGAGACCGCCCGATTGTTTGGACCAGATTTGATTAAGGAGTCTGAGCAGAAGGTAAAGTTGATTAGCGATAGGCTCAAGGTAGCCAGTCAAGACAGAAAAGCTATGCGGATTCAAAAGCGCAAGGAGGCAGAATCTGAAATCGGAGACAGAGTTTATCTTCGAGTATCGCCACTTCGAGGAGTTAAGGGAAAGTTAGCACCTCGATTTGTTGGACCTTATCGTGTTTTGGAATGCATGGGAGAAGTTGCGTACAAGTTGGAACTACCCGAAGGATTATCAGGAGTCCATGATGTGTTTCACGTTTCACAGTTGAAGAAGTGTCACGCAGAGATGGCTGATATACCGCTGAGAGATACCGTGCCACTGGAAGCGATTCAGTTGAATGATGATTTGACCTACGAGGAGAAACCAGTTAAGATTTTGGAGTATGCCATGAGTCACTTTCATGACAAGGTCATTAAGTTTTGCAAAGTTCGGTGGAGCCACCACACTAAGGATGAAGCCACAGGGAGCGAGAGGAAGATTTGCTTAAAGACCACCCTCACCTATTTTCTAGCCAACCCGAATCTCGAGGCGAGATTCATCTTAAGAGGTAGGTTTGTAACATTCCAAATTTTCAATTTGGAATGTTATACATAAACATCATGGCATATCATATTTTTCATTGCATTTTCTTTGCATTTGCTCGATCCTAGAATATTCTACACAACTCAAGGACCTTCGGAGAGAGTTGGGGATTTTCGTTATTTTCATATTTGAGTTTTCTCAAATTTTGAAAATAGGATCGTTGATTTTAATTATTTTATCTTCAATTATTTCTATTACAAAAATATGCGAGAGGAATAAAATGACTTTCCCAAAATAAAGAAATAATGAAGATTTAATAATAAAATCAAATAAGATTTTATTTTGGAGTTTTAGCCTTTTTATTTGAATTTAAGAAAAATGCGCATTTTTCAAAATTGCATTTAGGCCCCAAATGAATGTCCATTAAATCCGGCTTGATTTTAGAAACCGAGGAAAATTTATTTCCGGATTTTTGGAGTCCGTTTGGTACTTCTTTTGAATTTTTTTTCTACGCGTAATGTTTTATTATTAAAAAGCGACCGCCTTGCGGACCGTACCAGCGGGACTCCGCTCGGCGCATACTAAATAAGCAGCCACCCCGAGCCAAAGCCCACCGAGCCCCAGCCTAGCCGCCGCCAGAGTTCGCCGCCGCCGCCGTCGACTCGCCGGAGTTCGCCGCCGCCGTGCTTCGCCGCGCCTCGATTTCCGTGCTGATTTTTATTTAAAAAACCGATAAGTTTTTTTCGGTTTTTTTTTTCCGTTCGAATCTGTTCGTCGTATTTTTCTTTTTCTCGGATTTAATCCGCGATTTTTCTGATCGCGATTCCAGATCCGATTTTCGTTTTAGTATAACTTTTCGCTCGTTTATCGGAATCAGGCGATTCGAGCGCCTGGAGTTTCGTCTCGAAACCCTCTTTCCGAATAATCTACTTAAACAAGTTTTTGCATCTGTAAAATTTGACTTAGATCCAGATTAGTAAAACGGAGCTGTTTTCTTCCGCCGTTTGACTTTCGTTGCTTCGTTTGATTTGATTCTTTTTGCAAACCGGAGATCTTAAGTTGAACTATCTGGTTAGATCTATTTGAGTTTTACCTGTGCATTAGATGAGTACTTATTGTATGCTTGTTTGTTTGTCTGCGATAAAATACGGTGCGCCGCTTGTTACTTGAATCTCTAGGTTTCGCGGATCATCGACAAGGCAAGTAACACTTTGATCATACTCTTCTCATACCCAGTTTTATGCATTAGATCTATTCCTCAAACACTTGCATGATTAGGATCTAATTAAATTGTGGGATGGGAAGTAGTTGAGGTAGTACCTATTACCTGTTTTATTATCAAACCTTTGGGAGTTACTTCTACGTTTGCTTATCATGCTATGCTATGCTAGTAGACGTGGATTGGGTGAGCGTATCCATGACAGATCTGAGATTGTTATCAGGACTTGCCTGTATTTCTTTGGACCGCCACCCAGGCTCAAAGGGATCATGAGATTATTCAAACTAGAAACTTCCGTGTGCAGCCACAAGCCATTATGGGCTCTGGCATAGTTGACTAAGTTGTGCGAACTCTTACGGGTAGACTAGCAGATGTAGGGGTTGCAGGTTGGTACGGTCTACCCACATGTAAGGTGCTAAGCGCTTACGAAAGACTATGTCTCGGTCATCCGTTTCTCAAACACCATGTAGTGCGAGAAACCAAACGGAGGCGATCGAGTCTTGTGGGGAAAAGTGCGCAAACCTCTGTAGAGTGTATAAACTAATCATGGTTAGCCGTGTCCCCGGTTATGGACATCTTGAGTATCTAGTACCTGGATATCATGTGAATCTCATCATGTTACTTCTAATTAATATTGTTGGGTTTGTTAATGAGTACTTTTAATTGGGATTGAGAATGCTGTCAACCATTCTCAATGTTTCATAACCACCATGATAGTTAATTAAATTTATTCCTTTGCAGTAGGGAAAAATTGGCTTTATGCAAAACTGTAACCATAGAGCTTTCCACCGGCCATATATGCATGTAGTATAGGCTTATCATTCCATTATTCTCTATGTGTTACATTGCCAGCATATTCCATGTCTTTGGACCGTTTCGAGCTGCAACGTTTCATGTTGCAGACTTTTAGAGCGACGATTAAGGTGCTTAGGTCGTGGTTCTATACTCAGTGATGCCGTTGGAGTTGATGGAGTCGCTTATTCTTCCAAGCGTTCCGCTGTTATCGTATTAGATGGCCTTAAGCCATATTTGTTTTATTAAGTTCTCTCTTGAGACATTCGATTGTAATAAGTGTGTGATTGCTACTCTGTTATAAATCCTTCGAAGTACTGTGTGGTGTCAGCATTACTGATCCAGGGATGACACTGAGCACAGAGACTTGACCGTTTGAGGTCGGGTTGCTGCAAATAAACCGTGGTGCTAACTTTCCTTTAACTTTGAATCGTTGCAGGCCCCTCATAGGGGATACTCGTAGATACACATATTCACGGGTTGAAGCTGACTTCACGATGTTTTGATCGTAATAGCTCTTTTTAGCCGACTCTGGGCTGTCTTGAGTCGATCCACGATTAGTCTAACTTTCTCCTCGGCTTCCTTGAGCATGTCCGGGCCGAAGAATCTGTTGTCTCCTGTTTCTGACCAATTTAATGGAGTGCGACATCTTCGCCCGTACAAGGCTTCAAAAGGTGCCATTTGTAGACTGGCTTGGTAACTGTTGTTGTATGCGAACTCGGCATACGGCAAGCTTTCTTCCCAACTGGTTCCATAGGTGAGAACACATGCTCTCAGCATGTCCTCTAGAATTTGGTTCACACGTTTAGTTTGTCCTCCGCTCTGGGGGTGGTATGCTGTACTGAACACTAGTTGAGTTCCCAGAGCTTGTTGTAAATGATCCCAAAATTTGGAGACGAATTGAGTGCCCCTGTCGGATATTATAGTCTTTAGAATTCCATGTAGACAAACTATACGGGAGAGATAAATTTTGGCAAGCTTCTGAGTGGTGTAGGTTGTCTTTACTGGAATGAAATGTGCCACCTTAGTTAATCTATCTGTGATGACCCATATGGCATCATTTCCATGTTGTGACCGAGGTAGTCCGACAATAAAATCCATTCCAATTTTGTCCCAATTCCACTCAGGTATCCCGTTTGGCTGTAATAATCCTGCTGGTTTTGGTGCTTTCGGCTTTAATGTTGACATGAATCACAACATGCAATGAATGTGGCTATATCCCTCTTCATACCGTGCCACCAAAAATTTCCTGAATGTCCTTGTACATTTTGGTTCCTCTAGGGTGGATTGAATATGGAGTGGTGTGGCCTTGGCTAGAATTTGCTGTTTGAGGTCCTCTATATTAGATGCATAAAGCCTGTCTCGGTACCATAATATTCCCTTATCGTCTACGACGAATTCTGAGGCCTTGCCCAAACTCACTTTTCTTTTTATGCCTTCGATGCTGGGGTGTCCAAGCTGAGCCTTCTTAATCTGTTCCATTAGGGTGGGCTGTACTTCCAAATTTGACACATTGCCTTGGTGACCATCAGCAAGTTGAGTTTGGCAAACTCCTGCTGAAATTCAGGTCCCTAGTTCGGTGGTATCGTTGCCCGAGCTGGGGTTTCGACTAAGAGCATCTGCCACTACATTCGCCTTTCCTGGATGGTAGTGGATGCCAACATCATAATCTTTCACTAATTCCAACCAAGCGTCGTTGTAAATAAATTGAGTTCGGGTTGTGTGAAAATATATTTGAGGCTTTTATGGTCTGTATATATTTCACAACGATTTCCAAGCAAAAAGTGCCTCCACTCCTTGAGTGCATGAATGACTGCTGTCAATTCTAAGTCATGAGTAGGGTAATTACTTCATGCTTTCGTAGTTTCCTGGAAGCGTGTCGACTACCTTGCCTTCTTGCATTGAAATGCGCATCTGAGGCCCTTAGGGATGCGTCACAATACACTTCAAAACTTTTGTGTATGTACGGTACAACCAATCTTGGTGCTGTTGTTAATTTTGTTTTGAGTTCTTGGAAACATTTCTGTAAGCTTCAGTCCATACAAATTTCTTATCCTTCTTGAGTAACCGTGTCATTGGTTTTGCTATGGTGCAGAATCCCTCAATAAACCTTACGTAATACCCAGCCATTGCTAGGAAACTTACGTACATACATTACGTTGGCTGGTGGTTTCGATAAAGCACGGCCTTGACTTTTTCTGGGTCCACGGCAACACCTTCTTGTGTCAATATGTGGCCTAGAAAACCAACCTGTCTTAACCAAAATTCACATTTGATGAATTTGGCGTATAATTGATGTTTCCTTAATTCTCCCAGTACAATTCTGAGATGTTCAGCATGTTCATAAGGTGTCTTAGAGTATACGAATATCATCAATGAACACCACAACAAATTTGTCCATCAATTTCATAAACACTTTGTTCATGAGGTGGACAAAATATGCTTGAGGCGTTAGTGGGTCAAAGCGGCATTCTTGTAAATTCCTATAATCCGTGTCACGGAGGTAAATGTTGTCTTAGGGATATCTTACATCCGTACTTTTAATTGATGATACCCGATCTTAAATCAAATTTTGAGAAAACCTTGGCTTGTGCGAGCTGGTCAAATAAATCATTTATCCGTGGCATTAGATATTTGTTTTGATGGTGACCATGTTGAGTGCTCGATAGTCTATACATAATCTCGGTGTCTCATCCTTTTCTTGGCAAATATCTTTGGTGAACCCCAAGGTGAGGAGCTGGCTCGTATAAATCCTTTGTCCAGTAATTCTTTTATTTGCTTCTTTAATTATACCAACTCGGAGGGTGCCATTCTGTAGGGTTTCTTGTAAATGGTGGTGGTTCCAGGTGCTAGTTCAATGATGAACTCTATTTCCCGGTCTGGTGGCATGCCTGGTAGTTCTTGGGGAAATACATCAGGGAACTCACACACCACTGGAACTTTCCTTAACTCTGAAACGTCACCTTGTTCAACCTTGGTTGCCGTGATATTGGTCTTTCTTGAGCTGCAACCTTTATCGTCTTCCCGTGATGATGAGTAAGAATTACAGTTGGATTGAAGCAGTCGATAAATCCCTTGTTGGTGGTTAACCAGTCCATTCCTAGGATAACATCTAGTCCCTTATTTTCCAATACAATGAGATTTGCCTGAAACTTTAGTCCCTCAATCTCAATAACCACACCTTGGCGGTAACTACGGTGATTTGCTTAATCCCGGGGGACTTGATTATCATGGATTTTTCCAAGGGAAGCATCGAAAAATCATGTTGCAAAGCAAATTTCTTTGAAATGAATGAGTGAGAAGCTCCAGAATCAAACAAAACCGTGGCAGGTATTGTGTTGACAGGGAACGTACCGAGTACGATATCCGGGGCATCCCGTGCTTCCTCCTTGGTCACATGGTTCAAGTGACCCTTCTTGTGATTGTTATTGGGGTTGAAGTTATGCTTGGGGGCTGAATTATTGCCACTATTGTTCGGCTTGGGGGCCGAGTTTCTTGGTTTTGGGCACTGTTTGGCATAGTGTCCTTCCTCTCCTAAGCGTAGCAAGTAACACACAGGCGATCGTAAAATCCTTGTCCCTTGCATGAAATTTTTTGTTTGGGCGTGGAACATTGGTCGTGGATTTGTTTGCTCCATTTTCTGAAAATCAGTCTTGTTCCGGTTGTTGCGAGCATGAGTAGTCTTGTCCCTTTTGTGCTTGCGAAAATCCTCCAAGCCGCGGTGCTCATTTTCCAATGTAATGGCTTTGTCCACAAGTGTTTTGAAATCCGGAAAGGTGTGTACGACCAGCTGGCATTTAAGTGCTGGTGCCAGACCGTCCAAAAATTTTTCCATCCTTTTATTTTCAGTCATATGCTCTTCGTTGGCATAACGAGATAATTGAGTAAACTGACTATTGTACTCAGTCACTATCATGCTTCTCTGCTTGAGGTCATCAAACTCCCTTTTCTTGATCTTCATAATGCTTCTAGGAATGTGCGCCCCATGAAAACCTTTTTTAAATTCTTCCCAGGTGATGTTATTTTCATTGGGGTGCATGTGTAGGAAATTTTCCCACGAAGATGCAGCTGCTCTAGTGAGGTAGTGAGGTGCGTAAAGTACCTTCTCACGGTCCGAACATTGTGCAATAATTAACTTCCTTTCAATGTCTCGAAGCCAATCATCGGCCTCAAGAGGTCTATCCGTGTGAGAGAACGTTGGGGAATGCGTCTTTTGTAGTTCAGACAATTCGGAATGCTGCTGATATGGTTCACGGTGATTTCCCATATTGATAACATGATTCATCATTTCTTGATGCTGCTGCTGGCTTTGCTCATAAAGGCGGCATACTTGAGAAAATGCTGCTTCACTGCCTTGCTGACTTGACTGCCCCTGTGTGAAATTGTTGCTTGTCTGGGTACCATAATTTTCTTCTGGCGGACTTGGCATGGAACGAGTCCAGGGACGAGGCATTTTCCACTCTGGGGTATTTTTGCAGAATTCATGAGGAAACAAAATCTGAGTCGCAAAAATAAATAATTTCATAAAGGCAGAATTTTTAAAGACTCCAATATTTTTCAAGAAAATACTTGATTGCGCATGGAGAAGGACCGCTCAGTACATATCTTACACGCAAGTCATAATTATACAATACATCACTCAGGATGTGCGTGCACATTTCTAACATGTTATTTCGGCTAGTGCACTTCTCCAAGTTCCTACATGATGCGCACACAAACTACTTCTCACCAAACCTATATACATATAAACATATCATACAAGCTGGTACATTGCATGGCTGCTAGGTGCACTCAGTCGGAGATCGTGAAAACTTCCTTGACCTGCCGAGGGTAAGACCAGTGATCTTGGAGACTCAACCTCCTCCTCATTAATAGGCTCGAGGCACAATCTTGAGTTGAGGAGTTGGTCTTGGTAGCGGCAGGTGGTGCAACACTTGGCTGGAGTAGGAGCAATGACTTGGTCAAACTCCTCGGTGGTAGGAAGGCGGCGGCGGTGGCTAAGATGGCAGGTGTATAGGATGTTGAGGGCGAGGCGAAAGTCGGTGGTGGTGCCGTATGGAGGAGCTCCCTCCTATTGGCGGAACAGCCTTGAACAAAGTCCATCTGAGCAGCCACAAAGTCATCCACGAGGTTGTCAAAAGCTGCCTCAAGAGCTTTGAGATACTCAACCAACATTTCAATAGCCTCATCTCTCTCCCCTAGGGCAAGCGAATGCATAGTGACAAGTGTATGGCACGTGGCATGGGAGGTAGCGGTAGCGACGACCTTCATCGAAGGAAGAGCATCCACGGAGGCGAGCTATCGCCTCATGGGCAGCCATCTGCATGGCATGCCTCTCCGTGAGCATGGCCCTTCCCACAAATCGAAGCGGGCGTGACTCGGGCGTCCTCCCTTGAATTGCACTGTGACTTTGGTGCATAGACACACTGTCGCTGATCTTGTGCTTTGGTAGAGTGTGAACTCCGGACCAGTCGATGGCCCGATTGCGACCTTGACGATGGAGACGAGAAGCTTGATAAACCCCTCAGGTACATTGGCGAACACCTGTGACTCACAGTCGCTGCCAGCCATCTAGGTAGACAAAATTTCTGAATAGTCAAATCATAAATTTATGATGACCAACAGAAAATTGCTACATATACAAAATGTTAAAATAGCACTTAAGACGCTAATAACAGATTAGCGATCACACCTAGCGGCTTCCTACAGTCAGCCTGGCTCTGGTACCAAGGTTGTCAAGACCGGATTTTCCAATAAAACATTTATTGAAAAACCGACCATTATATCAGACCAGTATAGAAGGATCCTCCTTACTGGTAGACAAATCCTTGATACATAAATCTAGAAGTACTAAATATTGTACAAGGTTGAGCTGAGGCATGCTCAACAATTTATTACAAGCATGCCGATATTATACATAAAGGCGGTTATGACACAAGGGGTATGGTGGCATAACTACTGACTCGTAATAAAAGTGGTGGTGGATATGTCACAGTGAAGTGGGTTACATGACACCAAAATCTTATAGCTCATCGAGCGCCGGAGTGAGGCTCGATGAATTTATTTGGGTAGCGGCGTATATAATACAAGTGGCCAATTCCAGGATCGCATGGGACTGGTGAGACTCCTCTAGGAGTCGGACTCGCTATCGAACTCTTCATCCATAAGATCTCCTTCGTCAACATCTGGCCAAATCAACAAGCCGGTGAGTACTTTGAATGTACTGCAAGAAAGTTTGGACATAAGATATAACAAATGCAAACAAGATGCACCTGAGCACATTAGTAATGTCGCACCAGATAATAAAATTTGCACTACATGACAAATAAAAGGAAGTCGATGGTAGTCCTCCGAAATCCTAATAACAATAGTTGAAGACTGGTCGAATTATGCAGGCGGCGCCTCGAAAGGTAAAATAAATTAACATGCATGATCGGACGTCAGGGAGACACCATATAAAGGGCTTATATTTAAAAGTAAATAACAGTACGCGCCACAGTCGGACGTCTAAGCGACATCTCGAAAAGGGCTCATAGTGGATGTAAATAACAAGGATGCCACAGTCGGACGTCTGCGCGACATCGCATAAAGGGCTTATATCAAAAGTAAATAACAAGAATGCCACAGTCGGACGTCTGAGCGACATCACATAAAGGGCTTATATAAAAATTAAATAACAAGAATGCCACAGTCGGACGTCTGAGCGACATCACATAAAGGGCTTATATCAAAAGTAAATAACAAGAATGCCACAGTCGGACGTCTCAGCGACATCACATAAAGGGCTTATATCAAAAGTAAATAACAAGAATGCCACGATCGGACGTCGGCGACATCACATAAAGGGCTTATATTTCATTATTCAATTCAAGTAGCTCATGAATTTAAATCATCCCAAGAAAATACTCGATGCGTAATAATAAACCGGTTAGTCCATCCACAGGAATAACATTCAGCTGGGTTTACCACTCATGTTTATTCACGGAGATTGTCACTTTGAGACTGACATTGAGACTGATGCTATGACGGTCGTTTAGACTTACACTGATACTGACATTGTTATGTTGACCATGATCCTTGACCACGGACACGGTTACTCGAATGGTTTTGACTCTGCGAGTTTGTACTTTTAACCACAGCCAACGGATTTCAGTAGTCACCAAGGACTAGTTCCGTTTACGGTATTTTAGAAGAAACACATCCCACCAGTACACACCCATTCCACATTCCGCTGCCCGGAATCACCCTAGGCAACGTTCAAGAAAAACTCTAAGATGGGGAGGCCACAACCTCGAGTAGCATGGGATCAAATTTATATCGCACGCTCTAAGGGGTGCCCTCCTCTCGGTCCCAACCGGAAACACCCATGCCCCCTGACCGAATGACAGGCTTTAATCCAGGGCCATGGAACCCTCATCGCGGTCTCTCTGTTTGGTGTGTACAAGGAAGGAGATTTGCAACTTACTAAACCGCACTCTTTGCAGAAAACATGTGGCAGCACCAAGAGGAGCGAACAGGGAGCAAGACTTGATCCACGTTGATTACTGGGGTTAAACGGTTGACATAAAACTAGCATGCTTCAACAATACCAGCTTGCAACCTATCATGCCACCACATGATCAGGTTATATCACCATCATAAGAACACATCAATATCGAAGCTCACTCGCAGCTTACTTTGCATGAAATATAACCTTCGCAAATGCTCATATAAACATGCCATGCGAAACCACTCAAGCAAACATGAAAAACACTTATCATATCAAAGGTTCAAACATGCTTGCCTGGTTTGGAGTAGTAGTCTAGCTCGGCGAAGTTGGCGGCTCCGTCACCTCCTTCGGTATCTACGATATAAAAGAAATCGGATACGGACATGAATACCGTGCGTGCATAAAAATTTTCCAAATATTTTTCACATAAATATGAAAAAAACTAGATAGAAAAATAAAGATGACAGAAAAAGAATCAACTCAAATTCATATTTTGTTTAAAAGTTATTAAGGTTTTAGTCCAGGGACTAATCTGTGATGAAACAAAAACTTTCCAGGGGCTAGTTTAGAAAAACGAAGCGCTTGGTTAGAAATCGCCAACTCAAAGGGAAGCGTACTTTGCGAAGGCGCTTTTGAAAACGTTTCAAAAAAGAAAAAGAGGAGAGGCTGACGAGGGGTCCCACCGTCAGGTTTAAAATTTTAAAGCGAGCACACCGGCGCCCGAGGATCGCGGTGATCGCGGCGTCGATCCACGCCCGAGGTAGAGGCAGTAAGTACCTACGGACTCACTCAGCTCTCCAGCGTCTGTGGGTGCTGGAGTTGGTCGTCGGCGAGAACCACGTCGGCGGCCTTCACTCCGGCGGACGGTGGTTGATCGAGGATGGATCTCACCGAGGAGGGCTGCAAACATTAAATTGGGACTCGGGTTAGAAGAGTGGGTGAACTAGGAGGCTACTAGCACAGTCTGGGAGGCGGGGGTGCTCTCACCAGAGAGGATCTTGCCGGAGCCCGAAGCGGATCGCGGCGGTCGGAGTCGGGGAAGAAGGCTCTCCCGAGGCCTTCTGATGAGCGTGGAGGAGCTCTGAGGCGAGGAGGGGAGGATCTAGGTCGAGAACGAGCTCGGGGCCTCCATTTATAGCCGGCCCGAGGCGGTTGCCGAGAACTGGATCACTCCGGCGAGTGATTACGGTGAGGCAGAGGTTGGACGGGGGATTTAGGTGACTGGGCAGCTTCGTGTTGGTCCACTGGCACCATTCAACGTCTAAACCTGGTCGGATTTGGCCTGCTCCCGTGGTTTCGACGGAACGGAGCTCACGGGCTCGTCGGCGGCAGAGAGCGCGCTCTACGCCTCTCAGGCCACGGTGACTGATGCAGCACGCAGGGAAGAGGGCGGCCACGGAGGCTCTTGGTGGTGTGGGCGGTGCTGGACGGTGCCGTATGGCAGGGCTGGCCCCTGTTGGCCGCCACGGGCGGTTCTGCCACCGCGGAAGATGTCGGCGTTGGCGAGACACGTCGCCACCGACGCTTGCGCCTGTCCAAAACGACCGTGCGGCGCACTGGATAAGAAAGGGGAGCAGTAAGCAAGGCGTAGCGTGTGCACTCATGAGATTGGCCTTGTGACTCTGAAGAAAGCGACAACTTGTCATTGGCCCGAACAATTGAACTCTGAATCTTGACAGAAACAGTGTCGGCCACCTGTTCGATGAAATGATTTAGACACATGGAAATTTTTCTGGAGCTAGGACTTGGTGAAGTGATCTGTTGATGCATCTAGAGGCTCCTTGATTTATCTCAGATTTTTAGGAAAGAAAAGAATGAATTTCACCAAAAATAGCAAATCTGGTCCAAACTTGCAGCAAGCACATTTTGAAAATTTTGAACTGTGGACCAGCAGATCTTGATGGATCTAGGTTGAGGTTATTAAGGAGTAGCTAGGGTAATTTTCTTGGGCTCGGAAACTTAAGGGATCTGGTACTTCCTTTGTAAATCCCAAGAGTCCAAAATGAATTACAGAAAAATGTTTGAGGATAAAATAAATAGAAATAAAATCTAAAAGAGGTTGAAACTTGATGGAATTGGATGTTTGACTTGACCCAAAGTAGGGGGGTGGGTTTTGGAAGAAATATTTCAACATATGTCATGGCAAAAGAGAAATCTTTGAATGGGAAAGAATAGATCTATAATCCATAGGAATTCTTTTTAATAGAAAGAATTGTAAAAACTTTCCAAGATTACTTGTGTTGAGGCAACACAAGATGAAAAACCCTCAAGACCCAAAATCAAGGTTGAGAAGAACACATAAAATATTTGTCATAAAAGATTTGAGAAGGAAAGGCTTTAGGAAAACAAATTAAATAACCTCCTTCCAATTAAATAAAGAATTTGACGAAAACCAAATAATAAATTTTTTGGAGTGTTACACGGTCTCAGTCTCAGCTCCGGTCTCAGTCTCAACGCCGGTCTCGATGTCGGTATCAATCTCCAATGTGACAGGTGGACCCAGCAACATCAACTCTTGATCGCCGGCTTCCCTCAAATATTCTTCTGCCGCCAGGTAGACGTTGTCGTAGTCACCAGAACCCTGTCCTTCATCGTTGCTAGCCATGTTTCCTACGATTAAATCTAGTCAATAAATTCTAGACCTAATAAAATGAATAATGACATAAAAAGGCCTATGCTTTGCAGGAACGTTGACTCCTTCCCAGTGCGGCAAATCCGGGCACTTTCGATATGTCCTAGTTTGTAGCACAAGTCATGCCGAAATTCACGGAAAATTTCGGTATGACTTTTAACTAAAAAGTGGACAAATCAAGAACCTGAAATTTTCCGGAATGGAAATGAATCAACATTCCGGCAAAACATAGGACACTCGGCTTCATTCCATTGAAAAAGTGTTCAAATATACATTTTTGACACCGCAACACATGTCCAAATATACACAAGCAACCACGTGTCCAAATATACATGTCCAAATTTCACAAGCTAATTCAAAAACTAAGTGTAGAAGAAAATTCATTTAACTACTAATAGAACAAAATTCAGTTAACTTTAGTGCTCTATAATGATGAAAGGAAAAAATTCAGTTAACTACTAATTTCACTCACTTAGGTTATTCATTTAACTTCACCTAATTAACCTACTGTACCCACTACTAACCTAATTAACCTAGCAAAACCCTACTGCCCTAACTAAAAAACATCTAATTAACATCTACTAGTACCAATACTGCCCTAACCTAATTAACATCTACTAGTATCACTATATACTACAAGCAGCACTGCTACAACATTTTCTTCATTTTTTCTTTTAAAAAACATCTATGAAAACAAAAACCCTAATTAAACCCTACTGCCCTAACTAACTTTTGCTGTAAACCAAATTTTTTGCTCTAAACTAATTTTTGCTCTAACATCTACTACTTAACATCTTTTGCTCTAAACTAACTTTTGCTCTACAAATTTTTGCTCTAAAATGCAGAGAGAGAGGAGTGGTGGGGGAGAGGTGGGGGCATTCTGAGAGGAGAGGCGGTGGCGGGGAGGTGCTCGGCGGCGGAGGTAGGGACGGGAGGGCAGGCTCGGGCACGGGCAGCCAGGTCTGGGCGGGCTCGGGCAGCGGTGGTCGAGGCCGCCTTGGTGAGGTCGGCGGCAGCGGTGAGGCTGAGGGCGGCCTCGGGCGGTGGCGGTGAGAATAAGGGCGGCCTCGGGGAGACAGTGAGGTTGCGGGCGTCCACGCTAGCAGGAGACGGCGGCGAAGTGGGGCGACGAAGAATTAGGGAGACGGCGGCGAAGTGGTGCGAGGGATTTGGGGGAGAAGTGGTGGCGGGGGAGAAACCGCTAGTTAAGTGAAACATAGCAGTAGCGTTTCTGAAAACAGCGCTATAGCTAAGTTAGCTACAATGCGTTTTCAAGCAGCTTCTACTATGCCTTTCTCCTTTTTCCATTTTTCATTATTTTTCTTTACATTTTATTTTTTCCTTTCTCTTTTTCTATTTTTTCATTTTCGTTTACATTTCTATTTGTTTTTCATTTTATTTTATTTTCGTTAGCGATGGCGCTTACACATAAGCGCTGCTACAACAATATTAGCGGTAGCGCTGTTTCTAAAAGAGGCTACTACTATGTGTAGCCTATCGGCTTAGTGGTGGGAATTTTAGTAGTAGCGCTTTTAAAACGGGACGCGCCACTGCTATATTATGTATCTTCGGCGCAGTTGTATAAGGTTTTCCCTAGTAGTGAGGAGTTCAACTACCACACGGAATACGTTTCAGGTGAGAATAAAAGAATACAAAGTTAAAAAGACCAAAAAGGTTTGTTGCAAGAAGTTCACGTGTTCCTCCCTACATGATTCAAAAACTATATTATGAGGCGTCCGAACTTCAATTACATGATAAAAAAAAGAGGCAAAACGATGTTGTTTTGCCATTTTTAAAACTACTCTTAAACAGAAACGAATTTGTCATGAAAATGTTGCTCTATTCATAATCTTTTCAACTTTATATTATAAGCTACATTACGATAAAAATTTAAAAGTTTCATGTATACCGTTTAAAGCATGTTTTTAAGTATTCAGAAAAAATCTTTTAAATCTTCGCGGGTATGAAAAAATTATCAACACAGGAAATTTGCGTATTTTCAATAGCTTTCCATCGGTATATCATTTGCTCCATTTCGATAAGTGGCTGGGGAGATATGGGAAAAAGACAACACATGAAAAATGGAGTGAAGTTCTAACAGAACTGCCCCAAAAGTTCAACCTCTACACGCAGTGCATTTCCGGAGACTTTGTTTTCGCAATTAAGGCAGAATGCATGATCTGTTGTTTCATAAATTACTTAAAACCAAATAGAAATGAAAGAAAACTTTCTATATGAAAAAGTTTCCCATTCTTCATAGCTTTCGAGCATATATTATTTGTCCCATTCCCACAAAGTTTGCGAAAAATACGGCCAAAAAACGTTTTAAATCATTTAAAAATTACCATAAAACCATAAAGAATTGGTCGGAACAATCTATATCAAGCTTTCCAATGCCATATTATTTCCTTCATTCCGATAAAGCATTAGGAAAATAAACCAAAAATACAAACTCAGAAGAACTTCAACCGTTTTATAAATTACTTTTAAACCGTTCAAAATTGGAACAAACTTCCTATATGAGTAAGAAGCGCATTTCCATAAGCTTTCCAACATCATATCATTTGCACCAATCAGATTAGTCGTTTTGGAAAAAATCCAAAAATACAATCTCGGCTGTTCTGTTTGAGAAATTTTGCCTTTTTGCAAATCACTCTTTAACCGTAAGGAATTTGGGAAAACTTTCTATATGTAGAATGAGAGGATTAGCGGAAGCTTTCCAACGCCCTATCATTTGCCTCATTCCGATAAGCGGTTTAGAAATGGGCTCGAAAATATGATTCACGTTTTTTTGTTTGGAAAAAACGGTTTGCAAAACTGCTCTTAAACTATGTAGATTTTGTCAAAACTTTAACATAGGTTGTCACTGGGTGCAGTTCAACTACTACTACGGCGGGTCAGTTAATTATCAGAATATTATTCTGATCCTGTGATCAGAATAGTGTTTGTGTGTGTGTGGGTAGGTGGGTGTGTAGTGGATTTCAGAGAATATTAAAGTGAATCATCTGTACCTAGACGATACCGTGGTCAATTGCCAAGCTATGTTGCCATGATCGGCAAGTCATAAAAGACAAATGATGAGGGAAGGGAGCAGCGATGACCTAGTAACAAACAATAGTCAGCGCAATAGAAGGAAACAAACCGCGTGATTGGAAAACGATCGAAAGGGATCTTCGGGTTTTTTCTCCTGATTCTACGTGAATATATACAATTTGAGCTGCATATTTATTTTCTATCCAAAGCCCTTTGGCATGGTTTGCGACGAAGAACCCAGCCACTTTACAAATAGACCCTTCTAAAAAATAGCTAATTCATGAGCGGTCAAGGAACGATGACATGGCATCCCCGTGGCCCGTTTTTTCCCTCTCGGGACCATTTTGGCCTTATTTGATCAACTTAACGAGTTTGCTGACTAAATCTGATAATGTCACGAGTTATTGTCCTAAAATGTGAAATGGGTTTGAGTTTATGGACTGGTGGCGCATTTCACTGTTTATTTGGACACTCATACCGAGTGTGCATAAAGTTTCCAAATGTATACCAATTCCCCCAATAATCAGGACAAATATTTGGTTCATGGTTCCCTTTACATAT
Source organism: Aegilops bicornis (assembly GCA_021605145.1). NCBI lineage: Eukaryota > Viridiplantae > Streptophyta > Magnoliopsida > Poales > Poaceae > Aegilops > Aegilops bicornis. Next base: position 867,671,073 of record CM038675.1, on the reverse strand, counting down.
TGGGCACCTCCTTGGCATGCTCCCAAAGGAATTTCCTATGACTTGGTCTAGGCGACAATCGGTTCTAACATTCCTACTAGAACATAAAGATGTTGCCACGCCCACCCATCTCAATGCTAGAGTAATAAAGTTATTTTAAAATTGAATAGTATAAGTATCTAACTTTCCAATTACAATGCTTCATTATAGGTTCCAACTCGTGCGTCATGCGGTTGCAGCACTGGGCGCCTCTGGTCCAGCTTCTGTTGTGTCGGCTGTAGCACTGAGCCCTCAATTCTAGATCCCGTCATGCCGGGTGCCTCACCAAACGCATTTGGTCGAACACTTTGCAATCATTGGTGTCATGAGCACCAAACGCCTTTACTCGCATACTTTGCAATCATTGGTGTCATGAGCTTGGCCGACCACAGTCGATGGGCTCGCACAAAGTTCTAGCTCCGCTCGCAGCATGGATCTTGCTGCTTGCCCCATGGGTGTTTGATGTCCTTAAAGTGCCGCACAGCTGAACGACCACTATGGAGGAGAAGCCGGAAAAAGGACGTGATGCTCCATAAAACCTGTCCATTGAAGTTGGCAGCATTACTCAAACACTGATGTTCCATTGAAGAAATTGCGAGAGCCAAGGACATGTTGCAGCCTTTCCTTGACATAAAAAATGACACGACAGTGCAGGAGCGGTGGACAGAAGTACTCTGGGCGGATGCGTTACTTCCAGGTCCAAATAGTAGAGAAAAAACATGAGAGGCAAAAAAGGCTAGCCTTACTCCTTACTTTTGGTTCCCAATACAAACGAGCCTTTGAGCAAGCAATATTTGATTCAGAGTTAGTTCGAGTGGAAGGAAATGAATGATTTGGTGTCTGTTTGATTGGAATGAAGACAAAAAATTAAAAATATAAATTTCACGCTAGTCCATGCAGAAGGAAAGTTTGCATCCATCTCATTCGAAGGGTGGAAAATAAATGATCCATTAGTCTTAGCGGAGCGAAAACACTTATGTTGCTACAAAACATTAGCCCCCAAGCACACATAAGTGAGCAAGGAAACCAACCCTCCGGCACGGAATGAAATTTTTCTTTTTTTGAAGTTGGCACGGAATGAAATTAACACTTAACACTCCATACATCTGGTGTCACAGCGCCCGAACCAGCATGATGGAGAGACGGTACGAAAAAACAGAGTTACATTACTCTATAGTCCTAGCATCGCACAGCCTGGCCACTACGATGAAGCAAAAAAGGAACATGACACTCCATACATTTATCTATTAAAGTATGCGTCATTACTCCAACATAGATGTCCAGTTGAAGAGGGTGCACGTGAGAGCGACATATTGCAGCTTTTTCATGTCATAGAAAAATGACCGGCGGTGCAGGAGCAACTTGGCCCTCTAGAGTGAGGAAGGGGTGGAGAGAAGTACTCGGACGGATTTGTTTCTTTCAGCCTAGTGAAAAGGCGGCGTCACCCCATACTTTGGCGCCCAACACACGAGCTTGTGAGCAAAGGAAAAATGAGTCGGAGTTATGACGAGTGAAAGGAAATAAAAGGTTCGGTGTCTGACCGAGTTGTATGAAGAGGAAAAATAAAAAGTATATTTTTTATGTGGAAGGAATTTTTGCATCCATCAGAGTCGACCCTAACTCACATGATGAGTTTATAGGCGGGAAAAGATTTGCATTGACCCAAATAGAATGAATAAAATCGGCATTATGGCGCTTGAAAACAATGTAAAAAGTCCTTGCGTCCAACTGCATGACCACTATAGCAAAGCCGGAAAAAGGGGCATTGACATTCCATACATTTGTCCATTGAAGTGTCTGGCATTACACCAACTTAGATGTCCCGTCGAAGGCGTTTGAGATAGAACGTCATATTGCAGGTTTTCGTGTCATAGAAAAATGACCCTGCGGTGTAGGACCAACTTGGCCCTATGGAGGGAGGAAGTGGTGGAGAGAAGTACTCCGGGCAGATTTGTTTCTTTTTTCAAGCTAGAGAAAAAGGCAGCGTGGCCATATACTTTTGGTGCCCAACACACACAATCTTTTGACAAATAAATGATGAGTCGGAGCAAGAACAAGCGGTAGAAAATAAATGGTTTGGTGCCGGTCGGAGTGAAAGGAAGAGGAAAAATAAGGAAAAGAAAAATAAAAATCTTTATTTACACTAGTCCGTGTGGAAGGGAAATTTGCAGGTCACACAATTATGTGTAAGTAAGAGAGAAAAGATTTTGGTCGACTGAAATAGAATGAACCAAGGCAAAAGAAAAACGGCATCAAAATGCAAAAAAGACTTAAATCGCTCCGCGCTTCTAGCCCCCAACATGCACGAGTTAACAGCGACCTAGGGTTACAGGCTGCTGGGCCAAACCCGGCCAGAAGTACGTCACGCCCGCTTTTTGCCTCGACAGGCCAGCATAGCTAGTGCTAGCTTTGCGTCGTCGGCGATACGTAGTTGAACGTCTCGCTATTTAAGCCGCGAGGTGTCTACCGAAACAAGCGATGTGGTACTAAAATACTACTAGCACGCAGCGTCAACCGAGTGGTGCGCTCGTCTTCGGCCCACCGGTGGCAAAGCGCCCTGGTCTTCGCGTCTTCGGCCCACCGGCTAAGCTGGAACGGATGGATTTCGCATAACGAACACTGCGCGTGCGAGGTCTCCAACCAAGGAATAACCAACCGTACGCAACCACCCTAAAAAAAAAAGAAGTCGTACGCAACCAGGGAACCAGTTGAGCCAGCTACAGCTAATCTATCTACTTTGATAATTTGAAGTAGCATAATTATGACACGATACATAACCAAGTTGATTTCCCCTCAAAAAAGAAAAACTTGTTCAGTTCTGCACTAAATAAAGCAGGTTCACCAATTGATGCTCTCGTGGTATGAATCTTGAAAATTTGCATCTAGCAACCAACAATCCACATGTACATATGGTTCCTCTGCCTCCCGCCCGTCCGTCTAGTCTCCGTTGGCCTTGGAATCATATGGGGGGCACGGTGGATCTCGGCCCTTGTCCGTGGGATAGCCTCAATTTTAGATGGTTTTTTTCATTTTGTTAGGGTTTCTGTCCTGCTAAGGAAGGCCAGAAGGCGGAGGCTCCTTGAATATGGAATGATTTTCTCCCCGCCTGGCCCGTTTCGATTGTCGGAAGGCGTGTGTAGGTCTCCGGCGTATCTCACATTATTCATTCGATGATTGTCTTTGATGAATCTACTCGGATTCGGTCTTTATTCATTTTGTCTTCATGTTGGATCCTTCCACTCTATGCATCTTTTCATCGGTGGTTCTTTTTTCCTGAATGCGCTTGTCCTATGGGGACTTTAAGCAGCGACTTCTCGACTGTTTATTTCAGCAAGTTTTCCGGCTCCAGCACATGAGGGTCAATGACAGTGGTGCGCCTTCAGCTCCCTTCATTGGATGTAGTTCTTGCAAGGTCGTCTCTGAATCTGGCCGTATTTTTATTATTTCTGGTGTTCGTTGTACTATCACGATTGAAGATCAATAGATCGGAAGTTTTCCCGCAACAAAAAAAAGCAGCCCACATGGAGCAACAATTTCAACCTAACAATTATATATGTGGGCTTTTATCATCTTCTACTACTACACTACACTAGCTGCTTTCCTGAGAAACATCTGGATGGTCTCTGTTAATGATACAACTCTCTAAACTATTCATATGGTCAGCATAGTCTCAACAAAATGTTCTTTACAGGATAAGGGTTTCTTTGTTGTACTTGGAGCTTCCCTGATTCCAACTAACAACATTGATTAAATATTCAGTGAAACACATTGCAAGTCAAAATAAGTTCCAATACAATATTAGTAAAATGTATAGTTTCGTGCTTACACCAAAATCCACAAAGAAGGGAAATTCTCGAATTCCTCTTCTATAGCAACGTCATCCTCAGTGATCATCTCTTCCCATGTCCCCGGTATCGTCTTCAGTGTCAGATCGACCAGCCTCTTCGCCTGCATACACACAACATGGTTGTACGAAATGCATCTCTTCCCAGCATCACTTCCCTAGAAGTTGGCACCCCTCATCTCTGACCATTTGTGTGCCTATTTTTCTAAAAGGGAAGACATTCACACTTCCTAGCATGATAATTAGCAATCTTCAAATATCATAATAGAAAACATATGGACGAAATTAGTTCTTCAGGTGAGTCTATGGAAAAAGTTGTGGCTACCTGAGTATGAAAACACGGCGAGACCCACAAAAGCTTGTGTCTAGGGAAAGTCCATGATCGAGCCTATTCATCAACCCTGGTGAATTGAATGATTAAATAATTTGTGTCCATATTCTTATTAAGTGCAACTAAACATCACAAACAAAAAGGTTAAATGGAAGATTATAATCTAGCACTCAGTAAAATATATATGGTCATCAGCTGTGCAAAAGTTAGTTCATCGATTAGCATCAAGAAGAACAAAACAAAGGTATTTTCATTTCTGATGAAGTCAAATGCACACAGAAAAAATAAACAACAAAATATGCTTGGTAGTGCCATTGATTTCATGAAACCAATGGACAAGCAACTCCATGCAAGTTTGGCACATTGAGTACCATATATAAGTGAGTGAAATGTGGATAAGCATGTCCTCACAGTACCATTGACTAAATCATTTCTCTTGGATCCTATCATTACTAGTAGAATGCCCGTGTGTTGCTATGGGCTACAAATCATATAAATGCAGCAAACAAATAATTAAGGTACTCTCTATGGTTGAAGCTCATTTCTCCCACGTGCGTCCGAGCGTGTTCGGACAAAGGGGTGTCTAGCAGGCTCCTCAATATTCAACCGTCTCGATGATCCAGGTTCACCCAAATCTAGCCCTATCTCGGTGGGGGGGGGGGGGGGATGTGGTTATCTGGATTATCCACCATTTTATTTCCAACATGCGGTCCGATCAGAAAAGACCCCACCCCATGATAGAGACTTCCCTTTTCTTGTTGAACCTTCCCCTCACCGCTCGGTTTTCCGCTGAGACTGGACATTACTCCCTGGAGCCCTCTCCTTTAAAACTGGATGATCTGGCGCCTCACCTTCGCCATGGCGTGCTCTCTTCTTCACATTGTACTTCCCGTGGACCCTTGAAGGAGGAGTCTCCGCCAATGGTGTTATGCTCTCCGCCCTGACCCCCTCCTCCCATGTCCGTGCCGATCCACCACCGCCACCAAGGGCTAGGAGGCATGCGCTACCCGTGACGCCACCAAGCCAAGAAGACGGATCTGATGTCTTCCGAGCCATTGACAAGTTGTAACATAAAGTTGAATGTTGTGCATTATCACGAAACAAAAATATGATGTTCGTTGTTGGGCATGCACCTTAGATGCTGCCGTGTGTTTTATTGACTCTTGAAGCAACAAATAAATGCATTTACCCTCCTATCTTAACCAAAAATTTGCATGACTTGAACAAAAAAATATGAACTACTCGCTCATGCAATTTGCTGCAAAGCCATCTCTAATGAAATGTAATTTGGAACATTTTTAAAAGTAGGAAACTTATTTTGCTCAGAGCCGTAAGTAAACTGGCCAACTCAAGCCCCATCTCTCTCACTCTCGACCCTCACTCTTATCACAAAATTCAGTACTAAGCGAGCCACCGCCATGGCAGGCCAGCAACGACGGACAAGGGTGGCAACAACCTTCCCTTCTTAGTGATAGTACCTCCTTTCCATCAAATCAAATTTAAGGTATTGACAAAACATTATGCACTTAGGACTTAGGAGTAATATAATTAGATCCACGCCTCTGTTTCTTTCTCATCTCCTGAATTTAAATATATGAATTTTGATTTCGCTAACCACATCTCCCATGCGGTTCTCTGAATTTAAATATATAACCATTTAAATAGTGACTCTCTCTCTCTCTCTCTCTCTCTCTAGATGGATAGATATATAGATGACACTCAACATTAAATCTGCTGATCGTAAGAGGAAGAATGAGTCTGCTGTAGCGAGTACTGACATGGAAGATTCTGTTAGCTCGTCTAACCCTGCCGCACCTGTCTCTAGTTTCCGTTTTCAGAAATAATGTAGTGTAGGTTCAGTTAGACACTTGCACGTTTTCAGCTTAGCATTTTCAGTTAGTTTCGGTTAAGCGCCAGAAGACGCAGGATGTGCGATCACTGGCGCGATAGTAGCTGTGACGGGAGCATGCTCGAGGTCGTGGGGTGGCACGATCTAGTAGCTGAGCTAATCTCTCTGCACGTTTGTTGGTTCTCTGAATAAAAGGAGAAACAGAAAAGCTGCAACAGTTCACAATGCAAAACTTACCTCGCCTCTAGTGTTCTTCTTCGGCTTCGGCCCGATTCCACAACAACAATTGGCATAAGAGCCTTCAAAGATCCATGGCCGGAGGGCGTGGGCCGCGTCATGGCAATGGTGGTGGCGCAACGCAAGCCGGCGCCAGCAACGAGCAGCAGGGCGACGGCGGTGGCATGCAGTTGGACGCAGGTGTCAACGAGCAGCAAGGCGTGGTGGTGCCGGCGACGGGGCGCAACGCCTCAGCTCCAGGTCGCCTGCGCATCATCGCAGGGTGTCACACTCGCCTCTGCCGCGTCGTGGACGGCACGGCGAACTGGGGTCTTGGCGAGTGGTGAGGAGAGCGGAGGTGTCCTTAAACTTTCGAACTCCTCTTTGGAAGTGTCGGATTTTCCTCCAGAATCTCGGACAGGGGTTCCTTAGCCTCAATAGCTCGTTTCACCCTCCTTTTCAGGAGGTCAAATCATTGTTGAACATGCCCATGGCGTGATTGTTAATCTTTTCATATTCGGATCATCCCACGGTTGTTCTATGTTATCATCCCGGTCGGGAACTTGAATCTCTTGTGCAACTTCGTCAAGAGCAACTGTGTCAAATGTTCTTTACTCCTTAAGTCATCGTCGTTGATGCTCGCGCATTCCCGTATGATCCATCCTACTTGGTTCCCAAAGCACTGGCGAGGTTCTTCCGGCTATAATGGCTCAAACTTGCAGGTGCCATCTTTGTGATCACCAGTCGTCCAATCCCTAGTTTGTTAGGTTTTCGTATCCTCTGCTTCTTCTGCTTCTTCTTTTCGGCAGCGGCATCGGCGCCGGTACCTTCCCCGCCGGTATCTTCCCCGCCGCTACCTTCCCTGCCGGTCTCGGCGCCGCCATCGGTCTCGGTGCCGCCATCGGTGCCAGTGCGGTCGGTGTCGATGTCGGCGTCAGTACCATCATCGAGGCTGACCTACACACCTTGACTTTTCTTAGCAGTCAAATAGTCGAGGTACTCTTGTTCACCCTCATAATCCATCTCGTCTGCATCTTGGTCAGAAGGCCCAGTTTCTTCGTTGTTCGACATGTTTCCTATGATTAAGTCTCCTCGTTTAATTCTAAAACTATGAATAAATGAGAAATGACATAAAAAGAAATCTATGTTTGCCGGAATGTCGTTTCCCAGCAACTCCCAGCACTCGATATGCCTACTATCTAGCACAAATCATGCCAAAATTCACGGAAAATTTCGGCATGACCTTTGCTAAAAAATGGACATATCGAGCGCCTGAAATTCACCGGAACGGAAATGAATCAACATTCCGGCGTAACATTGGCCACTCAGATCATTTACCCTGCACATAATCATCATGTCCAAATAACATGTTCAAATTATTCCAAATATGACATGTCCAAAACATCACATGTCCACATATCACATGTCCACTTCAAATTTGAATATAAAAGGAAGAAAAATATAGAACTTGAAGAAAAAACCTAGCTAAATTCATAACTAAATATATCACCTAATTAACCATCTTCCCTAACTAAAACCTAAGTGTTTTAACCAAAGAACCCTAGCTACCAGAGAGAGGAGGAGCGGTGGTGGGCTTACAGAGGGTGCAGGCCGAGGTTGGGAGGGGTCGGGGTTGGGGTTGAGCGCCGGGGCCGGAGCCGGGTCGGGTCGAGGTCGGGGCAGGGCCGTGGGCGGCCTTGAGGCCAGAGCCGGGGTCGGGGCCGGGGCCATGGGCGAGCGCAGGGGCCGGAGCCGAGGTCGGGGTCAGGGCGAGTGCAGTGGCGCGATATGTAAGCCCCTCATTGTGACTTTTCTTTTTTCATGGAGTACGATTTTTCTTAGGTAATGTAGTATGGATTCTTATTTTGACGTATACTTCATCATCATCGTCATCTTCCCTCATTGGGTTGTCGTATTGATCGTGGTCTTCCTCGTTGGCGACTCCATCCATTTCAATGATGTTCCTTTTGCCTCTCCTCATGACAACACGGCTGGGATTGCGCGGGTCGGTTATGAAGAAGCATTGTGTCACGTGCTTAGCGTGCACCCATGGCTTGGTCTTTGCGATAGCATTCACGGTAGCGCTCTTGGCGTCGGGTATTGTCATGGTAGTGAAATTCTGGTTTTCTCTTTCGGCATTCTTAGACCATCTGACACGGAACATCGTCGTGTTGTGCAGTCCAGAGTAGTCAAGCTCCCAGATCTCCTCGACCCTTCCGTAAAACCTTTCAGTTGCGCTGTTGTCGCTGCCGGTCATGCATTCCATCGTCACCCCTGAGTTCTGATCATCACTGTCCATATCTTGGGCCTCCGTGTAGAACGTGTACCCGTTGATATCGTATGCCTGATAGGTTACGAGGTTGGGCGAGGGCCATGTGCTAAGGAGTATATGAGCAATCCGTCCTTAGAGCCCTCCTCCGAGGGATTAGCAATAATATGCTCTTTGAACCAATGCAGGAAAGTGGAGTTATGCTCCCTAGTAACTTCGGCGTCTGTCCTGCATACCCCCCGGTCACGATACTTCTTTGCGACAATTCTTTTATGCAGTGCCACAAAATTATCTACCTCGTCTTGGTGTTGTAGCACTACCAAATTTGCTCTGTCAAAGTCGTTGCGTCGATATGAGTATGCCACGTGCAGTTCCCTGCGAATGTTGGAGTGACCTTCTCCTTCGAGCCTCCCATCATACTTGTTAACGGGCAAACCAACACTAACACCAGGCGGCTGGTCTGAGCCATATAGAAAATTCTCGCAGAAAGAGATGCACTCTTGTGTCAGATAGCCCTGGACGATGCTTCCATCCGGACGAGACATATTCTGAACGAATCCTTTGATGACCCCATTCATCCTCTCAAAGCGACATCATGTTGTGCAGGAATGGCGGCTCCAGGTCTATTATGTCGTCCACAATATGGACACACAGATGCACCATCACGTCAAAGCAGCAGGCGGGAAGTACATCTCAAGCTCATTCAGTATCCTAGCGATCTCTTCCTGTAGCCTTGAGCTGCTTCATACTTGATCAATTTCGAGAGATGACGTCGAAAAAGTTGCGAGACCAATAAGCGTGTCATGGACGTGCTTGTCCATTATCCCTCTAAGGGCAACAGGTAGTATCTACGTCATCATCACATAGCGGTCATGGGACTTCATCCCGCTGAACCTTTTCTTGTCCGTGTCTAGATATCTGCTTATCTTGCCACGATGCGGGAACTAACTTTTACTCGGTAAGGCACTTAAAGAATTGATCGATCTCAGCCTGACTTAAGGTGAAGCAAGAAGGGGGCAATAATCCTATTCCTTTATTTTCTTGCCCTTCTCCTCCGCGCCTCTGTCTCCGTCTCCGTCTCGTCTGACTTTTTACGTGGCGGCATATGCAGATCTTCCCTGATATTCAAATCTTGCAAGTCTTTTTTTGACTTCGGCCAATCCTTGGTATTATTCGGCATGTTCATCACTGTCGTGAGCAAGCTCTCAAGGACATTCTTACAGATATGCATTTGATCAAGGCAATGAGGTGTATCAAGTTTGTGCCAGTTCTCCAAGTCCCAGAACACAGACCTCGTCTTGCATACCATCTGCAGCGGCTCCGGCGCCTTTTTCATCGTATTTCCTGGCGCGGGGCACTGCTCCCAGTGTTTCAACAGCTCATCGATTTCGGCGCCGCTCCGCTTACGTGGAGGTTCTCGATGCTCCGCGTGACCATTGAATAGATCTCCATGGGTCGTCCAGTTCGAGCCATCTTTGATGCCCCATGTACACGATTTTCCAAACCCGCCATCTTTCCTTGACGTTAGCTGCTGAGACATCGTATCATCCATGCACCGCGTGCATCCGCAATATCCATGACACACCTGGCCTGCGATATATCCGTAACCGAGATAGTCGTGCACCTCGTGATCAGCGCGGCTCTCATGTAGAAATACTCGCCTTTGCTGGCGTCCCATGTCTTGGCCGGTGTTTTCCATAACGTATCTAACTCCTCTTGAAGTAGCCCCAGATACAGATTAATATTATTTCCTGGTTGTTTCAGCTCTTGAATCAGCATGCTCATGTGAATGTAATTCGACTTCATGCACAACCAGGGGGAGGTTGCACATCCATAGAAACACGGGTCATGTGCTATGGTTGGTGTTCTGGTTGCCAAACGGATTCATGCCATCGGTACACGCGCCGAGCACGATGTTCCGTGCATCACATTCGAAATACCGATAGAAGCTTTCAACGCTCTCTACTGGCTTACATCCTTGATGTGTCTCAACTTCGGATCATCTACATCATCGGGCTTCTTCCTCTCTACGTGCCAGCACATTAGCTTTGCTTCCTTGGGATCTATGAAATACCTCTGCAGACGGGGAGTGATCGGTAAGTACCATACAGCTTTCTGGGGACATTTCTTCCCGGCCTTCTTGTATCGAGAAGCATTGCACACCGGACTACTTGTTTTTTTTTCGCGTGCTCCTTCCGATAAATTATGCAATCATTGATGCATGCATGGTATCTAACGTGCGGCAGATCAAGAGGGCACACGATATTCTTGGCCTCATCAACACTAGTAGGACATAGATACCCCGCGGGAAGAACATCCTTTAGGTACTTGAGATGCTCAACGAGGCTAGTGTCGGTCCATTTGTTTTTAGCCTTCGTCTTCAGGAGTTGGAGCGTATAACTCAAGCGGGTCACCTCAGGATTGCAACCATCATACAATGGAGTGTTCGAGTCTACCACCAGTTGCTGCAGCTTAGCCTCCTCTCTAGAAGCAGCTCTCTCAGTACTCATCTCCTTGTGAAGCAGTGCTTGAACATGAGGGTCCCGCACGATTGAACTTAGTACCGACGAACTCTGCTGTGTGGAGTCCACGTTCTCTCCGCCTCCATGTCCGGCCCCTTCTCCTCTGCCCTGTCCGACCCCTTCCCCGCCACCATGTCCGGCCTCTTCCCCGCCGCCATTATCGATCATCTCTTCATCTTGCTCTGTGTCGTCATTGCCTGCCCCGTCGGCGTCCTCAACATCGTAATCCTCATCTTCAACTATCCACCGAGTATAGCCATCCATGAAACAAGTCATGAGCAGCTGCACTTCGACACGACCATCATCATAGGGGTTGAGCCAAACTATTCCTTTGCATTTTCGACACGGACATAAAAACTCTGTCAGGTTATTTTCTTTCATGTCCTGCATCGCCAACCGCAAGCACCTGGCCAACATTGTTCCACTGACCATCATGAATGTATGCACGGTAATAATAAACAAATTGATTATAAAAATGCGTGCATGCATCAAAGTCATACAAAAATTTGGCATCACCTTTCCTAAAAATAGGACATATATAGATCTAGAGTTTGCAGGAATTGGCGAAACAGAAATAAATTGACATGTTGGCAAAACATAGGCAACTAAAAGCACAATTAGCGTCAACTCATGCCACACACACAATTTCCATCATATCGCCCAATTATCATATCACACACACATACACATATTTCCATTTTGCAAAAGCATGAAATTTTAATCACCTCTATCTCAAGATCGAGCACACGGTGAAGATGATGATGTAGAGAGATCAAAAGTGCACAAAGCTCTTCTTGACAAAGATAGATCTAGTTAGGGGGCAAATATGTCACTTAACTAAATGAAAAATCTACCTAGCTAGCTAATTTGGGAGGAGACAACTTCAACTGGTGGAGGTGGAAGGAAAAAGAGAAAGGAGATGCATTAATGGAGGTGGTGTAGTTAGCTAGGAGTAATGAAGAGAGACAGAGGTAGGTAGAAGAGGGAGAGTAATGGGGGGAGAAGTATTGAGGAAGAAGAAGAAGAGAGAGAGAGAGAGAGAGAGAGAGAGAGAGAGAGAGAGAGAGAGAGAGAGAGAGAGAGAGAGAGTGTGTGTGGGGGGGGGGAGAGGGAATAGAGGAGAGGGGGGGGGGAGAACGGGAAAAAGGTGGTGGTGTGCTGAGTCTTAGCACTCGCGCGCGAGGAAAGCAGCTACTGCTAAGAGCGTAGCAGCAGCACGCTTTTCAGACACGCGCTACTGCTAAGTGGGGCCAACCAAGTGGCCAATTTCAAAATTAGCAGCAGAGACCGGAGTAAAAAGCGCGCTACTACTATTGCATTAGCAGTAGCGTATGTCGTCGCATAGCACTGCTGCTAAACTTAGGTTGGTGGATATTGTCGGTTGATTTTTGTAGCAACGCGGTTTAGCCACCACGCGCTACTGCTAAATTTATATCCGTAGCGAGTGTATCGTACCCGCGCTACTGCTAATTAGCAGTAGCGCTTCTTTAATGTCTTGGCGCTGCTGCTAAGATTCTATGTATAAGGTTTTCCCTAGTAGTGATTGGGCATCTCCTTGGCATGCTCCCAAAGGAATTGCCTATGACTTGCTCTAGGCGACAATGGGTTCTAACATTCCTACTAGAACATAAAAGATTGCCACGCCCACCCATCTCAATGCAAGTATATTAAAATTATTTTAAAAACCGAATAGTATAAGTATCTAGCATTCAAATCACAATGCTTCATTACTGGTTGCAACTCGTCATCGTGCCGGTTGCAGTACCGGGCACCTCTGGTTGTAGTTGCTAAGGCTCGCTGCCATGTTGGGTTGCACCACTAAGCGCCTCTGGTTCCAGCTTTTTTTGTGTCAGTTGCAACACTGAGCCCCTCCTATTCTAGCCCCCCGTCGTGCCGGGCGCCTCACCAAACGTCTTTGGTCACATACTTTGCAATCGTTGGTGTCATGAGATCAGCTGACCACAGTCAACGGGTTGGCACCAAGTTCTGCCTCCGCTCATAACATGACCTCTTACTGCTTGCCCCATGGGTGTTCGCCGTCCTTGAAGCGCCGCACAGCCCACCGACCACTATGTAGAAGCCGAAAAAGGACACGACGCTCCATACAATTTTTCCATTGAAGTTGGCAGCATTCTCGAGCATTATGTTCCACCGAAGAGAATGCGACAGTGAAGGACATGTTGTAGCTTTTCCTTGTCATACGGAAATGACACGACGATATATAACAGGAGCGGTGTACAGAAGTACTCCATGCGATTGCATTACTTCCAGGTCCAAATAGTAGAAAAAAACATCAGAGGGAAAAAAGGCTAGCCTTACACCATACTTTTGGTGCCCAATACAAACAAGCTAGTGAGCAAGGAACATTTGATTCAGAATTCGTTCGAGTGGAAGGAAATGAATGATTTGGTGCATGTTCGATTGGAATGAAGAGAAATAATTAAAAATTATAAATTTCACAATAGTCCATGCGGAAGGGAAAATTTCCATCCGTCTCATTCGAAGGACGGAAAATAAACGATGCATTAGTCTTAGCGGAAGGAAAACACTGATGTTCCTACAAAATTTTGGCCCCCAAGCACACAAAAGTGAGCAAGGAAACCAATCCTCGGCCAAGGAATTAAATAAATACTAGGAAATTACACGTGTGTTTACAGCGGGATACACGGTTAAAACACTATCGTGGCGGCAAAACTGTCATATCGTGGAAGTAACCGCTACCATAGCACTGTCAATGAATCGTCATGACAGAAAATCATTAGTTCTCGACATATTCATTTAGTTCCATATGTTAATAACCCCATCTTTAAAATATTATATATGTATCATATCAAAATGTCCATGCATATGGTTATAACAAAATCCGAGAAACAATAGTATGTATACATTATTACAACAACCATTTTTTCTCCATAAATAATCCAGTTAGTCAATAATTACATTATGTGTTGCAGATCTAAATAAATATCGATAACTTTTGTAGTCAGGGTACAACGAGTGTGCACACCATTTCATTATATACTTCTAAAGCCTATTCAAGAAATGAGCAAAACTAAATTCTTTTGTATCTCGTATGTAAATCTCTCACGAACACTTCTCAGAAAAATCCATACAACGAAAATCTCCCGCTTTCAATTACTCCCATTAAACTCTCTCTCTCTCTCTCTCAAGTATTTATCTCCCATGAAATCTCTCTCCCTCTCCCTCTCTCTTGATAGTATTTGTCTCCCATGAAAATCTCTCTCCCTCTCTCGTATGAAAGTATTTTCTCGCCCATGAAAATCTCTCTATTTCTCTCTTTCTCTCTTTCTTAGTTACAACCGTGAAAATCTCGCTTTCCCTATACCCCAGTGCTCTCTCTCTCTCTCTCTCTCTCTCTCTCTCTCTCTCTCAAGTATTTATCTCCCATGAAATCTCTCTCTCTCCCTCCCTCTCTCTTGATAGTATTTGTCTCCCATGAAAATCTCTCTCCCTCTCTCGTGTGAAAGTATTTTCTAGCCCATGAAAATCTCTCTATTTCTCTCTTTCTCTCTTTCTTAGTTACAACCGTGAAAATCTCGCTTTCCCTATACCCCAGTGCTCTCTCTCTCTCTCTCTCTCTGTGTGTGTGTGTCTTTGGTGGAGACAATCGCATAGCCATGGCATTGTGTTGTCGTCATGGAGATCGCACAAGCTATAGATATGGATGCATGGTTGTATACACGAATACGAAACTAATTGCCATTAGAATGAAATGTTAGTAAAAAAAATCTACCATACTTGAATAAAATAAAAAGGAAGAATCAACTAATGGGTCATGATCTCAAAAATATAAACATGCACACTTACTACGGGAAGTGAGCCAACGAAGAACATGTTGGGCATTAATGGTCCAACGACCCACAATGGCAAGAAGAAGATGCTCGTGATGAGGTAACCATCGTAGAGGTAATTAAGGAGGGCATCCCAAAAATCTTCAAACCCTAGGCACCAAAGAAGTCGAGCGAGAGGCATAAAAGATCATATTCTCACGCTGGAAAAACAAAGGCATCGCTGAGCTCCAATGCCACCTAGGCCCACTGCCAATACTATCCTGGTTGTCGCCTGATCTACCGCGTGCTTCCATAAGAGAAGAACCAATGTGAGGGGACAAATAGGGTTTGCTCGGGGGACACGGTGTCATCGGTGAGATGGGAGAGAGAGGTAGAAGGAAGCAGTGGATGAGGTAATAAAAATAATCAAAACTTGTAGGAGGTGGATGGATTTCGCGTGATTATTTGCTGGCCATGATTGTGTTACGATAGAATAGGTTGATTACATTAATTGATTGCCTTATGCGTCACAAAGGAGAGATTGACTGCCATCCACGAATTGGTTTGTTACCAAAGAATTATTGGGTTTGTCCGAGTAAACCAGGAAAGGAGAAAAACCGGGGAGGGTGGAGAAAAATCGATGGAGGAATGTACTGGGAGGGATGGCCGAAGGGGTGAGACGTAAGACGGGAGTGGGAACCTTACATGTTTTAGGTAGTAGAGATTAATACTCCATACATCTGGTGTCACACCGCCGATCCAGTATGATGGAGAGAGGGTACGAAATAACAGAGTTACATTAATCTATAGTCCTGGCATCCCCCAGCCTGACCACTACGGTGACGCGGAAAAAAAGGACTTGACACACCATACATTTTTCCATTGAAGTATGCGTCATTACTCCAACATAGATGTCCAATTGAAGAGGGTGCGAGAGAGAACGACATATTACAGCTTTTTCATGTCACAGAAAAAAGACCCGGTGGTGCAGCAGTAACTTGGCCTTCTAGAGGGAGGGAAGGGATGGAGAGAAGTACTCCGGGCGGGTTCGTTTCTTTCAGGTTAGAGAAAATACTACATCACCCCATATGTTTGGCGCCCAACAGACACGAGCTTGTGAGCAAAGAAAAAATGAGTCCGGGTTAGTACGAGGGATATGAATAAATAGTTCAGTTTCGGTCCGAGTGGAATGAAGAGGGAAAAAAATTACATTCGTCTATGTGAAAGGGAAAAGTTTTCATCCGTCCGAATCGACCCTAACTCAGATGACGAGTTTATAAGTAAGAAGAGAAAAGAATTGCATTGACCCAAATAGAATGACTAAAAACGGCATGACGATGCAAAAACAATTTAAAAAAAGTTCTGGCGCCACATTGCCTGAGCACTATAGCGAAGCGGGAAAAAGGGCATGACATTCCATACATTTGTCCATTGAAGCGTGCGGCATTACACCAACATAGATGTCTGGTCGAAGATGGTATGAGATAGAACGTCATATGGCAGCTTTTCATGTCATAGGAAAATGACCCTGCGGTGTATGACCAACTTGGCCCTATGGAGGGAGGGAAGTTGTGGAGAGAAGTACTCGGGCAGATTTGTTTCTTTTTCAAGCTAGAGAAAAGGCAGCGTGGCCATATACTTTTGGCCCAACTCTCACTATCTTTTGAGCAAACACACACAATCTTTTGAGCAAATAAATGATGAGTCGGAGCTAGAACAAGCGGTAGGAAATAAATGGTTTGGTGCCGGTCGGAGTGGAAGGAAGAGGAAAAATAAGGAAAAGAAAAATAAAAATCTTTATTTACACTAGTCCGTGAGGAAAAATAAGGAAAAGGAAAATAAAAATCTTTATTTACACTAGTCCGTGTGGAAGGGGAAATTTGCAGGTCACACGAATTATGTGTAAGTAAGAGAGAAAAGATTTTGGTCGACTGAAATAGAATGAACCAAGGCAAAAGAAAAACAGCATCAAAATGCAAAAAAGACTTAAATCGCTCCGCGCTTCTAGCCCCCAACATGCACGAGTTAACAGCGACCTAGGGTTACAGGCTGCTGGGCCAAACCCGGCTAGAAGTACGTCACGAACGCTTTTTGCCTCGACAGGCCAGCATAGCTAGTGCTAGCTTTGCGTCCTCGACGATACATAATTGAACGTCTCGCTATTTAAGCCGCGAGGTGTCTACCGAAACAAGCGATGTGGTACTAAAATACTACTAGCACGCAGCGTCAACCGAGTGGTGCGCTCGTCTTCGGCCCACCTGTGGCTAAGCGCCCTGGTCTTCGCGTCTTCGGCCCACCGGCTAAGCTGGAACGGATGGATTTCGCATAACGAGCACTGCGCGTGCGAGGTCTCCAACCAAGGAATAACCAACCGTACGCAACCACCCTAACAAAAAAGAAGTCGTACGCAACCAGGGAACCAGTTGAGCCAGCTACAGCTAATCTATCTACTTTGATAATTTGAAGTAGCATAATTATGACACGATACATAACCAAGTTGATTTCCCCTCAAAAAAGAAAAACTTGTTCAGTTCTGCACTAAATAAAGCAGGTTCACCAATTGATGCTCTCGTGGTATGAATCTTGAAAATTTGCATCTAGCAACCAACAATCCACATGTACATATGGTTCCTCTGCCTCCCGCCCGTCCGTCTAGTCTCCGTTGGCCTTAGAATCATATGGGGGGCGCGGTGGATCTCGGCCCTTGTCCGTGGGATAGCCTCAATTTTAGATGGTTTTTTCCATTTTGTTAGGGTTTCTGTCCTGCTAAGGAAGGCCAGACGGCGGGGGCTCCTTGAATATGGAATGATTTTCTCCCCGCCTGGCCCGTTTTGATTGTCGGAAGGCGTGTGTAGGTCTCCGGTGTATCTCACATGATTCATTTGATGATTGTCTTTATTCATTTTGTCTTCATGTTGGATCCTTCCAGTCTACGCATCTTTTTATCGGTGGTTCTTTTTTCCTGGTGCGCTTGTCCTATGGGGACTTTAAACGATGACTTCTCGACTGTTTATTTCAGCAAGTTTTCCCGGCTCCGACACAGGAGGGTCAATGACAATGGTGCGCCTTCAGCTCGCTTCATTGGATGTAGTTCTTGCAAGGTCGTCTACGAATCTGGCCGTATTTTTTATTATTTCTGGTGTTCGTTGTACTATCACGATTGAAGATCAATAGATCGGAAGTTTTCCCCCAACAAAAAAAAGCAGCCCACATGGAGCAACAATTTCAACCTAACAATTATATATGTGGGCTTTTATTATCTACTACTACTACACTACACTAGCTGCTTTCCTGAGAAACATCTGGATGATCTCTGTTAATGATACAAGTCTCTAAACTATTCATATGGTCAGCACAGTCTCAACAAAATGTTCTTTACAGGATAAGGGTTTCTTTGTTGTACTTGGAGCTTCCCTGATTCCAACTAACAACATTGATTAAATTTTCAGTGAAACACATTGCAAGTCAAAATAAGTTCCAATACAATATTAGTAAAATGTATAGTTTCGTGCTTACACCGAAATCCACAAAAGAAGGGGAAATTCTCCTAGTTTCCTTTATTCCTCACTATGTATAGTTTTGAGCTCGATGAGGATGATGATAATCAGGGTACTGTTGTTTCCTTTATTCCTCACGATGCTGCTATCAATATGCGCCAAACTTCCTTTGGACCTCAAGTCTGGTTGTTGTAAATTGGATTTCCCCATGATTATCAAACCTCTCACTACATCCATAAGTCTGTCGATAAGTTTGGGGAGCTTAATTATCACTTGGAATAATCCTAGAGGGGACAGGAAATTTGTTCTGATCAAAGCCAGAGTTCTTAGCTTGCGCCGGATGCCAAAAAGTTTTGTTATGCATCAGCTGGGTGGTGAGCGTCGATGTTGGACTGTGTGCGTCACGATTCTGCGCAGCAGTGATTGGAATGCCCATATCCCGGATGTGCCGCCTGCAGATATTGAATCACCGCCTGCTGATGGGATTCCCCATCCCCTCTTCGCTGACACTCTCACTGCGGAGCAGATGTACCAAGCCTAACTGCATAATTGGCTCGCTTTCGAGCGCGCCAAACATGCCTGATGCAGCTCCACAACACAATGCTCCTCAGGGACACGACGTTCACTTCCAAGCGGGATGGGGTGCTTGGCCACCTTCGCCGCCTCCTGCACTGTATAACTTTCAGGCTTGGCTGACGGCTGAGGGTCTGCAAGTGCAAGATGGGATTTTACCTGCTAATAATCTCCAGGATAGCCCAGGGATAGCTTGGAATGATTCCATTTCAGCTTTTGGCAGCTCTGATTCCAGTGCCACAGTCTCGATGATTATGTCTTGGTGCCAAGCAACATTTTTAATAATCTTGTTAGGGGAGAAAGCTCGGCTGCACCTGAAAGTATTGTGGTTTCTAGTCCGGCCCCTCAGCATAATGCATTGGACATTCAGATCTCTCTTTCTGCTACTGGTTTGCAGCTTGCTATGTCTGCTCAGGGTACTATAATCAGCTCGATGATGATTAATGAAGGTTTTCCCATTGTGAGGCTTAACACCTTCCTCAGGTCTGCAATCATGCCTATAGTTGCGGCTTATGGCCCATGGAGTTCTGGCTATGGTCTTAGGGATGCTAGAGTGGAGTTTAAAGTGGCAATTACTGAAGAGGAGGGAATGTTAACTGTTACTGAAGCCACCAAGACCACAACTCTGCATAACTCCAATGCTGTTTTTGTTGAACAAATGTCCATGGAAGCTGATCTCTCTCTGTTTGATCTGAATGATGGGGATCCAACGGCTCCTGTCAGTGTCTTTCCACCTCGGCTGGTGCACTTGTCGGACACACTTGGTCCTGCTGCTTCTACTGAACTGCCTGCACAGGTGTCTGCGGTGACTCTTGCTGTTTACGATGACCTGCACGTCCATGAGCCTGTGGTGAGTACTGCGTCATGGAAAGGCTCCTGCTCCTGAATCCTCCGTTAATCTGCGGCGGAGCACTCACAAGAACAAGTATGATGGATTCAAAGTACCGTCACTAGGAAACAAAGAACAGAGCCTCTAAGGTAAAACCACGGGCCGTTCCCTCTGCTGCAACTGCCATCACCATAACTGAACTTTCTGATGAAGCAGAACTGCCACCTCCCACCCCGATCCGTGTCATTCAGCAGATTGGCAGCGTTATGTGTGGGATCCTGCTGCTGAACTCTCGAGGAGAAGCTCACGGCTTGCAAGGACGCAGGGCCATCTTGTGATGCGCCTGATCTCCTTATTTATCCTTATTATGCCTCTTTTGGTTAGTTGGAATGTTCTATGTTGGAATGTACGTGGGCTAAACTACGAAGCCAAACAGTTAGCACTTTCTAATGCGATCAACTCTAGTGGTTGCGCAGTTATTTGCTTGCAGGAAACGAAAAAACAATCTTTTGATAATGCTTTCATTAAATCTTGTTGCCCACGAAGATTTGATAAGTTTGATTTTGTCCCCTCCCGAGGCGCGTCAGGAGGAATTGCCACCATTTGGAATAGTGCGGTTTTCTCGGCTACTACAGTGGCCTCTGAAGACTTTGCACCGGGTAACTCAATTTCACTCTACCCAGTCGGCGCAATCTTGGACCTTAGTTAATGTGTATGGGCCCTGACAAGGGCACCCCAGAAACAATTTCATTGCCTGGCTATTCTCACTTGATATACCTACTAATGAAGATTGGCTATTATGTGGAGATTTTAATTTCATTAGAGGCCCTGACAATCGTAACAAACCAGGTGGCCACTTTGGAGATATGATAACTTTTAATGATTTCATCAGATCACAGGCCTTAATTGAACTGCCCATCAAGGGAAGAACTTACACATGGAGCAACATGCAAACTAATCCCCTACTAGAGCAAATTGACTGGTTCTTCACTAGTAATCATTGGACCAGCTCCTACCAAACACGCTTGTTAAACCACTTGGCAGACCGGTCTCCGACCACATTCCTTGTGTCATCAATATTGAAACAAAAATCCCACGTTCCAAGATGTTCAGATTTGAATCTTATTGGATCCATCACCCGGGGTTCTTAGAAACTGTGAAAAGGGCTTGGGCCATACCTGTGAACTCTCCAAACATGGCGTCTAATCTCTGCAAAAAGCTCAAGCACCTTCGGCATGAACTAAAAAGTTGGAGTAAGAACATTTCTAAGCTATCAATTGCTATTGAGAACACTAACAGGCCCTTCTAGAAATTGATGGTTTGGAAAACAGGGAGGCTTCTCACGACACGGAAGCAAATTTCAGAACTATTCTCAAGAACCATTTATTAAGACTCCTGTCCTACCAAAAGCTATCTTTGGAAGAAACGCTGCACGGTTCGTTGGGTTCAATTCGGCGATGAAAATTCCAAAAATTTCAAGCAATGGCGTCGAACGATATCGCAGAAATAACATAGCCTCCCTCATGGTGAATCTGGCTTTTGTGCAGAGGATCATGCAAGCAAAGAAGCCATTTTATTTCAGACTTTCAAAGACCGACTTGGCACGAAAACCAAGCATGACATGAAATTTGACTTTCCCAGAATCATTAAATAGATTGATGGCCTTGATGAACTCCACAGTTCCATTTACCATGGCTGAAATTGACCAGGTGATCAAAACAATGCCGGTAGACGGGCCCCGGGACACCGACGGTTTCTGAGCATATTTCTGAAAACTTGTTGGGAAGTGATCAAGGAGGATTTCTATAAGCTTTGCAACCAGTTCTTCGAGGGCAACCTCAACTTAGAGAGCATTAATGAAGGACTAATCACTCTCATTCCAAAAGTTCAGGCGCCATCAACAATTAATGAATACAGGCCCATCACACTACTTAATTGTTGTCTCAAGTTAATTACTAAGCTCCTGGCCAACCGTCTACAAAGACTCGTGCTCAAAATTGTGCACCGCAACCAATATGGTTTCCTCAAAGGGCGCACGATCCAAGACTGCCTGGCATGGGCCTTCGAGTACATCTACCAGTGCCAATCTTCCAAAAAAGAAATTGTCCTGTTAAAACTAGATTTTGCTAAAGCCTTCGACACCATTAATCATGATGCAATGATTGAGATCATGAGAAACATGGGCTTTAACGATAAATGGCTTGGTTGGATTAAATGCATCTTTGCCTCGGGGAAATCTGCTGTCCTCCTGAATGGCGTACCGGGAAGACAATTTCATTGCAAACATGGAGTCCGCCAAGGTGACCCTTTGTCCCCCCTAATCTTTGTCCTAGCCGCAGATTTATTACAAGCTGCTATTAATGATGCTTTTGCGAAAGACCTCATCAAGTTACTCTTCCCATGCGCTACACAAAAAGATTACTCGGTCATTCAATATGCGGACGACACGATTCTTGCAATGCCAGCTTGTCCTCTACAGGCTACAACTATCAAAAATATTCTGTCGGACTACGCCACCTCTATTGGACTCAAAATTAATTTCCATAAATCCACACTTGTCCCGATCAACTGTGATGAAGCACTCTATACCAACTTGGCGAATATTTTTGGATGTGTGGTGCGAAAGATGCATGTTACCTACCTAGGCCTTCCATTGGGGACTACTAAACCTACCATTCATGATCTCATGCCTTTGGTCTGTCGGCTAGAAAGAAGACTATCAGCAACACTTAATATGATCTCATATGGTTGCAAGTTATCACTACTCAACTCGGTCATTACCTCGCTCCTAATCTACGCCATGTGTACACTTAAACTCCCAGCAGGAATCGTTGAACTCCTTGACAAGCTTCGCCGCAAATGTTTATGGACAAAGAAAACTGATCAAGGTGACAAGTGCACCTCACTGGCTGCTTGGGACATGGTTTGCAAACCAAATAAATGTGGTGGTCTGGGAGTATTAAACCTGAAAATCCAGAACGAGGCCTTGCTTCTCAAGTTTCTTCATAAGTTCTACAACCACTGGGACCTGCCCTGGGTTGAGTTGATTTGGAACACCTACTACACCTCCAAGATACCCCATGCTGCCGATCCTTGTGGCTCCTTCTGGTGGCGAGATATCTCAAAGCTCATGCCCACTTATAGAGGAATCACGATGGTCAATGTGAATAATGGAGCAACCACTCTCTTCTGGAAAGATATGTGGCTGGGTGAGATCCTTGCCGAAACTCATCCACGTGCTTTCTCGTTTGCTAAAGATGAAGACATCTCTGTTCGCGCGTTCCTTGGGGCCACCAATTTGCAGGAAACATTGCATCTGCCACTATCGGAGCAAGCCCATGCAGAGACCAGAAATCTGCAAAGCCTTACCGTGGACGTTCAGCTGGCTGGCCTATCAACACACGATGATTGGACATACGTTTGGGGATCCACCCACTTCGCAGCCAACAAATTCTATGAGTTTTTCTTCAGAGATGTCCAAGCTCACCCTGCCTACTCATGGCTATGGAAGTCCAAAACAACTATGAAGATCAAAGTTTTTGGCTGGTTACTACTCTCTGACAGGCTAAACACCAGAAATATGCTCAAACGACGTCACTTCAACATTGGTAACACGTTTGGCTGCCTGCTTTGCCCAACATGCATGGATGAAACGGTGGAGCACCTTTTCTTTGAATGCCCTTTTAGCTTAAATTGTTGGGCCAAGCTTGGAATGCAAGGATCTACTCAAGGGAATAGGCTGGATTGGGTGGAATCAGCCAAGACATCATGGAATAGACGTGGAAATCCTACTCAAATATGCTTGGAGTATTTGGAAGGAAAGGAACAACAAGAACTTCAGAGGAATTACTCCATCCACAAGCTCTTGGCTCTCTAGACTTAAAGAAGACCTGTCCCTCCTCACCTATAGGGTGGGAGATAAGAATAAACCCTTCTTCCTTTCATACTTAGCTACATTGTAACTTAGCCCTTTACCCTCCCCCACCCCCGTCCACCCACAAAGTGGGATGGCCTTGTAACATACAAACCATGTACAGTTGCTGATTCTTTAATTTAATTGCAGTAGGAGCCTCTTCTACTGTTTCAGCGGTTTAAAAAAAAAATTGTCCGAGTTCCTCTTCTATAGCAACGACATCCTCAGTGATCATCTCTTCCCATGCCCCCCGGTATCGTCTTCTGTGTCAGATCGACCAGCCTCTTCGCCTGCATACACACAACATGGTTGGCAAGAAATGCATCTCTTCCCAGCATCACTTCCCTAGAAGTTGGCACCCTCATCTGCTGACCATTTGTGTGCCTATTTTTCTAAAAGGGAAGACAGTCACACTTCCTAGCATGATAATCAGCAATCTTCAAATATCATAATAGAAAACATATGGACGAAATTAGTTCTTCATGTGAGTCTATGGACAAAGTTGTGGCTACCTGAATATGAAAACACGACGACACCCACAAAAGCTTGTGTCTAGGGAAGGTCCCACAGTCTAGCATATTCATCAACGCTGGTGAATTGAATGATTAAACAATTTGTGTCCATGTTCTTATTAAGTGCAACTAAACATCACAAACAAAAAGGTTAAATGGAATATTATAATCTAGCACTCAGTAAAATATATATGGTCATCAGCTGTGCAAAAGTTAGTTCATCGATTAGCATCAAGAAGAACAAAACAAAGGTATTTTCCTGTCTGATGAAGTCAAATACACACAGAAAAAATACACAACAAAATATGCTTGGTAGTGCCATTGATTTCATGAAACCAATAGTCAAGCAACTCCATGCAAGGTTGGCACATTGGGTACCATATGTAAGTGAGTGAAATGTGGATAAGCATGTCCTCACAGTACCATTGACTAAATCATTTCTCTTGGATCGTATCATTACTAGTAGAATGCCCGCTTGTTTGCCTCAGCTGCAAGTACAAAAGTATGCACACCATTAATGAACTGGGGAGAGCATCGGTCATCGTACATCCATTGTCGGCTCATCTTCATTACGCAGCACCGAAAAGATCAAATTAATACAAGTTCATACATAAATTTCATACAACACTTATTCTCATAAAACAACATACATATAACTCTCTAAGCTAAAGCATTTAAATGCAACAACAAATGCGATCAAGATCACAATTAAGGTAACAATTGATGCAACAACATAATGATACCAAGCCTCACTATCGATGGCATATTTTCTAATCTTTCTAATCTTCAAGCGCATTTTCTCCATCTCGATCTTGTGATCATCGACGGCATCGGCAACATGCAAATCCAATTCCATCTTCTCCCCCTCAATTTTTTTCAATTTTTCTTTTAAATACTCGTTTTCTTTTTCAACTAAATTTAACCTCTCGACAATAGGGTTGGTTGGAATTTCTGGTTCACATACCTCCTAGATAAAAATATCTATGTCAACTTGATGGGCATAATTGGTCATAAACATGAAATGCAACAAATAGTTATAAAAGAGAATATACCACATCTGAATCATAACCCGAACGAGGGCCCATGGGGACGGATATCAAAACCATGGCACTATATATAACAAACAACGTACGGGTAAGATAATTATACAAGTAACTATATATTTATATCACATAAACATGATTCTTTTATATTAAAAAGATAAGAACAAGAGGCTCGCCGGAAGGTGGAGCCGGCGACGGGTCGGTGCGGGCGATCGACGGTGGTTAGGACGGAGACGGGAAGGCACTAAGTAAACCACACCTACATATGCAAACTAAGAGTTATTTTGACCTCAAATTGCATGTAAATCAGATACTACCACATATAATTCCTCCCAAAATAAAACCCACAAATCACTATACTTATAGAGCATTGCAAGAGCTAATCTAGCAATGAGAGATGAAAGGACAAAGAGGCTAACCTTTGTGATCACTTGGATGGATGGGGTGACTGCAAATCTTCACAAATTTTGGCAAAAAATGGAGTGTGAGCTCGAGAGGAAGAGGAAGAACACAGAGGAGAGTAAAGGCGAAGAACAGAGCGCTCGGGATGGACGAAGGGGTTTATATAGGAAGACCTTTAGTACCGGTTTGTTAGACGAACCAGGACTAAAGGTGCATTTCTAGTCCCGGTTCATGGCATGAACCGGTACTAGAGGTGCTGGCGGGGCCCCAGCCTGACAAAAGTCTGCCACCACCTAATGCGAGCCGCCCGCCTAGCTGTTGGAGCCGACACTAATGGTCACGTTAGTGCCGGTTCAAATACAAACCGGGCCTAATGAGATTCACATTAGGCCCTTTTTCTACTAGTGTCAGTAGATTTAAAAAAAAACCTATGTTCTGTAGGACTTGGACCCATGACAACTGGGTAAGGTATCGGAATCGAAAACAGCACACCATAAAATGATTTATGTATCAAAATATAGCCTAACTTATATATATCCGCACAGAATCGTGTGAAATATCTATATATAATAAGTGGATTTCAGAGAATACAAAAGTGAATCATCTGCAGGTAGACGACACCGTGGTCAATTGCCGATCTCCGTCGCGTGATCGGCAAGTCACATAAGACAAACCAGAAGGGAAGGGAACGCTATGATCTAGCAACAAACAGTAGTCGATGCAACAGAAGGAAAGAAATCGCGTGATTGGAAAACGATCGGATGGGATCTTCAGTCTTTTCTTCTGATTCTACGTGAATATATACAATTTGAGGTGCATATTCTTTTCAGTCCAACGCCCTTAGCATGGTTTGTGAATAAGAACCCAACCAATTTACAGATAGATCCTTAAAAAATAGCTAATTCATAAGCGGTCAAAGGAATGATGACATGGCATCCACATGGCCGGGTTTTTCCCTCTCGGGCCAGTTTTGGCCGTATTCGATCAAATTAACGAGTTTACGGACTATATTCTATCAGTTCCCGAGTTATAGGCTTAAAATGTGTAATCGGTTTGAGTTTATGGGCTGGTGGTACATTTCACTCTTTATTTGGACATTCATACCGAATGTGCATAAACATTCCAAATGTATACCAATTCTCCCAAAGACCAGGACAAAGATTTGGTGCATGGTTCCATTTACATATTGGGCATCTCCTTGGCATGCTCCCAAAGGATTGCCTATGACTTGCTCTAGGCGACAATCGGTTCTAACATTCCTACTAGAACATAAAAGATGTTGCCACGCCCAACCATCTCAATGCAAGTATATTAAAATTATTTTCAAAACTGAATAGTATAAGTATCTAGCATTCAAACTACAATGCTTCATTACTGGTTGCAACTCGTCATCGTGCCGGTTGTATACCGGGCGCCTCTGGTTGTAGTTGCTAAGGCTCGCCGCCATGTTAGGTTGCACCACTAAGTTCCTCTGGTTCCAGCTTTTTTTGTGTCGGTTGCAACACTGAGCCTCTCCAATTCTAGCCCTCCGTCGTGCCAGGCGCCTCACCAAACGCCTTTGGCCACATACTTTGCAATCATTGGTGTCATGAGCTCAGCTGACCACGGTCAACGGGTTGGCACCAAGTTCTGCCTCCGCTCGTAACATGACCTCTTACTGCTTGCCACACAGGTGTTCGCCGTCCTTGAAGCACCGCACAGCCGACCAACCACTATGTAGAAGCCGAAAAAGGACACGACGCTCCATACAATTTGTCCATTGAAGTTGGCAGCATTCTCGAGCATTATGTTCCACCGAAGAGAATGCGAGAGCGAAGGATATGTTGTAACTTTTTCTTGTCATACGGAAATGACACGACGATACATAACAGGAGCGGTGTACAGAAGTACTCCATGCGAATGCATTACTTCCAGGTCCAAATAGTAGAAAAAAACATCAGAGGAAAAAAATGGCTAGCCTTACACCATATTTTTGGTGCCCAATACAAACGAGCTAGTGAGCAAGGAACATTTGATTCAGAATTCGTTCGAGTGGAAGGAAATGAATGATTTGGTGCATGTTCGATTGGAATGAAGAGAAATATTTAAAAATTATAAATTTCACGATAGTCCATGCGGAAGGGAAAATTTCCATCCGTCTCATTCGAAGGACGGAAAATAAACGATGCATTAGTCTTAGCGGAAGGAAAACACTGATGTTGCTACAAAATTTTGGCCCCCAAGCACACAAAGCTGAGCAAGGAAACCAATCCTCGGCCAAGGAATTAAATAAATACTAGGAAATTACACGTGCGTTGCAACGGGATACACGGTTAAAACGCTATCGTGGCGGCAAAACTGTCATATCGTGGAAGTAACCGCTACCATAGCACTGTCAATGAATCGTCGCGGCAGAAAATCATTAGTTCTCGGCATATTCATTTAGTTCCATATGTTAATAACCCCATCTTTAAAATATTATATATGTATCATATCAAAATGTCCATGCATATAGTTATAACAAAATCCGAGAAACAATAGTATGTATACATTATTACATTATGTGTTGCAGATCTAAATAAATATCGATAACTTTTGTAGTCAGGGTACAACGAGTGTGCACACCATTTCATTATATACTTCTAAAGCCTATTCAAGAAATGAGCAAAACTAAATTCTTTTGTATCTCGTATGTAAATCTCTCATGAACACTTCTCAGAAAAATCCATACAACGAAAATGTCTCGCTTTCAATTACTCCCATTAAACTCTCTCTCTCTCTCTCTCTCTCTCTCTCTCTCTCTCTCACTCACTCTCCCTCTCCCTCTCTCTCAAGTATTTATCTCCCATGAAATCTCTCTCTCCCTCTCCCTCTCTCTTGATAGTATTTGTCTCCCATGAAAATCTCTCTCCCTCTGTCGTGTGAAAGTATTTTCTCGCCCATGAAAATCTCTCTATTTCTCTCTTTCTCTCTTTCTTAGTTACAACCGTGAAAATCTTGCTTTCCCTATACCCCAGTGCTCTCTCTCTCTCTCTCTCTCTCTCTCTGTGTGTGTGTGTGTGTGTGTGCGTGTGTCTGTGTGTGTGTGTCCGTGTGTGTGTGTCTGTCTGTGTGTGTGTGTGTGTCTTTGATGGGGACAATCGCATAGCCATGGCATTGTGTTGTCGTCATGGAGATCGCACAAGCTATAGATATGGATGCATGGTTGTATACACGAATACGAAATTAATTTCCATTAGAATGAAATGTTAATAAAAAAATTCTACCATACTTGAATAAAATAAAAAGGAAGAATCAACTAATGGGTCATGATCTCAAAAATATAAACATGCACACTTACTACGAGAGGTGCGCCAACGAAGAACATGTTGGGCATTAATGGTCCAACGACCCACAACGGCAAGAAGAAGATGCTCGTGATGAGGTAACCATCGTAGAGGTAATTAAGGAGGGCATCCCAAAAATCTTCAAACCCTAGGCACCAAAGAAGTCGAGCGAGAGGCATAAAAGATCATATTCTCACGCTGGAAAAACGAAGACATTGTTGTGCTCCAATGCCACCT
Organism: Aegilops bicornis; assembly: GCA_021605145.1. NCBI lineage: Eukaryota > Viridiplantae > Streptophyta > Magnoliopsida > Poales > Poaceae > Aegilops > Aegilops bicornis. Next base: position 867,641,922 of record CM038675.1, on the reverse strand, counting down.
AGGCCCACTGCCAATACTATCCTGGTTGTCGCTTGATCTACCGCGTGCTGCCATAAGAGAAGAACCAATGTGAGGGGACAAATAGGGTTTGCTCGGGGGACACGGTGTCATCGGTGAGATGGGAGAGAGAGGTAGAAGGAAGCAGTGGATGAGGTAATAAAAATAATCAAAACTTGTAGGAGGTGGATGGATTTCGCGTGAATATTTACTGGCCATGTGTTTATTGTGTTACGATAGAATAGGTTGATTACATTAATTGATTGCCTTATGCGTTACAAAGGAGAGATTGACTGCCATCCACGAATTGGTTGTGTTACAAAAGAATTATTGGGTTTGTCCGAGTAAACCAGGAGAGGAGAAAAACCGGGGAGGGTGGAGAAAAATCGATGGAGGAATTGTATTGGGAGGGATGGCCGAAGGGGTGAGACGTAATACGGGAGTGGGAACCTTACATGTTTTCGGTAGTAGAGATTAATACTCCATACATCTGGTGTCACACCGCCGAACCAGCATGATGGAGAGACGGTACGAAATAACAGAGTTACATTAATCTATAGTCCTGGCATCCCCCAACCTGACCACTACGGTGACGCGGAAAAAAAGGACATGACACACCATACATTTGTCCATTGAAGTATGCGTCATTACTCCAACATAGATGTCCAATTGAAGAGGGTGCGAGAGAGAACGACATATTACAGCTTTTTCATGTCACAGAAAAAAGACCCGGTGGTGCAGCAGTAACTTGGCCTTCTAGAGGGAGGGAAGGGATGGAGAGAAGTACTCCGGGCGGGTTCGTTTCTTTCAGGCTAGAGAAAAGACGACATCACCCCATATGTTTGGCGCCCAACAGACACGAGCTTGTGAGCAAAGAAAAAACGAGTCCGGGTTAGTACGAGGGATTGGAATAAATAGTTCAGTTTCGGTCCGAGTGGAATGAAGAGGAAAAAAATTACATTCGTCTATGTGAAAGGGAAAAGTTTTCATCCGTCCGAATCGACCCTAACTCAGATGACGAGTTTATAAGTAAGAGGAGAAAAGAATTGCATTGACCCAAATAGAATGACTAAAAACGGCATGACGATGCAAAAACAATTTAAATAAAGTTTTGGTGTCCCTCTGCCTGAGCACTATAGCGAAGCGGGAAAAAGGGGCATGACATTCCATACATTTTTCCATTGAAGCGTGTGGCATTACACCAACATAGATGTCGGGTCGAAGAGAGTATGAGATACAACGTCATATTGCATCTTTTCATGTCATAGAAAAATGACCCTGCGGTGTAGGACCAACTTGGCCCTATTGAGGGAGGAAGTGGTGGAGAGAAGTACTCCGGGCGGATTTGTTTCTTTTCTCAGGCTAGAGAAAAGACGACGTCACCATATACTTTGGCGCCCAACACACACAATCTTTTGAGCAAATTAATAATGAGTGGGAGTTAGCACAAGCGGAAGGAAGTAAATGGTTTGGATCCGGTCGGAGTGGAAGGAAGAGGAAAAATAAAAATCTTTATTTACACTAGTCTGTGTGAAAGGGGAAATTTGCAGGTCACACGAATTATGTGTAAGTAAGAGAGAAAAGATGTCGGAGTGGAAGGAAGAGGAAAAATAAAAATCTTTATTTACACTAGTCTGTGTGAAAGGGGAAATTTGTAGGTCACACGAATTATGTGTAAGTAAGAGAGAAAAGATGTCGGAGTGGAAGGAAGAGGAAAAAAAAAATCTTTATTTACACTAGTCTGTGTGAAAGGGGAAATTTGCAGCTCACACGAATACTGTGTAAAGAAGCGAGAAAAGATTTTGGTCGACTCAAATAGAATGAACCAAGGCAAAAGAAAAACGGAAACAAAATGCCAAAAAGACTTAGTTCTGGCGTAGCACTGCCTGAGCACTATAGCGAAGCGGGAAGATTTTGGTCAACTCAAATAGAATGAACCAAGGCAATAGAAAAACAGACTGCCAAACCCGGCTAGAAGTACGTCACGAACGCTTTTTGCCTCGACAGGCCAGCATAGTTAGTGCTAGCTTTGCGTCCTCGGCGATACATGATTGAACGTCTAGCTATTTAAGCCGCGAGGTTTCTACCGAAACAAGCGATGTGGTACTAAAATACTACTAGCACGCAGCGTCAACCGAGTGGTGCGCTCGTCTTCGGCCCACCTGTCGCTAAGCGCCCTGGTCTTCGCGTCTTCGGCCCACCGGCTAAGCTGGAACGGATGGATTTCGCATAACGAGCACTGCGCGTGCGAGGTCTCCAACCAAGGAATCAACAACCGTACGCAACCACCCTAAAAAAAAAGAAGTCGTACGCAACCAGGGACCCAGTTGAGCCAGCTACAGCTAATCTATCTACTTTGATAATTTGAAGTAGCACAATTATGACACGTACATAACCAAGTTGATTTCCCTCAAAAAGAAAAACTTGTTCAGTTCTGCACTAAATGAAGCAGGTTCACCAATTGATGCTCTCGTGGTATCAATCTTGAAAATTTGCATCTAGCAACCAACAATCCACATGTACATATGGTTCCTCTGCCTCCCGCCCGTCCGTCTAGTCTCCGTTGGCCTTAGAATCATATGGGGGGCACGGTGGATCTCGGCCCTTGTCCGTGGGATAGCCTCAATTTTAGATGGTTTTTTCTATTTTGTTAGGGTTTCTGTCCTGCTAAGGAAGGCCAGACGGCGGGGGCTCCTTGAATATGGAATGATTTTCTCCCCGCCTGGCCCGTTTTGATTGTCGGAAGGTGTGTGTAGGTCTCCGGTGTATCTCACATGATTGATTCGATGATTGTCTTTATTCATTTTGTCTTCATGTTGGATCCTTCCAGTCTACGCATCTTTTCATCGGTGGTTCTTTTTTCCTGGTGCTCTTGTCCTATGGGGACTTTAAACGATGACTTCTCGACTGTTTATTTCAGCAAGTTTTCCCGGCTCCGACACAGGAGGGTCAATGACGGTGGTGCGCCTTCAGCTCGCTTCATTGGATGTAGTTCTTGCAAGGTCGTCTACGAATCTGGCCGTATTTTTTATTATTTCTGGTGTTCGTTGTACTATCACGATTGAAGATCAATAGATTGGAAGTTTTCCCCCAACAAAAAATAGCAGCCCACATGGAGCAACAATTTCAACCTAACAATTATATATGTGGGCTTTTATTATCTTCTACTACTACACTACACTAGCTGCTTTCCTGAGAAACATCTGGATGATCTCTGTTAATGATACAAGTCTCTAAACTATTCATATGGTCAGCACAGTCTCAACAAAATGTTCTTTACAGGATAAGGGTTTCTTTGTTGTACTTGGAGCTTCCCTGATTCCAACTAACAACATTGATTAAATATTCAGTGAAACACATTGCAAGTCAAAATAAGTTCCAATACAATATTAGTAAAATGTATAGTTTCGTGCTTACACCAAAATCCACAAAAGAAGGGGAAATTCTCCTAGTTTCCTTTATTCCTCACGATGTATAGTTTTGAGCTCGATGAGGATGATGATAATCAGGGTACTGTTGTTTCCTTTATTCCTCACGATGCTGCTATCAATATGCGCCAAACTTGCTTTGGACCTCAAGTCTGGTTGTTGTACATTGGATTTCCCATGATTATCAAACCTCTCACTACATCCATAAGTCTGTCGATAAGTTTGGGGAGCTTAATTATCACTTGGAATAATCCTAGAGGGGACAGGAAATTTGTTCTGATCAAAGCCAGAGTTCTTAGCTTGCGCCGGATGCCAAAAAGTTTTGTTATGCATCAGCTGGGTGGTGAGCGCCGATGCTGGACTGTGTGCGTCATGATTCTGCACAGCAGTGATTGGAATGCCCATATCCCGGATGTGCCGCCTGCAGATATTGAACCACCGCCTGCTGATGGGATTCCCCATCCCCTCTTCGGTGACACTCTCACTGCGGAGCAGATGTACCAAGCCCAACTGCATAATTGGCTCGCTTTCGAGCGCCGCCAAACATGCCTGATCCAGCTCCACAACACAATGCTCCTCAGGGACAGGACGTTCACTTCCAAGCGGGATGGGGTGCTTGGCCACCTTCGCCGCCTCCTGCACTGTATAAATTTCAGGCTTGGCTGACGGCTGAGGGTCTGCAAGTGCAAGATGGGATTTTACCTGCTAATGATCTCCAGGATAGCCCAGGGACAGCTTGGAATGATTCCATTTCAGCTTTTGGCAGCTCTGATTCCAGTGCCACAGTCTCTGACAGTTATGTCTTGGTGCCAAGCAATATTTTTAATAAACTTGTTAGGGGAGAAAGCTCGGCTGCACCTGAAAGTATTGTGGTTTCTAGTCCGGCCCCTCAGCATAATGCATTGGACATTCAGATCTCTCTTTCTGCTACTGGTTTGCAGCTTGCTATGTCTGCTCAGGGTACTATAATCAGCTCGATGATGATTAATGAAGGTTTTCCCATTGTGAGGCTTAACACCTTCCTCAGGTCTGCAATCATGCCTATAGTTGTGGCTTATGGCCCATGGAGTTAGCTATGGTCTTAGGGATGCTAGAGTGGAGTTTAAAGTGGCAATTACTGAAGAGGAGGGAATGTTAACTGTTACTGAAGCCACCAAGACCACAACTCTGCATAACTCCAATGCTGTTTTTGTTGAACAAATGTCCATGGAAGCTGATCTCTCTCTGTTTGATCTGAATGTTGGGGATCCAACGGCTCCTGTCAGTGTCTTTCCACCTCGGCTGGTGCACTTGTCGGACACACTTGGTCCTGCTGCTTCTACTGAACTGCCTGCACAGGTGTCTGCGGTGACTGCTACTGCTGTTTCTGATGACCTGCACGTCCATGAGCCTGTGGTGAGTACTCGTCATGGAAAGGCTCCTGCTCCTGAATCCTCCGTTAATCTGCGGCGGAGCACTCACAAGAACAAGTATGATGGATTCAAAGTACCGTCACTCTCGGAAACAAAGAACAGAGCCTCTAAGGTAAAACCACGGCTCGTTTCCTCTGCTGCAACTGCCACCACCATAACTGAACTTTCTGATGAAGCAGAACTGCCACCTCCCACCCCGATCCCTGTCATTCAGCAGATTGGCAACGTTATGTGTGGGATCCCTGCTGCTGAACTCTCGGAGGAGAAGCTCCTGGCTTGCAAGGACGCAGGGCCATCTTGTGATGCGGCCTGATCTCCTTATTTATCCTTATTATGCCTCTTTTGGTTAGTTGGAATGTTCTATGTTGGAATGTACGTGGGCTAAACTCGAAGCCAAACAGTTAGCACTTTCTAATGCGATCAACTCTAGTGGTTGCGCTTGATTATTTGCTTGCAGAAAGCGAAAAAACAATCTTTTGATAATGCTTTCATTAAATCTTGTTGCCCACGAAGATTTGATAAGTTTGATTTTGTCCCCTCCGGGCGTCGGGAGGAATTGCCACCATTTGGAATAGTGCGGTTTCTCGGCTACTACGGTGGCCTCTGAAGACTTTGCACCGGGTAACTCAATTTCACTCTACCCGATCGGCGCAATCTTGGACCTTAGTTAATGTGTATGGGCCACGACAAGGGCACCCAGAAACAATTTCATTGCACAGCTATTCTCACTTGATATACCTACTAATGAAGATTGGCTATTATGTGGAGATTTTAATTTCATTAGAGGCCCTGACAATCGTAACAAACCAGGTGGCCACTTTGGAGATATGATAACTTTTAATGATTCATCAGATCACAGGCCTTAATTGAACTGCCCATCAAGGGAAGAACTTACACATGGAGCAACATGCAAACTAATCCCCTACTAGAGCAAATTGACTGGTTCTTCACTAGTAATCATTGGACCAGCTCCTACCAAACACGCTTGTTAAACCACTTGGCAGACCGGTCTCCGACCACATTCCTTGTGTCATCAATATTGGAACAAAAATCCCACGTTCCAAGATGTTCAGATTTGAATCTTATTGGATCCATCACCCGGGGTTCTTAGAAACTGTGAAAAGGGCTTGGGCCATACCTGTGAACTCTCCAAACATGGCGTCTAATCTCTGCAAAAAGCTCAAGCACCTTCGGCATGAACTCAAAAGTTGGAGTAAGAACATTTCTAAGCTATCAATTGCTATTGAGAACACTAAAATGGCCCTTCTTGAAATTGATGGTTTGGAAAACAAGAGGCTTCTCACGAACCGGAAGCAAATTTCAGAACTATTCTCAAGAACCATTTATTAAGACTCCTGTCCTACCAAAAGCTATACTGGAAGAAACGCTGCACGGTTCGTTGGGTTCAATTCGGCGATGAAAATTCCAAAAAAATTCAAGCAATGGCGTCAGAACGATATCGCAGAAATAACATAGCCTCCCTCATGACTGAATCTGGCTTTTGTGCAGAGGATCATGCAAGCAAAGAAGCCATTATATTTCAGACTTTCAAAGATCGACTTGGCACGAAAACCAAGCATGACATGAAATTTGACTTGCCCAGAATCATCAAAAAGATTGATGGCCTTGATGAACTCACAGTTCCATTTACCATGGCTGAAATTGACCAGGTGATCAAAACAATGCCAGCGGACGGGCCGGGACACAGCGGTTTCTGAGCATATTTCTGAAAACTTGTTGGGAAGTGATCAAGGAGGATTTCTATAAGCTTTGCAACCAGTTCTTCGAGGGCAACCTCAACTTAGAGAGCATTAATGAAGGACTAATCACTCTCATTCCAAAAGTTCAGGCGCCGTCAACAATTAATGAATACAGGCCCATCACACTACTTAATTGTTGTCTCAAGGTAATTACTAAGCTCCTGGCCAACCGTCTACAAAGACTCGTGCTCAAAATTGTGCACCGCAACCAATATGGTTTCCTCAAAGGGCGCACGATCCAAGACTTCCTGGAATGCGCCTTCGAGTACATCTACCAAAGGCCAATCTTCCAAAAAGAAATTGTCCTGTTAAAACTAGATTTTGCTAAAGCCTTCGACACCATTAATCATGATGCAATGATTGAGATCATGAGAAACATGGGCTTTAACGATAAATGGCTTGGTTGGATTAAATGCATCTTTGCCTCGGGGAAATCTGTTGTCCTCCTGAATGGCGTACCGGGAAGACAATTTCATTGCAGATGTGGAGTCCGCCAAGGTGACCCCTTGTCCCCCCTAATCTTTGTCCTAGCCGCAGATTTATTACAAGCTGCTATTAATGATGCTTTTGCGAAAGACCTCATCAAGTTACTCTTCCCATGCGCTACACAAAAAGATTACTCGGTCATTCAATATGCGGACGACACGATTCTTGCAATGCCAGATTGTCCTCTATAGGCTACAACTATCAAAAATATTCTGTCGGACTACGCCACCTCTATTGGACTCAAAATTAATTTCCATAAATCCACACTTGTCCCAATCAACTGTGATGAAGCACTCTATACCAACTTGGCGAATATTTTTGGATGTGTTGTGGGAAAGATGCATGTTACCTACCTAGGCCTTCCATTGGGGACTACTAAACCTACCATTCATGATCTCATGCCTTTGGTCTGTCGGCTAGAAAGAAGACTATCAGCAACACTTAATATGATCTCATATGGTGGCAAGTTATGACTACTCAACTCGGTCATTACCTCGCTCCTAATCTACGCCATGTGTACACTCAAACTCCCAGCAGGAATCGTTGAACTCCTTGACAAGATTCGCCGCAAATGTTTATGGACAAAGAAAACTGATCAAGGTGACAAGTGCACCTCACTTGCTGCTTGGGACATGGTTTGCAAACCAAAAAATGTGGTGGTGCAGGAGTATTAAACCTGAAAATCCAGAGCGAGGCCTTGCTTCTCAAGTTTCTTCATAAGTTCTACAACCACTTTGGGACCTGCCACAGGGTTGAGTTGATTTGGAACACCTACTACACCTCCAAGATACCCCATGCTGCCGATCCTTGTGGCTCCTTCTGGTGGCGAGATATCTCAAAGCTCATGCCCACTTATAGAGGAATCACGATGGTCAATGTGAATAATGGAGCAACCACTCTCTTCTGGAAAGATATGTGGCTGGGTGAGATCCTTGCCGAAACTCATCCACGTGCTTTCTCGTTTGCTAAAGATGAAGACATCTCTGTTCGCGCATTCCTTGGGGCCACCAATTTGCAGGAAACATTTCATCTGGCACTATCGGAGCAAGCCCATGCAGAGACCAGAAATCTGCAAAGCCTTACCGTGGACGTTAAATTTGGCTGGCCTATCAACACACGATGATTGGACATACGTTTGGGGATCCACCCACTTGCAGCCAACAAATTCTATGAGTTTTTCTTGAGAGATGTCCAAGCTCACCCTGCCTACTCATGGCTATGGAAGTCCAAATCAACTATGAAGATCAAAGATTTTGGCTGGTTACTACTCTCTGACAGGCTAAACACCAGAAATATGCTCAAACGACGTCACTTCAACATTGGTAACACGTTTGGCTGCCTGCTTTGCCCAACATGCATGGATGAAACGGTGGAGCACCTTTTCTTTGAATGCCCTTTTAGCTTAAATTGTTGGGCCAAGCTTGGAATGCAAGGATCTACTCAAGGGAATAGGCTGGATTGGGTGGAATCAGCCAAGACATCATGGAATAGACGTGGAAATCCTACTCCAATCTGCTTGGAGTATTTGGAAGGAAAGGAACAACAAGAACTTCAGAGGAATTACTCCATCCACAAGCTCTTGGCTCTCTAGACATAAAGAAGACCTGTCCCTCCTCACCTATAGGGTGGGAGATAAGAATAAACCCTTCTTGCTTTCATACTTAGCTACATTGTAACTTAGCCCTTTACCCTCCCCCACCCCCCTCCACCCACAAAGTGGGATGGCCTGGTAACATACAAACCATGTACAGTTGCTGATTCTTTAATTTAATTGCAGTAGGAGCCTCTCCTACTGTTTCAGCGGTTCGAAAAAGAATTCTCCGAGTTCCTCTTCTATAGCAACGACATCCTCAGTGATCATCTCTTCCCATGCCCCGCGGTATCGTCTTTAGTGTCAGATCGACCAGCCTCTTCGCCTGCATACACACAACATGGTTGGCACGAAATGCATCTCTTCCCAAAGCATCACTTCCTAGAAGTTGGCACCCCTCATCTGCGGCCATTTGTGTGCCTATTTTTCTAAAAGGGAAGACAGTCACACTTCCTAGCATGATAATGAGCAATCTTCAAATATCATAATAGAAAACATATGGACGAAATTAGTTCTTCATGTGAGTCTATGGACAAAGTTGTGGCTACCTGAGTATGAAAACACGACGACACCCACAAAAGCTTGTGTCTAGGGAAGGTCCCACAGTCTAGCATATTCATCAACCTGGTGAATTGAATGATTAAACAATTTGTGTCCATATTCTTATTAAGTGCAACTAAACATCACAAACAAAAAGGTTAAATGGAATATTATAATCTAGCACTCAGTAAAATATATATGGTCATCAGCTGTGCAAAAGTTAGTTCGTCGATTAGCATCAAGAAGAACAAAACAAAGGTATTTTCCTTTCTGATGGAGTCAAATACACACAGAAAAAATACACAACAAAATATGCTTGGTAGTGCCATTGATTTCATGAAACCAATAGTCAAGCAACTCCATGCAAGGTTGGCACATTGGGTACCATATGTAAGTGAGTGAAATGTGGATAAGCATGTCCTCACAGTACCATTGACTAAATCATTTCTCTTGGATCATATCATTACTAGTAGAATGCCCGCTTGTTTGCCTCCACTGCAAGTACAAAAGTATGCACACCATTAATAAACTGGGGAGAGCATCGGTCATCGTACATCCATTGTCGGCTCATCTTCATTACGCAGCACCGAAAAGATCAAATTAATACAAGTTCATACGTAAAGTTCATACAACACTTATTCTCATAAAACCACATACATATAACTCTCTAGCTAAAGCATTTAAATGCAACAACAAATGCGGTCAGGATCACAATTAAGGTAACAATTGATGCAACAACATAATGATACCAAGCCTCACTATCGATGGCATATTTTCTAATCTTTCTAATCTTCAAGCGCATTTTCTCCATCTCGATCTTGTGATCATCGACGGCATCGGCAACATGCAAATCCAATTCCATCTTCTCCCCCTCAATTTTTTTCAATTTTTCTTTTAAATACTTGTTTTCTTTTTCAACTAAATTTAACCTCTCGACAATAGGGTTGGTTGGAATTTCTGGTTCACATACCTCCTAGATAAAAATATTGTCAACTTGATGGGCATAATTTGTCATAAACATGAAATGCAACAAATAGTTATAAAAGAGAATATACCACATCCGAATCATAAATCGGACGAGGGCCGATGGGGACGGATATCAAAACCATGGCACTATATATAACAAACAACGTACGGGTAAGATAATTATACAAGTAACTATATATCTATATCACATAAACATGATTCTTTTATATTAAAAAGATAAGAACAAGAGGCTCACCGGAAGGTGGAGCCGGCGACGGGTCGGTGCGGGCGATCGACGGTGGTTAGGACGGAGACGAGAAGGCACTAAGTAAACCACACCTACATATGCAAACTAAGAGTTATTTTGACCTCAAATTGCATGTAAATCAGATACTACCACATATAATTCCTCCCAAAATAAAACCCACAAATCACTATACTTATAGAGCATTGCAAGAGCTAATCTAGCAATGAGAGATGAAAGGACAAAGTTGCTAACCTTTGTGATCACTTGGATTGATGGGGTGACTGCAAATCTTCACAAATTTTGGCAAAAAATGGAGTGTGAGCTCGAGAGGAAGAGGAAGAACACAGAGGAGAGTAAAGGCGAAGAACAGAGCGCTCGGGATGGACGAAGGGGTTTATATAGGAAGACCTTTAGTACCGGTTTGTTAGGCGAACCAGGACTAAAGGTGCATTCTAGTCGGTTCATGGCATGAACCGGTACTAGAGGTGCTGGTGGGGCCTGACGACAAAAGTCTGCCACCACCTAATGCGAGCCGCCGCCTATCCGTTGGAGCCGACACTAATGGTCACATTAGTGCGGTTCAAATACAAACCGGGCCTAATGAGATTCACATTAGGCCCTTTATCTACTAGTGTCGATAGATTTTAAAAAAAAACCTATGTTACATGGGACTTGAACCCATGACAAGCTGGGTAAGGTATCGGAATCCAAAACAGCACACCATAAAATGATTTATGTATCAAAATACAGCCTAACTTATATATATCCGCACAGAATCGTGTGAAATATCTATATATAATAAGTGGATTTCAGAGAATACAAAAGTGAATCATCTGCAGGTAGGCGACACGTGGTCAATTGCCGATCTCCGTTGCGTGATCGGCAAGTCACATAAGACAAACCAGAAGGGAAGGGAACGCTATGATCTAGCAACAAACAGTAGTCGATGCAACAGAAGGAAAGAAATCGCGTGATTGGAAAACAATCGGATGGGATCTTCAATCTTTTCTCCTGATTCTACGTGAATATATACAATTTGAGGTGCATATTCTTTTCAGTCCAACGCCCTTAGCATGGTTTGTGAATAAGAACCCAACCAATTTACAGATAGATCCTTAAAAAATAGCTAATTCATAAGCGGTCAAAGGAATGATGACATGGCATCCACATGGCGGGTTTTTCCCTCTCGGGCCAGTTTTGGCCGTATTCGATCAAATTAACGAGTTTACGGACTATATTCTATAAATTCATGAGTTATATGCTTATATTGTGTAATCTGTTTGAGTTTATGGGCTGGTGGTACATTTCACTCTTTATTTGGACACTCGTACCGAATGTGCATAAACATTCCAAATGTATACCAATTCTCCCAAAGACCAGGACAAAGATTTGGTGCATGGTTCCATTTACATATTGGGCATCTCCTTGGCATGCTCCCAAAGGATTGCCTATGACTTGCTCTAGGCGACAATCGGTTCTAACATTCCTACTGTTGGGGAACGTGGTAATTTCGAAAATTTTCCTACGATCACGCAAGACCATGGTGATGGCATAGCAACGAGAGGGAAGAGTGTCCGTCCACGTACCCTCGTAGACCGAAAGCGGAAGCGTTAAAACAACGCGGTTGATGTAGTCGTCGTCTTCACGATCCGACCGATCCAAGCACCGAACGACGGCACCTCCGAGTTACGCACACGTTCAGCTCGATGGCGATCCCGGACTCCGATCCAGCAAAGTGTCGAGGATGAGTTCCGTCAACCTGACGGCGTGGTGACGATGTAGATGCTCCACCGACGAGGGGCTTCGCCTAAGCTCATGACGATATGACTTCTCCGCGAGGGCTTCGCCTAAGCTCTCTGACGATATGACCGAAGTGGAATATGGTGGAAGGGGCACCGCTGCGGCTAAGGAAAGATCCGTAGATCAACTACGTGTCTGGGGTGCCCCCTGCCCCGTATATAAAGGAGCCAAGGGGAGGTGGCGGCCCAAGGGGAGGCGCGCAAGGAGTCCTACTCCCTCAGGAGTAGGACTCCCCTCAATCCTAGTTGGATTAGGATTCCCGGAGGAAAGAGAGAGAGGGGCGGCCCACCTTTCCTAGTCCTAATAGGACTAGGGGAAGGGGGGCCTTGACCACCTAGGGCTGGCCCTCTCTCCTTTCCACTAAGGCCCACTATGGCCCATGTAGTTCCGGGGTTCCGGTAACCTCCGGTACTCGATAAATTCGATTTCACTCGGAACCCTTCGAAGTCCAAACATAGGCTTCCAATATATCAATCTTTATGTCTCGACCATTTCGAGACTCCTCGTCATGTCCGTGATCACATCCGGGACTCGAACAAACTTCGGTGCATCAATACTTATAAACTCATTATGAACTGTCATCGAAGCGTTAAGCGTCACGGACCCTACGGGTTCGAGAACTATGTAGACATGACCTAGAACCATTCTCGGTCAATAACCAATAGCGGAACCTGGATGCCCATATTGGTTCCTACATATTCTCTGAAGATCTTTATCGGTCAAACCGCATAACGACATCGTTGTTCCCTTTGTCATCGGTATGTTACTTACCCGAGATTCGATCGTCGGTATCCAATACCTAGTTCAATCTCGTTAAGTAAGTCTCTTTACTCGTTCCGTAATACATCATCTCACAACCAACTTATTAGTTGTAATGCTTGCAAGGCTTAAGTGATGTGCATTACCGAGAAGGCACGGAGATACCTCTCCGACAATCGGAGTGACAAAACCTAATCTCGAAATACGCCAACCCAACAAGTACCTTTGGAGACACCTGTAGTACTCCTTTATAATCACCCGATTCACGTTGTGACGTTTGGTAGTACCAAAGTGTTCCTCCGATGGCAGGAGTTGCATAATCTCATAGTTATAGGAACATGTATAGGTCATGAAGAAAGCATTAACATACTAAACGATCAAGTGTTAAGCTAACGGAATGGGTCATGTCAATCAGATCATTCTACTAATGATGTGACCTTGTTGATCAAATAACAACTCCTTGTTTATGGTTAGGAAACATAACCATCTTTGATTAACAAGCTAGTCAAGTAGAGGCATACTAGTGACATCTTGTTTGTCTATATATTCACACATGTATCATGTTTCTGGATAATACAATTCTAGCATGAATAATAAACATTTATCATGATATAAGGAAATAAATAATAACTTTATTATTGCCTCTAGGGCATATTTCCTTCAGTCCCACTTGCACTACAGTCAATAATCTAGATTACAGAGTAATGATCCTAACACCCATGGAGTCTTGGTGCTGATCATGTTTTGCTCGTGGAAGAGGCTTAGTCAACGGTCTGCAACATTCAGATCCGTATTTATTTTGCAAATCTCTATGTCTCCCACTTTGACTTGGTCCCGAATGGAATTTAAGCGTCTCTTGATGTGCTTAGTACTCTTGTGAAATCTGGATTCTTTTGCCTAGGAAATTGCACGATATTGTCACAAAAGATCTTCATCGGTCCCGATGCACTAGGTATGACACCTAGATCGGAAATGAACTCTTTCATCCAGACTCCTTCATTTGCTGCTTCGAAGCAGCTATGTACTCCGCTTCACATGTAGATCCCGCCACGGCGCTTTGTTTAGAACTGCACCAACTGACAGCTCCACCGTTTAATAAAAACACGTATCCGGGTTTGCGATTTAGAATCGTCCGGATCGGTGTCAAAACTTCGTCGGCGTAACCATTTACGACTAGCTCTTTGTCACCTCCATATACGAGAAACATATCCTTAGTCCTTTTCAGGTATTTCAGGATGTTCTTGACCGCTGTCCGATGATCCATTCCTGGATTACTTTGGTACCTTCCTGCCAAGCTTACAGCTAAGCATACGTCAGGTCTGGTACACAGCATTGCATACATGATAGAGCCTATGGCTGAAGCATAGGGAACATCTTTCATTTTTTCTCTATCTTCTGTTGTGGTCGGGCATTGAGTCTTACTCAATCTTACACCTTGCAATACAGGCAAAAAACCTTTCTTTGCTTGATCCATTTTGAACTTTTTCAAAATTTTATCAAGGTATGTGCTTTGTGAAAGTCCAATTAAGCGTCTTGATCTATCTCTATAGATTTTGATGCCCAATATGTAAGCAGCTTCACCGAGGTCTTTCATTGAAAAACTTTTATTCAAGTATCCTTTTATGCCATCCAGAAATTCTATATCATTTCCAATTAATAATATGTCGTCCACATATAATATCAGAAATGCTACTGAGCTCCCACTCACTTTCTTGTAAATACAGGCTTCTCCAAAAGTGCGTGAAAACCCATATGCTTTGATCACACTATCAAAGCGTTTATTCCAACTCCGAGAGGCTTGCACGGACCATAAATTGATCGTTGGAGCTTGCACACTTTGTTAGCAACTTTTTGGATCGACAAAACCTTCTGGTTGCATCATATACAACTCTTCTTCCAGAAATCCATTCAAGAATGCAGTTTTTACATCCATTTGCCAAATTTCATAATCATAAAATGCGGCAATTGCTAACATGATTCGGACAGACTTAAGCATCGCTACTGGTGAGAAAGTCTCATCGTAGTCAACTCCTTGAACTTGTCGAAAACCTTTCGCAACAAGTCGAGCTTTGTAGACGGTTACATTCCCATCGGCGTCGATCTTCTTCTTAAAGATCCATTTATTTTCAATGGCTTGCCGATCATCGGGCAAGTCAACCAAAGTCCATACTTTGTTCTCATACATGGATCCCATCTCAGATTTCATGGCTTCCAGCCATTTTGCGAATCTGGGCTCACCATCGCTTCTTCATAGTTTGTAGGTTCGCCATGGTCAAATAACATGACTTCCGAATAGGATTACCGTACCACTCAGTGCGTATTTTACTCTGGTTGACCTACGAGGTTCAGTAGTAACTTGATCTGAAACTTCATGATCATCATCATTAGTTTCCTCACTAATTGGTGTAGTTGTCACAGGAACCATTTCTTGTGATGAACTACTTTCCAATAAGGGAGCAGATACAGTTATCTCATCAAGTTCTACTTTCCTCCCACTCACTTCTTTCGAGATAAACTCTTTCTCTAGAAAGGATCCGAATTTAGCAACGAAAATCTTGCCTTCAGATCTGTGATAGAAGGTGTACCCAACAGTTTCCTTTGGGTATCCTATGAAGACATATTTTTCCGATTTGGGTTCGAGCTTATCTGGTTGAAGTTTCTTCACATAAGCATCGCAGCCCCAAACTTTAAGAAACGACAACTTTGGTTTCTTGCCAAACCACAGTTCATAAGGCGTCGTCTCAACGGATTTTGACGGTGTCCTATTTAACGTGAATGCGGCCGTCTCTAAAGCATAACCCCAAAACGATAGCGGTAAATCGGAAATAGACATCATAGATCGCACCATATCTAGTAAAGTACGATTACGACGTTCGGACACACCATTTCTCTGTGGTGTTCCTGGTGGCGTGAGTTGCGAAACTATTCCACATTGTTTCAAATGTAAGCCAAACTCGTAACTCAAATATTCTCCTCCACGATCAGATCGTAGAAATTTTTTTTCTTGTTACGATGATTTTCCACTTCACTCTGAAATTCTTTGAACTTTTCAAATGTTTCAGATTTGTGTTTCATTAAGTAGATATACCCATATCTGCTTAAATCATCTGTGAAGGTGAGAAAATAACTTGATACCCTTGGCGTGCCTCAACATTCATTGGACCACAAACATCGGTATGTATGATTTCCAATAAATTTGTTGCTCGCTCCATAGTTCCGGAGAACGGCGTTTTGGTCATCTTGCCCATGAGGCACGGTTACGCAAGTACCAAGTGATTCATAATCAAGTGATTCCGAAGCCCATCAGTATGGAGTTTCTTCATGCGTTTTACACCGATATGACCTAAACGGCAGTGCCACAAATAAGTTGCACTATCATTATCAACTCTGCATCTTTTGGTTTCAACATTATGAATATGTGTATCACTACTGTCGAGATTCAACAAGAATAGACCATTCTTCAAGGGTGCATGACCATAAAAGATATTACTCATATAAATAGAACAACCATTATTCTCTGATTTAAATGAATAACCGTCTACGCAATAAACAAGATCCAGATATAATGTTCATGCTCAACGCTGGCACCAAATAACAATTATTTAGGTCTAAAACTAATCCCGAAGGTAGATGTAGAGGTAGTGTGCCGACTGCGATCACATCGACTTTGGAACCATTTCCAACGCAGCGCGCCGTCACCTCGTCCTTAGCCAATCTTCGCAATCCGTAGTTCTGTTTGAGTTGCAAATATTAGCAACAGAACCGATTATCAAATACCAGTACTCTGCGAGTATTAGTAAGGTACACATCAATAACATGTATATCACATATACCTTTGTTCACCTTGCCATCCTTTTTATCCGCCAAATACTTGGGGCAGTTCCGCTTCCGATTGCCGGTCTGCTTGCAGTAAAACACTCGATTTCAGGCTTAGGTCCAGACTTGGGTTTCTTCTCTTGATCAGAAACTTTCTTGCAGTTCTTATTGAAGTTTCCCTTCTTCTTCCCTTTGCCCTTTTTCTTGAAACTAGTGGTCTTGCTGACCATCAACACTTGATGCTCTTTCTTGATTTCTACCTCCGCAGCTTTCAGCATCGCGAAGAGCTCAGGAATTGTTTTAGTCATCCCTTGCATATTATAGTTCATCACGAAGCTCTTGTAGCTTGGTGGCAGTGATTGGAGAATTCTGTCAATGACACTATCATCCGGAAGATTAACTCCCAGCTGAATTAAGTGATTGTTATACCCAGACAATTTGAGTATTTTCTCATGGCGTAACTATTCTCTTCCATTTTGCAGCTATAGAACTTATTGGAGACTTCATATCTCTCAATCCGGGCATTTGCTTGAAATATTAACTTCAACTCCTGGAACATCTCATATGCTCCATGACGTTCAAAACGTCGTTGAAGACCCGGTTCTAAGCCGTAAAGCATGGCACACTGAACTATAGATTAGTCATCAGCTCTGCTTTGCCAGACGTTCATAACTTCTGGCTCAGCATCTGCAGCAGGCCTGTCACCCAGCGGTGCTTCCAGGACATAATTCTTTTGTGCAGCAATGAGGATAATCCTCAGGTTACGGACCCAGTCCGTGTAATTGCTACCATCATCTTTCAACTTTGCTTTCTCAAGGAACGCATTAAAATTCAACGGAACAACAGCACGAGCCATCTATCTACATCAAACATAGACAAGCAAAATACTATCAGGTACTAAGTTCATGATAAATTTAAGTTTGATTAATCATATTAAAAACCTCCCACTTAGACAGACATCTCTCTAGTCATCTAAGTGATCACGTGATCCAAATCAACTAAACCATGTCCGATCATCACGTGAGATGGAGTAGTTTCAATGGTGAACATCACTATGTTGATCATATCTACTATATGATTCACGCTTTCGACCTTTCGGTCTCTACGTGTTCCGAGGCCATATCTGTTATATGCTAGGCTCGTCAAGTTTAACTTTGAGTATTCTGCGTGTGCGACTGTTTTGCACCCGTTGTATTTGAACGTAGAGCCTATCACACCCGTTCATCACGTGGTGTCTCAAAGACGAAGAACTTTCATAGCGGTGCATACTCGGGAGAACACTTCTTGATAATTTTAGTGAGAGATCATCTTATAATGCTACCGTCAATCAAAGCAAGATAAGATGCATAAAGGATAAACATCACATGCAATCAATATAAGTGATATGATATGGCCATCATCATCTTGTGCTTGTGATCTCCATCGCCAAGCACCGTCATGATCACCATCGTCACCGGTAGCGACACCTTGATCTCCATCGTAGCATCGTTGTCGTCTCGCCAATCTTATGCTTCCACGACTATCACTACCGCTTAGTAATAAAGTAAAGCATTACATCGCGATTGCATTGCATACAATAAGCGACAACCATATGGCTCCTGCGATTGCCGATAACTTCGGTTACAAAACATGATCATCTCATACAATAAAATATAGCATCACGTCTTGACCATATCACATCACAACATGCCCTGCAAAAACAAGTTAGGCGTCCTCTACTTTGTTGTTGCAAGTTTTACGTGGCTGCTACGGGCTGAGCAAGAACCGTTCTTACCTACGCATCAAAACCACAACGATAGTTTGTCAAATAGACTCCGTTTTAACCTTCTCAAGGACCGGGCATAGCCATACTCGGTTCAACTAAAGTTGGAGAGACAGTCTTCCGCAAGCCATCTATGTGCAAAGCACGTCGAGGAACGGTCTCGGCGTAAGCGTCTGGCGTAAGGTTGGTCCGGATCGTCTCGTCCAACAATACCGCTGAACCAAAGTATGACATGCTGGTAGGCGATATGACTTGTATCGTCCACAACTCACTTGTGTTCTACTCGTGCATATGACATCAACGCATAAAACCAGGCTCGATACCACTGTTGGGGAACGTGGTAATTTGAAAATTTTCCTCACGATCACGCAAGACCATGGTGATGGCATAGCAACGAGAGGGAAGAGTGTCCGTCCACGTACCCTCGTGAACCCGAAAGCGGAAGCGTTAAAACAACGCGGTTGATGTAGTAAATGCGTCTTCACGATCCGACCGATCCAAGCACCGAGCGTCACGGCACCTCCGAGTTACGCACACGTTCAGCTCGATGGCGATCCCGGACTCCGATCCAGCAAAGTGTCGGGGATGAGTTCCGTCAACCTGACGGCGTGGTGGCGATGTAGATGCTCCACCGGCGCGGGGCTTCGCCTAAGCTCATGACGATATGACTTCTCCGGCGCAGGCTTCGCCTAAGCTCTCTGACGATATGACCGAAGTGGAATATGGTGGAAGGGGCACCGCACGGCTAAGGAAAGATCCGTAGATCAACTTCTGTGTCTGGGGTGCCCCCTGCCCCGTATATAAAGGAGCCAAGGGGAGGTGGCGGCCCAAGGGGAGGCGCGCAAGGAGTCCTACTCCCTCGGGAGTAGGACTCCCCTCAATCCTAGTTGGATTAGGATTCCCGGAGGAAAGAGAGAGAGGGGCGGCCCACCTTTCCTAGTCCTAATAGGACTAGGGGAAGGGGCGTTGACCACCTAGGGCTGGCCCTCTCTCCTTTCCACTAAGGCCCACTATGGCCCATGTAGTTCCCGGGGTTCGGTAACCTCCGGTACTCCGGTAAATTCGATTTCACTCGGAACCCTTCGAAGTCCAAACATAGGCTTCCAATATATCAATCTTTATGTCTCGACCATTTCGAGACTCCTCGTCATGTCCGTGATCACATCCGGGACTCGAACAAACTTCGGTGCATCAATACTTATAAACTCATTATGAACTGTCATGAAGCGTTAAGCGTGCGGACCCTACGGGTTCGAGAACTATGTAGACATGACCTAGAACCATTCTCGGTCAATAACCAATAGCGGAACCTGGATGCCCATATTGGTTCCTACATATTCTATGAAGATCTTTATCGGTCAAACCGCATAACGACATACGTTGTTCCCTTTGTCATCGGTATGTTACTTACCCGAGATTCGATCGTCGGTATCCAATACCTAGTTCAATCTCGTTACCGGTAAGTCTCTTTACTCGTTCCGTAATACATCATCTCACAACCAACTTATTAGTTGTAATGCTTGCAAGGCTTAAGTGATGTGCATTACCGAGAAGGCCTGGAGATACCTCTCCGACAATCGGATGACAAAACCTAATCTCGAAATCGCCAACCCAACAAGTACCTTTGGAGACACCTGTAGTACTCCTTTATAATCACCCGATTACGTTGTGACGTTTGGTAGTACCAAAGTGTTCCTCCGATGGCAGGAGTTGCATAATCTCATAGTTATAGGAACATGTATAGGTCATGAAGAAAGCATTAACATACTAAA
This sequence comes from Aegilops bicornis, assembly GCA_021605145.1. Lineage (NCBI taxonomy): Eukaryota > Viridiplantae > Streptophyta > Magnoliopsida > Poales > Poaceae > Aegilops > Aegilops bicornis. The sequence continues at coordinate 867,621,586 of CM038675.1, read as the reverse complement.
CGATCAACTGTTAAGCTAACGGAATGGGTCATGTCAATCAGATCATTCTACTAATGATGTGACCTTGTTGATCAAATAACAACTCCTTGTTTATGGTTAGGAAACATAACCATCTTTGATTAACAAGCTAGTCAAGTAGAGGCATACTAGTGACATACTGTTTGTCTATATATTCACACATGTATTATGTTTCCGGTTAATACAATTCTAGCATTAATAATAAACATTTATCATGATATAAGGAAATAAATAATAACTTTATTATTGCCTCTAGGGCATATTTCCTTCACCTACTAGAACATAAAAGATGTTGCCACGCCCACCCATCTCAATGCAAGTATATTAAAATTATTTTCAAAACTGAATAGTATAAGTATCTAGCATTCAAATTACAATGCTTCATTACTGGTTGCAACTCGTCATCGTGCCGGTTGAGTACCGGGCGCCTCTGGTTGTAGTTGCTAAGGCTCGCCGCCATGTTAGCTTGCACCACTAAGTTCCTCTGGTTCCAGCTTTTTTTGTGTCGGCTGCAACACTGAGCCTCTCCAATTCTAGCCCTCCGTCGTGCCGGGCGCCTCACCAAACGCCTTTGGCCACATACTTTGCAATCATTGGTGTCATGAGCTCAGCTGACCACGGTCAACGGGTTGGCACCAAGTTCTGCCTCCGCTCGTAACATGACCTCTTACTGCTTGCCACACAGGTGTTCGCCGTCCTTGAAGCACTGCACAGCCGACCGACCACTATGTAGAAGCCGAAAAAGGACACGACGCTCCATACAATTTGTCCATTGAAGTTGGCAGCATTCTCGAGCATTATGTTCCACCGAAGAGAATGCGAGAGCGAAGGACATGTTGTAGCTTTTCCTTGTCATACGGAAATGACACGACGATACATAACAGGAGCGGTGTACAGAAGTACTCCATGCGAATGCATTACTTCCAGGTCCAAATAGTAGAAAAAAACATCAGAGGGAAAAAAGTCTAGCCTTACACCATACTTTTGGTGCCCAATACAAACGAGCTAGTGAGCAAGGAACATTTGATTCAGAATTCGTTTGAGTGGAAGGAAATGAATGATTTGGTGCATGTTCGATTGGAATGAAGAGAAATAATTAAAATTATAAATTTCACGATAGTCCATGCGGAAGGAAAATTTCCATCCGTCTCATTCAAGGACGGAAAATAAGCGATGCATTAGTCTTAGCGGAAGGAAAACACTGATGTTGCTACAAAATTTTGGCCCCAAGCACACAAAGCTGAGCAAGGAAACCAATCCTCGGCCAAGGAATTAAATAAATACTAGGAAATTACACGTGCGTTGCAGCAGGATACAGTTAAAACACTATCGTGGCGGCAAAACTGTCATATCGTGGAAGTAACCGCTACCATAGCATTGTCAATGAATCGTCGCGGCAGAAAATCATTAGTTCTCGGCATATTCATTTAGTTCCATATGTTAATAACCCCATCTTTAAACTATTATATATGTATCATATCAAAATGTCCATGCATATAGTTATAACAAAATCCGAGAAACAATAGTATGTATACATTATTACATTATGTGTTGCAGATCTAAATAAATATCGATAACTTTTGTAGTCAGGGTACAACGAGTGTGCACACCATTTCATTATATACTTCTAAAGCCTATTCAAGAAATGAGCAAAACTAAATTCTTTTGTATCTCGTATGTAAATCTCTCACGAACACTTCTCAGAAAAATCCATACAACGAAAATGTCTCGCTTTCAATTACTCCCATTAAACTCTCTCTCTCTCTCTCTCTCTCTCTGTCTCTCTCTCTCTCTCAAGTATTTATCTCCCATGAAATCTCTCTCTCCCTCTCTCTCTCTCAAGTATTTATCTCCCATGAAATCTCTCTCTCCCTCTCCCTCTCTCTTGATAGTATTTGTCTCCCATGAAAATCTCTCTCCCTCTGTCGTTTGAAAGTATTTTCTCGCCCATGAAAATCTCTCTATTTCTCTCTTTCTCTCTTTCTTAGTTACAACCGTGAAAATCTCGCTTTCCCTATACCCCAGTGCTCTCTCTCTCTCTCTCTCTCTCTCTGTGTGTGTGTGTGTGTGTGTGTGTGTGTGTGTGTCTGTGTGTGTGTGTGTGTCTTTGATGGGGACAATCGCATAGCCATGGCATTGTGTTGTCGTCAAGGAGATCGCACAAGCTATAGATATGGATGCATGGTTGTATACACGAATACGAAACTAATTTCCATTAGAATGAAATGTTAGTAAAAAAATTCTACCATACTTGAATAAAATAAAAAGGAAGAATCAACTAATGGGTCATGATCTCAAAAATATAAACATGCACACTTACTACGGGAGGTGCGCCAACGAACAACATGTTGGGCATTAATGGTCCAACGACCCACAACGGCAAGAAGAAGATGCTCATGATGAGGTAACCATCGTAGAGGTAATTAAGGAGGGCATCCCAAAAATCTTCAAACCCTAGGCACCAAAGAAGTCGAGCGAGAGGCATAAAAGATCATATTCTCACGCTGGAAAAACGAAAACATTGTCGTGCTCCAATGCCACCTAGGCCCACTGCCAATACTATCCTGGTTGTCTCTTGATCTACCGAGTGCTGCCATAAGAGAAGAACCAATGTGAGGGGACGAATAGGGTTTGCTCGGGGGACACGGTGTCATCGGTGAGATGGGAGAGAGAGGTAGAAGGAAGCAGTGGATGAGGTAATAAAAATAATCAAAACTTGTAGGAGGTGGATGGATTTCGCGTGAATATTTACTGGCCATGTGTTTATTGTGTTACGATAGAATAGGTTGATTACATTAATTGATTGCCTTATGCGTCACAAAGGAGAGATTGACTGCCATCCACGAATTGGTTGTGTTACAAAAGAATTATTGGGTTTGTCCGAGTAAACCAGGAGAGGAGAAAAACCGGGGAGGGTGGAGAAAAATCGATGGAGGAATTGTATTGGGAGGGATGGCCGAAGGGGTGAGGCGTGTCTGAGTGGGAACCTTACATGTTTTCGGTAGTAGAGATTAATACTCCATACATCTGGTGTCACACCGCCGAACCAGCATGATGGAGAGACGGTACGAAATAACAGAGTTACATTAATCTATAGTCCTGGCATCCCCCAGCCTGACCACTACGGTGACGCGGAAAAAAAGGACATGACACACCATACATTTGTCCATTGAAGTATGCGTCATTACTCCAACATAGATGTCCAATTGAAGAGGGTGCGAGAGAGAACGACATATTACAGCTTTTTCATGTCACAGAAAAAAAAACCGGTGGTGCAGCAGTAACTTGGCCTTCTAGAGGAGGGAAGGGATGGAGAGAAGTACTCCGGGCGGGTTCGTTTCTTTCAGGCTAGAGAAAAGACGACATCACCCCATATGTTTGGCGCCCAGCAGACACGAGCTTGTGAGCAAAGAAAAAATGAGTCCGGGTTAGTACGAGGGATAGGAATAAATAGTTCAGTTCGGTCCGAGTGGAATGAAGAGGAAAAAAATTACATTCTTCTATGTGAAAGGGAAAAGTTTTCATCCGTCCGAATCGACCCTAACTCAGATGACGAGTTTATAAGTAAGAGGAGCAAAGAATTGCATTGACCCAAATAGAATGACTAAAAACGGCATGACGATGCAAAAACAATTTAAAAAAAGTTTTGGCGTCCGTGTGCCTGAGCACTATAGCGAAGCGGGAAAAAGAGGCATGACATTCCATACATTTGTCCATTGAAGCGTGTGGCATTACACCAACATAGATGTCCGGTCGAAGAGGGTATGAGATAGAACGTCATATTGCATCTTTTCATGTCATAGAAAAATGACCCTGCGGTGTAGGACCAACTTGGCCCTATTGAGGGAGGAAGTGGTGGAGAGAAGTACTCCGGGCGGATTTATTTCTTTTTTCAGGCCAGAGAAAAGACGACGTCACCATATACTTTGGCGCCCAACACACACAATCTTTTGAGCAAATCAATAATGAGTGGGAGTTAGCACAAGCGGAAGGAAATAAATGGTTTGGAGCCGGTCGGAGTGGAAGAAAGAGGAAAAATAAAAATCTTTATTTACACTAGTCTGTGTGAAAGGGGAAATTTGTAGGTCACACGAATTATGTGTAAGTAAGAGAGAAAAGATGTCGGAGTGAAAGGAAGAGGAAAAATAAAAATCTTTATTTACACTAGTCTGTGTGAAAGGGGAAATTTGCAGCTCACACGAATACTGTGTAAGTAAGCGAGAAAAGATTTTGGTCGACTCGAATAGAACGAACGCTTTTTGCCTCGACAGGCCAGCATAGCTAGTGCTAGCTTTGCGTCCTCGGCGATACATGATTGAACGTGTAGCTATTTAAGCCGCGAGATGTCTACCGAAACAAGCGATGTGGTACTAAAATACTACTAGCACGCAGCGTCAACCGAGTGGTGCGCTCGTCTTCGGCCCACCTGTGGCTAAGCGCCCTGGTCTTCGCGTCTTCGGCCCACCGGCTAAGCTGGAACGGATGGATTTCGCATAACGAGCACTGCGCGTGCGAGGTCTCCAACCAAGGAATCAACAACCGTACGCAACCACCCTAAAAAAAAAGAAGTCGTACGCAACCAGGGACCCAGTTGAGCCAGCTACAGCTAATCTATCTACTTTGATAATTTGAAGTAGCATAATTATGACACGTACATAACCAAGTTGATTTCCCGTCAAAAAAGAAAAACTTGTTCAGTTCTGCACTAAATGAAGCAGGTTCACCAATTGATGCTCTCGTGGTATCAATCTTGAAATTTTGCATCTAGCAACCAACAATCCACATGTACATATGGTTCCTCTGCCTCCCGCCCGTCCGTCTAGTCTCCGTTGGCCTTAGAATCATATGGGGGGCGCGGTGGATCTCGGCCCTTGTCCGTGGGATAGCCTCAATTTTAGATGGTTTTTTCCATTTTGTTAGGGTTTACATCCTGCTAAGGAAGGCCAGACGGCGGGGGCTCCTTGAATATGGAATGATTTTCTCCCCGCCCGGCCCGTTTTGATTGTCGGAAGGCGTGTGTAGGTCTCCGGTGTATCTCACATGATTCATTCGATGATTGTCTTTATTCATTTTGTCTTCATGTTGGATCCTTCCAGTCTACGCATCTTTTCATCGGTGGTTCTTTTTTCCTGGTGCTCTTGTCCTATGGGGACTTTAAACGATGACTTCTCGACTGTTTATTTCAGCAAGTTTTCCCGGCTCCGACACAGGAGGGTCAATGACGGTGGTGCGCCTTTAGCTCGCTTCATTGGATGTAGTTCTTGCAAGGTCGTCTACGAATCTGGCCGTATTTTTTATTATTTCTGGTGTTCGTTGTACTATCACGATTGAAGATCAATAGATCGGAAGTTTTCCCCCAACAAAAAAAAAGCAGCCCACATGGAGCAACAATTTCAACCTAACAATTATATATGTGGGCTTTTATTATCTTCTACTACTACACTACACTAGCTGCTTTCCTGAGAAACATCTGGATGATCTCTGTTAATGATACAAGTCTCTAAACTATTCATATGGTCAGCACAGTCTCAACAAAATGTTCTTTACAGGATAAGGGTTTCTTTGTTGTACTTGGAGCTTCCCTAATTCCAACTAACAACATTGATTAAATATTCAGTGAAACACATTGCAAGTCAAAATAAGTTCCAATACAATATTAGTAAAATGTATAGTTTCGTGCTTACACCAAAATCCACAAAAGAAGGGGAAATTCTCCTAGTTTCCTTTATTCCTCACGATGTATAGTTTTGAGCTCGATGAGGATGATGATAATCAAGGTACTGTTGTTTCCTTTATTCCTCACGATGCTGCTATCAATATGCGCCAAACTTGCTTTGGACCTCAAGTCTGGTTGTTGTACATTGGATTTCCCCATGATTATCAAACCTCTCACTACATCCATAAGTCTGTCGATAAGTTTGGGGAGCTTAATTATCACTTGGAATAATCCTAGAGGGGACAGGAAATTTGTTCTGATCAAAGCCAGAGTTCTTAGCTTGCGCCGGATGCCAAAAAGTTTTGTTATGCATCAGCTGGGTGGTGAGCGTCGATGTTGGACTGTGTGCGTCACGATTCTGCGCAGCAGTGATTGGAATGCCCATATCCCGGATGTGCCGCCTGCAGATATTGAACCACCGCCTGCTGATGGGATTCCCCATCCCCTCTTCGGTGACACTCTCACTGCGGAGCAGATGTACCAAGCCCAACTATATAATTGGCTCGCTCAGAACGCCGCGCCAAACATGCCTGATGCAGCTCCACAACAAAATGCTCCTCAGGGACAGGACGTTCACTTCCAAGCGGCATGGGGTGCTTGGCCACCTTCGCCGCCTCCTGCACTCTATAACTTTCAGGCTTGGCTGACGGCTGAGGGTCTGCAAGTGCAAGATGGGATTTTACCTGCTAATAATCTCCAGGATAGCCCAGGGACAGCTTGGAATGATTCCATTTCAGCTTTTGGCAGCTCTGATTCCAGTGCCACAGTCTCTGACAGTTATGTCTTGGTGCCAAGCAACATTTTTAATAATCTTGTTAGGGGAGAAAGCTCGGCTGCACCTGAAAGTATTGTGGTTTCTAGTCCGGCCCCTCGCATAATGCATTTGACATTCAGATCTCTCTTTCTGCTACTGGTTTGCATCTTGCTATGTCTGCTCAGGGTACTATAATCAGCTCGATGATGATTAATGAAGGTTTTCCCATTGTCAGGCTTAACACCTTCCTCAGGTCTGCAATCATGCCTATAGTTGCAGCTTATGGCCCATGGAGTTACGGCTATGGTCTTAGGGATGCTAGAGTGGAGTTTAAAGTGGCAATTACTGAAGAAGAGGGAATGCTAACTGTTACTGAAGCCACCAAGACCACAACTCTGCATAACTCCAATGCTGTTATTGTTGAACAAATGTCCATGGAAGCTGATCTCTCTCTGTTTGATCTGAATGTTGGGGATCCAACGGCTCCTGTCAGTGTCTTTCCACCTCGGCTGGTGCACTTGTCGGACACACTTGGTCCTGCTGCTTCTACTGAACTGCCTGCACAGGTGTCTGCGGTGACTGCTACTGCTGTTTCTGATGACCTGCACGTCCATGAGCCTATGGTGAGTACTCGTCATGGAAAGGCTCCTGCTCCTGAATTCTCCGTTAATCTGCGGAGGAGCACTCACAAGAACAAGTATGATGGATTCAAAGTACCGTCACTCTCGGAAACAAAGAACAGAGCCTCTAAGGTAAAACCACGGGTCGTTCCCTCTGCTGCAACTGCCATCACCATAACTGAACTTTACGATGAAGCGAGCGCCACCTCCCACCCCGATCCCTGTCATTCAACAGATTGGCAGCGTTATGTGTGGGATCCCTGCTGCTGAACTCTCGGAGGAGAAGCTCCTAGCTTGCAAGGACGCAGGGCCATCTTCTGATGCGGCCTGATCTCCTTATTTATCCTTATTATGCCTCTTTTGGTTAGTTGGAATGTTCTATGTTGGAATGTACGTGGGCTAAACTACGAAGCCAAACAGTTAGCACTTTCTAATGCGATCAACTCTAGTGGTTGCATGATTATTTGCTTGCAGGAAACGAAAAAACAATCTTTTGATAATGCTTTCATTAAATCTTGTTGCCCACGAAGATTTGATAAGTTTGATTGTGTCCCCTCCCGGGGCGCGTCAGGATGAATTGCCACCATTTGGAATAGTGCGGTTTTCTCGGCTACTACAGTGGCCTCTGAAGACTTTACCTTTGGTAACTCAATTTCACTCTACCCAGTCGGCGCAATCTTGGACCTTAGTTAATGTGTATGGGCCCTGTCAAGGGGACCCCAGAAACAATTTCATTGCCTGGCTATTCTCACTTGATATACCTACTAATGAAGATTAGCTATTATGTGGAGATTTTAATTTCATTAGAGTCCCTGACAATCGTAACAAACCAGGTGGCCACTTTGGAGATATGATAACTTTTAATGATTTCATCAGATCACAGGCCTTAATTGAACTGCCCATCAAGGGAAGAACTTACACATGGAGGAACATGCAAACTAATCCCCTACTAGAGCAAATTGACTGGTTCTTCACTAGTAATCATTGGACCAGCTCCTACCAGACACGCTTGTTAAACCACTTGGCAGACCGGTCTCCGACCACATTCCTTGTGTCATCAATATTGAAACAAAAATCCCACGTTCCAAGATGTTCAGATTTGAATCTTATTGGATCCATCACCCGGGGTTCTTAGAAACTGTGAAAAGGGCTTGGGCCATACCTGTGAACTCTCCAAACATGGCGTCTAATCTCTGCAAAAAGCTCAAGCACCTTCGGCATGAACTAAAAAGTTGGAGTAAGAACATTTCTAAGCTATCAATTGCTATTGAGAACACTAACAGGGCCCTTCTAGAAATTGATGGTTTGGTAAACAGGAGGCTTCTCACGACACCGGAAGCAAATTTCAGAAGTATTCTCAAGAACCATTTATTAAGACTCCTGTCCTACCAAAAGCTATACTGGAAGAAACGCTGCACGGTTCGTTGGGTTCAATTCGGCGATGAAAATTCCAAAAAAATTCAAGCAATGGCGTTAGAACGATATCGTAGAAATAACATAGCCTCCCTCATGACTGAATCTGGCTTTTGTGCAGAGGATCATGCAAGCAAAGAAGCCATTATATTTCAGACTTTCAAAGATCGACTTGTACGAAAACCAAGCATGACATGAAATTTGACCTGCCCAGACTCATCAAAAAGATTGATGGCCTTGATGAACTCACAGTACCATTCACCATGGCAGAAATTGACCAGGTGATCAAAACGATGCCCGGCGGACCAGGCCGGGACTGACGGTTTCTGAGCATATTTACGAAAACTTGTTGGGAAGTGATCAAGGAGGATTTCTATAAGCTTTGCAACCAGTTCTTCGAGGGCAACCTCAACTTAGAGAGCATTAATGAAGGACTAATCACTCTCATTCCAAAAGTTCAGGCGCCGTCAACAATTAATGAATACAGGCCCATCACACTACTTAATTGTTGTCTCAAGGTAATTACTAAGCTCTGGCCAACCGTCTACAAAGACTCGTGCTCAAAATTGTGCACCGCAACCAATATGGTTTCCTCAAAGGGCGCACGATCCAAGACTGCCTGGCATGGGCCTTCGAGTACATCTACCAGTGCCAATCTTCCAAAAAAGAAATTGTCCTGTTAAAACTAGATTTTGCTAAAGCCTTCGACACCATTAATCATGATGCAATGATTGAGATCATGAGAAACATGGGCTTTAACGATAAATGGCTTGGTTGGATTAAATGCATCTTTGCCTCGGGGAAATCTGCTGTCCTCCTGAATGGCGTCTGGAAGACAATTTCATTGCAAATGTGGAGTCCGCCAAGGTGACCCTTTGTCCCCCTAATCTTTGTCCTAGCCGCATGATTTATTACAAGCTGCTATTAATGATGCTTTTGAAAGACCTCATCAAGTTACTCTTCCCATGCGCTACACAAAAGATTACTCGGTCATTCAATATCACAGACGACACGATTCTTGCAATGCCAGCTTGTCCTCTCTGAGGCTAAAACTATCAAAAATATTCTGTCGGACTACGCCACCTCTATTGGACTCAAAATTAATTTCCATAAATCCACACTTGTCCCGATCAACTGTGATGAAGCACTCTATACCAACTTGGCGAATATTTTTGGATGTGTGGTGGGAAAGATGCATTTTACCTACCTAGGCCTTCCATTGGGGACTACTAAACCTACCATTCATGATCTCATGCCTTTGGTCTGTCGGCTAGAAAGAAGACTATCAGCAACACTTAATATGATCTCATATGGTGGCAAGTTATCACTACTCAACTCGGTCATTACCTCGCTCCTAATCTATGCCATGTGTACACTTAAACTCCCAGCAGGAATCGTTGAACTCCTTGACAAGATTCGCATAAATGTTTATGGACAAAGAAAACTGATCAGGGTGACAAGTGCACCTCACTTGCTGCTTGGGACATGGTTTGCAAACCAAAAATGTGGTGGTCTGGGAGTATTAAACCTGAAAATCGAGCGAGGCCTTGCTTCTCAAGTTTCTTCATAAGTTCTACAACCACTTTGGGACCTGCCACAGGTTGAGTTGATTTGGAACACCTACTACACCTCCAAGATACCCCATGCTGCCGATCCTTGTGGCTCCTTACGGTGGCGAGATATCTCAAAGCTCATGCCCACTTATAGAGGAATCACGATGGTCAATGTGAATAATGGAGCAACCACTCTCTTCTGGAAAGATATGTGGCTGGGTGAGATCCTTGCCGAAACTCATCCACGTGCTTTCTCGTTTGCTAAAGATGAAGACATCTCTGTTCGCGCGTTCCTCGGGGCCACCAGTTTGCAGGAAACATTTCATCTGCCACTATCGGAGCAAGCCCATGCAGAGACCAGAAATCTGCAAAGCCTTACCGTGGACGTTCAGCTGGCTGGCATATCAACACGCGATGATTAGACATACGTTTGAGGATCCACCCACTTCGCAGCCAACAAATTCTATGAGTTTTTCTTCAGAGATGTCCAAGCTCACCCTGCCTACTCATGGCTATGGAAGTCCAAAACAACTATGAAGATCAAAGTTTTTGGCTGGTTACTACTCTCTGACAGGCTAAACACCATAAATATGCTCAAAGGACGTCACTTCAACATTGGTAACACGTTTGGCTGCCTGCTTTGCCCAACATGCATGGATGAAACGGTGGAGCACCTTTTCTTTGAATGCCCTTTTAGCTTAAATTGTTGGGCCAAGCTTGGAATGCAAGGATCTACTCAAGGGAATAGGCTGGATTGGGTGGAATCAGCCAAGACATCATGGAATAGACGTGGAAATCCTACTCCAATCTGCTTGGAGTATTTGGAAGGAAAGGAACAACAAGAACTTCAGAGGAATTACTCCATCCACAAGCTCTTGGCTCTCTAGACTTAAAGAAGACCTGTCCCTCCTCACCTATAGGGTGGGAGATAAGAATAAACCCTTCTTGCTTTCATACTTAGCTACATTGTAACTTAGCCCTTTACCCTCCCCCACCCCCCTCCACCAACAAAGTGGGATGGCCTTGTAACATACAAACCATGTACAGTTGCTGATTCTTTAATTTAATTGCAGTAGGAGCCTCTTCTACTGTTTCAGCGGTTCAAAAAAAAATTCTCCGATTTCCTCTTCTATAGCAACGACATCCTCAGTGATCATCTCTTCCCATGCCCCCCGGTATCGTCTTCAGTGTCATATCGACCAGCCTCGTCGCCTGCATACACACAACATGGTTGTACGAAATGCATCTCTTCCCAGCATCACTTCCCTAGAAGTTGGCACCCCTCATCTGCGGCCATTTGTGTGCCTATTTTTCTAAAAGGGAAGACAGTCACACTTCCTAGCATGATAATGAGCAATCTTCAAATATCATAATAGAAAACATATGGACGAAATTAGTTCTTCATGTGAGTCTATGGACAAAGTTGTGGCTACACGAGTATGAAAACACATGACACCCACAAAAGCTTGTGTCTAGGGAAGGTCCCACAGTCTAGCATATTCATCAACCCTGGTGAATTGAATGATTAAACAATTTGTGTCCATATTCTTATTAAGTGCAACTAAACATCACAAACAAAAAGGTAAAATGGAATATTATAATCTAGCACTCAGTAAAATATATATGGTCATCAGTTGTGCAAAAGTTAGTTCATCGATTAGCATCAAGAAGAACAAAACAAAGGTATTTTCCTTTCTGATGAAGTCAAATACACACAGAAAAAATACACAACAAAATATGCTTGGTAGTGCCATTGATTTCATGAAACCTATAGTCAAGCAACTCCATGCAAGGTTGGCACATTGGGTACCATATGTAAGTGAGTGAAATGTGGATAAGCATGTCCTCACAGTACCATTGACTAAATCATTTCTCTTGGATCGTATCATTACTAGTAGAATGCCCGCTTGTTTGCCTCCGCTGCAAGTACAAAAGTATGCACACCATTAATGAACTGGGGAGAGCATCGGTCATCGTACATCCATTGTCGGCTCATCTTCATTACGCAGCACCGAAAAGATCAAATTAATACAAGTTCATACATAAAGTTCATAGAACACTTATTCTCATAAAACAACATACATATAACTCTCTAGCTAAAGCATTTACATGCAACAACAAATGCGATCAAGATCACAATTAAGGTAACAATTGATGCAACAACATAATGATACCAAGCCTCACTATGGATGGCATATTTTCTAATCTTTCTAATCTTCAAGCGCATTTTCTCCATCTCGATATTGTGATCATCGATGGCATCCGCAACATGCAAATCCAATTCCATCTTCTCCCCCTCAATTTTTTTCAATTTTTCTTTTAAATACTCGTTTTCTTTTTCAACTAAATTTAACCTCTCGACAATAGGGTTGGTTGGAATTTCTGGTTCACATACCTCCTAGATAAAAATATCCATGTCAACTTGATGGGCATAATTTGTCATAAACATGAAATGCAACAAATAGTTATAAAAGAGAATATACCACATCCGAATCATAACCCGGACGAGATCCGATGGGGACGAATATCAAAACCATGGCACTATATATAACAAACAACGTACGGGTAAGATAATTATACAAGTAACTATATATCTATATCACATAAACATGATTCTTTTATATTAAAAAGATAAGAACAAGAGGCTCACGGAAGGTGGAGCGGCGACAGGTCGGTCTTGGGCGATCGGCGGTGGTTAGGACGGAGACGAGAAGGCACTAAGTAAACCACACCTACATATGCAAACTAAGAGTTATTTTGACCTCAAATTGCATGTAAATCAGATACTACCACATATAATTCCTCCCAAAATAAAACCCACAAATCACTATACTTATAGAGCATTGCAAGAGCTAATCTAGCAATGAGAGATGAAAGGACAAAGTTGCTAACCTTTGTGATCACTTGGATGGATGGGGTGACTGCAAATCTTCACAAATTTTGGCAAAAAATGGAGTGTGAGCTCGAGAGGAAGAGGAAGAACACAGAGGAGAGTAAAGGCGAAGAACAGAGCGCTCGGGATGGACGAAGGGGTTTATATAGGAAGACCTTTAGTACCGGTTTGTTAGACGAACCAGGACTAAAGGTGCATTTCTAGTCCCGGTTCAAGGCATGAACAGGTACTAGAGGTGCTGGTGGGGCCCCAGCCTGACAAAAGTGTGCCACCACCTAATGCGAGCCGCCCGCCTAGCCGTTGGAGCCGACACTAATGGTCACATTAGTGCCGGTTTAAATACAAACCAGGCCTAATGAGATTCACATTAGGCCCTTTTTCTACTTGTGTCAGTAGATTTTTTTAAAAAAACCTATGTTCTGTAGGACTTGCACCCATGACAACTGGGTAAGGTATCGGAATCCAAAACAGCACACCATAAAATGATTTATGTATCAAAATACAGCCTAACTTATATATATCCGCACAGAATCGTGTGAAATATCTATATATAATAAGTGGATTTCAGAGAATACAAAAGTGAATCATCTGCAGGTAGAAGATATCGTGGTCAATTGCCGATCTCCGTCGCGTGATCGGCAAGTCACATAAGACAAACCAGAAGGGAAGGGAACACTATGATCTAGCAACAAACAGTAGTCGATGCAACAGAAGGAAAGAAATCGCGTGATTGGAAAACGATCGGATGGGATCTTCAGTCTTTTCTCCTGATTCTACGTGAATATATACAATTTGAGGTGCATATTCTTTTCAGTCCAACGCCCTTAGCATGGTTTGTGAATAAGAACCCAACCAATTTACAGATAGATCCTTAAAAAATAGCTAATTCATAAGCGGTCAAAGGAATGATGACATGGCATCCACATGGCGGGTTTTTCCCTCTCGGGCCCGTTTTGGCCGTATTCGATCAAATTAACGAGTTTACGGACTATATTCTATCAGTTCCCGAGTTATAGGCTTAAAATGTGTAATCGGTTTGAGTTTATGGGCTGGTGGTACATTTCAGTCTTTATTTGGACACTCATACCGAATGTGCATAAACATTCCAAATGTATACCAATTCTCCCAAAGACCAGGACAAAGATTTGGTGCATGGTTCCATTTACATATTGGGCATCTCCTTGGCATGCTCCCAAAGGATTGCCTATGACTTGCTCTAGGCGACAATCGGTTCTAACATTCCTACTAGAACATAAAAGATGTTGCCACGCCCACCCATCTCAATGCAAGTATATTAAAATTATTTTCAAAACTGAATAGTATAAGTATCTAGCATTCAAATTACAATGCTTCATTACTGGTTGCAACTCGTCATCGTGCCGGTTGAGTACCGGGCGCCTCTGGTTGTAGTTGCTAAGGCTCGCCGCCATGTTAGGTTGCACCACTAAGTTCCTCTGGTTCCAGCTTTTTTTGTGTCAGTTGCAACACGGAGCCTCTCCAATTCTAGCCCTCCGTCGTGCCGGGCGCCTCACCAAACGCCTTTGGCCACATACTTTGCAATCATTGGTGTCATGAGCTCAGCTGACCACGGTCAACGGGTTGGCACCAAGTTCTGCCTCCGCTCGTTACATGACCTCTTACTGCTTGCCACACAGGTGTTCGCCGTCCTTGAAGCACCGCACAGCCGACCGACCACTATGTAGAAGCCGAAAAAGGACACGACGCTCCATACAATTTGTCAATTGAAGTTGGCAGCATTCTCGAGCATTATGTTCCATCGAAGAGAATGCGAGAGCGAAGGACATGTTGTAGCTTTTCCTTGTCATACGGAAATGACACGACGATACATAACAGGAGCGGTGTACAGAAGTACTCCATGCGAATGCATTACTTCCAGGTCCAAATAGTAGAAAAAAACATCAAAGGGAAAAAAGGCTAGCCTTACACCATACTTTTGGTGCCCAATACAAACGAGCTAGTGAGCAAGGAACATTTGATTCAGAATTCGTTCGAGTGGAAGGAAATGAATGATTTGGTGCATGTTCGATTGGAATGAAGAGAAATAATTAAAAATTATAAATTTCACGATAGTCCATGCGGAAGGGAAAATTTCCATCCGTCTCATTCGAAGGACGGAAAATAAACGATGCACTAGTCTTAAGCGGAAGGAAAACACTGATGTTGCTACAAAATTTTGGCCCCCAAGCACACAAAGCTGAGCAAGGAAACCAATCCTCGGCCAAGGAATTAAATAAATACTAGGAAATTACACGTGCGTTGCAACGGGATACACGGTTAAAACACTATCGTGGCGGCAAAACTGTCATATCGTGGAAGTAACCGCTACCATAGCACTGTCAATGAATAAATCATGACAGAAAATCATTAGTTCTCGGCATATTCATTTAGTTCCATATGTTAATAACCCCATCTTTAAAATATTATATATGTATCATATCAAAATGTCCATGCATATAGTTATAACAAAATCCGAGAAACAATAGTATGTATACATTATTACATTATGTGTTGCAGATCTAAATAAATATCGATAACTTTTGTAGTCAGGGTACAACGAGTGTGCACACCATTTCATTATATACTTCTAAAGCCTATTCAAGAAATGAGCAAAACTAAATTCTTTTGTATCTCGTATGTAAATCTCTCACGAACACTTCTCAGAAAAATCCATACAACGAAAATGTCTCGCTTTCAATTACTCCCATTAAACTCTCTCTCTCTCTCTCTCTCTCTCTCTCTCTCTCTCAAGTATTTATCTCCCATGAAATCTCTCTCTCCCTCTCTCTCTCTCAAGTATTTATCTCCCTAGAAATCTATCTCTCCGTCTCCCTCTCTCTTGATAGTATTTGTCTCCCATGAAAATCTCTCTCCCTCTGTCGTTTGAAAGTATTTTCTCGCCCATGAAAATCTCTCTATTTCTCTCTTTCTCTCTTTCTTAGTTACAACCGTGAAAATCTCGCTTTCCCTATACCCCAGTGCGCTCTCTCTCTCTCTCTGTGTGTGTGTGTGTGTGTGTGTGTGTGTGTGTGTGTGTCTTTGATGGGGACAATCGCATAGCCATGGCATTGTGTTGTCGTCAAGGAGATCGCACAAGCTATAGATATGGATGCATGGTTGTATACACGAATACGAAACTAATTTCCATTAGAATGAAATGTTAGTAAAAAAATTCTACCATACTTGAATAAAATAAAATGGAAGAATCAACTAATGGGTCATGATCTCAAAAATATAAACATGCACACTTACTACGGGAGGTGCGTAGCGAACAACATTTTGGGCATTAATGGTCCAACGACCCACAACGGCAAGAAGAAGATGCTCATGATGAGGTAACCATCGTAGAGGTAATTAAGGAGGGCATCCCAAAAATCTTCAAACCCTAGGCACCAAAGAAGTCGAGCGAGAGGCATAAAAGATCATATTCTCACGCTGGAAAAACGAAGACATTGTCGTGCTCCAATGCCACCTAGGCCCACTGCCAATACTATCCTGGTTGTCGCTTGATCTACCGCGTGCTGCCATAAGAGAAGAACCAATGTGAGGGGACGAATAGGGTTTGCTCGGGGGACACGGTGTCATCGGTGAGATGGGAGAGAGAGGTAGAAGGAAGCAGAGGATGAGGTAATAAAAATAATCAAAACTTGTAGGAGGTTGATGGATTACGCGTGAATATTTACTGGCCATGTGTTTATTGTGTTACGATAGAATAGGTTGATTACATTAATTGATTGCCTTATGCGTCACAAAGGAGAGATTGACTGCCATCCACGAATTGGTTGTGTTACAAAAGAATTATTGGGTTTGTCCGAGTAAACCAGGAGAGGAGAAAACCGGGAGGGTGGAGAAAAATCGATGGAGGAATTGTATTGGGAGGGATGGCGAAGGGGTGAGGCGTGTCTGGGAGTGGGAACCTTACATGTTTTCGGTAGTAGAGATTAATACTCCATACATCTGGTGTCACACCGCCGAACCATCATGATGGAGAGACGGTACGAAATAACAGAGTTACATTAATCTATGTTCCTGGCATCCCCCAGCCTGACCACTACGGTGACGCGGAAAAAAAGGACATGACACACCATACATTTGTCCATTGAAGTATGCGTCATTACTCCAACATAGATGTCCAATTGAAGAGGGTGCGAGAGAGAACGACATATTACAGCTTTTTCATGTCACAGAAAAAAAAACCGGTGGTGCAGCAGTAACTTGGCCTTCTAGAGGGAGGGAAGGGATGGAGAGAAGTACTCCGGGCGGGTTCGTTTCTTTCAGGCTAGAGAAAAGACGACATCACCCCATATGTTTGGCGCCCAACAGACACGAGCTTGTGAGCAAAGGAAAAATGAGTCCGGGTTAGTACGAGGGATAGGAATAAATAGTTCAGTTTCGGTCCGAGTGGAATGAAGAGGAAAAAAATTACATTCGTCTATGTGAAAGGGAAAAGTTTTCATCCGTCCGAATCGACCCTAACTCAGATGACGAGTTTATAAGTAAGAGGAGAAAAGAATTGCATTTACCCAAATAGAATGACTAAAAACGGCATGACGATGCAAAAACAATTTAAAAAAAGTTTTGGCGTCCCTCTGCCTGAGCACTATAGCGAAGCGGGAAAAAGGGGCATGACATTCCATACATTTGTCCATTGAAGCGTGTGGCATTACACCAACATAGATGTCCGGTCGAAGAGGGTATGAGATAGAACGTCATATTGCATCTTTTCATGTCATAGAAAAATGACCCTGCGGTGTAGGACCAACTTGGCCCTATTGAGGGAGGAAGTGGTGGAGAGAAGTACTTCGGGCGGATTTGTTTCTTTTCTCACGCCAGAGAAAAGACGACGTCACCATATACTTTGGCGCCCAACACACACAATCTTTTGAGCAAATTAATAATGAGTGGGAGTTAGCACAAGCGGAAGGAAATAAATGGTTTGGAGCCGGTCGGAGTGGAAGGAAGAGGAAAAATAAAAATCTTTATTTACACTAGTCTGTGTGAAAGGGGAATTTGCAGCTCACACGAATTATGTGTATGTAAGATAGTTAAGATGTCGGAGTTGAAGGAAGAGGAAAAATAAAATTCTTTATTTACTCTAGTCTGTGTGAAAGGGGAAATTTGTAGGTCACACGAATTATGTGTAAGTAAGAGAGAAAAGATGTCGGAGTGGAAGGAAGAGGAAAAATAAAAATCTGGCCCTATTGAGGGAGGAAGTGGTGGAGAGAAGTACTCCGGGCGGATTTGTTTCTTTTCTCACGCCAGAGAAAAGACGACGTCACCATATACTTTGGCGCCCAACACACACAATCTTTTGAGCAAATTAATAATGAGTGGGAGTTAGCACAAGCGGAGGGAAATAAATGGTTTGGAGCCGGTCGGAGTGGAAGGAAGAGGAAAAATAAAAATCTTTATTTACACTAGTCTGTGTGAAAGGGGAAATTTGCAGCTCACACGAATTATGTGTAAGTAAGAGAGAAAAGATGTCGGAGTGGAAGGAAGAGGAAAAATAAAAATCTTTATTTACACTAGTCTGTGTGAAAGGGGAAATTTGTAGGTCACACGAATTATGTGTAAGTAAGAGAGAAAAGATGTCGGAGTGGAAGGAAGAGGAAAAAAAAAATCTTTATTTACACTAGTCTGTGTGAAAGGGGAAATTTGCAGCTCACACGAATACTGTGTAAGTAAGCGAGAAAAGATTTTGGTCGACTCGAATAGAACGAACGCTTTTTGCCTCGACAGGCCAGCATAGCTAGTGCTAGCTTTGCGTCCTCCGCGATACATGATTGAACGTCTCGCTATTTAAGCCGCGAGGTGTCTACCGAAACAAGCGATGTGGTACTAAAATACTACTAGCACGCAGCGTCAACCGAGTGGTGCGCTCGTCTTCGGCCCACCTGTGGCTAAGCGCCCTGGTCTTGGCGTCTTCGGCCCACCGGCTAAGCTGGAACGGATGGATTTCGCATAACGAGCACTGCGCGTGCGAGGTCTCCAACCAAGGAATCAACAACCGTACGCAACCACCCTAAAAAAAAAGAAGTCGTACGCAACCAGGGACCCAGTTGAGCCAGCTACAGCTAATCTATCTACTTTGATAATTTGAAGTAGCACAATTATGACACGTACATAACCAAGTTGATTTCCCCTCAAAAAAGAAAAACTTGTTCAGTTCTGCACTAAATGAAGCAGGTTCACCAATTGATGCTCTCGTGGTATCAATCTTGAAAATTTGCATCTAGCAACCAACAATCCACATGTACATATGGTTCCTCTGCCTCCCGCCCGTCCGTCTAGTCTCCGTTGGCCTTAGAATCATATGGGGGGCGCGGTGGATCTCGGCCCTTGTCCGTGGGATAGCCTCAATTTTAGATGGTTTTTTCCATTTTGTTAGGGTTTCTGTCCTGCTAAGGAAGGCCAGACGACGGGGGCTCCTTGAATATGGAATGATTTTCACCCCGCCTGGCCCGTTTTGATTGTCGGAAGGCGTGTGTAGGTCTCCGGTGTATCTCACATGATTCATTCGATGATTGTCTTTATTCATTTTGTCTTCATGTTGGATCCTTCCAGTCTACGCATCTTTTCATCGGTGGTTCTTTTTCCTGGTGCTCTTGTCCTATGGGGACTTTAAACGATGACTTCTCGACTGTTTATTTCAGCAAGTTTTCCCGGCTCCGACACAGGAGGGTCAATGTGGTGGTGCGCCTTCAGCTCGCTTCATTGGATGTAGTTCTTGCAAGATTAGTCTCTGAATCTGGCCGTATTTTTATTATTTCTGGTGTTCGTTGTACTATCACGATTGAAGATCAATAGATCGGAAGTTTTCCCCCAACAAAAAAAAGCAGCCCACATGGAGCAACAATTTCAACCTAACAATTATATATGTGGGCTTTTATTATCTTCTACTACTACACTACACTAGCTGCTTTCCTGAGAAACATCTGGATGATCTCTGTTAATGATACAAGTCTCTAAACTATTCATATGGTCAGCACAGTCTCAACAAAATGTTCTTTACAGGATAAGGGTTTCTTTGTTGTACTTGGAGCTTCCCTAATTCCAACTAACAACATTGATTAAATATTCAGTGAAACACATTGCAAGTCAAAATAAGTTCCAATACAATATTAGTAAAATGTATAGTTTAGGTGCTTACACCAAAATCCACAAAAGAAGGGAAATTCTCCTAGTTTCCTTTATTCCTCACGATGTATAGTTTTGAGCTCGATGAGGATGATGATAATCAGGGTACTGTTGTTTCCTTTATTCCTCACGATGCTGCTATCAATATGCGCCAAACTTGCTTTGGACCTCAAGTCTGGTTGTTGTACATTGGATTTCCCCATGATTATCAAACCTCTCACTACATCCATAAGTCTGTCGATAAGTTTGGGGAGCTTAATTATCACTTGGAATAATCCTAGAGGACAGGAAATTTGTTACGATCAAAGCGAGTTCTTAGCTTGCGCCGGATGCCAAAAAGTTTTGTTATGCATCAGCTGGGTGGTGGCGTCGATGCTGGACTGTGTGCGTCACGATTCTGCGCAGCAGTGATTGGAATGCCCATATCCCGGATGTGCCGCCTGCAGATATTGAACCACCGCCTGCTGATGGGATTCCCCATCCCCTCTTCGGTGACACTCTCACTGCGCAGCAGATGTACCAAGCCCAACTGCATAATTGGCTTGCTCAGAACGCCGCGCCAAACATGCCTGATGCAGCTCCACAACACAATGCTCCTCAGGGACAGGACGTTCACTTCCAACCGGCATGGGGTGCTTGGCCACCTTCGCCGCCTCCTGCACTGTATAACTTTCAGGCTTGGCTGGCTGAGGGTCTGCAAGTGCAAGATGGGATTTTACCTGCTAATAATCTCCAGGATAGCCAAGGGACAGCTTGGAATGATTCCATTTCAGCTTTTGGCAGCTCTGATTCCAGTGCCACAGTCTCTGACAGTTATGTCTTGGTGCCAAGCAACATTTTGAATAATCTTGTTAGGGGAGAAAGCTCGGCTGCACCTGAAAGTATTGTGGTTTCTAGTCCGGCCCCTCAGCATAATGCATTGGACATTCAGATCTCTCTTTCTGCTACTGGTTTGCAGCTTGCTATGTCTGCTCAGGGTACTATAATCAGCTCGAATATGATTAATGAAGGTTTTCCCATTGTGAGGCTTAACACCTTCCTCAGGTCTGCAATCATGCCTATAGTTGCAGCTTATGGCCCATGGAGTTCTGGCTATGGTCTTAGGGATGCTAGAGTGGAGTTTAAAGTGGCAATTACTGAAGAGGAGGGAATGCTAACTGTTACTCAAGCCACCAAGACCACAACTCTGCATAACTCAAATGCTGTTTTTGTTGAACAAATGTACATTGAAGCTGATCTCTCTCTGTTTGATCTGAATGTTGGGGATCCAACGGCTCCTGTCAGTGTCTTTCCACCTCGGCTGGTGCACTTGTCGGACACACTTGGTCCTGCTGCTTCTACTGAACTGCCTGCACAGGTGTCTGCGGTGGCCCCATCTGCTGTTTCGATGACCTGCACGTCCATGAGCACATGGTGAGTACTCGTCATGGAAAGGCTCCTGCTCCTGAATTCTCCGTTAATCTGCGGCGGAGCACTCGCAAGAACAAGTATGATGGATTCAAAGTACCGTCACTCTCGGAAACAAAGAACAGAGCCTCTAAGGTAAAACCACGGGTCGTTCCCTCTGCTGCAACTGCCATCACCATAACTGAACTTTCTGATGAAGCAGAACTGCCACCTCCCACCCCGATCCCTGTCATTCAGCAGATTGGCAGCGTTATGTGTGGGATCCCTGCTGCTGAACTCTCGGAGGAGAAGCTCCTAGCTTGCAAGGACGCAGGGCCATCTTCTGATGCGGCCTGATCTCCTTATTTATCCTTATTATGCCTCTTTTGGTTAGTTGGAATGTTCTATGTTGGAATGTACGTGGGCTAAACTACGAAGCCAAACAGTTAGCACTTTCTAATGCGATCAACTCTAGTGGTTGCGCAGTTATTTGCTTGCAGGAAACAAAAAAACAATCTTTTGATAATGCTTTCATTAAATCTTGTTGCCCACGAAGATTTGATAAGTTTGATTTTGTCCCCTCGAGGCGTCGGGAGGAATTGCCACCATTT
Organism: Aegilops bicornis; assembly: GCA_021605145.1. Taxonomy (NCBI): domain Eukaryota; kingdom Viridiplantae; phylum Streptophyta; class Magnoliopsida; order Poales; family Poaceae; genus Aegilops; species Aegilops bicornis. The sequence goes on along the minus strand of CM038675.1, from coordinate 867,599,467 downwards.
GGAATAGTGCAGTTTTCTCGGCTACTACGGTGGCCTCTGGAGACTTTGCCTTTGGTAACTCAATTTCACTCTACCCAGTCGGCGCAATCTTGGACCTTAGTTAATGTGTATGGGCCCTGTCAAGGGGACCCCAGAAACAATTTCATTGCCTGGCTATTCTCACTTGATATACCTACTAATGAAGATTGGCTACTATGTGGAGATTTTAATTTCATTAGAGGCCCTGACAATCGTAACAAACCAGGTGGCCACTTTGGAGATATGATAACTTTTAATGATTTCATCAGATCACAGGCCTTAATTGAACTGCCCATCAAGGGAAGAACTTACACATGGAGAAACATGCAAACTAATCCCCTACTAGAGCAAATTATTTGGTTCTTCACTAGTAATCATTGGACCAGCTCCTACCAAACAGGCTTGTTAAACCACTTGGCAGACCGGTCTCCGACCACATTCCTTGTGTCATCAATATTGAAACAAAATCCCACGTTCCAAGATGTTCAGATTTGAATCTTATTGGATCCATCACCCGGGGTTCTTAGAAACTGTGAAAAGGGCTTGGGCCATACCTGTGAACTCTCCAAACATGGCGTCTAATCTCTGCAAAAAGCTCAAGCACCTTCGGCATGAACTAAAAAGTTGGAGTAAGAACATTTCTAAGCTATCAATTGCTATTGAGAACACTAACAGGGCCCTTCTAGAAATTGATGGTTTGGAAAACAGGAGGCTTCTCACGACACCGGAAGCAAATTTCAGAACTATTCTCAAGAACCATTTATTAAGACTCCTGTCCTACCAAAAGCTATACTGGAAGAAACGCTGCACGGTTCGTTGGGTTCAATTCGGCGATGAAAATACCAAAAAAATTCAAGCAATGGCGTTAGAACGATATCGCAGAAATAACATAGCCTCCCTCATGACTGAATCTGGCTTTTGTGCAGAGGATCATGCAAGCAAAGAAGCCATTATATTTCAGACTTTCAAAGATCGACTTGGCACGAAAACCAAGCATGACATGAAATTTGACATGCCCAGAATCATCAAAAAGATTGATGGCCTTGATGAACTCACAGTTCCATTTACCATGGCTGAAATTGACCAGGTGATCAAAACAATGCCAGCGGACCGGGCCCCGGGACCTGACGGTTTTACAGGCATATTTCTGAAAACTTCTTGGGAAGTGATCAAGGAGTATTTCTATAAGCTTTGCAACCAGTTCTTCGAGGGCAACCTCAACTTAGAGAGCATTAATGAAGGACTAATCACTCTCATTCCAAAAGTTCAGGCGCCGTCAACAATTAATGAATACAGGCCCATCACACTACTTAATTGTTGTCTCAAAGTAATTACTAAGCTCCTGGCCAACCGTTTACAAAGACTCGTGCTCAAAATTGTGCACCGCAACCAATATGGTTTCCTCAAAGGCATACGATCCAAGACTGCCTGGCATGGGCCTTCGAGTACATCTACCAGTGCCAATCTTCCAAAAAATAAATTGTCCTGTTAAAACTAGATTTTGCTAAAGCCTTCGACACCATTAATCATGATGCAATGATTGAGATCATGAGAAACATGGGCTTTAACGATAAATGGCTTGGTTGGATTAAATGCATCTTTGCCTCGGGGAAATCTGCTGTCCTCCTGAATGGCGTACCGGGAAGACAATTTCATTGCAAATGTGGAGTCCGCCAAGGTGACCCTTTGTCCCCCCTAATCTTTGTCCTAGCCGCAGATTTATTACAAGCTGCTATTAATGATGCTTTTGCGAAAGACCTCATCAAGTTACTCTTCCCATGCGCTACACAAAAAGATTACTCGGTCATTCAATATGCGGACGACACGATTCTTGCAATGCCAGCTTGTCCTCTACAGGCTACAACTATCAAAAATATTCTGTCGGACTACGCCACCTCTATTGGACTCAAAATTAATTTCCATAAATCCACACTTGTCCCGATCAACTGTGATGAAGCACTCTATACCAACTTGGCGAATATTTTTGGATGTGTGGTGGGAAAGATGCATTTTACCTACCTAGGCCTTCCATTGGGGACTACTAAACCTACCATTCATGATCTCATGCCTGTGGTCTGTCGGCTAGAAAGAAGACTATCAGCAATTCTTAATATGATCTCATATGGTGGCAAGTTATCACTACTTAACTCGGTCATTACCTCCTCCTAATCTACGCCATGTGTACACTTAAACTCCCAGCAGGAATCGTTGAACTCCTTGACAAGATTCGCCGCAAATGTTTATGGACAAAGAAAACTGATCAAGGTGACAAGTGCACCTCACTTGCTGCTTGGGACATGGTTTGCAAACCAAAAAATGTGGTGGTCTGGGAGTATTAAACCTGAAAATCCAGAACGAGGCCTTGCTTCTCAAGTTTCTTCATAAGTTCTACAACCACTGGGACCTGCCCTGGGTTGAGTTGATTTGGAACACCTACTACACCTCCAAGATACCCCATGCTGCCGATCCTTGTGGCTCCTTCTGGTGGCGAGATATCTCAAAGCTCATGCCCACTTATAGAGGAATCACGATGGTCAATGTGAATAATGGAGCAACCACTCTCTTCTGGAAAGATATGTGGCTGGGTGAGATCCTTGCCGAAACTCATCCACGTGCTTTCTCGTTTGCTAAAGATGAAGACATCTCTGTTCGCGCGTTCCTTGGGGCCACAAGTTTGCAGGAAACATTTCATCTGCCACTATCGGAGCAAGCCCATGCAGAGACCAGAAATCTGCAAAGCCTTACCGTGGACGTTCAGCTGGCTGGCATATCAACACACGATGATTGGACATACGTTTGAGGATCCACCCACTTTGCAGCCAACAAATTCTATGAGTTTTTCTTCAGAGATGTCCAAGCTCACCCTGCCTACTCATGGCTATGGAAGTCCAAATCAACTATGACGATCAAAGTTTTTGGCTGGTTACTACTCTCTGACAGGCTAAACACCATAAATATGCTCAAAGGACGTCACTTCAACATTGGTAACACGTTTGGCTGCCTGCTTTGCCCAACATGCATGGATGAAACGGTGGAGCACCTTTTCTTTGAATGCCGTTTTAGCTTAAATTGTTGGGCCAAGCTTGGAATGCAAGGATCTACTCAAGGGAATAGGCTGGATTGGGTGGAATCAGCCAAGACATCATGGAATAGACGTGGAAATCCTACTCCAATCTGCTTGGAGTATTTGGAAGGAAAGGAACAACAAGAACTTTAGAGGAATTACTCCATCCACAAGCTCTTGGCTCTCTAGACTTAAAGAAGACCTGTCCCTCCTCACCTATAGGGTGGGAGATAAGAATAAACCCTTCTTGCTTTCATACTTAGCTACATTGTAACAGCCCTTTACCCTCCCCACCCCCTCCACCCGAGAAAGTGGGATGGCCTTGTAACATACAAACCATGTACAGTTGCTGATTCTTTAATTTAATTGCAGTAGGAGCCTCTCCTACTGTTTCAGTGGTTCAAAAAAAAAATCTCCGAGTTCCTCTTCTATAGCAACGACATCCTCAGTGATCATCTCTTCCCATGCCCCCCGGTATCGTCTTCAGTGTCAGATCGACCAGCCTCTTCGCCTACATACACACAACATGGTTGTACGAAATGCATCTCTTCCCAAAGCATCACTTAGTAGAAGTTGGCACCCCTCATCTGCTGACCATTTGTGTGCCTATTTTTCTAAAAGGAAGACAGTCACACTTCCTAGCATGATAATGAGCAATCTTCAAATATCATAATAGAAAACATATGGACGAAATTAGTTCTTCATGTGAGTCTATGGACAAAGTTGTGGCTACCTGAGTATGAAAACACGACGACACCCACAAAAGCTTGTGTCTAGGGAAGGTCCACAGTCTAGCATATTCATCAACCACAGTGAATTGAATGATTAAACAATTTGTGTCCATATTCTTATTAAGTGCAACTAAACATCACAAACAAAAAGGTTAAATGGAATATTATAATCTAGCACTCAGTAAAATATATATGGTCATCAGCTGTGCAAAAGTTAGTTCATCGATTAGCATCAAGAAGAACAAAACAAAGGTATTTTCCTGTCTGATGAAGTCAAATACACAGAAAAAATACACAACAAAATATGCTTGGTAGTGCCATTGATTTCATGAAACCAATAGTCAAGCAACTCCATGCAAGGTTGGCACATTGGGTACCATATGTAAGTGAGTGAAATGTGGATAAGCATGTCCTCACAGTACCATTGACTAAATCATTTCTCTTGGATCATTATCATTACTAGTAGAATGCCCGCTTGTTTGCCTCCGCTGCAAGTACAAAAGTATGCACACCATTAATGAACTGGGGAGAGCATCGGTCATCGTGCATCCATTGTCGGCTCATCTTCATTACGCAGCACCGAAAAGATCAAATTAATACAAGTTCATACATAAAGTTCATACAACACTTATTCTCATAAAACAACATACATATAACTCTCTAGCTAAAGCATTTAAATGCAACAACAAATGCGATCAAGATCACAATTAAGGTAACAATTGATGCAACAACATAATGATACCAAGCCTCACTATGGATGGCATATTTTCTAATCTTTCTAATCTTCAAGCGCATTTTCTCCATCTCGATCTTGTGATCATCGGCGGCATCGGCAACATGCAAATCCAATTCCATCTTCTCCCCCTCAATTTTTTTCAATTTTTCTTTTAAATACTCGTTTTCTTTTTCAACTAAATTTAACCTCTCGACAATAGGGTTGGTTGGAATTTCTGGTTCACATACCTCCTAGATAAAAATATCTATGTCAACTTGATGTGCATAATTTGTCATAAACATGAAATGCAACAAATAGTTATAAAAGAGAATATACCACATCCGAATCCTAACCCGGACGAGGGCCGATGGGGACGGATATCAAAACCATGGCACTATATATAACAAACAACATACGGGTAAGATAATTATACAAGTAACTATATATCTATATCACATAAACATGATTCTTTTATATTAAAAAGATAAGAACAAGAGGCTCACCGGAAGGTGGAGCCGTGACAGGTCGGTCTTGAGGCGATCGGCGGTGGTTAGGACGGAGGCAGGAAGGCACTAAGTAAACCACACCTACATATGCAAACTAAGAGTTATTTTGACCTCAAATTGCATGTAAATCAGATACTACCACATATAATTCCTCCCAAAATAAAACCCACAAATCACTATACTTATAGAGCATTGCAAGAGCTAATCTAGCAATGAGAGATGAAAGGACAAAGTCGCTAACCTTTGTGATCACTTGGCTGGATGGGGTGACTGCAAATCTTCACAAATTTTAGCAAAAAATGGAGTGTGAGCTCGAGAGGAAGAGGAAGAACACAGAGGAGAGTAAAGGCGAAGAACAGAGCGCTCGGGATGGACGAAGCGGTTTATATAGGAAGACCTTTAGTACCGGTTTGTTAGACAAACCAGGACTAAAGGTGCATTTCTAGTCCCGGTTCAGGGCATGAACCGGTACTAGAGGTGCTGGTGGGGCCCCAGCCTGACAAAAGTGTGCCACCACCTAATGCGAGCCGCCCGCCTAGCCGTTGGAGCCGACACTAATGGTCACATTAGTGCCGGTTCAAATACAAACCGGGCCTAATGAGATTCACATTAGGCCCTTTTTCTACTAGTGTCAGTAGATTTTTTAAAAAAAACCTATGTACTGTAGGACTTGAACCCATGACAACTGGGTAAGGTATCGGAATCCAAAACAGCACACCATAAAATGATTTATGTATCAAAATACAGCCTAACTTGTAAATATCCGCACAGAATCGTGTGAAATATCTATGTATAATAAGTGGATTTCAAAGAATACAAAAGTGAATCATCTGCAGGTAGACGACACCGTGGTCAATTGCCGATCTCCGTCGCGTGATCGGCAAGTCACATAAGACAAACCAGAAGGGAAGGGCAGCTATGATCTAGCAACAAACAGTAGTCGATGCAACATAAGGAAAGAAATCGCGTGATTGGAAAACGATCGGATGGGATCTTCAGTCTTTTCTCCTGATTCTACGTGAATATATACAATTTGAGGTGCATATTTGAAGGAAATATGCCCTAGAGGCAATAATAAAGTTATTATTTATTTCCTTATATCATGATAAATGTTTATTATTCATGCTAGAATTGTATTAACCGGAAACATAATACATGTGTGAATATATATAGACAAACAGTATGTCACTAGTATGCCTCTACTTGACTAGCTTGTTAATCAAAGATGGTTATGTTTCCTAACCATGAACAAGGAGTTGTTATTTGATTAACAAGGTCACATCATTAGTAGAATGATCTGATTGACATGACCCATTCCGTTAGCTTAACACTTGATCGTTTAGTATGTTAATGCTTTCTTCATGACCCATACATGTTCCTGTAACTATGAGATTATGCAACTCCGTTTACGGAGGAACACTTTGGGTGCTACCAAGCGTCACAACGTAACTGGGTGATTATAAAGGAGTACTACAGTGTCTCCAAAGGTACTTGTTGGGTTGGCATATTTCGAGATTAGGTTTTGTCACTCCGATTGTCGGAGAGGTATCTCTAGGCCTTCTCGGTGATACACATCACTTAAGCCTTGCAAGCATTACAACTAATGAGTTAGTTGTGAGATGATGTATTACGGAGCAGTAAAGAGACTTACGGTAACGAGATTGAACTAGGTATTGGATACCGACGATCGAATCTCGGGTAAGTAACATACCGATGACAAAGGGAACAACGTATGTCGTTATGCGGTTTGACCGATAAAGATCTTACGTAGAATATGTAGGAACCAATATGGGCATCCAGGTTCCGCTATTGGTTATTGACCGAGAATGGTTCTAGGTCATGTCTACATAGTTCTCGAACCCGTAGGGTCCGCAACTTAACGCTTCGATGACAGTTCATAATGAGTTTATAAGTATTGATGCACGAAGGTTGTTGAGTCCGGATGTGATCACGGACATGACGAGGAGTCTCGAAATGGTCGAGACATAAAGATTGATATATTGGAAGCCTACATTTGGACATCGGAAGTGTTCGGGTGAAATCGGGATTTTACGAGTACCGGAGGTTACGGAACCCCGGGAGGTCCATGGGCCTTAATGGGCCATGGGAGAAGAGGAAGGGCAGGCCAAGGTGGGCTGCGCCCCCTCCCCTCTAGTCCGAATAGGACAAGGAAGGGGCGGCGCCTTCCCTCTTCCCCTCCTCCAATCCTAGTCCAACTAGGAGAGGGAGTCCTACTCGGTGGGAGTAGGACTCCTCCTTGGTCGCCTCCCCTAGGGCCGGCCACCTCCCCTTGGCTCCTTTATATCACGGGGCAGGGGGCACCCCAAGACACACAAGTTGATCTACGGATCTTTCCTTAGCCGTGTGCGGTGCCCCTTCCACCATATTCCACTTCGGTCATATCGTCAGAGAGCTTAGGCGAAGCCTGCGCCGGAGAAGTCATATCGTCGCAGTGCTTAGGCGAAGCCCTGCGTCGGTGGAGCATCAACATCGTCATCACGCCCGTCGTCTTGTGGAACTCATCCCGACACTTTGCTGGATCGGAGTCCGGGATGCGTCATCGAGCTGAGCGTGTGCAGAACTCGGAGGTGCCGTGCGTTCGGTGCTTGGATCGGTCGGATCGTGAAGGCGATACGACTACATCAACAGCGTTGTTATAACGCTTCCGCTTTCGGTCTCACGAGTGCGTGGACGGACACTCTTCCCTCTCGTTTCTATGCCATCACCATGGTCTTGCGTGATCGTAGGAAATTTTTTGAAATTACTACGTTTCCCAACAGTGGCATCCGAGCCTAGGTTTTTATGGTTTGATGTTATTTGCACGAGTAGAACACAAGTGAGTTGTGGACGATACAAGTCATACTGCCTACCAGCATGTCATACTTTGGTTCAGCGGTATTGTTGGACGAGACGATCCGGACCAACCTTACGCGTGCTCTTCTGCGAGACCGGTTCCCTCGGCGTGCTTTGCACATAGATGGCTTCGGAAGACTGTCTCTCCAACTTTAGTTGAACCGAGTGTGGCTACGCCCGGTCCTTGAGAAGGTTAAAACGGAGTCTATTTGACAAACTATCGTTGTGGTTTTGATGCGTAGGTAAGATGAGTTCTTGCTTAAGCCCGTAGCAGCCACGTAAAACTTGCAACAACAAAGTAGAGGACGTCTAACTTGTTTTTGCAGGGCATGTTGTGATGTGATATGGTCAAGACATGATGCTAAATTTTATTGTATGAGATGATCATGTTTTGTAACCGAGTTATCGGCAATGGCAGGAGCCATATGGTTGTCGCTTTATTGTATGCAGTGCAATCGCGATGTAATGCTTTACTTTATTACTAAGCGGTAGTGATAGTCGTGGAAGCATAAGATTGGCGAGACGACAACGATGCTACGATGGAGATCAAGGTGTCGCGCCCGGTGGCGATGGTGATCATGGCGGTGCTTGGCGATGGAGATCACAAGCACAAGATGATGATGACCATATCATATCACTTATATTGATTGCATGTGATGTTTATCCTTTATGCATCTTATCTTGCTTTGATTGGCGGTAGCATTATAAGATGATCTCTCACTAAAAATTATCAAGAAGTGTTCTCCACAGTATGCACCGTTGCCAAAGTTCGTAGTACCCGGACACCACGTGATGATCGGGTGTGATAAGTTCTCGTCCATCTACAACGGGTGCAAAAAAGTTGCACACGCGGAATACTCAGGTTAAACTTGGCGAGCCTAGCATATAACAGATATGGCCTCGGAACACGGAGACTGAAAGGTCGAGCGTGAATCATATAGTAGATATGATCAACATAGTGATGTTCACCGTTGAAACTACTCCGTCTCACGTGATGATCGGACACGGTTTAGTTGATATGGATCACGTGATCGCTTAGATGACTAGAGAGATGTCTGTCTAAGTGGGAGTTTTTTAATATGATTAATTGAACTTAAATTTATCATGAACTTAGTACCTGATAGTATTTTGCTTGTCCATGTTTACTGTAGATAGATGGCTTGTGCTGTTGTTCCGTTGAATTTTAATGCGTTCCTTGAGAAAGCAAAGTTGAAAGATGATGGTAGCAATTACACGGACTGGGTCCGTAACTTGAGGATTATCCTCATTGCTGCACAGAAAAATTACGTCCTGGAAGCACCGCTGGGTGGTGACAGGCCTGCTGCGGAATCTTTGAGCGAAGTTATGAGCGTACGGCAAAGCAGAGCTGATGACTACTCTATAGTTCAGTGTGCCATGCTTTACGGCTTAGAACCGGGTCTTCAACGACGTTTTGAGCGTCATGGAGCATATGAGATGTTCCAGGAGTTGAAGTTAATATTTCAAGCAAATGCCGGATTGAGAGATATGAAGTCTCCAATAAGTTCTATAGCTGCAAGATGGAGGAGAATAGTTACGTCGGTGAGCACATACTCAAAATGTCCGGGTATAACAATCACTTAATTCAGCTGGGAGTTAATCTTCCGGATGATAGTGTCATTGACAGAATTCTCCAATCACTGCCACCAAGCTACAAGAGCTTCGTGATGAACTATAATATGCAAGGGATGACTAAGACAATTCCTGAGCTCTTTGCGATGCTAAAAGCTGCGGAGGTAGAAATCAAGAAAGAGCATCAAGTGTTGATGGTCAACAAGACCACTAGTTTCAAGAAAAAGGGCAAAGGGAAGAAGAAGGAAACTTCAAAAGAACAGCAAGAAAGTTGCTGATCAAGAGAAGAAACCCAAGTCTGGACCTAAGCCTGAAATCGAGTGTTTTACTGCAAGCAGACCGGACACTGGAAGCGGAACTGCCCCAAGTATTTGGCGGATAAAAAGGATGGCAAGGTGAACAAAGGTATATGTGATATACATGTCATTGATGTGTACCTTACTAGAGCTCGTAGTAGCACCTAGGTATTTGATACTGGTTACATTGCTAATATTTGCAACTCGAAGCAGGGACTACGGAATAGACGAGCAGCGGCAAAGGGCGAGGTGACGATCTTGGCGTGGGAAATGGTTCCAAAGTCAATGTGATCGCGGTCGGCACGCTACCTCTACATCTACCTTCGGGATTAGTTTTAGACCTAAATAATTGTTATTTGGTGCCAGCGTTGAGCATGAACATTATATCTGGATCTTGTTTAATGCGAGACGGTTATTCATTTAAATCAGAGAATAATGGTTGTTCTATTTATATGAATAATATCTTTTATGGTCATGCACCCTTGAAGAATGGTCTATTCTTGTTGAATCTCGACAGTAGTGATACACATATTCATAATGTTGAAGCCAAAAGATGCAGAATTGATAATGATAGTGCAACTTATTTGTGGCACTGCCGTTTAGGTCATATCGGTGTAAAACGCATGAAGAAACTCCATACTGATGGACTTCTGGAATCACTTGATTATGAATCACTTGGTACTTGCGAACCGTGCCTCATGGGCAAGATGACCAAAACGCCGTTCTCCGGAACTATGGAGCGAGCAACTGATTTATTGGAAATCATACATACTGATGTTTGTGGTCCAATGAATGTTGAGGCCTTGTGGCGGTATCGTTATTTTCTCACCTTCACAGATGATTTGAGCAGATATGGGTATATCTACTTAATGAAACACAAATCTGAAACATTTGAAAAGTTCAAAGAATTTCAGAGTGAAGTGGAAAATCATCGTAACAAGAAAATAAAATACGATCTGATCGTGGAGGAGAATATTTGAGTTACGAGTTTGGTTTACATTTGAAACAATGTGGAATAGTTTCGCAACTCACGCCACCCGGAACACCACAGAGAAATGGTGTGTCCGAACGTCGTGTCGTACTTTACTAGATATGGTGCGATCAATGATGTCTATTTCCGATTTACCGCTATCATTTTGGGGTTATGCTTTAGAGGCGGCCGCATTCACGTTAAATAGGACACCGTCAAAATCCGTTGAGACGACGCCTTATGAACTGTGGTTTGGCAAGAAACCAAAGTTGTCGTTTCTTAAAGTTTGGGGCTGCGATGCTTATGTAAAGAAACTTCAACCAGATAAGCTCGAACCCAAATCGGAAAAATGTGTCTTCATAGGATACCCAAAGGAGACTGTTGGGTACACCTTCTATCACAGATCTGAAGGCAAGATTTTCGTTGCTAAATTCGGATCCTTTCTAGAGAAAGAGTTTCTCTCGAAAGAAGTGAGTGGGAGGAAAGTAGAACTTGATGAGATAATTGTATCTGCTCCCTTATTGGAAAGTAGTTCATCACAAGAAATGGTTCCTGTGACAACTACACCAATTAGTGAAGAAACTAATGATGATGATCATGAAGCTTCAGATCAAGTTACTACTGAACCTCGTAGGTCAACCAGAATAAAATACGCACCAGAGTGGTACGGTAATCCTATTCTGGAAGTCATGTTACTTGACCATGGCGAACCTACAAACTATGAAGAAGCGATGGTGAGCCCAGATTCCGCGAAATGGCTGGTAGCCATGAAATCTGAGATGGGATCCATGTATGAGAACAAAGTATGGACTTTGGTTGACTTGCCCGATGATCGGCAAGCCATTGAAAATAAATGGATTTTTAAGAAGACTGACGCCGATGGTAATGTAACCATCTACAAAGCTCGACTTGTTGCGAAAGGTTTTCGACAAGTTCAAGGGGTTGACTACGATGAGACTTTCTCACCCGTAGCGATGCTTAAGTCTGTCCGAATCATGTTAGCAATTGCCGCATTTTATGATTATGAAATTTGGCAAATGGATGTAAAAACTGCATTCTTGAATGGATTTCTAGAAGAAGAGTTGTATATGATGCAACCAGAAGGTTTTGTCGATCCAAAAGGTGCTAACAAAGTGTGCAAGCTCCAACGATCAATTTATGGTCTGGTGCAAGCCTCTCGGAGTTGGAATAAGCGCTTTGATAGTGTGATCAAAGCATATGGGTTTACACAGGACTTTTGGAGAAGCTTGTATTTACAAGAAAGTGAGTGGGAGCTCTGTAGCATTTACGATATTATATGTGGTCGACATATTATTAATTGGAAATGATATAGAATTTCTGGATAGCATAAAAGGATACTTGAATAAAAGTTTTTCAATGAAAGACCTCGGTGAAGCTGCTTACATATTGGGCATCAAGATCTATAGAGATAGATCAAGGCGCTTAATTGGACTTTCACAAAGCACATACCTTGATAAAATTTTGAAAAAGTTCAAAATGGATCAGGCAAAGAAAGGTTTTTGCCTGTGTTACAAGGTGTAAGATTGAGTCAGACTCAATGCCCGACCACAATGAAGATAGAGAGAAAATGAAAGATGTTCCCTATGCTTCAGCCATAGGCTCTATCATGTATGCAATGTTGTGTACCAGACACGGCGTGCGCTTAGCTGTAAGCTTGGCAGGAAGGTACCAAAGTAATCCAGGAATGGATCACTCGGACAGCGGTCAAGAACATCCTGAAATACCGAAAAGGACTAAGGATATGTTTCTCGTATATGGAGGTGACAAAGAGCTAGTCGTAAATGGTTACGTCGATGCAAGCTTTGACACTGATCCAGACGATTCTAAATCGCAAACCCGGATACGTGTTTTTATTAAGCGGTGGAGCTGTCAGTTGGTGCAGTTCTAAACAAAGCGTCGTGGCGGGATCTACATGTGAAGCGGAGTACATAGCTGCTTCGGAAGCAGCAAATGAAGGAGTCTGGATGAAAGAGTTCATTTCCGATCTAGGTGTTATACCTAGTGCATCGGGACCGATGAAAATCTTATGTGACAATACTGGTGCAATTGCCTTGGCAAAGGAATCCAGATTTCACAAGAGGACCAAGCACATCAAGAGACGCTTCAATTCCATTCGGGACCAAGTCCAAGTGGGAGACATAGAGATTTGCAAAATACATACGGATCTGAATGTTGCAGACCCGTTAACTAAGCCTCTTCCACGAGCAAAACATGATCAGCACCAAGACTCCATGGGTGTTAGGATCATTACTTTGTAATCTAGATTATTGACTCTAGTGCAAGTGGGAGACTGAAGGAAATATGCCCTAGAGGCAATAATAAAGTTATTATTTATTTCCTTATATCATGATAAATGTTTATTATTCATGCTAGAATTGTATTAACCGGAAACATAATACATGTGTGAATATATATAGACAAACAGTATGTCACTAGTATGCCTCTACTTGACTAGCTTGTTAATCAAAGATGGTTATGTTTCCTAACCATGAACAAGGAGTTGTTATTTGATTAACAAGGTCACATCATTAGTAGAATGATCTGATTGACATGACCCATTCCGTTAGCTTAACACTTGATGCGTTTAGTATGTTAATGCTTTCTTCATGACCCATACATGTTCCTGTAACTATGAGATTATGCAACTCCGTTTACGGAGGAACACTTTAGGTGCTACCAAATGTCTGGCGTAACTGGGTGATTATAAAGGAGTACTACAGGTGTCTCCAAAGGTACTTGTTGGGTTGGCGTATTTCGAGATTAGGTTTTGTCACTCCGATTGTCGGAGAGGTATCTCTAGGCCTTCTCGGTGATACACATCACTTAAGCCTTGCAAGCATTACAACTAATGAGTTAGTTGTGAGATGATGTATTACGGAACGAGTAAAGTGACTTACCGGTAACGAGATTGAACTAGGTATTGGATACAAGCGATCGAATCTCGGGTAAGTAACATACCGATGACAAAGGGAACAACGTATGTCGTTATGCGGTTTGACCGATAAAGATCTTCGTAGAATATGTAGGAACCAATATGGGCATCCAGGTTCCGCTATTGGTTATTGACCGAGAATGGTTCTAGGTCATGTCTACATAGTTCTCGAACCCGTAGGGTCCGCACGCTTAACGCTTCGATGACAGTTCATAATGAGTTTATAAGTATTGATGCACGAAGGTTGTTCGAGTCCCGGATGTGATCACGGACATGACGAGGAGTCTCGAAATGGTCGAGACATAAAGATTGATATATTGGAAGCCTACATTTGGACATCGGAAGTGTTCCGGGTGAAATCGGGATTTTAGAGTACCGGAGGTTACGGAACCCCGGGAGGTCCATGGGCCTTAATGGGCCATGGGAGAAGAGGAAGGGCAGGCCAAGGTGGGCTGCGCCCCTCCCCTCTAGTCCGAATAGGACAAGGAAGGGGCGGCGCCTTCCCTCTTCCCCTCCTCCAATCCTAGTCCAACTAGGAGAAGGGGGAGTCCTACTCCCGGTGGGAGTAGGACTCCTCCTTGGTGCGCCTCCCCCTAGGGCCGGCCACCTCCCCCTTGGCTCCTTTATATACGGGGGCAGGGGGCACCCCAAGACACACAAGTTGATCTATGGATCTTTCCTTAGCCGTGTGCGGTGCCCCCTTCCACCATATTCCACTTCGGTCATATCGTCGTAGAGCTTAGGCGAAGCCCTGCGCCGGAGAAGTCATATCGTCGCAGTGCTTAGGCGAAGCCCTGCGTCGGTGGAGCATCAACATCGTCATCACGCCGTCGTGCTGACGGAACTCATCCCCGACACTTTGCTGGATCGGAGTCCGGGGATCGTCATCGAGCTGAACGTGTGCAGAACTCGGAGGTGCCGTACGTTCGGTGCTTGGATCGGTCGGATCGTGAAGTCGTACGACTACATCAGCCGCGGTGTGATATCACTTCGGCTTTCGGTCTCACAGTGCGTGGACGGACACTCTTCCCTCTCGTTGCTATGCCATCACCATGGTCTTGCGTGATCGTAGGAAATTTTTTGAAATTACTACGTTTCCCAACAATATTCTTTTCAGTCCAACGCCCTTAGCATGGTTTGTGAATAAGAACCCAACCAACTTACAGATAGATCCTTAAAAAATAGCTAATTCATAAGCGGTCAAAGGAATGATGACATGGCATCCACATGGCCGGGTTTTTCCTCTCGGGCCAGTTTTGGCGTATTCGATCAAATTAACGAGTTTACGGACTATATTCTATCAATTCCCGAGTTATAGGCTTAAAATGTGTAATCGGTTTGAGTTTATGGGCTGGTGGTACATTTCACTCTTTATTTGGACACTTTCGTGCGAATGTGCATAAACATTCCAAATGTATACCAATTCTCCCAAAGACTAGGACAAAGATTTGGTGCATGGTTCCATTTACATATTGGGCATCTCCTTGGCATGCTCCCAAAGGATTGCCTATGACTTGCTCTAGGCGACAATCGGTTCTAACATTCCTACTAGAACATAAAAGATGTTGCCACGCCCACCCATCTCAATGCAAGTATATTAAAATTATTTTCAAAACTGAATAGTATAAGTATCTAGCATTCAAATTACAATGCTTCATTACTGGTTGCAACTCGTCGTCGTGCCGGTTGAGTACCGGGCGCCTCTGGTTGTAGTTGCTAAGGCTCGCCGCCATGTTAGGTTGCACCACTAAGTTCCTCTGGTTCCAGCTTTTTTTGTGTCGGTTGCAACACTGAGCCTCTCCAATTCTAGCCCTCCGTCGTTCCGGGCGCCTCACCAAACGCCTTTGGCCACATACTTTGCAATCATTGGTGTCATGAGCTCAGCTGACCACGGTCAACGGGTTGGCACCAAGTTCTGCCTCCGCTCGTAACATGACCTCTTACTGCTTGCCACACAGGTGTTCGCCGTCCTTGAAGCACCGCACAGCCGACCGACCACTATGTAGAAGCTGAAAAAGGACACGACGCTCCATACAATTTGTCCATTGAAGTTGGCAGCATTCTCGAGCATTATGTTCCACCGAAGAGAATGCGAGAGCGAAGGACATGTTGTAGCTTTTCCTTGTCATACGGAAATGACACGACGATACATAACAGGAGCGGTGTACAGAAGTACTCCATGCGAATGCATTACTTCCAGGTCCAAATAGTAGAAAAAACATCAGAGGGAAAAAAGGCTAGCCTTACACCATACTTTTGGTGCCCAATACAAACGAGCTAGTGAGCAAGGAACATTTGATTCAGAATTCGTTCGAGTGGAAGGAAATGAATGATTTGGTGCATGTTTGATTGGAATGAAGAGAAATAATTAAAAATTATAAATTTCACGATAGTCCATGCGGAAGGGAAAATTTCCATCCGTCTCATTCGAAGGACGGAAAATAAACGATGCATTAGTCTTAGCGGAAGGAAAACACTGATGTTGCTACAAAATTTTGGCCCCCAAGCACACAAAAGTGAGCAAGGAAACCAATCCTCGGCCAAGGAATTAAATAAATACTAGGAAATTACACGTGCGTTGCAACGGGATACATGGTTAAAACACTATCGTGGCGGCAAAACTGTCATATCATGGAAGTAACCGCTACCATAGCACTGTCAATGAATCGTCGCGGCAGAAAATCATTAGTTCTCGGCATATTCATTTAGTTCCATATGTTAATAACCCCATCTTTAAAATATTATATATGTATCATATCAAAATGTCCATGCATATAGTTATAACAAAATCTGAGAAACAATAGTATGTATACATTATTACATTATGTGTTGCAGATCTAAATAAATATCGATAACTTTTGTAGTCAGGGTACAACGAGTGTGCACACCATTTCATTATATACTTCTAAAGCCTATTCAAGAAATGAGCAAAACTAAATTCTTTTGTATCTCGTATGTAAATCTCTCACGAACACTTCTCAGAAAAATCCATACAACGAAAATGTCTCGCTTTCAATTACTCCCATTAAACTCTCTCTCTCTCTCTCTCTCTCTCTCTCTCTCTCTCAAGTATTTATCTCCCATGAAATCTCTCTCTCCCTCTCTCTCTCTCTCAAGTATTTTATCTCCCATGAAATCTCTCTCTCCCTCTCCCTCTCTCTTGATAGTATTTGACTCCCATGAAAATCTCTCTCCCTCTGTCGTGTGAAAGTATTTTCTCGCCCATGAAAATCTCTCTATTTCTCTCTTTCTCTCTTTCTTAGTTACAACCGTGAAAATCTCGCTTTCCCTATACCCCAGTGCTCTCTCTCTCTCTCTCAAGTATTTTATCTCCCATGAAATCTCTCTCTCCCTCTCCCTCTCTCTTGATAGTATTTGTCTCCCATGAAAATCTCTCTCCCTCTGTCGTTTGAAAGTATTTTCTCGCCCATGAAAATCTCTCTATTTCTCTCTTTCTCTCTTTCTTAGTTACAACCGTGAAAATCTCGCTTTCCCTATACCCCAGTGCTCTCTCTCTCTCTCTGTGTGTGTGTGTGTGTGTGTGTGTGTGTGTCTGTGTGTGTGTCTGTGTGCGTGTGTGTGTGTGTGTCTTTGTTGGGGACAATCGCATAGCCATGGCATTGTGTTGTCGTCATGGAGATCGCACAAGCTATAGATATGGATGCATGGTTGTATACGAATCTGAAACTAATTTCCGTTAGAATGAAATGTTAGTAAAAAAATTCTACCATACTTGAATAAAATAAAAAGGAAGAATCAACTAATGGGTCATGATCTCAAAAATATAAACATGCACACTTACTACGGGAGGTGCGCCAATGAAGAACATGTTGGGCATTAATGGTCCAACGACCCACAACGGCAAGAAGACGATGCTCGTGATGAGGTAACCATCGTAGAGGTAATTAAGGAGGGCATCCCAAAAATCTTCAAACCCTAGGCACCAAAGAAGTCGAGCGAGAGGCATAAAAGATCATATTCTCACGCTGGAAAAACGAAGACATTGTTGTGCTCCAATGCCACCTAGGCCCACTGCCAATACTATCCTGGTTGTCTCTTGATGGAGGGTGGAGAAAAATCGATGGAGGAATGTATTGGGAGGGATGGCCGAAGGGGTGAGACGTAATACGGGAGTGGGAACCTTACATGTTTTAGGTAGTAGAGATTAATAATCCATACATCTGGTGTCACACCGCCGAACCAGCATGATGGAGAGACGGTACGAAATAACAGAGTTACATTAATCTATAGTCCTGGCATCCCCCAGCCTGACCACTACGGTGCCGCGGAAAAAAAGGACATGACACACCATACATTTGTCCATTGAAGTATGCGCCATTACTCCAACATAGATGTCCAATTGAAGAGGGTGCGAGAGAGAACGACATATTACAGCTTTTTCATGTCACAGAAAAAGACCGGTGGTGCAGCAGTAACTTGGCCTTCTAGAGGGAGGGAAGGGATGGAGAGAAGTACTCGAGGCGGGTTCGTTTCTTTCAGGCTAGAGAAAATACGACATCACCCCATATGTTTGGCGCCCAACAGACACGAGCTTGTGAGCAAAGAAAAAATGAGTCCGGGTTAGTACGAGGGATAGGAATAAATAGTTCAGTTTCGGTCCGAGTGGAATGAAGAGGAAAAAAATTACATTCGTCTATGTGAAAGGGAAAAGTTTTCATCCGTCCGAATCGACCCTAACTCAGATGACGAGTTTATAAGTAAGAGGAGAAAAGAATTGCATTGACCCAAATAGAATGACTAAAAACGGCATGACGATGCAAAAACAATTTAAAAAAAGTTTTGGCGTCCCTCTACCTGAGCACTATAGCGAAGCAGGAAAAAGGGGCATGACATTCCATACATTTGTCCATTGAAGCGTGTGGCATTACACCAACATAGATGTCCGGTCGAAGAGGGTATGAGATAGAACGTCATATTGCATCTTTTCATGTCATAGAAAAATGACCCTGCGGTGTAGGACCAACTTGGCCCTATGGAGGGAGGAAGTGGTGGAGAGAAGTACTCCGGACGGATTTGTTTCTTTTTTCAGGCTAGAGAAAAGACGACGTCACCATATACTTTGGCGCCCAACACACACAATCTTTTGAGCAAATTAATAATGAGTGGGAGTTAGCACAAGCGGAAGGAAATAAATGGTTTGGAGCCGGTCAGAGTGGAAGGAAGAGGAAAAATAAAAATCTTTATTTACACTAGTCTATGTGAAAGGGGAAATTTGCAGCTCACATGAATACTGTGTAAGTAAGCGAGAAAAGATTTTGGTCGACTCAAATAGAATGAACCAAGGCAAAAGAAAAACGGCAACAAAATGCCAAAAAGACTTAGTTCTGGGGTCGCATTGCCTGAGCACTATAGCGAAGCGGGAAAAAGGGAAGATTTTGGTCAACTCAAATAGAATGAACCAAGGCAATAGAAAAACGCACTGCCTGAGCACTATAGCGAAGCGGGAAAAAGGGAAGATTTTGGTCGACTCAAATAGAATGAACCAAGGCAAAAGAAAAACGGCATCAAAATGCAAAAAAGACTTAAATCGCTCCGCGCTTCTAGCCCCCAACATGCACGAGTTAACAGCGACCTAGGGTTACAGGCTGCTGGGCCAAACCCGGCTAGAAGTACGTCACGAACGCTTTTTGCCTCGACAGGCCAGCATAGCTATTCTCACCAGCAAGTTTGAAATCATAGTTGAGTTCTTTAATTGCCCCGTAAGATTTATGTTCTAACTCAAGAGACAAATGACAAGCTTTTCCATAAACCATTTATAAGGAGACATACCCATAGCATTTTAATATGTTGTTCTATAAGCCCAAAGTGCATCATCTAATTTCTTAGACCAATTCTTCCGGGACCTATTGACAGTCTTTTGTAAAATTAATTTTATTTCTCTATTGCTAAGTTCAACTTGACCACTAGACCGAGGATGTTAGGGTGATGCAATTCTATGGTTAACATCATACTTGGCAAGCATTTTATGGAAAGCACTGAACCACCATCAGTCATTAAATATCTAGGGACTCCAAACCTTGGGAAAATAACTTATTTAAGCATTTTAATAGAGGTGTTGTGATCAGCACTACTAGTTGGAATAGCTTCTACCCACTTAGTAACATAATCAACAGCAACCAAAATATGTGTATACCCATTAGAGGAAGGAAAAGGTCCCATGTAATCAAATCCCCAAACATCAAATGGTTCAACAGCAAGTGAATAATTCATAGGAATTTCTTGACGCTTACCGATATTACCTATTCTTTGACATTCATCACAAGATAATACAAACTTAGGAGCATCCTTGAAGAGAGTAAGCCAATAAAATCTAGATTGCAATACCTTGTGAGCAGTTCTGTCTCTCGCATGATATCATCCATAAGCTTCGGAGTGACATTTCCATAGGATTTGTCCCTGTTCATGCTCAGGTACACAAGTCTAATAATGCCATCTACTCCTTCTTTATAAAGATGTGGGTCATACCAAAAGTAATGTCTTAAATCATAGAAGAATTTTTTATTTTGTTGGTATGTGAAACTATGTGGTAAATATTAGCAACAATGTAATTAGCATAGTCAGCATACCAAGGTGTACTATTAGAAACATTTATTGCAGCTAATTGCTCATCAGGGAAACTATCATTAATAGGTAGTGGGTCATCAAGAATATTTTCAAGCCTAGACAAGTTATCAGCCACAGGGTTCTCCACTCCTTTTCTATCAGTAATATGTAAATCAAATTCTTGTAGCAAGAGAACCCACCGAATGAGTCTAGGTTTAGCATCTTTATTTTCCATAAGATATTTAACAGTAGCATGATCGGTGTGAACAATTACTTTTGAGTCTACAATGTAAGATCTAAATTTATCACAAGCAAACACCACTGCTGAAAATTCGTTTTCAGTAGTAGCATAATTTCCTTGAGCATGTCAAGAGTTTTACTAGCATAATGAATAACATTCAGTTTCTTATCAACTTTTTGTCCTAGAACAGCACCAACAGCATAATCACTAGCATCACACATAATTTCAAAAAGCAAGTCCCAATTAGGTAGTTGAACAATAGGTGCAGAAATTAAGGCTTTCTTGAGTGTTTCGAAGGCTTCTAAATACTCATCATCAAAAAACAAAAGGAATATCCTTTTGCAAAAGATTTGTAAGAGGCTTAGAAATTTTAGAGAAGACTTTGATAAATCTCCTATAGAAACCAGCATGATCAAGGAAACTACGAATACCTTTGATATGTTTAGGACATGGCATTTTCTCAATTGCATCAACAATAGCTTTGTCCACCTCAATACCTCTTTCAGAAATTTTATGGCCCAAAACAATACCTTCGTTAACCATAAAGTGGCACTTCTCCCAATTCAAGACAAGATTTGTTTGCCCACATCTCTGCAAAACTCGATCAATATTGCTTAAACAATCATCAAAAGACTTCCAATAAACAGAAAAGTCATCCATGAAAACCTCAACAATCTTTTCACAAAAGTCAGAGGATATGGCAGTCATACATCTTTGAAAGGTAGCAGGTGCATTGCATAAACCAAAAGGCATACGTCTATAAGCATAAGTTCCAAAAGGACAAGTAAAAGTGGACTTTTCTTGATCAGGTTGAGAAACATGTATTTGTTAAAAACTAGAATATCTATCAAGGAAGCAAAAGTGTGTGTGCTTAGATAATCTTTCTAGCATTTGATCAATAAAAGGCAGAGGGTAATGATCTTTTCTAGTTGCTTTGTTTAATTTTCTAAAATCAATTACCATTCTATAGCCTGTAACAGTTCTATGTGGAATAAGCTCATTCTTATCATTAGGAACAACAGTAATACCCCCTTTCTTAGGGACACAATGAACAGGACTTACCCATCTACTATCAGCTATAGGATAGATTATACCTGCTTCCAGAAGTTTTAATATTTCTGTTCTTACCACTTCTTTCATTTTTGGATTTAACCGACGTTGGTGATCAACAACTGGTTTAGCATCAGGTTCCATATTAATCTTGTGCTGACAAAGAGTGGGACTAATGCCCTTTAAATCATCAAGAGTATATCCAATAGCAGCTCGGTGCTTCCTTAGAACTTTCAATAATCTTTCTTCTTCATGTTCTGAAAGGTTAGCACTAATAATAACAGGATATATCTTCTTCTCATCAAGATAAGCATATTTCAAAGCATCTGGCAATTGTTCTAATTCAAACACATGATCACCTTTAGGTGGAGGAGGACCTCCTAGAGTTTCAATAGCAAATTGTGTTTAAGCAGAGGACGTTGTTCAAAGAAAATCTTATATATTTCATTTCTTTCATGCATATGCAAATCATTTTCATGGTCTAGCAAATATTGTTCTAGAGGATCAGTAGGAGGTACAACAATAGAAGCAGGACTAATAATTTCATTGTTACTAGGCAATTCTTTCTTATGATGCTTTCTACTGAACTTGGAAAAATTAAACTCATGAGACTCATCACCAAAACTAACACCAATAGTTTTTTCTCACAATCTATTTTAGCACTAATGGTGTTCAAGAAAGGTCTACCAAAGATAATGGGACAGAAGTCATCTTGTGGGGAACCGAGAACGAGAAAATCAGTAGGGTATTTTATTTTCCCACACAAGACTTCAACATCTCTAACAATCCCAAGTGGTGTGATGGTGTCTCTATTAGCAAGTTTAATTGTAACATCTATGTCTTCTATTTCAGCGGGTGCCATGTCATTCATAATTTCTTGATACAAAGTAAAAGGAATAGCACTCACGCTAGCACCTATGTCACATAAACCATGATAACAGTGATCTCCTATTTTAACTAAGACAAAATGCATGCCAACAACAGGTCTATGTTTATCTTTTTCATCGGGTTTGGAAATTCTAGCAGCTTCATCACAGAAGTAAATAACATGCCCATCTATATTTTCTACCAGGAGATCTTTAACCATAGCAACACTAGATTCAACTTTAATTTGTTCAGCGGGTTTAGGTGTTCTTATATAAATTTTATTGACCACAGTTGAAACTTTAGCATGTTCCTTCATCCTAAGAGGGAAAGATGGTTTTTCAATATAAGCAGTAGGAACAACTGGATCAACATTATAAATAATAGTTTCATCTTTAGCTATTACTAGTTCTTTAATTTCTTCTTTAATAGGTGGGTGATATTTAAACCACTTCTCCTTAGGGAGATCAACATGAGTAGCAAAAAGATTCACAAAAGGAAGCTACTATCTCAGAGTCAAGTCCATATTTAGTGCTAAACTTTTGAAAAGCATCGGTATCCATAAAAGATTTAACACAATCAAACTTAAGCTTAATACCTGACTCTTTACCTTCTCGAGTTCCCAATATTCAGAGTTGCGTTTAATTCTTTCTAAAAGGGGGAAATTTTGTTTTTGCCACTCTAGATTTTGCCAATTTTCCTTATGCCACTTTAGAATTTGACATTTCACTTTTGCCACTCTTAGTTTTTGACAATTATCACAATTGCCATTCCGATTGGTAAAGCATAATTTTCAGAGTGGATATTGTGATAATTTTCAAAAGCTAGGAGTGGCAAAATGAAATAAAATCATTTCACTTTTGCCACAGAATGGCAATTGTCATAATTGTCAAAAACTAAGAGTGGTAAAAGTGAAATGTCAAAATCTAGAGTGGCATAAGGAAAATTGGCAAAATCTAGAGTGGCAAAAACAAAATTTTCCCTAAAAGCCCACCGGAATTCAATAGTTTTCTTCATAAAAGAACTAGTACAAGAAGTATCAAGCATGGATTGATCATTAAGAGAAAGCCGAGCATAGAAGTTCTGAATGATAATTTCTCTCGAGAGCTCATGGTTGGGGCATGAATATAACATTGACTTAAGCCTCCCCCAAGCTAGAGCGATACTTTCTCCTTCACGAGGCCAAAAATTATATATATAATTCCGATCACGATGAACTAGATGCATAGGATAAAAGTTTTATAGAACTCCAATTTCAATCGAATCCAATTCCAAGATCCAATATCATCACATAGCCTATACCATGCCTAAGCTTTTACCTTCAAAGATGAAGGGAAAAACTTCTTCTTAGTTTCATCTCTGGGTAAACTGCAAGCATAAACAGTCCACAAATGTCATCCACTTATATGAAGTGCATATCAGGATGTTCGGTTCCATCTCCTGCATAAGGATTAGCTAGCAGTTGTTCTATCATACCCGAAGGAATTTCATATTCAATATTTTAAGTAGGTGCAGTAGGTTGAGGGGTAACTAATTGTGGTTCCAATCGAGGTGAAGATACCCCAAACAAACCCCTCAAAGGATTGTTCTCCATAGTAACAGGTGACAAGAGCGCTTCACTCCCCGGCACCGGCGCCAGAAAAGAGCCTTGGTGACCCACAAGTATATGGGATCAATCATAGTCCTTTTGATAAGTAAGAGTGTCGAACCCAACGAGGAGCAGAAGGAAATGACAAGTGGTTTTCAGCAAGGTATTGTCTGCAAGCGCTGAAATTGTAAGTAACAGAGTAGTTTGATAGCAAGATAAATTGTAACGAGCAAGAAACAATAGTAGTTACAAAAGTGCAGCAAGGTAGCCCAATCCTTTTGAGGCAAAGGACATGCCAAAACGGTCTCTTATGATAAGAAAAGTGTTCTTAAGGGTACACGGGAATTTCATCTAGTCACTTTCATCATGTTGGTTTGATTCGTGTTCACTACTTTGATAATTTGATATGTGGGTGGACCGGTGCGTAGATGCTATTCTTAGTTGAACAAACCTCCTACTTATGATTAACCCCCTCGCAAGCATCCGCAACTACGAGAGAAGTATTAAGAATAAATTCTAACCATAGCATTAAACTTTTAGATCCAATCGGTCCCTCACGGAATAGCGCATAAACTAGGGTTTAAGCTTCTGTCGCTCTTGCAACCCATCATCTAATAACTACTCCACAATGCATTCCCTTAGGCCCAAATATGGTGAAGTGTCATGTAGTCGACGTTCACATGACACCACTAAGGGAGTCACAACATATATACTATCAAAATATCAAACACATATCAAGTTCACATGATTACTTGCAACAAGATTTCTCCCGTGACCTCAAGAACAAAAGTAACTACTCACAAATGATAATCATGCTCAAGATCAGAGGGGTATTAAATAGCATATTGGATCTGAACATATAATCTTGTTGGCAATATGCCTTAGAGGCAATAATAAAATGGTTATTATTATATTTCTTTGTTCATGATAATAGTCTATTATTCATGCTATAATTGTGTTATCCGGAAATCGTAATACACGTGTGAATACATAGACCACAACGTGTCCCTAGTGAGCCTCTAGTTGACTAGCTCGTTGATCAACAGATAGTCATGGTTTCCTGACTATGGACATTGGATGTCATTGATAACAGGATCACATCATTGGGAGAATGATGTGATGGACAAGACCCAATCCTAAGCATAGCTCAAAGATTGTGTAGTTCATTTAGCTAAAGCTTTTCCAAATGTCAAGTATCATTTCCTTAGACCATGAGATTGTGCAACTCCCGGATACCGTAGGAGTGCTTTGGGTGTGCCAAACGTCACAACGTAACTGGGTGACTATAAAGGTACACTACGGGTATCTCCGAAAGTGTTTGTTGGGTTGGCACGAATCGAGACTGGGATTTGTCACTCCGTATGACGCAGGGGTATCTCTAGGCCCACTCGGTAATGCATCATCATAATGAGCTCAATGTGACCAAGTGTCTGGTCACGGGATCATGCATTACTGATGCGAGTAAAGTGACTTGCGGTAACAAGATTAAGCGAGGTATTGGGATACCGACGATCGAATCTCGGGCAAGTAACGCATCGATTGACAAAGGGAATTGTATACGGGGTTGCTTGAATCCTTGACATCGTGGTTCATCCGATGAGATCATCGAGGAGCATGTGGGAGCCAACATGGGTATCCAGATCCCGCTGTTGGTTATTGACTGGAGAGGCGTCTCGGTCATGTCTACATGTCTGCCGAACCCGTAGGGTCTACACACTTAAGGTTCGGTGGCGCTAGGGTTGTAGAGATATGAGTATGCAGTAACCCGAAAGTTGTTCGGAGTCCCGGATGAGATCCCGGACATCACGAGGAGTTTCGGAATGGTCCGGAGGTGAAGAATAATATATAGGAAGTCAGGTTTCGGCCATCGGGAAAGTTTCGGGGTCACGGTATTGTCCAGGGACCACCGAAAGGGTCCCGAGGGTCCACTGGTGGGGCCACCTATCCCGGAGGGCCCCATGGGCTGAAGTGGGAGGGAACCAGCCTGGTGGGCTGGTGCGCCCCTTGGGCCCCCTGCGCCTAGGGTTGGGAAACCCTAGGGGTGGGGCGCCTCCACGGCTTGGGAAGCCACCCCAGCCGCCCCCTTGAGATCCCATCTCGGGGCAGCGCCCCTTGGGGGCCTATATAAAGGGGGGAGGGAGGGCAGCCGCACCCATGCTATAGGCGCCTCCCTCTCCCCTTGCTACACCTCTCCCTCTCATGAGGCGCTTGGCGAAGCCCTGCCGAGATCACTGCTGCATCCACCACCACGCCGTCGTGCTGCTGGATCTTCATCAACCTCTCCTTCCCCCTTGCTGGATCAAGAAGGAGGAGACGTCTTCCCAACCATACGTGTGTTGAACGCGGAGGTGCTGTCCGTTCAGCACTAGGATCATCGGTGATTTGGATCACGACGAGTACGACTCCCTCAACCCTATTCTCTTGAACGCTTCCGCTCGCGATCTACAAGGGTATGTATATGCACTCCTCTCTCTCGTTGCTAGATGAACTCATATATTGATCTTGGTGAAACCATAGAATTTTTTTTATTTTCTGCAACGTTCCCCAACAGTGGCATCATGAGCTAGGTCTATGCGTAGTTCTCTTTGCACGAGTAGAAAACAATTTGTTGTGGGCGTAGATGTTGTCAACTTTCTTGCCACTACTAGTCTTATTTTTCTTCAGCGGTATTGTAGGATGAAGCGGCCCGGACCGACCTTACACGTACGCTTACGTGAGACAGGTTCCACCGACTGACATGCACTAGTTGCATAAGGTGGCTAGTGGGTGTCTGTCTCTCCCACTTTAGTTGGAGCGGATTCGATGAAAAGGGTCCTTATGAAGGGTAAATAGAAGTTGACAAATCACGTTGTGGCTTTTACGTAGGTAAGAAAACGTTCTTGCTAGAACCCTATTGCAGCCACGTAAAACATGCAACAACAATTAGAGGACGTCTAACTTGTTTTTGCAGCATGTGATTGTGATGTGATATGGCCAAAAGTTGTGATGAATGATGAATGATATATATGTGATGTATGAGATCATGTTCTTGTAATAGGAATCACGACTTGCATGTCGATGAGTATGACAACGGCAGGAACCATAGGAGTTGTCTTAATTATTGTATGACCTGTGTGTCATTGATTCAACGCCATGTAATTACTTTACTTTATTGCTAAACCGTTAGCCATAGTAGTAGAAGTAATAGTTGGCGAGCAACCCCATGGAGACACGATGATGGAGATCATGATGATGGAGATCATGGTGTCATGCCGGTGACGAAGATGATCATGGAGCCGCGAAGATGGAGATCACAGGAGCTATATGATATTGGCCATATCATGTCACTATTTGATTGCATGTGATGTTTATCATGTTTTGCATCTTGTTTACTTAGAATGACGGTAGTAAATAAGATGATCCCTCATAATAATTTCAAGAAAGTGTTCCCCCTAGCGTGCGCCCGTTCTGAAAGTTCGTTGTTTCGAAGCACCACGTGATGATCGGGTGTGATAGATTCTAACGTTCACATACAACGGGTGTATGACAGATTTACACATGCATAAACACTTAGGTTAACTTGACGAGCCTAGCATGTACAGACATGGCCTCGGAACACAAGAGACCGAAAGGTCGAACATGAGTCGTATGGAAGATACGATCAACATGGAGATGTTCACCGATGATGACTAGTCCGTCTCACGTGATGATCGGACACGGCCTAGTCGACGCGGATCATGTATCACTTAGATGACTAGAGGGATGTCTAATCTGAGTGGGAGTTATTAAATAATTTGATTAGATGAACTTAATTATCATGAACTTAGTCTAAAAACCTTTGCAAATATTTCTTGTAGATCAAATGGCCAACGCTCATGTCCACCTCAACTTCAACGCGTTCCTAGAGAAAACCAAGCTGAAAGATGATGGCAGCAACTATCTGGACTGGGTCCGGAACACGAGGATCATCCTCATAGCTGCAAAGAAAGATTATGTCCTAGAAGCACCGCTAGGTGAAGCTCCCATCGAGAGAACCAAGACGTTATGAACGCTTGGCAGTCTCGTGCTGATGATTACTCCCTTGTTCAGTGCGGCATGCTTTACAGTTTAGAACCGGGGCTCCAAAAGCGTTTTGAGCAACACGGAGCATATGAGATGTTTGAAGAGCTGAAAATGGTTTTCCAAGCTCATGCCCTGGTCGAGAGATATGAAGTCTCCGACAAGTTCTTCAGTTGTAAGATGGAGGAAAATAGTTCCGTCAGTGAGCACATACTCAAAATGTCTGGGTTGCACAACCGCTTGACTCAGCTGGGAGTTAATCTCCCGGATGGCCTTGATTATTGACAGAATCCTCCAGTCGCTTCCACCGAACTAAAAGAGCTTTGTGATGAACTTCAATATGCAGGGGATGGAAAAGACCATTCCTGAGGTATATTCAATGCTGAAATCAGCAGAGGTAGAAATCAAGAAGGAACATCAAGTGTTGATGGTGAATAAAACCACTATGTTCAAGAAATGCAAGTGTAAGAAGAACTTCAAGATGGACGGCAAGGGAGTTTCCGCCGGTAAGCCGATTGCCGGGAAGAAGTCAAAGAATGGACCCAAGCGACCTTTGAGTGCTTTTATTGCAAGGGAAGTGGACCTTTGGAAGCGGAACTGCCCCAAATACTTAGCGGACAAGATGGCCGGCAACACTAAAGGTATATGTGATATACATGTAATTGATGTGTACCTTACCAGTACTCGTAGTAGCTCCTGTGTATTTGATACCGGTGTCGTTGCTCATATTTGTAACTCAAAGCAGGAGCTGCGGAATAAGTGGAGACTGGCGAAGGACGAGGTGACGATCTTGGCGTCGGGAATGGTTCCAAGGTCGATGTGATCGTCGTCGACGCTACCTCTACATTTACCTACGGGATTAGTTTTAAACCTCAATAATTGTTATTTAGTGCCAGCTTTGAGCATGAACATTGTATCTGGATCTCGTTTAATCTGAGATGGCTACTCATTTAAATCCGAGAATAATGGTTGTTCTATTTATATGAGAGATATGTTTTATGGTCATGCCCCGATGGTCAATGGTTTATTCTTAATGAATCTCGAACGTGATGTTACACATATTCATAGTGTGAATACCAAAAGATGTAAAGTTGATAACGATAGTCCCACATACTTGTGGCACTGCCGCCTTGGTTACATTGGTGTCAAGCGCATGAAGAAGCTCCATGCTGATGGACTTTTAGAGTCTCTCGATTATGAATCATTTGACACATGCGAACCATGCCTCACGGGCAAAATGACCAAGACTCCGTTCTCCGGAACAATGGAGCGAGCAACCAACTTATTGGAAATCATACATCTTGATGTATGCGGTCCAATGAGCGTTGAGGCTCATGGAGGATATCGTTATGTTCTCACTCTCACTGATGACTTGAGTAGATATGGGTTTGTCTACTTGATGAAACACAAGTCTCAGACCTTTGAAAAGTTCAAGGAATTTCAGAATGAGGTAGAGAATCAACGTGACCGGAAAATAAAGTTCTTACGATCAGATCGTGGAGGAGAATATTTAAGTCACGAATTTGGTACGCACTTAAGGAAATGTGGAATCGTTTCACAACTCACGCCGCCTGGAACACCTCAGCGTAACGGTGTGTCCGAACGTCGAAATCGCACTTTACTGGATATGGTGCGGTCTATGATGTCTCTTACCGATTTACCGCTATCATTTTGGGGATACGCTCTAGAGACAGCTACATTCACTTTAAATAGGGCACCGTCTAAATCCGTTGAGACGACACCGTATGAATTATGGTTTGGGAAGAAACCTAAGCTGTCGTTTCTAAAAGTTTGGGGATGCTATGCTTATGTCAAGAAACTTCAACCTGAAAATCTCGAACTCAAGTCGGAAAAATGCGTCTTCATAGGATACCCTAAGGAAACCATTGGGTATACCTTCTACCTCAGATCCGAAGGCAAGATCTTTGTTGCCAAGAATGGGTCCTTTCTGGAGAAAGAGTTTCTCTCGAGAGAAGTAAGTGGGAGGAAAGTGGAACTTGATGAAGTACTACCTCTTGAACTGGTGAGTAGAGCAACTCAGGAAGATGTTCCTATGGTGCCAGCACCAACTGAAGAGGAAGTTAATGATGATGATCAAGGTACTTCGGATCAAGTTACTACTGAACTTCAGAGTCCACGAGGACATGTTCCACACCAGAGTGGTATGGCAACCCTGTCCTGGAAATCATGTTGTTAGACAACGGTGAACCTTCGAACTATGAAGAAGCAATGGCGGGCCCAGATTCCAACAAATTGCTTGAAGCCATGCAATCTGAGATAGGATCCATGTATGAAAACGAAGTATGGACTTTGACAGACTTGCCCGATGATCGGCGAGCGATAGAAAACAAATGGATCTTTAAGAAGAAGACGGACGCGGATGGTAATGTTACCATCTATAAAGCTCGACTTGTCGCTAAGGGTTATCGACAAGTTCAAGGGGTTGACTACGATGAGACATTCTCTCCGTGGCGAAGCTAAAGTCCGTCTGAATCATGTTAGCAATTGCCGCATACTATGATTATGAGATATGGCAAATGGACGTCAAAACGGCATTCCTTAACGGCCATCCTAAGGAAGAACTGTATATGATGCAGCCGGAAGGTTTTGTCGACCCTGAGAATGCTAACAAGGTATGCAAGCTCCAGCGATCCATTTATGGGCTAGTGCAAGCATCTCGGAGTTGGAACATTCGCTTTAATGAGATGATCAAAGCGTTTGGGTTTATGCAGACTTATGGAGAAGCCTGCGTTTACAAGAAAGTGAGTGGGAGCTCTGTAGCATTTCTCATATTATATGTAGATGACATACTTTTGATGGGAAATGATATAGAACTTTTGGACAACATTAAGGCCTACTTGAATAAGTGTTTTTCAATGAAGGACCTTGGAGAAGCTGCTTACATATTAGGCATCAAGATCTATAGGGATAGATCAAGACGCCTCATAGGTCTTCACAAAGCACATACCTCGATAAGATATTGAAGAAGTTCAATATGGATCAGTCCAAGAAAGGGTTCTTGCCTGTATTGCAAGGTGTGAGATTGAGCTCGGCTCAATGCCCGACCACGGCAGACGTCACGGCCCTAGAGCTTGCTTGTAACTAGTGGCAATGCATCCATGCATCATGTTTAATTTTCATGAAATTTGAAATGGGGATGACAAACCCTAGCACTAAATGAAATGCATTTAGGATCAAAATAAAAATATTCTCAATGAACCCAAAATGCTCTTCAGAAAAGTTCATTATTTTTGGATTGGTCTAGAACCTCTCCCAAAAATGGTGCACATTTTCCTAGGCCATTCTGGATTTTTGAATTAAATCACTACTTAATTGCATTTGGGCATTTAAATACTATAAAATATTTTAAATGCTCAAATAATCCCAAACTGAAATGTTCTTTGTAGGATATATTTCCAACAGTGGTCATGAGCAGTTGCATGATTTTTGGGATTGATTTAGTATTTTTAATAAAGCCACAAAGCTGCAGAAAAATAGAAAACAGGAATTAAAAGAGAAAGAGATAGAACTTACCTGGGGCCCCACCTGGCCCAGCTCCTCCAGCCGGCCCAGCCCACCACCACTTACCTCCCTGTCGTCTTCCCTTGCCGGGAGGGCCAGGCGGCGTGGCCGCCCAGCCTGCCTTGAAACCACCTCCTGCTTCCGCCGCCTCCCGGCGTCGCTCTGGGCGCCCGGGGCGTCGCCACGCACCCCTGGTCCCTCTCGCCACTCCCTCGAGCTCCTCCCCTCCTCTGTTCTCTCTCTACTTGCACTTTTAAAGTATGCTCATCGCCGCGCTTCGCCGTGACGCAGCCACTGCTGCCCCCTCGACCTCTCGAGCTTACCAAGAGCTCCGCCGCTTCACCCTCGACCTCCACACCGAGCCGCGCGACGTCGGACGCCCCACAACGCCGCCTTTGCCCTCGTCTTCAACCTCGGGTACCGGAGATCGCCGCCGCAGATTCGACACCTCCGAGCCGTCCCCGAGCCCACCGATCTGCGCATCGACCCCCAGTGAGCTCCGTCGTTGTTTCCCCCTACTCCCCCGGTCGCGCTCGTCCGCTACCTGACCTCGCCGTCCTGCCCGCAAGCTCCCGCCGCCGCGTTTGTCGCCGCCGTCGTGGTAGGTCACTAACCTCGCGTCCGAGCACGGCCACAGGCTTGTGGAGCTCCCAGGAGCCCGCCCAGCCTCTCAGCTCGCTCGCTAGCCAAGCGTAGCCCCGCGCCCGCGCTGGCCCGAGTTCCGGCCGCCGCCAAGGCCGCCGTAGTCGTCGCCCCCGGCCACCACAGCTCCAGCCGCAGCCACCGTTGGACGCACCGCGTCGCGACCGTTCCAACGGGATCAGCCCCGCTCGCTCCCGTCGCCGGAATCGCCGGAACGGCGAATGCCGCCGTGCCTGGTTAGCCCCGGCGTTAGCCGCCGACGTGGTCGGCTTAATTAAGCCCTAATGGGCTAGTTAATTAACTTTAGTGACACAGACAGATGGGCCCCACACCCATATTTAACCACACAGATTAAATCATGTTTAGTTTAGTTAAACACAGTGGACCCATATGTCAACTTTGACCCTGCTGACGTGGCCATTGACCTGGTCCCACGTGTCACCATTGTATTAAACCTTTGGGTCATCGACGATGGACCCCAGTGGTCAGTTTTACTTGGACCCGACCTGTTGACCCTGCTGACGTCACACTGACGTCAGGCTGACGCGGTAATCATTTTCCTGGATTATTTCTAATTCTAAATGATTTGGAAATTCCAGAAAATGGTTAGAACTTCTAAAAATCATAGAAATTCAACCGTAGATCAGATTGAAATAATTTATACATGAAAAATGATCAGAAAAATGAAGAATCTGTTTATGCCATGATCATCTATCTATCAGGATGACGTGCTACTAATCCCTAGACCTTTAAGATTGTTGGATTTAAGCCCCAGTTCAGTTCCTACTATTTCTGTTTGTTAACTATTGATCTCAGAATCTTGTTATGATGTTGTAGAGTGGTTATGCCACCATTTCGCATGATGTCTCAAATCTTTTTGAGCATTTACAGCCGTTATGCTGTCCGAGTCATCCCAGGTCTCTAAATAGTCTGATGCATTTGCAAATCCCTTCTCTCCTTTTCTAATGTTCATCTGGGACAGATTAAGCACACTAATTAGTATGTTGAGGTAATTTATTGCCTTGACATATATGCTGCAGCTATTATTATGACCCTAGGTGTTCTAGGAAGTCACCTAGCAATTTAGCAATGCTTTTGTATCCCGGTGTGATGATTCTGGCCATTATTCTTGAAAGCATCCCGTGATGCCATTTAGTAGTAGACATTCTACTCACGGGTTTACGAACCCGAGATTCATCCTACTTCATGTTGTTAGTATTTGCTAGTTCCTTTAGGATATTAGTAACCTTGCAATAGTCCTCGAGGTTCGTGGTTTTTCCTTCTTCCAAATACCATGAACTGCTTATGGCAGAAGTTCTTTTGAGCCAAAAGATCACAACCAGAGTGCTCTTGAGTAGTTCTCCATTCATAATTGTGAATCTGCCAATTCTACCTCTCTGCATGGGTTATCCGGAGAAATGTTGAGCTTTGCTCGATATACTAATCCATGCCTCCACAACTCGAAAAGTTATATGTTCCTCGATGTTGTTCCTCTTTAGTTGTATTACGACCCCGTCTATCAATTGATAGTCAAGGGTATGTGTGCGATCGTGTTTATCGATGCCTATTATCCTTGTGGTCCGTCAAGCCATTCTATTCTGGAAGGACTAGGAGAAACAAACTCCAGTACCTCATCCATATCCAGGATTGGGTCAAACCAGTCGTAATCCGCAGATCAAATGCAATCAAGCTTTTGATTCTGTTCTATCCTGAAGTATTACCCACTTTATGTCAGGAACGTCATTTGAATTGCACCTTCTCTTATGAATCCTTGACGCAGTGATACTTCTCGCCATCATTATTCATTCCTCGGTCTCGAGTTGTTGTAACCGGAATGCCGACAAGTGAATTGTGATGTGTGAATTCAATACTCCTAGCAACCCGTTGCTTGGTAGTAAATGGACAATACTCTCATTCATAGCGTGTTGGTTATTGAATCATCATCCTAAGATTAATCGTGCTACCTAGTCCTTAGTTCTGGTGCACTCTTCGATCTAGAGTTAGGATTGTGTCAATCCCTCACTCTTTTGATCATATCGTCTTGCCCTCAAAAGCAAAGATTGATCTCGAGCTTAGTAACATACCGGTGGTTCGTGACTTTCCAAATATCTTCTTGGAAGTGTTACCGGGTTGTTTCCTGACTGTTATGTTGAGCTCGTGATCAAGTTGGTTTCTTGTGAACCACCCTTTCTCCAAGAATCTGTGTTGGATACTCCTGAGCTAGTTGGTTGAGCTAACAATAACTTGGAGAGTTGGAACATAAAAGCTTGTCCAACTTAGTTCGTTCAAAGGGATATTCCTGTGTAGTGTGTGTTGAAGAAAGATGATATCTTCATTGATTGGTCCCTGTGATCAGTTGCTGGACCTATTATCTTATCAATCCTTTGATTTGAGTGTGGGCTATCGTCAAATCAAATCAGTACCAACGATGCTCGTAATGTTGTCTTACTCGTGGTTGATCCCTCGAGCATATACCATTACATCTTTTGGTCTGACCAATGCTATCACCGTGTTCACATTATGGTGGAAGTCCAGTGATATGGAAATTCCGATGAGTTGCTGTTGAGCCCATTAGCAGCATTTTGTCTCCCCCATGAGTCATGTTGAACATCAACCTAGTGTTGGAAACTTGTGCAAGCATTTCTTCGTGTGCCGTTCATGAAGCTTATGTTTGGATGGAAGAAGTGACTTCCTCTAATTCACGTGCATTAGGGGCAAGTTGCCGCCATGAATTTGAGAAAGGTTTGTTTTGTTTCCCTTGGAATCATCCCAAGTCAGTCATGCATATGTGCGAAGTATTCTGTAGTCTGGAGACTTGCAACCTTCATTCTATATGTATTCCTAGCACACCAAGCCACTGATTGATTTTTTTAAGGAAAAGAAGTCTATGCTTGGGATCTAATCCATGAACTTGCGTAAAGACTTCGATATCCTCGATGATGGTTCCCCACCTGAACTCGGTAGTGTTTTATGATAAGACTACTATGTGGTCATTCTTGTCTTGGACAACATGTTCACATGTTAGTAGCAGAACCAGCTCATGTTTTGGAGCTTGCTATCGTAGTTCATTCTCGAGAATCTCGCGACATCTTCTAAATCGATTTGTGTTGCAAACTTTCATTTTTCTTTCTAGACTCGATGAGTCTGGAATATCCTAACACCAACCAGATCTGAATCTCAGTAGATATGATGGTTGGAACCTTCCCAACATTTGCATTTTGTTCGAGCTTGCATCCCATCGTGCCAATTTTCCATGGGCTGCCCTTCTCAGTAATTGATGTCTAGGATCATCCTCAAAAGTGGACTTACCATGGGTCCCATCCATTTCCGATGATAAGCAAAATCATCCATTGTGTTGTCTTCAACAAGGTAGTCCACATCATCTATAATGGTATGAGCATGCCATTCTTTGAATTCGTTACATACGATCGTTTGTGATTGCCTTAGGCTGGTATAAAGAGTCTCAATGATTTCTAAATCAAAAGTAATTATTTTTGCTGCTTAAGTTAATAATTCCACCAGTCACTTTTCCCAAGGTGCCCGTTCACGGGATCATGGTAAATACTTCCTCGCCACCTTGACACCATCCACCATCTCTCTAAGCGTGGAATTGATGCCACCAAATCAAACCTCGTTGTTTGTTTTTCCATCCATCTTGATGTATATTTTGTGTCCCAACTCAAGAGATGTTTCAACGTCTCACTCCATGAGTTGATTCTGAGTGCTTGACCTTTGAGGAGATCAATTCCTGTGGAGTTTCTTTACGTAAATCGTCGTGTTGGATGAAGTTCTCAAAGCAAGGCGTCGAGATCAAGATGATGCAATGAATCAACATCCTCGAGAAAGACATCTGGATCATGAAGTTTGTGCTAGCTTGTGTCCCCTCTGTCTTCTTACCTCACGTCTTGAATCTCGGACGAGATTCTTGTTTAGTGGGGTGAGTTGTCACAGCCCTAGAGCTTGCTTGTAACTAGTGGCAATGCATCCATGCATCATGTTTAATTTTCATGAAATTTGAAATGGGGATGACAAACCCTAGCACTAAATGAAATGCATTTAGGATCAAAATAAAAATATTCTCAATGAACCCAAAATGCTCTTGAGAAAAGTTCATTATTTTTGGATTGGTCTAGAACCTCTCCCAAAAATGATGCACATTTTCCTAGGCCATTCTGGATTTTTGAATTAAATCATTACTTAATTGCATTTGGGCATTTAAATACTATAAAATATTTTAAATGCTCAAATAATCATAAACTAAAATGTTTACTGTAGGATATATTTCCAACAGTGGTCATGAGCAGTTGCATGATTTTTGGGATTGATTTAGTATTTTTAATAAAGCCACAAAGCTGCAGAAAAATAGAAAACAGGAATTAAAAGAGAAAGAGAGAGAACTTACCTGGCGCCCCACCTGGCCCAGCTCCTCCAGCCGGCCCAGCCCACCACCGCTTACCTCCCTGTCGTCTTCCCCTTGCCAGGAGGACGAGCGCGTGGCCGCCGCGCGCCGGCACACGCCCGAGCCACCTCCTGCTTCCGCCGCCTCCCCGACGTCGCTCTGGACGCCCAGGACGTCGCCACGCACCCCCTGGTCCCTCTCGCTCACTCCCTCGAGCTCCTCCCCCTCCTATGTTCTCTCTCTCGCATGCACCCGAAATCGCTCGCCGCCGCCGCTGCCAGACGCAGCCACTGCTGCCCCCTCGACCTCTCGAGCTTACCAAGAGCTCCGCCGCTTCACCCTCGACCTCCACATCGAGCCGCGCGACGTCGGACGCCCCACAACGCCGCCTTTGCCCTCGTCTTCAACCTCGGGCAGCGGAGATCGCCGCCGCAGATTCGACACCTCCGAGCCGTCCCCGAGCCCACCGATCTGCGCATCGACCCCCAGTGAGCTCCGTCGTTGTTTCCCCCTACTCCCCCGGTCGCGCTCGTCCGCTACCTGACCTCGCCGTCCTGCCCGCAAGCTCCGCCGCCCGCGTTTGTCGCCCGCCGTCGTGGTAGGTCACTAACCTCGCGTCCGAGCACGGCCACAGGCTTGTGGAGCTCCCGAGAGCCTTGACCTCTCAGCTCGCTCGCTAGCCAAGCGTAGCCCCGCGCCCGCGCTGGCCCGAGTTCCGGCCGCCGC
The DNA here is from genome assembly GCA_021605145.1 of Aegilops bicornis. Lineage (NCBI taxonomy): Eukaryota > Viridiplantae > Streptophyta > Magnoliopsida > Poales > Poaceae > Aegilops > Aegilops bicornis. Next base: position 867,562,137 of record CM038675.1, on the reverse strand, counting down.
CAAGGCCGCCGTAGTCGTCGCCCCCGGCCACCACAGCTCCAGCCGCAGCCACCGTTGGACGCACCGCGTCGCGACCGTTCAACGGGATCAGCCCGCTTCGCTCCCGTCGCCGGAATCGCCGGAACGGCGAACGCCGCCGTGCCTGGTTAGCCCCGGCGTTAACCGCCGACGTGGCCGGCTTAATTAAGCCCTAATGGGCTAGTTAATTAACTTTAGTGACACAGACAGATGGGCCCCACACCCATATTTAAACACTCAGATTATATCATGTTTAGTTTAGTTATACACAGTGGACCCACATGTCAACTTTGACCTGCCGACGCGTGGCCGTTGACACGGTCCCACGTGTCACCAACAGTATTCGGCATTGGGTCAGCGACGGTGGACCCACTGGTCAGGTTTGACCTGGACCCGACCTGTTGACCCTGCTGACGTCACTGCGGCGTCGGTGAGTGATAATCATTTTCCTGGATTATTTCTAATTCTAAATGATTTGGAAATTCCAGAAAATGGTTAGAACTTCTAAAAATCATAGAAATTCAACCGTAGATCAGATTGAAATAATTTATATATGAAAAATGATCAGAAAAATATGAAGAATCTGTTTAGGCCATGATCATGCATGTTTGAACAAGTTAACCTCACTGAATAGGACAAATGATGATTAGGGAAATTTATGAAATAACATTTGGAGTTCGAATTTGTTCTTGTTCGAGTTCCACTTCAATTAACTTGGCTAGATATTGCATTAGGTGAATTCAGTACCTTAACATGACATGTCATTCATGTAAATATGCATTGCATTGATTGTGTTCTTTCTCAGTTGCCGGTGTTTGTCCCATCTCGGTAGGCGTATCCCGACGATGAGTTCGATGACACCGATGAAGAACTATATTATCTTCAGAAGTGCCAGGCAAGCAAAACCCCCTTGTTCATTCTGATATAATCCCACTCTCTCGCTTCTGCTCTATTTTACTGCATTAGGAAAACAAGGACTCATGTGTTCCTTGCTGCGGTAGCTGAACCCCTTTATCCTCTGCATGACCTGTCATTCCACAGTAATTAGATGAAACCCACTAGCATGAGTAGGAGTTGTTTGAGCCCTGATGTGCCTACTCACTCATGCTTGTTTGTCATGCCTGCTACTGCTTAGAGTTGAGTCAGGTCTGATTCATCGGGAATGAATTGGAATGGTGTGTGAACATGTCCTACTATGTGTGAACTAAGTGTGTGAACACGATTTGGTAAAGGTAGCGGTGAGAGGCCATGTAGGAGTACATGGTGGGTTGTCTCATTGCAGCCGTCCTCAGGAACTGAGTTCTGTGTTTGTGATCCATGAAACAGTTACTACCACACATTGGAATCCTTAATTGACTCTCTCGGCTTCTTAACCACCCTTGTCCTCAGTCCGGGAGTTGCAAGTAGTTTCTGGTGTTTGTAGCATGCTGGGGGCCGCTCGCAGCGCTGACCTTAGGGGTGGGCTGTGTTGCGGTAGGCACGTGGCCCGGTGTACCGATTCGCCCGTTTGGTGTCTCGGGAACCCTGCACACATCGTTCGGGGCCGTTAGTGGAAACCTCGGCCGGACTCCTTGCGGATGGAACCCGAATAGGCGATAAACCTGGACTAGGGACTTGAGTGTTTAGGTAGGCCGTGGCCGACACCCACGTTGGGCTTCCGCTTGAAGGTTGCCGAGTACATGTCGTGTAAACGGCGGTAAGTGGTGAGCGTGTGTGAAGAAGTACACCCTGCAGGGGTTAATATGATCTATTCGAATAGCCGTGTCCGGAAAAAGGCCTTCCGGGTTGCCTATATCAGTTCATAGACAAGTGAAAGTGGATACTCTAAAATGCGCCAAGATAAGCGTGAGTGCTATGGATGGCGTTCTCGTAGGGAGGCGGGAGGCGGGTCCATAGTGGTGTATTGATATGGTGATTATGTGGACTCGTGTGCGCCACCTCAAAGAGTTACTTGCGATCGTAGTTTAGGATAGCCACCGAGTCAAAGCTGGCTTCTGCGGTCAAACTCCACCACCCCTTTGTTGATCTTGATGCATATGTAGATAGTTCTGATGTAAGTCTTGCTGAGTACATTTGTACTCGCGTTTGCTTATTTTATGTTTTGCGAGAGACGTCGGTCTCTTGATGGTTCCGCTTGGACTTGACGTTTAGCTTGTTACCTCAGCTACGATCTTGTGCCCTCGGCAGGATGTGGTAGATAGTCGGGCTTCTCAGCCTTTTTCATTTATAGTTATGCGTACTCAGACATGTTTAGCTTCCGCTTGTGCTTTGACTTGTATGCTCCGAGTGTTGGGTCATGAGACCCATGTTTGTAATATCTCGCTCCTCGGAGCCTAATGAATAAATATTTGAGTCGTAGAGTTATGTTGTGATGCCATGTTGTATTTACACATATTGAGCCTATTGTGTGTATGTTTGAAATGCTTGGTATGTGTGGGATCCGACAATCTAGTTGTTTATCCTTGGCAGCCTCTCATATGGGGAAATGTAGTCTAGTGCTTCTGGCGATAGTAGTCTTTCTGACCCAGTTCACGGAGTCCTGCTAGCCCAGCACTCTTGCTTGGACACTTGACTGGCGGCATGTGTTTCACTTCGTTCCTATATACATCCCTTCGGGAAATGTCACTTGGTGACATCCTGAGTCCTGCCTAGCCTGCTACAGCCGGGTTACTGGAGTCCTGTTAGCCCAGTGCTACAGCCGGATTCATACGTTGATGACCGACATGCTCGATGTGATTCATGTATGCTGTCCCCATGGGTTAGTGCCGCTTTGGGTTCACGACTAGCCATGTCGGCCCGGTTCTTTGTCAAATGGATGCTAGCGACACTATCATATACGTGAGCGAAAGGCATAAACGGTCCCGGCCATGGTAAGGCGACACGGTAGAATACCGTGCGTGAGGCCGCAAAGTGATATGATGTGTCACCGGCTAGATTGATGTGACTTGGAATCGGGGTCCTGACAGCGTTGGTATCAGAGCCTGACTGCCTGTAGGATTACCAAGCCAAATCGGTCGAAGTTGAGTCTAGAAATGCTTTAGTTATGTAAGGGAATTGATTGTGGAAGGGAACGTAAGGCTCTTTTTACTCCTATATCTCATGGCCTTCCGATCCGAGTCATCCTCTTCTCTTCTACGGGTTTAAGAACTAGGCTTCTCATCTATCTATCGAGGATGACGTGCTACTAATCCCTAGACCTTTAAGATTGTTGGATTTAAGCCCAGTTCAGTTCCTACTATTTACATTTGTTAACTATTGATCTCGAGAATCTTGTTATGATGTTGTAGAGTGGTTATGCCACCATTTCGCATGATGTCTCAAATCTTTTGAGCATTTACAGCCGTTATGCTGTCAAGTCATCGAGTGTCTCTAAATAGTCCGATGCATTTGCAAATCCCTTCTCTCCTTTTCTAATGTTCATCCGGGCCAGATTAAGCACACTAATTAGTATGTTGAGGTAATTTATTGCCTTGACATATATCTGCAACTATTATTATGACCCTAGGTGTTCTAGGAAGTCACCTAGCAATTTAGCAATGCTTTTGTATCCCCAAAGGTGATGATTACGGCCATTATTCTTGAAAGCATCCCATGATGCCATTTAGTAGTAGACATTCTACTCCTGGGTTTACGAACCCGAGATTCATCCTACTTCATGTTGTTAGTATTTGCTAGTTCCTTTAGGATATTAGTAACCTTGCAATAGTCCTCGAGGTTCGTGGTTTTTCCTTCTTCCAAATACCATGAACTGCTTATGGCAGAAGTTCTTTTGAGCCAAAAGATCCCAACCAGAGTGCTCTTGAGTAGTTCTCCATTCATAATTGTGAATCTGCCAATTCTACCTCTACGCATGGGTTATCCGGGAGAAATGTTGAGCTTTGCTCGATATACTAATCCATGCCTCCACAACTCGAAAAGTTATATGTTCCTCGATGTTGTTCCTCTTTAGTTGTATTACGACCCCGTCTATCAATTGATAGTCAAGGGTATGTGTGCGATCGTGTTTATCGATGCCTATTATCCTTGTGGTCCGTCAAGCCATTCTATTACGGAAGGACTAGGAGAAAAAACTCGATTACCTCATCCATATCCAGGATTGGGTCAAACCAGTCGTAATCCGCAGATCAAATGCAATCAAGCTTTTGATTACATTTCTATCTGAAGTATTACCCACTTTATGTCAGGAACGTCATGAGAATTGCACCTTCTCTTATGAATCCTTGACGCAGTGATACTTCTCGCCATCATTATTCATTCCTCGGTCTCGAGTTGTTGTAACCGGAATGCCGACAAGTGAATTGTGATGTGTGAAATCGATACTCCTAGCAACCCCGTTGCTTGGTAGTAAATGGACAATACTCTCATTCATAGCGTGTTGGTTATTGAATCATCATCCTAAAATTAATCGTGCTACCTAGTCCTTAGTTCTGGTGCACTCTTCGATCTATGAGTTAGGATTGTGTCAATCCCTCACTCTTTTGATCATATCGTCTTGCCCTCAAAAGCAAGATTGATCTCGAGCTTAGTAACATACCGATTGGTTCGTGACTTTCCAAATATCTTCTTGGAAGTGTTACCGGGTTGTTTCTGACTGTTATGTTGAGCTCGTGATCAAGTTGGTTTCTTGTGAACCACCCTTTCTCCAAGAATCTGTGTTGGATACTCTGAGCTAGTTGGTTGAGCTAAACAATAACTTGGAGAGTTGGAACATAAAAGCTTGTCCAACTTAGTTCGTTCCAAAGGGATATTCCTGTGTAGTGTGTGTTGAAGAAAGATGATATCTTCATTGATTGGTCCCTGTGATCAGTTGCTGGACCTATTATCTTATCAATCCTTTGATTTGAGTGTGGGCTATCGTCAAATCAAATCAGTACCAACGATGCTCGTAATGTTGTCTTACTCGTGGTTGATCCCTCGAGCATATACCATTACATCTTTTGGTGCGACCAATGCTATCACCGTGTTCACATTATGGTGGAAGTCCAGTGATATGGAAATTCCGATGAGTTGCTGTTGAGCCCATTAGCAGCATTTTGTCTCCCCCATGAGTCATGTTGAACATCAACCTAGTGTTGGAAACTTGTGCAAGCATTTCTTCGTGTGCCGTTCATGAAGCTTATGCTTGGATGGAAGAAGTGACTTCCTCTAATTCACGTGCATTAGGGGCAAGTTGCCGCCATGAATTTGATAAAGGTTTGTTTTGTTTCCCTTGGAATCATCCCAAGTCAGTCATGCATATGTGCAAAGTATTCTGTAGTCTGGAGACTTGCAACCTTCATTCTATATGTATTCCTAGCACACCAAGCCATTGATTGATTTTTTTAAGGAAAAGAAGTCTATGCTTGTGATCTAATCCATGGACTTGCGTAAAGACTTCGATATCCTCGATGATGGTTCCCCACCTGAACTCGGTAGTGTTTTATGATAAGACTACTATGTGGTCATTCTTATCTTGGACAACATGTTCACATGTTAGTAGCAGAACCAGCTCATGTTTTGGAGCTTGCTATCGTAGTTCATTCCCGAGAATCTCGCGACATCTTCTCGTCGATTTGTGTTGCAAACTTTCATTTTTCTTTCTAGACTCGATGAGTCTGGAATATCCTAACACCAACCAGATCTGAATCTCAGGCAGATATGATGGTTGGAACCTTCCCAACATTTGCATTTTGTTCCCGACTTGCATCCCATCGTGCCAATTTTCCATGGGCTGCCCTTCTCAGTAATTGATGTCTAGGATCATCCTCAAAAGTGGACTTACCATGGGTCCCATCCATTTCCGATGATAAGCAAAATCATCCATTGTGTTGTCTTCAACAAGGTAGTCCACATCATCTATTATGGTATGAGCATGCCATTCTTTCGAATTCGTTCGCACGATCGTTTGTGATTGCCTTAGGCTGGTATAAAGAGTCTCAATGATTTCTAAATCAAAAGTAATTATTTTTGCTGCTTAAGTTAATAATTCCACCAGTCACTTTTCCCAAGGTGCCCCGTTACGGGATCATGGTAAATACTTCCTCGCCACCTTGACACCATCCACCATCTCCCTAAGCGTGGAATTGATGCCACCAAATCAATCTCGTTGTTTGTTTTTCCATCCATCTTGATGTATATTTTGTGTCCCAACTCAAGAGATGTTTCAACGTCTCACTCCATGAGTTGATTCTGAGTGCTTGACCTTGGAGGAGATCAATTCATGTGGAGTTTCTTTTACGTAAATCGTCGTGTTGGATGAAGTTCTCAAAGCAAGACGTCGAGATCAAGATGATGCAATGAATAAACATCCTCGAGAAAGACATCTGGATCGTGAAGTTTGTGCTAGCTTGTGTCCCCTCTGTCTTCTTACCTCACGTCTTGAATCTCGGGGCCGAGATTCTTGTTTAGTGGGGGTGAGTTTTCACAGCCCTAGAGCTTGCTTGTAACTAGTGGCAATGCATCCATGCATCATGTTTAATTTTCATGAAATTTGAAATGGGCATGACAAACCCTAGCACTAAATGAAATGCATTTAGGATCAAAATAAAAATATTCTCAATGAACCCAAAATGCTCTTCAGAAAAGTTCGTTATTTTTGGATTGGTCTAGAACCTCTCCCAAAAATGATGCACATTTTCCTAAGCCATTCTGGATTTTTGAATTAAATCATTACTTAATTGCATTTGGGCATTTAAATACTATAAAATATTTTAAATGCTCAAATAATCCCAAACTGAAATGTTTACTGTAGGATATATTTCCAACAAAGTGGTCATGAGCAGTTGCATGATTTTTGGGATTGATTTAGTATTTTTAATAAAGCCACAAAGCTGCAGAAAAATAGAAAACAGGAATTAAAAGAGAAAGAGAGAACTTACAGGCGCCCCCACGGCCCAGCTCCTCCAGCCGCCCAGCCCACCACCGCTTACCTCCTGTCGTCTTCCCTTGCCGGGAGGATGGCCAGCGTGGCCGCCAGCACACGCCTTGAGCCACCTCCTGCTTCGCCGCCTCCCGGCGTCGCTCTGACGCCCAGGGCGTCGCCACGCACCCTGGTCCTCTCGCCACTCCCTCGAGCTCCTCCCCCTCCTCTGTTCACTCTCTCGCACGCACCCGAGTACGCTCGTCGCCGCCGCTCGCCGTAGACGCAGCCACTGCTGCCCCCTCGACCTCTCGAGCTTACCAAGAGCTCCGCCGCTTCACCCTCGACCTCCACACCGAGCCGCGCGACGTCGGACGCCCCACAACGCCGCCTTTGCCCTCGTCTTCAACCTCGGGCACCGGAGATCGCCGCCGCAGATTCGACACCTCCGAGCCGTCCCCGAGCCCACCGATCTGCGCATCGACCCCCAGTGAGCTCCGTCGTTGTTTCCCCCTACTCCCCCGGTCGCGCTCGTCCGCTACCTGACCTCGCCGTCCTGCCCGCAAGCTCCCGCCGCCGCGTTTGTCGCCGCCGTCGTGGTAGGTCACTAACCTCGCGTCCGAGCACGGCCCTGGGCTTGTGGAGCTCCCAGGAGCCCGCCCAGCCTCTCAGCTCGCTCGCTAGCCAAGCGTAGCCTCGCGCCCGCGCTGGCCCGAGTTCCGGCCGCCGCCAAGGCCAACGTAGTCGTCGCCCCCGGCCACCACAGCTCCAGCCGCAGCCACCGTTGGACGCACCGCGTCGCGACCGTTCCAACGGGATCAGCCCGCTTCGCTCCGTCGCGGAATCGCGGAGCGGCAACGCCCGCCGTGCCTGGTTAGCCCCGGCGTTAACCGCCGACGTGGCCGGCTTAATTAAGCCCTAATGGGCTAGTTAATTAACTTTAGTGACACAGACAGATGGGCCCCACACCCATATTTAACCACACAGATTAAATCATGTTTAGTTTAGTTAAACACAGTGGACCCACATGTCAACTTTGACCCTGCTGACGTGGCCGTTGACCTGGTCCCACGTGTCAGCCGCTGTATTCGGCACTGGGTCACTGACCAGTGGACCCCACTGGTCAGGTTTGACCTGGACCCGACCTGTTGACCTGCTGACGTCACACTGACGTCAGGCTGACGCAGTAATCATTTTCCTGGATTATTTCTAATTCTAAATGATTTGGAAATTCCAGAAAATGGTTAGAACTTCTAAAAATCATAGAAATTCAACCGTAGATCAGATTGAAATAATTTATATATGAAAAATGATCAGAAAAATATGAAGAATCTGTTTATGCCATGATCATGCATGTTTGAACAAGTTAACCTCACTGAATAGGACAAATGATGATTAGGGAAATTTATGAAATAACATTTGGAGTTGGAATTTGTTCTTGTTCGAGTTCCACTTCAATTAACTTGGCTAGATATTGCATTAGGTGAATTCAGTACCTTAACATGACATGTCATTCATGTAAATGTGCATTGCATTGATTGTGTTCTTTCTCAGTTGCCGGTGTTTGTCCCATCTCGGTAGGCGTATCCCGACGATGAGTTCGATGACACCGATGAAGAACTATATTATCTTCAGAAGTGCCAGGCAAGCAAAACCCCTTGTTCATTCGATATAATCCCACTCTCTCGCTCCTGCTCTATTTTACTGCATTAGGACAACAAGGACTCATGTGTTCCTTGCTGCGGTAGCTGAACCCCTTTATCCTCTGCATGACCTGTCATTCCACAGTAATTAGATGAAACCCACTAGCATGAGTAGGAGTTGTTTGAGCCCTGATGTGCCTACTCACTCATGCTTGTTTGTCATGCCTTTCTTGCTTAGAGTTGAGTCAGGTCGATTCATCGGGAATGAATTGGAATGGTGTGTGAACATGTCCTATCGTGTGTGAACTAAGTGTGTGAACACGATTTGGTAAAGGTAGCGGTGAGAGGCCATGTAGGAGTACATGGTGGGTTGTCTCATTGCAGCCGTCCTCAGGAACTGAGTTACGTGTTTGTGATCCATGAAAGCAGTTACTACCACACATTGGGATCCTTAATTGACTCTCTCGGCTTCTTAACCACCCTTGTCCTCGGTCAAGGGAGTTGCAAGTAGTTTCGGTGTTTGTAGCATCTTTGGGGGCCGCCTTGGCGCTGACCTTAGGGGTGGGCTGTGTTGCGGTAGGCATGTGGCCCGGTGTACCGATTCGCCCGTTTGGTGTCTCGGGGACCCTGCACACATCGTTCGGGGCCGTTAGTGGAAACCTCGGCCGGACTCCCTGCGGATGGAACCCGAATAGGCGATAAACCTGGACTAGGGACTTGAGTGTTTAGGTAGGCCGTGGCCGACACCCACGTTGGGCTTCCGCTTGAAGGTTGCCGAGTACATGTCGTGTAAACGGCGGTAAGTGGTGAGCGTGTGTGAAGAAGTACACCCTGCAGGGTTAATACGATCTATTGAATAGCCGTGTCCGCGGAAAAGGCCTTACAGGTTGCCTATATCGGTTCATAGACAAGTGAAAGTGGATACTCTAAAATGCGCAAGATAAGCGTGAGTGCTATGGATGGTGTTCTCGTGAGGGAGGCGGGAGCGGGTCCATAGTGGTGTATTGATATGGTGATTATGTGGACTCGTGTGCGCCACCTCAAAGAGTTACTTGCGATCGTAGTTTAGGATAGCCACCGAGTCAAAGCTGGCTTCTTTGCGGTCAAACTCCACCACCCCTTTGTTGATCTTGATGCATATGTAGATAGTTCGATGTAAGTCTTGCTGAGTACATTTGTACTCGCGTTTGCTTATTTTATGTTTTGCGAGAGACGTCGGTCTACTTGATGAATTCCGCTTGGACTTGACGTTTAGCTTGTTACCTCAGCTACGATCTTGTGCCCTTGGCGAGATGTGGTAGATAGTCGGGCTTCTCGGCCTTTTTCATTTATAGTTATGCGTACTTTCGAGACATGTTTAGCTTCCGCTTGTGCTTTGACTTGTATGCTTTCGAGTGTTGGGTCATGAGACCCATGTTTGTAATATCTCGCTCCTCGGAGCCTAATGAATAAATATTTGAGTCGTAGAGTTATGTTGTGATGCCATGTTGTATTTACACATATTAAGCCTATTGTGTGTATGTTTGAAATGCTTGGTATGTGTGGGATCCGACAATCTAGTTGTTTATCCTTGGCAGCCTCTCATATGGGGAAATGTAGTCTAGTGCTTCCTGAGCGATAGTAGTCTGCTACAGCCCGGTTCACCGGAGTCTTGCTAGCCCAAAGACTACTGCTTGGACACTTGACTGGCGGCATGTGTTTCACTGTTCCTATATACGTCCCTTCGGGAAATGTCACGCGGTGACATCCGGAGTCCTGCCTAGCCTGCCATTTCGGTTACCGGAGTCCTGTTAGCCAGTGCTACAGCCCGGATTCATACGTTGATGACCGACATGCTCGATGTGATTCATGTATGCCTGTCCCCATGGGTTAGTGCCGCTTTGGGTTCACGACTAGCCATGTCGGCCCGGGTTCTTTGTCAAATGGATGCTAGCGACACTATCATATACGTGAGCCGAAAGGCGCAAACGGTCCCGGGCCATGGTAAGGCGACACCCGTGGGAATACCGTGCGTGAGGCCGCAAAGTGATATGATGTGTCACCGGCTAGATTGATGTGACTTGGAATCGGGGTCCTGACAGCGTTGGTATCGAGCTTTGTTGCTGTGAGGATTACCAAGCCAAACCGGTCGAAGTTGAGTCTAGAAATGCTTTAGTTATGTAAGGGAATTGATTGTGGAAGGAAGCGTAAGGCTCTTTTTACTCCTATATCTCATGGCCTTCTGATCTGAGTCATCCTCTTCTCTTCTACGGGGTTTAAGAACTAGGCTTCTCATCTATCTATCAGGATGACGTGCTACTAATCCCTAGACCTTTAAGATTGTTGGATTTAAGCCCCAGTTCAGTTCCTACTATTTCTGTTTGTTAACTATTGATCTCAGAATCTTGTTATGATGTTGTAGAGTGGTTATGCCACCATTTCGCATGATGTCTCAAATCTTTTTGAGCATTTACAGCCGTTATGCTGTCCGAGTCATCCCAGGTCTCTAAATAGTCTGATGCATTTGCAAATCCCTTCTCTCCTTTTCTAATGTTCATCTGGGCCAGATTAAGCACACTAATTAGTATGTTGAGGTAATTTATTGCCTTGACATATATGCTGCAGCTATTATTATGACCCTAGGTGTTCTAGGAAGTCACCTAGCAATTTAGCAATGCTTTTGTATCCCCAGTGTGATGATTCTGGCCATTATTCTTGAAAGCATCCCGTGATGCCATTTAGTAGTAGACATTCTACTCCTGGGTTTCTGAACCCGAGATTCATCCTACTTCATGTTGTTAGTATTTGCTAGTTCCTTTAGGATATTAGTAACCTTGCAATAGTCCTCGAGGTTCGTGGTTTTTCCTTCTTCCAAATACCATGAACTGCTTATGGCAGAAGTTCTTTTGAGCCAAAAGATCACAACCAGAGTGCTCTTGAGTAGTTCTCCATTCATAATTGTGAATCTGCCAATTCTACCTCTCTGCATGGGTTATCCGGGAGAAATGTTGAGCTTTGCTCGATATACTAATCCATGCCTCCACAACTCGAAAAGTTATATGTTCCTCGATGTTGTTCCTCTTTAGTTGTATTCTGACCCCCGTCTATCAATTGATAGTCAAGGGTATGTGTGCGATCGTGTTTATCGATGCCTATTATCCTTGTGGTCCGTCAAGCCATTCTATTCGGAAGGACTAGGAGAAACAAACTCGATTACCTCATCCATATCCGAGGATTGGGTCAAACCAGTCGTAATCCGCAGATCAAATGCAATCAAGCTTTTGATTCTGTTCTATCTGAAGTATTACCCACTTTATGTCGAGAGCGTCATGAGAATTGCACCTTCTCTTATGAATCCTTGACGCAGTGATACTTCTCGCCATCATTATTCATTCCTCGGTCTCGAGTTGTTGTAACCGGAATGCCGACAAGTGAATTGTGATGTGTGAAATCGATACTCCTAGCAACCCCGTTGCTTGGTAGTAAATGGACAATACTCTCATTCATAGCGTGTTGGTTATTGAATCATCATCCTAAGATTAATCGTGCTACCTAGTCCTTAGTTCTGGTGCACTCTTCGATCTAGAGTTAGGATTGTGTCAATCCCTCACTCTTTTGATCATATCGTCTTGCCCTCAAAAGCAAGATTGATCTCGAGCTTAGTAACATACCGGTGGTTCGTGACTTTCCAAATATCTTCTTGGAAGTGTTACCGGGTTGTTTCCTGACTGTTATGTTGAGCTCGTGATCAAGTTGGTTTCTTGTGAACCACCCTTTCTCCAAGAATCTGTGTTGGATACTCCTGAGCTAGTTGGTTGAGCTAAACAATAACTTGGAGAGTTGGAACATAAAAGCTTGTCCAACTTAGTTCGTTCCAAAGGGATATTCCTGTGTAGTGTGTGTTGAAGAAAGATGATATCTTCATTGATTGGTCCCTGTGATCGATTCTTTGGACCTATTATCTTATCAATCCTTTGATTTGAGTGTGGGCTATCGTCCAAATCAAATCAGTACCAACGATGCTCGTAATGTTGTCTTACTCGTGGTTGATCCCTCGAGCATATACCATTACATCTTTTGGTGCGACCAATGCTATCACCGTGTTCACATTATGGTGGAAGTCGGTGATATGGAAATTCGATGAGTTGCATGTTGAGCCCATTAGCAGCATTTTGTCTCCCCCATGAGTCATGTTGAACATCAACCTAGTGTTGGAAACTTGTGCAAGCATTTCTTCGTGTGCCGTTCATGAAGCTTATGCTTGGATGGAAGAAGTGACTTCCTCTAATTCACGTGCATTAGGGGCAAGTTACCGCCATGAATTTGAGAAAGGTTTGTTTTGTTTCCCTTGGAATCATCCCAAGTCAGTCATGCATATGTGCGAAGTATTACGTAGTCCGGAGACTTGCAACCTTCATTCTATATGTATTCCTAGCACACCAAGCCAGCGATTGATTTTTTAAGGAAAAGAAGTCTATGCTTGGGATCTAATCCATGAACTTGCGTAAAGACTTGATATCCTCGATGATGGTTCCCCACGAACTTCGGTAGTGTTTTATGATAAGACTACTATGTGGTCATTCTTGTCTTGGACAACATGTTCACATGTTAGTAGCGAGAACCAGCTCATGTTTTGGAGCTTGCTATCGTAGTTCATTCCGAGAATCTCGCGACATCTTCTCGTCGATTTGTGTTGCAAACTTTCATTTTTCTTTCTAGACTCGATGAGTCCGGAATATCCTAACACCAACCAGATCTGAATCTCGGGCAGATATGATGGTTGGAACCTTCCCAACATTTGCATTTTGTTCCCAGCTTGCATCCCATCGTGCCAATTTTCCATGGGCTGCCCTTCTCAGTAATTGATGTCTAGGATCATCCTCAAAAGTGGACTTACCATGGGTCCCATCCATTTCCGATGATAAGCAAAATCATCCATTGTGTTGTCTTCAACAAGGTAGTCCACATCATCTATTATGCTATGAGCATGCCATTCTTTCGAATTCGTTCGCACGATCGTTTGTGATTGCCTTAGGCTGGTATAAAGAGTCTCAATGATTTCTAAATCAAAAGTAATTATTTTTGCTGCTTAAGTTAATAATTCCACCAGTCACTTTTCCCAAGGTGCCCCGTTACGGGATCATGGTAAATACTTCCTCGCCACCTTGACACCATCCACCATCTCTCTAAGCGTGGAATTGATGCCACCAAATCAAACCTCGTTGTTTGTTTTTCCATCCATCTTGATGTATATTTTGTGTCCCAACTCAAGAGATGTTTCAACGTCTCACTCCATGAGTTGATTACGAGTGCTTGACCTTCGAGGAGATCAATTCCTGTGGAGTTTCTTTATGTCGTCGTCGTGTTGGATGAAGTTCTCAAAGCAAGACGTCGAGATCAAGATGATGCAATGAATCAACATCCTCGAGAAAGACATCTGGATCGTGAAGTTTGTGCTAGCTTGTGTCCCCTCTGTCTTCTTACCTCACGTCTTGAATCTCGGGACGAGATTCTTGTTTAGTGGGGGTGAGTTGTCACAGCCCTAGAGCTTGCTTGTAACTAGTGGCAATGCATCCATGCATCATGTTTAATTTTCATGAAATTTGAAATGGGGATGACAAACCCTAGCACTAAATGAAATGCATTTAGGATCAAAATAAAAATATTCTCAATGAACCCAAAATGCTCTTCAGAAAAGTTCATTATTTTTGGATTGGTCTAGAACCTCTCCCAAAAATGATGCACATTTTCCTAGGCCATTCTGGATTTTTGAATTAAATCATTACTTAATTGCATTTGGGCATTTAAATACTATAAAATATTTTAAATGCTCAAATAATCCCAAACTGAAATGTTTTGTAGGATATATTTCCAACAGTGGTCATGAGCAGTTGCATGATTTTTGGGATTGATTTAGTATTTTAATAAAGCCACAAAGCTGCAGAAAAATAGAAAACAGGAATTAAAAGAGAAAGAGAGAGAACTTACTGGCGCCCCACGGCCCAGCTCCTCGGCCGGCCCTGCCCACCACCGCTTACCTCCGTGTCGTCTTCCCCTTGCCAGGAGGATGAGCGCGTGGCCGCCGCGCGCCGGCACACGCCCGAGCCACCTCCTGCTTCCGCCGCCTCCCCGACGTCGCTCTGGACGCCCAGGACGTCGCCACGCACCCCCTGGTCCCTCTCGCTCACTCCCTCGAGCTCCTCCCCCTCCTCTGTTCTCTCTCTCGCACGCACCCGAGTACGCTCGTCGCCGCCGCTCGCCGTAGACGCAGCCACTGCTGCCCCCTCGACCTCTCGAGCTTACCAAGAGCTCCGCCGCTTCACCCTCGACCTCCACACCGAACCGCGCAACGTCGGACGCCCCACAACGCCGCCTTTGCCCTCGTCTTCAACCTCGGGCACCGGAGATCGCCGCCGCAGATTCGACACCTCCGAGCCGTCCCCGAGCCCACCGATCTGCGCATCGACCCCCAGTGAGCTCCGTCGTTGTTTCCCCCTACTCCCCCGGTCGCGCTCGTCCGCTACCTGACCTCGCCGTCCTGCCCGCAAGCTCCCGCCGCCGCGTTTGTCGCCGCCATCGTGGTAGGTCACTAACCTCACGTCCGAGCACGGCCCTGGGCTTGTGGAGCTCCCAGAGCCCTTGACCTCTCGGCTACCGCTCGATAGCCAGCGTAGCCTCGCGCTTGGCCCGAAGTTCCGCCGCCGCCAAAATAGCGTAGTCGTCGCCCCCGGCCACCACAGCTCCAGCCGCAGCCACCGTTGGACGCACCGCGTCGCGACCGTTCCAACGGGATCAGCCCCGCTCGCTCCCGTCGCCGGAATCGCCGGAACGGCGAACGCCGCCGTGCCTGGTTAGCCCCGGCGTTAACCGCCGACGTGGCGGCAATTAAGCCCTAATGGGCTAGTTAATTAACTTTAGTGACACGCAGACAGATGGGCCCCACACCCATATTTAACCACAGATTAAATCATGTTTAGTTTAGTTAAACACAGTGGACCCACATGTCAACTTTGACCCTGCTGACGTGGCCGTTGACCTGGTCCCACGTGTCAGCCGCTGTATTCGGCATTGGGTCACTGACCAGTGGACCCCACTGGTCAGGTTTGACCTGGACCCGACCTGTTGACCCTGCTGACGTCACACTGACGTCAGGCTGACGCAGTAATCATTT
The DNA here is from genome assembly GCA_021605145.1 of Aegilops bicornis. Classification (NCBI taxonomy): domain Eukaryota; kingdom Viridiplantae; phylum Streptophyta; class Magnoliopsida; order Poales; family Poaceae; genus Aegilops; species Aegilops bicornis. The sequence goes on along the minus strand of CM038675.1, from coordinate 867,546,488 downwards.
TCCTGGATTATTTCTAATTCTAAATGATTTGGAAATTCCAGAAAATGGTTAGAACTTCTAAAAATCATAGAAATTCAACCGTAGATCAGATTGAAATAATTTATATATGAAAAATGATCAGAAAAATATGAAGAACCTGTTTATGCCATGATCATGCATGTTTGAACAAGTTAACCTCACTGAATAGGACAAATGATGATTAGGGAAATTTATGAAATAACATTTGGAGTTGGAATTTGTTCTTGTTCGAGTTCCACTTCAATTAACTTGGCTAGAGATTGCATTAGGTGAATTCAGTACCTTAACATGACATGTCATTCATGTAAATGTGCATTGCATTGATTGTGTTCTTTCTCAGTTGCCGGTGTTTGTCCCCTCTCGGTAGGCGTATCCCGACGATGAGTTTGATGACACCGATGAAGAACTATATTATCTTCAGAAGTGCCAGGCAAGCAAAACCCCCTTGTTCATTCCGATACAATCCCACTCTCTCGCTCCTGCTCTCATTTACTGCATTAGGACAACAAGGACTCATGTGTTCCTTGCTGCGTAGTTGAACCCCTTTATCCTCTGCATGACCTGTCATTCCACAGTAATTAGATGAAACCCACTAGCATGAGTAGGAGTTGTTTGAGCCCTGATGTGCCTACTCACTCATGCTTGTTTGTCATGCCTGCTACTGCTTAGAGTTGAGTCAGGTCTGATTCATCGGGAATGAATTGGAATGGTGTGTGAACATGTCCTACTGTGTGTGAACTAAGTGTGTGAACACGATTTGGTAAAGGTAGCGGTGAGAGGCCATGTAGGAGTACATGGTGGGTTGTCTCATTGAAACCGTCCTCAGGAACTGAGTTCTGTGTTTGTGATCCATGAAACAGTTACTACCACACATTGGGATCCTTAATTGACTCTCTCGGCTTCTTAACCACCCTTGTCCTCGGTCAGGGAGTTGCAAGTAGTTTCGGTGTTTGTAGCATCTTTGGGGGCGCATTGGCGCTGACCTTAGGGGTGGGCTGTGTTGCGGTAGGCACGTGGCCGGTGTACCGATTCGCCCGTTTGGTGTCTCGGGAAACCTGCACACATCGTTCGGGGCCGTTAGTGGAAACCTCGGACGGACTCCCTGCGGATGGAACCCGAATAGGCGATAAACCTGGACTAGGGACTTGAGTGTTTAGGTAGGCCGTGGCCGACACCCACGTTGGGCTTCCGCTTGAAGGTTGCCGAGTACATGTCGTGTAAACGGCGGTAAGTGGTGAGAGCGTGTGTGAAGAAGTACACCTGCAGGGTTAATATGATCTATTCGAATAGCCGTGTCCATGGAAAAGGACTTGGGTTGCCTATATCAGTTCATAGACAAGTGAAAGTGGATACTCTAAAATGCGCAAGATAAGCGTGAGTGCTATGGATGGCGTTCTCGTAGGGGAGACGGGAGCGGGTCCATAGTGGTGTATTGATATGGTGATTATGTGGACTCGTAGCGCCACCTCAAAGAGTTACTTGCGATCGTAGTTTAGGATAGCCACCGAGTCAAAGCTGGCTTGCTGCGGTCAAACTCCACCACCCCCTTTGTTGATACTGATGCATATGTAGATAGTTCTGATGTAAGTCTTGCTGAGTACATTTGTACTCGCGTTTGCTTATTTTATGTTTTGCAGAGAGACGTCAGTCTCGCCAGTAGTTCCGCTTGGACTTCGACGTTTAGCTTGTTACCTCAGCTACGATCTTGTGCCCTTGGCAGGATGTGGTAGATAGTCAGGCTTCTCAGCCTTTTTCATTTATAGTTATGCGTACTTTCGAGACATGTTTAGCTTCCGCTTGTGCTTTGACTTGTATGCTTTCGAGTGTTGGGTCATGAGACCCATGTTTGTAATATCTCGCTCCTCGGAGCCTAATGAATAAATATTTGAGTCGTAGAGTTATGTTGTGATGCCATGTTGTATTTACACATATTGAGCATATTGTGTGTATGTTTGAAATGCTTGGTATGTGTGGGATCCGACAATCTAGTTGTTTATCCTTGGCAGCCTCTCATATGGGGAAATGTAGTCTAGTGCTTCCTGAGCGATAGTAGTCCGCTACAGCCGGTTCACGGAGTCCTGCTAGCCCGGCACTACTGCTTGGACACTTGACTGGCGGCATGTGTTTCACTTCGTTCCTATATGTCTCCCTTCGGGAAATGTCACGCGGTGACATCCGAGTCCTGCCTAGCCTGCTACAGCCGGGTTACCGGAGTCCTGTTAGCCAGTGCTACAGCCCGGATTCATACGTTGATGACCGACATGCTCGATGTGATTCATGTATGCCTGTCCCCATGGGTTAGTGCCGCTTTGGGTTCACGACTAGCCATGTCGGCCCGGGTTCTTTGTCATATGGATGCTAGCGACACTATCATATACGTGAGCCAAAAGGCGCAAACGGTCCCGGGCCATGGTAAGGCGACACCCGTGGGAATACCGTGCGTGAGGCCGCAAAGTGATATGATGTGTCACCGGCTAGATTGATGTGACTTGGAATCGGGGTCCTGACAGTAGAAGATAAAGAAGAGATGAGTGTCATCCCCTATGCCTCAGCCATAGGATCTATTATGTATGCCATGCTGTGTACCTGACCTGATGTAAACCTTGCCGTAAGTTTGATAGGAAGGTACCAAAGTAATCCCGGCAAGGAACATTGGACAATGGTCAAGAATATCCTGAAGTACCTGAAAAGGACAAAGGACATGTTTCTCGTCTATGGAGGTGACGAAGAGCTCGTCGTAAAGGGTTACATCGATGCTAGCTTCGACACAGATCTGGATGACTCTAAGTCACAAACCGGATACGTGTTTATTTTGAATGGTGGGGCGATGGCTGGTGCGATTGCAAGCAAAGCGTCGTGGTGGGATCTACATGTGAAGCGGAGTACATGGCAGCCTCGGAGGTAGCGCATGAAGCAAACTGGGTGAAGGAGTTCATCACCGACCTAGGAGTCATACCCAATGCGTCGGGGCCGATCGCACTCTTCTGTGACAACACTGGAGCTATTGCACTTGCCAAGGAGCCCAGGTTTCACAAGAAGACCAAGCACATCAAGCGTCGCTTCAACTCCATTCGTGAAAATGTTCAAGATGGAGACATAAATATTTGTAAAGTACATACGGACCTGAATGTAGCAGATCTGTTGACTAAACCTCTCCCTAGGGCAAAACATGATCAACACCAGAACTCTATGGGTGTTCGATTCATCACAATGTAACTAGATGATTGACTCTAGTGCAAGTGGGAGACTGTTGGAAATATGCCCTAGAGGCAATAATAAAATGGTTATTATTGTTGGAAATATGCCCTAGAGGCAATAATAAAAGCATTATTATTATATTTCCTTGTTCATGATAATTGTCTTTTATTCATGCTATAACTGTATTATCCGGAAATCGTAATACACGTGTGAATACATAGACCACAATACGTCCCTAGTGAGCCTCTAGTTGACTAGCTCGTTGGTCAACAGAGATAGTCATGGTTTCACGACTATGGACATCGATGTCATTGACAGCGGGATCACGTCATTAGGAGAATGACGTGATGGACAAGACCCAATCCTAAGCATAGCACAAAGATCGTGTAGTTCGTTTTGCTAGAGCTTTTCCAATGTCAAGTATCTCTTCCTTAGACCGTGAGATCGTGTAACTCCCGGATACCGTAGGAATGCCTTGGGTGTACCAAACGTCACAACGTAATCGGGTGACTATAAAGGTGCATTACAGGTATCTCCGAAAGTGTCTGTTGGGTTGACACGGATCGAGACAGGATTTGTCACTCCGTATGACGGAGAGGTATCACCGGGCCCACTCGGTAGTGCATCATCATAATGAGCTCAAAGTGACCAAGTGTCCGGTCACGGGATCATGCATTACTGATGCGAGTAAAGTGACTTGCCGGTAACGAGACTAAACGAGGTATTGGGATACCGACGATCGAAGTCTCGGGCAAGTAACATACCGTCTGACAAAGGGAATAGCATACGGGGTTGATTGAACCCTCGACATCGTGGTTCATCCGATGACAACATCGAGGAGCGTGTGGGAACCAACATGGGTATCCAGATCCCGCTGTTAGTTATTGATCGGAGAGTGTCTCGGTCATGTCTGCATGTCTCCCGAACCCGTAGGGTCTACACACTTAAGGTTCGGTGACGCTAGGGTTAATAGGAAGACAAGTATGTGATTACCGAATGTTGTTCGGAGTCCCGGATGAGATCCCGGACGTCACGTGGAGTTCCGGAATGGTACGGAGGTAAAGATTTATATATGGAAAGTGGTTAAATGGACTCCGGAAAGTTTCGGGGGCATACCGGTAATGTACCGGGGCCACCGGGAGAGTTCCGGAGGTCCACCGGGAGGGGCCACCCCTCCGGGGGGGGCACATGGGCTAAGTGGGAGAGGGAGCCAGCCCCTGGTGGGCTGGGCGCGCCTCCCCACCTAGGCCCATGCGGCTAGGGCTTGGGGAGGGGAAACCCTAAAGGGGCAAAGGGGCCGCCGGCTTGGGGGGGGCAAGCCACCCCTTTCCTCCTCCTTGGCCGCCGCCTCCCTCTAGATGCCATCTAGAGGGGCCGCCCCTCTCCCTTCCTCCTATAAATAGAGGGTGGGGGAGGGCTGCACACACCATTGAAGGCGCAGCCCTCCCTCCCCAACACCTCTCCTCCTCCGCACGCTTGGCGAAGCCTGCCGGAATCTGAGTCCCTCCATCTGCATCACGTCGTCGTGCTGCCATTGGAGTGATATTCCTCAACCTCTCCTTCCTCCTTGCTGGATCAAGACGAAGGAGACGCCCTCGTCCCGTACGTGTGTTGAACGCGGAGGTGTTGTCCGTTCAGCACTTGGTCCTCGGTGATCGGAATCACGTTGGGAACGTCTTCATCATCACCACTCCCTCGAACGCTTCTGTGCTCGATCTACAAGTGGTATGTAGATGCAAACTCTCTCTCTTGACTCGTTGCTTAGTAGAACTCATAGATGGATCTTGGTGAAACCGTAGAAAAAATTTTATTTTCTGCAACGTTCCCCAACAGTGGTATCAGAGCCAGGTTTATGCGTAGTTCTCTTTGCACGAGTAGAACACAATTTAGTTGTGGGCGTGGATCTTGTCAATTTACTTGCCACTACTAGTCTTATCTTGCTTCCGCGGTATTGTGGGATGAAGCGGCCCGGACCAACCTTACACGTACGCTTACGTGAGACCGGTTCCACCGACTAACATGCACTAGATGCATAAGGTGGCTGGCGGGTGTCTGTCTCTCCTACTTTAGTTGGAGCGGATTCGATGAAAAGGGTCCTTATGAAGGGTAAATAGAAGTTGACAAGATCACGTTGTGGTTATTCGTAGGTAAGAAAACGTTCTTGCTAGAACCCAATTGCAGCCACGTAAAAGATGCAACAACAATTAGAGGACGTCTAACTTGTTTTTGCAGCAATTGTCATGTGATGTGATATGGCCAAGTTGTGATGAATGATGAATGACACATTGTGATGTATGAGATCATGTTCTTGTAATAGGAATCACGACTTGCATGTCGATGAGTATGACAACCGGCTGGAGCCATAGGAGTTGTCTTTATTTTTGTATGACCTGCGTGTCATTGAAGAACGCCATGTAACTTACTTTACTTTATTGCTAAACGCGTTAGCCATAGAAGTAGAAGTAGTCGTTGGCGTGACAACTTCATGGAGGCACAATGATGGAGATCATGATGATGGAGATCATGGTGTCATGCCGGTGACAAGATGATCATGGAGCCCCGAAGATGAAGATCAATGGAGCTTTATGATATTGGCCATATCATGTCACTACTATATAATTGCATGTGATGTTTATTATGTTTATACATCTTGTTTACTTAGAATGACGATAGTAAATAAGATGATCCCTTACAAAAATTTCAAGAAGTGTTTCCCCTAACTGTGCACCGTTGCCAAAGTTCGTCGTTTCTAAGCACCACGTGATGATCGGGTGTGATGGATTCTTACGTTCACATACAACGGGTGTAAGACAGATTTACACACGCGAAAACACTTAGGGTTTACTTGACGAGCCTAGCATGTACAGACATGGCCTCGGAACACAGAGACCGAAAGGTCGAACACGAGTCGTATGGAAGATACGATCAACATGAGAATGTTCACCGACGAGACTGGTCCGTCTCACGTGATGATCGGACACGGCCTAGTCGACTCGGATCGTGTAACACTTAGATGACTAGAGGGATGTCTAATCTAAGTGGGAGTTCATTTAAATTTGATTAGATGAACTTAATTATCATGAACTTAGTCTAAAACTTTTAAATGATATGTCTTGTAGATCAAATGGCCAACGCTCATGTCAACTTGAACTTCAACGTTTCCTAGAGAAAACCAAGCTGAAAGATGACGGCAGCAACTATACGGACTGGGTCCGGAACTTGAGGATCATCCTCATAGCTGCCAGAAACAATATGTCCTAGAAGGACCGCTAGGTGACGCTCCGTCTGCAGAACCAAGACATTATGAATGCTTGGCAGTCTCGTCTTGATGATTACTCCCTCGTTCAAAGGCGGCATGCTTTACAGCTTAGAACCGGGCTCCAAAAGCGTTTTGAGCATCACGGAGCATATGAGATGTTCGAGGAGCTGAAACTTGTTTTCCAAGCTCACGCCGGTCGAGAGATATGACATCTCCGACAAGTTCTATAGTTGTAAGATGGAGGAAAACAGTTACGTCGGTGAGCATATTCTGAAGATGTCTGGGTTGCACAACCGTATGACCCAGCTGAATATTAACCTGCCTGATGAGGCGGTCATTGACAGAATCCTCCAGTCGCTCCCACCAAGCTACAAGAGCTTTGTGATGAACTACAACATGCAGGGGATGGTAAAGACCATTCCTGAAGTGTTCTCTATGCTGAAGTCAGCCGAGGTTGAAATCAAGAAAGAACATCAAGTGTTGATGGTCAATAAGACCACTAAGTTCAAGAAGGGCAAGGGTAAGAAGAACTTCAAGAAGGACGGCAAGGAGGTTGCCGCGCCCGGTAAGCAAGTTGCCGGAAGAAGTCAAAGAATGGACCCAAACCCGAGACCGAGTGCTTTTATTGCAAGGGAGGGGTCCTTTGGAAGCGGAACTGCCCCAAATACTTAGCGGACAAGAAGGCCGGCAACACCAAAGGTATATTTGATATACATGTAATTGATGTGTACTTTGCCGATTACTCGTAGTAACTCCTGGGTATTTGATACCGGTGCCGTTGCTCATATTTGTAATTCACAGCAGGAGCTGCGGAATAAGCGGAAGCGGCAAAGGGCGAAGTGACGATCTTGGCGTCGGGAATGGTTCCAGAGTCGATGTGATCGCCGTCGGCACGCTACCTCTTCATTTACCTATGGGATTAGTTATGAACCTTAATAATTGTTATTTGGTGCCAAGTTTGAGCATGAATATTGTATCTGGATCTTGTTTAATGCAAGATGGCTACTCATTTAAATCCGAGAATAATGGTTGTTCTATTTATATGAGAGATATGTATTATGGTCATGCTCCGATGGTCAATGGTTTATTCTTAATGAATCTCGAGCGTAGTATTACACATGTTTATAGCGTGAATACCAAAAGATGTAAAGTTGATAACGATAGTCCCACATATTTGTGGCACTGCCGCCTTGGTCACATTGGTGTCAAGCGCATGAAAAAGCTCCATGCTGATGGACTTTTGGAGTCTTTAGATTATGAATCATTTGACACATGCGAACCATGCCTCATGGGCAAGATGACCAAGACACCGTTCTCCGGAACAATGGAGCGAGCAACCAACTTGTTGGAAATCATACATACCGATGTGTGCGGTCCACTGAGTGTTGAGGCACGTGGAGGATAACGTTATGTTCTCACTCTCACAGATGACTTGAGTAGATATGGGTATGTCTACTTGATGAAACACAAGTCTGAGACCTTTGAAAAGTTCAAGGAATTTCAGAATGAAGTAGAGAATCAACGTGACCGAAAGATAAAATTCTTACGATCAGATCGTGGAGGAGAATATCTAAGTCACGAATTTGGTACACACTTAAGAAAATGTGGAATCGTTTCACAACTAACGCCGCCTGGAACACCTCAGCGTAATGGTGTGTCCGAACGTCGTAATCGCACTCTATTGGATATGGTGCGATCTATGATGTCTCTTACCGATTTACCGCTATCATTTTGGGGATACGCTCTAGAGACAGCTACATTCACTTTAAATAGGGCACCGTCTAAGTCCGTTGAGATGACACCGTATGAATTATGGTTTGGGAAGAAACCTAAGCTGTCGTTTCTAAAAGTTTGGGGATGCGATGCTTATGTCAAGAAACTTCAACCTGAAAAGCTCGAACCCAAGTCGGAAAAATGCGTCTTCATAGGATACCCTAAGGAAACCATAGGGTATACCTTCTACTTAAGATCTGAGGGCAAGATCTTTGTTGCCAAGAACGGATCCTTTCTGGAAAAAGAGTTTCTCTCGAAAGAAGTAAGTGGGAGGAAAGTAGAACTCGATGAAGTACTACCTCTTGAACAGGATAGTAGTGCTACTCAGGAAAGTGTTCCTGTGATGCCTACACCAACTGAAGAGGAAATTAATGATGATGATCAAGGTACTTCGGATCAAGTTGCTACTGAACCTCGTAGGTCCACAAGGACACGTTCCGCACCAGAGTGGTACGGCAACGCTGTCCTGGAAATCATGTTGTTAGACAACAATGAACCTTCGAACTATGAAGAAGCGATGGCGGGCCCAGATTCCAACAAATGGCTAGAAGCCATGAAGTCCGAGATAGAATCCATGTATGAAAACAAAGTGTGGACTTTGGTGACTTGCGGATGATCGGTGACGATAGAAAACAAATGGATCTTTAAGAAGAAGACGGACGCGGATGGTAATGTCACCATCTATAAAGCTCGACTTGTCGCTAAGGGTTATCGGCAAGTTCAAGGGATTGACTACGATGAGACTTTCTCTCCCGTAGCGAAGCTTAAGTCCGTCCGAATCATGTTAGCAATTGCCGCATACTATGATTATGAGATATGGCAGATGGACGTCAAAACAGCGTTCCTTAACGGATATCTTAAGGAAGAGCTGTATATGATGCAGCCGGAAGGTTTTGTCGATCCTAAGAATGCTGACAAAGCATGCAAGCTCCAGCGATCCATTTATGGGCTGGTGCAAGCATCTCGGAGTTGGAACATTCGCTTTGATGAGATGATCAAAGCGTTTGGGTTTATGCAGACTTATGGAGAAGCCTGCGTTTACAAGAAAGTGAGTGGGAGCTCAGTAGCATTTCTCATATTATATGTAGATGACATACTTTTGATGGGAAATGATATAGAATTCTTGGACAGCATTAAGGCCTACTTGAATAAGTGTTTTTCAATGAAGGACCTTGGAGAAGCTGCTTATATATTAGGCATCAAGATCTATAGAGATAGATCGAGACGCCTCATAGGTCTTTCACAAAGCACATACCTTGATAAGATTTTGAAGAAGTTCAAAATGGATCAGTCCAAGAAGGGGTTCTTGCCTGTTTTGCAAGGTGTGAGATTGAGCTCAGCTCAATGCCCGACCACGGCAAAAGATAAAGAAGAGATGAGTGTCATACCCTATGCATCAGCCATAGGATCTATTATGTATGCCATGCTGTGTACCAGACCTGATGTAAACCTTGCCGTAAGTTTGGTAGGAAGGTACCAAAGTAATCCCGGCAAGGAACACCGGACAGCGGTCAAGAATATCCTGAAGTACCTGAAAAGGACAAAGGACATGTTTCTCGTTTATGGAGGTGACGACGAGCTCGTCAGAAGGGTTACGTCGACGCTTAGCTTCGACACAGATCTGGATGACTCTAAGTCACAAACCGGATACGTGTATATGTTGAATAGTGGAGCGATGGTAGTGCAGGTGCAAGCAGAGCGTCGTGGCGGGATCTACATGTGAAGCGGAGTACATGGCAGCCTCGGAGGCAGCGCATGAAGCAATTTGGGTGAAGGAGTTCATCACCGACCTAGGAGTCATACCCAATGCGTCGGGGCCGATCAAACTCTTCCGTGACAACACCGGAGCTATTGCACTAGCCAAGGAGCCCAGGTTTCACAAGAAGACCGAGCACATCAAGCGTCGCTTCAACTCCATCCGTGAAAATGTTCAGGATGGAGACATAGAAATTTGTAAAGTGCATACGGATCTGAATGTCGCAGATCCGTTGACTAAACCTCTTCCATGGGCAAAACATGATCAACACCGTAACTCTATGGGTGTTCGATTCATCACAATGTAAACTAGATTATTGACTCTAGTGCAAGTGGGAGACTGTTGGAAATATGCCCTAGAGGCAATAATAAAAGCATTATTATTATATTTCTTTGTTCATGATAATTGTCTTTTATTCATGCTATAACTGTATTATCCGGAAATCGTAATACACGTGTGAATACATAGACCACAATACGTCCCTAGTGAGCCTCTAGTTGACTAGCTCGTTGGTCAACAGATAGTCATGGTTTCGTGACTATGGACATCAGATGTCATTGACAAGCGGGATCACGTCATTAGGAGAATGACGTGATGGACAAGACCCAATCCTAAGCATAGCACAAAGATCGTGTAGTTCGTTTTGCTAGAGCTTTTCCAATGTCAAGTATCTCTTCCTTAGACCGTGAGATCGTGTAACTCCCGGATACCGTAGGAATGCCTTGGGTGTACCAAATGTCACAACGTAACTGGGTGACTATAAAGGTGCATTACAGGTATCTCCGAAAGTGTCTGTTGGGTTGACACGGATCGAGACAGGGATTTGTCACTCCGTATGACGGAGAGGTATCACTGGGCCCACTCGGTAGTGCATCATCATAATGAGCTCAAAGTGACCAAGTGTCTGGTCACGGGATCATGCATTACGATACGAGTAATGTGACTTGCCGGTAACGAGACTAAACGAGGTATTGGGATACCGACGATCGAGTCTCGGGCAAGTAACATACCGTCTGACAAAGGGAATAGCATACGGGGTTGATTGAACCCTCGACATCGTGGTTCATCCGATGACAACATCGAGGAGCGTGTGGGAACCAACATGGGTATCCAGATCCCGCTGTTGGTTATTGACCGGAGAGCGTCTCGGTCATGTCTGCATGTCTCCCGAACCCGTAGGGTCTACACGCTAGGGTTAATAGGAAGACAAGTATGTGATTACCGAATGTTGTTCGGAGTCCCGGATGAGATCCCGGACGTCACGAGGAGTTCCGGAATGGTACGGAGGTAAAGTTTTATATATGGAAAGTGGTTAAGCGGACTCGGAAAGTTTGAGGGCATACTGGTAATGTACCGGGGCCACTGGAGAGTTCCGGAGGTCCACGGGAGGAGCCACCCCTCGGGGGGCCACATGGGCTAAGTGGGAGAGGGAGCCAGCACCTGGTGGGCTGGGCGCGCCTCCCACCTAGGCCCATGTGGCTAGGGCTTGGGAGGAGGAAACCTAAAGGGGCAAGGCGCCCCACGGCTTGGGGGGCAAGCCACCCCGTGCCTCCTCCCCTTGGCCGCCGCCCCTCCCTCTAGATGCCATATAGAGGGGGCCGGCCCCCTCTCCCGTCCTCCTATAAATAGAGGGGTGGGGGGAGGGCTGCACACACCATTGAAGGCGCAGCCCCACCCCACCCCAACACCTCACCTCCACCGCATACGCTTGGCGAAGCCTCGCCGAATATGATCCCTCCATCTGCATCACGCCGTCGTGCTGCCATTGGAGTGATCTTCCTCAACCTCTCCTTCCTCCTTGCTGGATCAAGACGGCGAAGGACGCGCCGTAAATCCGCACGTGTGTTGAACGCGGAGGTGCTGTCCGTTCAGCACTTGGTCATCGGTGATCGGAATCACGTTGGGAACGTCTTCATCATCACCACTCCCTCGAACGCTTCCGTGCTCGATCTACAAGTGGTATGTAGATGCAAACTCTCTCTCTTGACTCGTTGCTTAGTAGAACTCATAGATGGATCTTGGTGAAACCGTAGAAAAAATTTTATTTTCTGCAACGTTCCCCAACAATTATTATATTTCTTTGTTCATGATAATAGTCTATTATTCATGCTATAATTGTGTTATCCGGAAATTGTAATACACGTGTGAATACATAGACCACAATGTGTCCCTAGTGAGCCTCTAGTTGACTAGCTCGTTGATCAACAGATAGTCATGGTTTCCTGACTATGGACATTGGATGTCATTGATAACGGGATCACATCATTGGAAGAATGATGTGATGGACAAGACCCAATCCTAAGCATAGCTCAAAGATCGTGTAGTTTGTTTAGCTAAAGCTTTTCCAAATGTCAAGTATCATTTCCTTAGACCATGAGATTGTGCAACTCCCGGATACCGTAGGAGTGCTTTGGGTGTGCCAAACATCACAACGTAACTGGGTGACTATAAAGGTACACTACGGGTATCTCCGAAAGTGTCTGTTGGGTTGGCACGAATCGAGACTGGGATTTGTCACTCCGTATGACGGAGAGGTATCTCTAGGCCCACTCGGTAATGCATCATCATAATGAGCTCAATGTGACCAAGTGTCTGGTTACGGGATCATGCATTACGGTACGAGTAAAGTGACTTGCCGGTAACGAGATTAAACGAGGTATTGGGATACCGACGATCGAATCTCGGGCAAGTAACGTACTGGTTGACAAAGGGAATTGTATACGGGGTTGCTTGAATCCTCGACATCATGGTTCATCCGATGAGATCATCAAGGAGCATGTGGGAGCCAACATGGGTATCTAGATCCCGCTGTTGGTTATTGACCGGAGAGGCGTCTCGGTCATGTTTGCATGTCTCCCGAACCCGTAGGGTCTACACACTTAAGGTTCGGTGACGCTAGGGTTGTAGAGATATGAGTATGCAGTAACCCGAAAGTTGTTCGGAGTCCCGGATGAGATCCCGGACGTCACGAGGAGTTCCAGAATGGTCCGGAGGTGAAGAATAATATATAGGAAGTTAGGTTTCGGCCATCGGGAAAGTTTCGGGGGTCACCGGTATTGTACCGGGACCACCTAAGGGTCCTGGGGTCCACTGGTGGGGCCACCTATCCCGGAGGGCCCCATGGGCTGAAGTGGGAGGAACCAGCCTGGTGGGCTGGTGCGCCCCTTGGGCCCCCTGCGCCTAGGGTTGGGAAACCCTAGGGGTGGGGCGCCTCCACGGCTTGGGAAGCCACCCGGCCGCCGCCCCCTTGGAGATCCCATCTCGGGGCCGGCCTCCCCCCCTTGGGGCCTATATAAAGGGGGGGAGGGAGGGCAGCCGCACCCATGCTATAGGCGCCTTCCTCTCCCCTTGCTACACCTCTCCCTCTCGCAGACGCTTGGCAAAGCCCTGCCGAGATCACTGCTGCATCCACCACCACGCCGTCGTGCTGCTGGATCTTCATCAACCTCTCCTTCCCCCTTGCTGGATCAAGAAGGAGGAGACGTCTTCCCAACCATACATGTGTTGAACGCGGAGGTGCTGTCAGTTCAGCACTAGGATCATCGGTGATTTGGATCACGACGAGTACGACTCCCTCAACCCCGTTCTCTTGAACGCTTCCGCTCGCGATCTACAAGGGTATGTAGATGCACTCCTCTCTCTCGTTGCTAGATGAACTCATAGATTGATCTTGGTGAAACCGTAGAATTTTTTTATTTTCTGCAACGTTCCCCAACAAATCTTCCACCAAATAAACCATATAGTAATCAACTACAAGATGTAATCAACACTACTAGTCACCCACAAGCACCAATCTATAGTTCCGGTACAAAGATTGAACACAAGAGATGAACTAGGGTTTGAGAGGAGATGGTGTTGTTGAAGATGTTGATGGAGATTGCCCTCCCCAAGATGGGAGAGTTGTTGGTGATGATGATGATGACGATGATTTCCCCCTCCGGGAGGGAAGTTCCCCCGGCGGAATCGCTCCGCCGGAGGGCAAAAGTGCTCCCGCCCAAGTTCCGCCTCGAGACGGTGGCGCCTCTTCCAGAAAAGTCCTCTCTTTATTTTTCCTAGGTCAAAATGAGTTATATACCAGAAGATGGGCACCGGAGGTGGGCTGGGCTGAGCACAACCTACCAAGGTGCGCCTGGGGTGGCTGGCGCGCCCTGGTGTCTTATGCTCACCAGGTGCCCCCCTCCAGTAGTTATTTGCTCCAGTATTTCTTATTTATTCCATAAAAATTCCTCGTCAAGTTTCAGCTCTTTTGGAGTTGTGCAGAATAGGTAGTCTGACGTAGCTTTTTTAGGTCCAGATTTCCAGCTGCCGGAATTCTCCCTCTTTGTGTAAACCTTGCATATTATGAGAGAAAAAGCATTAGAATTACTCCAAAAAACATTACTATGCATAAAAATGTTATAAATAACAGTAGGTAAACATGATGCAAAATGGACGTATCACCGGGGTAGAGGATGCAGTCATTAGGGCATGCATGTATCTTCTGCACCTCTAATCCTAGAGGACAGACAGCCTTCTTTGCTTCGTACGTACTGTCGGGCAATTCCTTGTCCTTTGGAAGCATCTTCTTTAACATTATCAGCAACTTTTCAAATCCCTTGTTAGATACACCATTCTCTGCCTTTCATTGCAACAATTCCAGTGTGGTGCCCAGCTTTTTCTTGTCAGCTTCGCAATTTGGGTAAAACAATTTCTTGTGATCCTCTAACATGCGCTGCAACTTCAGCCTCTCCTTTTCACTTGTGCAGTTTCTCTTTGCATCGGCAATGGCCCGGCCAAGATCATCAGCGGGCTCATCTGATGCCTCTTCTTCAGCTTCTTCCCGCATTGCCGGCTCAGCTTCTTCCCCATTGTTGTACCATCGTATTCAGGGCACCCATGGCCAGGATAGCTATCGTCGTCCTATTCTTCTTCATTGTCTTCCATCATAACCCCTCTTTCTCCGTGCTTGGTCCAAAAATTATAGTGGGGCATGAAACCAGACTCAAACAGGTGGACGTGAATGGTTCTTGACTTAGAGTAATTCTGATCATTCTTACAGACAGCACATGGACAACACATAAAACCATCCACCTGCTTGTTTGCCTCAACCGCAATCAGAAAATTATGCACGCCCTTAATGAACTGGGGAGAGCATCGGTCATCGTACATCCATTGCCGGCTCATCTTCATTACACAACATCGAAAAGACCAAATTAATACAAGTTCATACATAAAGTTCATACGCACTTATTCTCGTAAAACAACATACAAACTCTCTAGCTAAAGCATTTTAATGCAACAACAAATGCGATCAAGACCGCAACTAAGGTAACAATTGTCCAACAGCATAATGATACCAAGCCTCACTATCAATGGCATATTTTCTAATCTTTCTAATCTTCAAGCGCATTTTCTCCATCTTGATCTTGTGATCATCGACGACATCAACAACATAAAACTCCGGTTTCATCTTCTCTTCTTCAATTCTTTTCAATTTTTCTTTCAAATACTGCTTTTTTTTCAACTAAATTTAACCTCTCGAAAAGAGGGTCGGTTGGAATTTCCGGTTCACATACCTCCTAGATAAAAATATCTATGTCAACTTGATGGGAATAATTTGTCATAAACGAAGAGTTAATTTGAGCTCAAATTGCATATAAATCAAATGAACTACCACATATAATTACTCCAAAACTAAAGCCCACAAATCACTATACTTATAGAGCACTGCAAGAGCTAATCTAGCAATGAGAGATGAAAGGACAAAGTTGCTAACCTTTGTGATCACTTGGATGGATGGGGGGCTTTGAAATCTTAAAAAAAAATTGGCAAAATGAAGGATGAGCTCGAGCTTTGGGGAAGAACAGAGAGGAGAGGAAAGGGGAAGAACAGAGAGCTCGACCGCGGGCTGGACGAAGGGTTTATATAGGAAAACCTTTAGTCTCGGTTCATGACACAAACCGGGACTAAATGTGAGCTTCTAGTACCGGTTCGTGGCACGAACCGGGACTAAAGGGACAGGTGGGGCCCCAGCCTGACACTAGTCTGCCACCACCTCTTTAGTCCCGGTTCGTCGCACGAACCGGTACTAGCGGTTCAACACGAACCGGGACTAATGATGCCCTCCCGCCTAGCCGTTGGAACCGGCACTAATGGTCACATTAGTGCCGGTCCGTTTACAAACCGGGACTAATGTATCTCACGTAAAGTAGTTTTTCTACTAGTGACTTGTGAATATGCATGGCAAAGAAATATGAAATTTTGATGTAAATGGTCATTAATCATAACCGACAATGTTGGATGTAGGAACTAGATAGATAGTCTATTGTCTGCCAATTGCGCTATATGTTGACAGCTTGGTGCTGACTGCTAATTTAGCAAATTCTTCTCATGTTCGGTGAGTGTCGTGGCTGTGGTGCGTTGACATCGCACCAGAATATTCGCTAGAAACGTACCCTCTACAAGTAAGACAACTTTTCATACTAGCTACAATAAAAATACTAACGTCCAAACTAAGGTTCCACAAGTCAGGCCCTTAATTAAGGCTGGTCGTCGCCAGCGGCGACTACATCATCGTCATCATCGTTGTCGTCGACGATGTCATGCTTCTCTCCTCTGACGCAGGATACTCCAACTCCGAGTCGGCGGGATCCTCCTCCCCCTCCATGGTCTCCACGGCAGGGTCGTCGAAAGTGTCGTCGGGAATGGGGGCGGCCAGAGCTCACCCGAATCCTCGCTAGAAGCGGGAGGGGTTACCTTGTTGCTGGAGGAGGGATAGCCCATGGCCAAACCAGGTCGAGATTGCGCTGCATTTTTTGCACCAATAATAAGTACTTGCAAATCTCTCTGGCTATAGCTAACTTTCTAATAATTAACTATGAAATGTTTGCTAGATACTTTTCGTTACCAATATTGCTAACAAATAAATGATCATGCATGCATCACATATACGTATAGTTCATTATTTTAACAAATAAAAAATATTCTTCAAATTAACTAGCAACTCGGAACAAATTAACAATTTAATTAGATCTATAACCAGCCTTTTAATAGATACACAAATTTACTTCTAACACATACACAATTAATTTATAACTAACGTTTCCACAATTTCCCTAAATTAACATTTGCTAATAATAATTAATTATGAAACTAGCTAGCTATAACTAGAAGTTGCTACTAACTTTTTTACCAATATTGCTAACAAATAAACGATCATGCATGCATCATATATACATATACTTAATTATTAAATCAAATAAACAATTTGCTTCAAATTAACTAGCCACTCGGAACAAACAAATAACAATTTCATTAGCTAGATCTGTAATCATCATTTTAATGGATACACAAATTTACTTCTAATAGATACACAATTTACTTCTAACTAACATTTCCACAATTCCACCAAATTAACTATCATTATTTGCTACACATGCATGCACATACTAACCTATATGGAGGTCGGCCGACCCTCCTCCACGATGCTCGCCCGACTATGGCTTTGTTGGCCGTCCAATCTACCCATCCGACTCAACTGCACCGTTGGATCGTCACTTGCAGTTAAATCATTTTCACCTCGCAGTCATTTTACTGCCCAATGATGAGGATTGACGGTGGTGGAGATGCTCCAGTGGCAGCGGCGAGCTGAAAAGCTACGGCACAGCGGCACGAGACGACAGAGGTGGGAGCGCCTACTTCGGGCTCTGTCAGGGGTTCGATTCTGTGGCATGGACGTCTTCTTCCTCTATGATGTCAGGAGCGAGCCAGGGTTCCATGTCAAAAACTACTCCCGCCTCCGGACGCTAGGCGATGGGGCAAGTTGGTTGAAGCGTTAGTGGCGCCTTTGGTCGTCGCCTAGGATGGCATGTGCGCGAGCCAAAGCACGACACCGACCAACTTCGGCACCCGAGGCTTGCTTGACGCCCTCCTCTGCTACTACCTCCTCAACAGCAAGGTGAACCTCCCACTCTCCATTTCCCCTCTAGTACTTCCAATGACTGTTCAGAAAATCATCGAAGAGAGAGGCAGTAGCAGCAGACCAAAGCGAACGAAGATAAACTCATTTTTTCTATTGGATTTTAACCTCTTGTTCTTTGTGATTCAGGTCTTCGAAGGATTAGGGCTTAGGGCAACTCGATGGCAGACATTCAGAGTTTGCTAGGTTATATATGCAAGTCCTTTTAAAATATGAAACTTACGTGCAAAGGACGAGCTTACGCTCATCTTTATTGATTCATCTCCAATCAAGGGGTGTGCCTTCTAATGCATTCATTTTCTCTTTCATACTGTGGGGTTCATCTTTGTTTTGTAGAAAATTGGTAGGTGAAACTACTGAAAAGGAGCTAATCAGCCAATCCGCAATAAAGCATTGCATTGATTTTTTCTCCTGATATGTGGCCCGTCATATGACCTTTATTTTTCTTATCATTATGGAGAAATTCATGATATATGTTGGTTGGTCCTGTAGGTGCCCTGATAACAAATTCATGCATTATAATGGTGTAAATGTTATTGTTACTTTCCTGGAGGTTATAAGAGCGCAACTGATTGACCATGTTTTTAATGGCCGTTCTTATTTGTAATATTCTTGCTCCAAATCAACTATGTTGACAGGCTTCAAATGTGGTAATTTACTCCTGGATTCTTGACTACTTTGTCTATCCTTGCAAGATTAAAAATAAATCATATATCCTGATTATGCTACTCCCTGCAGCCAACCTTACCATCAAATTGAAAAACACGTAATTTTTGTTTGGATTATTGGCCACACAACTTGGATAGCAAATAAGTTCATCCAATTGGTAAATTGTAATAGTGGGTTGAATGGCAAGCAACTGTCCAGCTGAAACACAATAATGTGGAGAATGTTGCTTCCAGCTTTGACACATTGAAATTGATTTATCGCTTTGGCTATCTGTTTTGCTTTTAACTATTATAGAAGATGCCATATGTACATTTATTTGGTCTGCATCACTGCACCTTTTTAAATTCTACGTAAAAGTACAATTTCTTTGTTATTTATTTACCAATGCAATCTCCATTAGTTTATTTTTGTTGTATGAATTGAATCCTAAAATAGCATGACTTTCTTAATGTTTCCTGATTTTTGTATTGCTTTCAGTCAGATTCAGAGTCATTTGTTCTTTTCTTATAAAGCAGAGGTGTTCAAACAACTGTACCTATTTTAGTCGGAATCATCAACAGTATTGCTTTTCCTTCCAGTTTTGTGGTGGTCAATGCATGCAGAATATGCAGATTTTCCAATGGATTCAGTTGGATGATGTTGGATTATAAATCGATAGTCTCAGTTGGTTTGTGTGTTAGCCTGTTACAAATTCGACATCCATATTTTACTTATCTGAAAACTACTATGGCTCCTATATGACTAAGAAAAAGAAAAATGAAAACAGAAAAAGGAAAAAAAATGAAAACTAAAATAGAAAGGGAAAAAAAGGAAGAATAGAAAAACCAAAAAAACTGAAAGGTTCTAGAACGTTCCCAAAAATAGAAACTAGCAAGATGGGATGGCCCAAAACGTTTGCAGCGGGAAGTGCGGGGTGCGCACGCGGTCGCTACCTAGTATTAATATTCTAAATATATATATTACAAAAAAACTCTAAAAACTTGGAAAATATTGAACAAGTATTTGGAAAAATAATGTTAATCAAGCATTCGGAAAATATTGAACATGTATTTGAAAAGTCTGAACAAGTTTTTGAAAAATTGTTAAGCAAGCATTCGGAAAATGTTGAACGTGTATAGGAAAATCCTTTATCATGTATTAAAAAGGATGATTTTTTTATCACGTATATAAAAATCTTAATCAAGCATTTTGAAAAAGAAATGTTGAGCAAGTATTTGAAAAATGTTAATAAAGCATTTAAAAAATGCCAAATGTATATAGAAAAAATGTTGAACAAGTATTACAAATTTTATGAAATGTTTAGATCATGTATATAAATATGTTAATAAACCTTAGAAAAATATTCAAAAAATATTTGAAAATTTTTATCAAGCAAAAAATGTTAAATATGTATTAAAATGAAGATTTTTATTATGTATATCAAAATGATAATTTTTTATTATGTATATAAAAATGTTAATCAAGCATTTGAAAAAATATTGAACAAGTATTCAAAAATGTTATTCAAGCATATTGAAATATTAAATTAAAATATTTTATTTGAAAAAAATTTAATCAAGCATTTAATAAAATGCTAAAAATGTATAGGAAAAGGTTGACCAGGTATTAGAAAATTTTAGTCTTGTTTTTGATTTTTTTTATCAAGGGCTCTAAAAGATTAAAAAATCTGTATAAAAAATGATGACCATGTATACAAAAACTATTAAACGTGTATTAGATATATACCAACATTGTGCATTGAAAAACTAGGGTGGAAACCGAGAAAAACAATGAAAATAAACAAAGTGGAATGAAAGGAAAAAGGCATTGAAAACCGAGAAATAAACCAAGAAAATCAAAGCAAAAAAGAAAAAGAAAGGAGAAAACGCAATGAGAACCTTGAAAAGAATAAATAAAACCAAATAAAGTGAAAGAAATCCAGCAAACATGAAGAAAAGAACAAAGAAAACTGTGAAAAATAAAGAAAAACAAAAAATAACCCAGAGAATCCTATGGAAAACCGGCTATATACCCCTTAAGTAAGCCGCACCCCACAGGATTGCAGGACCCGACTCTTGCTTACTGGTCTGCAGTGCTAGCTATTATCTCCGAGACATGGATTGAATCCTTGTATCTCCCAAGCGGCAAACCCTATTTGACGCTCAATAGCGTCAGAACGACGTGCTTTCGCTGAGGCGAGCCTCCTGCTGGGCCGGCCCACGTACGGGATTGGCGTTTGCTCTTTGATTCGTTCGCTGCTGCTTCCTTCTTTATTCCTTGCGTGTGTTTCATTTTTCTTCTATATGGTTTTTGTATCCAGTTTTTCACTGTTTTTGTCCGGTTTTCAGCTGTTTTGTTCCGGTTTTTCCTTTTTCTCTTTTGGTTCCTTTCTCCTTTCATCTTTTCTTTTATGTTTCCTTTTTATTTTCTATTTCTGTTTTTCTTCTCTTTATTGCGTATTATATAAAAGTCCACCATGTATTATCAAAATCTTCATCGTATTAAGAAAATGTTCATCATATATTATGAAATAGTTCACCTTTGAATTTATAAAAATGTTCATCATGTATTAAAAATGCCGATCGTATATTATGAAATTGTTCAACGTATATTAAAAAACGTTCATTGTGTACTTAAAATTTGTTCATCGTACATTAAACAATTGTTCAACGCATACTACAAAATGTTCATTGTGTATTTAAAATTTGTTCATCATGCATTAAACAATTGTTCAATGCATACTACAAAATTTTCATTGTGTATTTAAAATTTGTTCATCGTGCATTAAACAATTGTTCAACGCATACTACAAAATTTTCATTTGTGTATTTGAAATTTGTTCAGTGTTTGCTTACAAAATAAGTTCACTATATTTTAAAGTTTGTCCAATGTATATTATAAACAAATTAATTTTTTTGGAAAAAAGTGAATTGCCGCTGTCTACTTTAAGACTTGCGCTACAGTAAAACATGTTTGTCTAGTTTGTCCGGCTACGAACGCTAGAATCCACCAGGAGGCCGGCCCGTTTCGCGCCGCTTCAGCGAAGCCGCGAAGAACGGACGCACACGGGCGGTGTATAGGACGGAAAATACTATACGATGCATTCTGCGTCAAAATGTCGGCGTACCGCACACTGTGTTTCTCAGCGATCAAACGAAACAGGCAGGCCCATTAGATGCGTTCCACCGATCCGGTTTTGGGAACCTGCTGGAAGGTTCCGGTCGGGTTTTCCCGGTTTTAGGAACATTCTAGTAGGTTCCTGAACCGTTTCTTTTTTCGTTTTTCTTTTTTTCCTCTTTGTTTATTATTTTCTCTCCTTTTGTGTTCTTTTTTCCTTCTTTTTTCTTTCCTTTTCCCTTTTTTGCGTTTTTGGAAAAATGTTCTTAATTTTCCGAAAAAGTTGATTTATCATAAATTGTTCAATGTTTCAACAAAAAATTCCAAACTGTATTCAGAAATTCAAAAAATGTTCGTAATTTTCAAAAATTGTTCAGAAATTCAAAAATTGTTCGAAATTTCAGCACTTCTCAAATTTAGTTCAGTATTACGAAAATTGCCTCCAACTTATAATAATATTTGGGTTTTCAAAAAAAATTCGGGAGTTTAAAAAATGGTCACGATTTTTTAAATAATGTTCTTGTTTTCAAGTTTAGTTCTGGGATTTCAAAATTGTTCGCAATTTTAAAAAAATGTTTGTGCTCTGAATTTTGTTCTGGAGTTTCAAAAAATGTTGGTGTTTTCAAATTTTGTTCGGGAGTTTAAAAAATGTTCACAACTTTTAAAATAATGTTCTTGTTTTCAAATTTTGTTCTGGGATTTAAAAAATTGTTCACAATTTCGAAAATTGTTCGTGCTTTGAATTTTGTTCTGGAGTTTCAAAAAATGTTGATGTTTTCGAATTTTGTTTGGGAGATTCAAAAAAAGTTCCCATTTTTCAATAATATTCGTGTATCCAAAAAACTGTTTTGCCATTCATAAAATGTTCTAGTTTTCTAAAAAAATGTTCGTATTGTTCAGTTTTTTGGGGGGAGTTTAAAAATTGTTTCCGTTTCTATAGAATTGTTTGAGTTTTTTCAAATATACACAATTTCGGATCGTGTTCATGGTTTCATACAGAATTCCCTTTTTCTCCAAAATAATATTTCGCGTCTAAATTTAAAAAACGTTCTTATCCGCGCTTGGTTTGGTTCTTAAGAGTTTGTGCTGCCCATTAAAATACCGAGGTCGCTACGTCAAGTGGTAGGAGTAGCACATGTGTTGCAGCTGGTCTTGTGTTCGAATCTTGCTTCGTGCATTATTTTTTAGGAGTAGTACTTGTGTTGCAGGTGGTTTTGCGCTGTAGTTTCTTCGCTAGGCGGAACGGGAGAGCGACATTGGCCGGCCCAGTCGGGGAGACCCGCCTGTGCGTTCCCTCGACGTTTCGCCGCAGTTAGCGGCACATAGGACCCTCGTATAGGACCTCCCCTCCCAAGCGAGACATAGTCGTTGCATGCAGAATGATATTGTTTAAGTTTCTGGACACAAATGATACTGGGACGGCCCACGACTGAACCCAAACTCACGGTAGCCCGCTCATTATGCCACTAGCATATCCGGTTTTTCAATTCCATTTTCTTTTCATTTTTCCTTTCTCACTAATTTTCAATTTCTCTTTTTTCTAATTTTAATTTTGTTATCTTTTTCATTGCTTTCATTTCGAACTCAATTTATTTCTAAAATCTGCTAACAATTTTCAAATAGCTGAACATTTTATGAAATTCGATTTTTTTAAAATCGGTGCTTATTTTTGAAATTCAAAGTTTGTTCGTCCAATGAAAATTTTTCTTAATCAAAATTAAAAATCATCAATTTTGAAAATATTTGTCAATTTTCAAAAAAATTCTTCATATTTAAAAAATATTCATCAAATTAAAGAAGTGCTCTTCAATTCAAAAGTTTTTCATCTAATGGAAAACAATGTTCATTGAATTATCTATTTGGTTAATCAAATATAAAAATATTGATCAAATTTAAAATATGTTCAACAAAATTAAAAAAGTTCATTTTTAATGAAACTTATTATTTTTATGGAATTCGTGAATATATTTTGTTTTCCGTATGTAGTCTTGAAATGCATGAATATTTTGAATTGATGAATATTTTTTAATTCACAATCATTTCTAATTTTTTATAAATATAAATATTTTCAATTAAGTAAAACCATATGAATACACAAGCAATATTTCCAAATACTTGTGCATTATTTTTTAGGAGTAGTACTTGTGTTGCAGGTGGTTTTGCGCTGTAGTTTCTTCGCTAGGCGGAACGGGAGAGCGACATTGGCCGGCCCAGTCGGGGAGACCCGCCTGTGCGTTCCCTCGACGTTTCGCCGCAGTTAGCGGCACATAGGACCCTCGTATAGGACCTCCCCTCCCAAGCGAGACATAGTCGTTGCGTGCAGAATGATATTGTTTAAGTTTCTGGACACAAATGATACTGGGACGGCCCACGACTGAACCCAAACTCACGGTAGCCCGCTCATTATGCCACTAGCATATCCGGTTTTTCAATTCCATTTTCTTTTCATTTTTCCTTTCTCACTAATTTGCAATTTCTCTTTTTTCTAATTTTAATTTTGTTATCTTTTTCATTGTTTTCATTTCGAACTCAATTTATTTCTAAAATCTGCTAACAATTTTCAAATAGCTGAACATTTTATGAAATTCGACTTTTTTTTTAAAATCGGTGCTTATTTTTTGAAATTCAAAGTTTGTTCGTCCAATTAAAATTTTTCTTAATCAAAATTAAAAAATCATCAATTTTGAAAATGTTTGTCAATTTTCAAAAAATTCTTCATATTTAAAAATGTTCATCAAATTAAAGAAGTGCTCTTCAATTCAAAAGTTTTTCATCTAATGGAAAACAATGTTCATTGAATTATCTATTTGGTTAATCAAATATAAAAATATTGATCAAATTTAAAATATGTTCAACAAAATTAAAAAAGTTCATTTTTAATGAAATTTATTATATTTATAGAATTCGTGAATATCTTTTGTTTTCCGTATGTAGTCTTGAAATGCATGAATATTTTGAATTGATGAATATTTTTTAATTCACAATCATTTCTAATTTTTTATAAATATAAATATTTTAAATTAAGTAAAACTATATGAATACACAAGCAATATTTCCAAATACTTGTGCATTATTTTTTAGGAGTAGTAATTGTGTTGCAGGTGGTTTTGCGCTGTAGTTTCTTCGCTAGGCGGAATGGGAGAGCGACATTGGCCGGCCCAGTCGGGGAGACCCGCCTGTGCGTTCCCTCGACGTTTCGCCGCAGTTAGCGGCACATAGGACCCTCGTATAGGACCTCCCCTCCCAAGCGAGACATAGTCGGTGCGTGCAGAATGATATTGTTTAAGTTTCTGGACACAAATGATACTGGGACGGCCCACGACTGAACCCAAACTCACGGTAGCCCGCTCATTATGCCACTAGCATATCCGGTTTTTCAATTCCATTTTCTTTTCATTTTTCCTTTCTCACTAATTTTCAATTTCTCTTTTTTCTAATTTTAATTTTGGTATCTTTTTCATTGTTTTCATTTCGAACTCAATTTATTTCTAAAATCTGCTAACAATTTTCAAATAGCTGAACATTTTATGAAATTCGATTTTTTTTTAAAATCGGTGCTTATTTTTTGAAATTCAAAGTTTGTTCGTCCAATTAAAATTTTTCTTAATCAAAATTAAAAAATCATCAATTTTGCAAATGTTTGTCAATTTTCAAAAAAATTCTTCATATTTAAAAAATGTTCATCAAATTAAAGAAGTGCTCTTCAATTCAAAAGTTTTTCATCTAATGGAAAACAATGTTCATTGAATTATCTATTTGGTTAATCAAATATAAAAATATTTATCAAATTTAAAATATGTTCAACAAAATTAAAAAAGTTCATTTTTAATGAAATTTATTATTTTTATGGAATTCGTGAATATATTTTGTTTTCCGTATGTAGTCTTGAAATGCATGAATATTTTGAATTGATGAATATTTTTAATTCACAATCATTTCTAATTTTTTATAAATATAAATATTTTAAATTAAGTAAAACTATATGAATACACAAGCAATATTTCCAAATACTTGTGCATTATTTTTAGGAGTAGTAATTGTGTTGCAGGTGGTTTTGCGCTGTAGTTTCTTCGCTAGGCGGAACGGGAGAGCGACATTGGCCGGCCCAGTCGGGGAGACCCGCCTGTGCGTTCCTCGACGTTTCGCCGCAGTTAGCGGCACATAGGACCCTCGTATAGGACCTCCCCTCCCAAGCGAGACATAGTCGTTGCGTGCAGAATGATATTGTTTAAGTTTCTGGACACAAATGATACTGGGACGGCCCACGACTGAACCCAAACTCACGGTAGCCCGCTCATTATGCCACTAGCATATCCGGTTTTTCAATTCCATTTTCTTTTCATTTTTCCTTTCTCAGTAATTTTCAATTTCTCTTTTTTCTAATTTTCATTTTGTTATCTTTTTCATTGCTTTCATTTCGAACTCAATTTATTTCTAAAATCTGCTAACAATTTTCAAATAGCTGAACATTTTATGAAATTCAATTTTTTTTTAAAATCGGTGCTTATTTTTTGAAATTCAAAGTTTGTTCGTCCAATTAAAAATTTTCTTAATCAAAATTAAAAATTCATCAATTTTGAAAAATGTTTGTCAATTTTCAAAAAAATTCTTCATATTTAAAAAATGTTCATCAAATTAAAGAAGTGCTCTTCAATTCAAAAGTTTTTCATCTAATGGAAAACAATGTTCATTGAATTATCTATTTGGTTAATCAAATATAAAAATATTGATCAAATTTAAAATATGTTCAACAAAATTAAAAAAGTTCATTTGAAATGAAACTTATTATTTTTATGGAATTCGTGAATATATTTTGTTTTCCGTATGTAGTCTTGAAATGCATGAATATTTTGAATTGATGAATATTTTTTAATTCACAATCATTTCTAATTTTTTATAAATATAAATATTTTCAATTAAGTAAAACTATATGAATACACAAGCAATATTTCCAAAATCACGAATTTTTTTATTTCTTTGAATTATTTCAATATTCTTTTTGTGCAATTTGGAACTTTTTTGAAATCCCCAGGTATTGTACAGAATAAAAAATATAACAGAAACGAAAAAGGGAAAAGGTAAAGAAACGAAATAGAAAGATATGGCGCAGCCCTCCCCGCACATGGGCCAGCCCATTAGGCGGCACCGGGGAAGGAGGGTGTGCGCTGGCTCGAAGGCCCGCTCCTGGTAAGGAAAACGCGAAAAATAAAACTAACATAATTGTGAATAATGGATCAATAGGGTACGAACCCAGCACCTCAGTGCTCACAACTTAACGCAATAACCACCAGACAATCCTAGATCTTCAATATAGAGGTAGAAACCCGGCGCAGTTAATGTTTCCTTAGTAAAACATTAATGTACAGCCAATATAAATCTCTTTGAAAAAAGATAATGGTTTTTTTAGAAAAGTTCATCATTTTTTTACATAATCAATTTTGAAAAAAACATCAATTTTGAAAAAGTTTTCATCAATCAGTTCATTGAATTTGAAAAAAGAGTTCATCCATTTTCAAAAAGAGTTCATCAATTTTTATAAGGGTTCATTGAATTTGAAGAAAAAGTTCATCGATTTGAAAAAGAGTTCATCGATTTTGAAAAAAGAGTACATCGGTATTCAAAACGATTTCATTGATTTTGAAAAAAGTTCGTTGATTTGAGAAAGAGTTCATCGATTTTAAAAAAGAGTTCATTGGTTTTGAAAAAGAATTCATCAATTTTGAAAAGAGTTCATCATTTTAAAAAATCATCAATTTGGAAGAGAGTGCATCCATTTCGAAAAGAGTTCATTCAAATTAGTAGAAGGAAAAAAGGAAAAGAATAAAGACCAAACAAAACCATTCCGAATGAAAACAAAAAACAAAAAATAGAACAAAACTTGTTCCGAGTAAAAAAGAAATAGAAAAAGGAATAGGCGTAAGAAGAAAAAGAGGAAGAAGTTGTAGTTGTGTAGCTAAAGCTAGATGGTGCAGTGGTTAGTGCATCATGCCAATGACCATGAAGTCGCAGGATCGAGTGGCAACGTAGGCGTGCATATTTCCTTGTTTATGACGGAAAAAATGGAACGCCCAGCTAATACTGCTGAAGGCGCCGGTTTGCAGAAACAGCAATAACCGGCACGTACAGCGCTAAATAGGAATCGCCCTGGCTCGATGGCCGGCGCATAGCACGTCAACACTTTAACGCGCCGCTAGGAACCTCCTATTGCATGCCATCAGCCCGATGAACATAACTAGCGCTCACAACAGCATCTGGTTGTGCCGGCCCACGAACACGCAGCGTGAAGAAACACATTAAAAAGGGATCTCCACTAGGAATTGATCTCGCCATCGTGATTTTGTACAGTGAGGGTAACAACCCGATCAACTAACTCCTAGTGACTATTGACATTGTACCATTTAAAATTTTGAATTATTTGAAAACATATTCACAGATTTCAAATGAAGTTCAACATCTTGTAAAAAAAAAGCTCGCGTGTTGTTCACTAAATCGAAAGAAGTTCATGTATTAAAAAAAATTCATGAATTCAAAAGAAGTTCATTTCTTTTTAAAAAAAGTTCACTATTTTTTTAAATAAGCAAATCCAAAAAAGTTTCCTAATTTGAAAGAAGTACAAAATTGAAAAAGGTATATGAGTTGCAAAAAAGTTCATCAATTTTGAAAAAATACACATCGAATCTGAAAAAATTTCATTGAAATGAAACAAAAACATCAATTTTGAAAAAGTTCATGGAATCGCAAAACATTCATTGAATTTGAAAGAGGTTAGAAAAATTGAATAACTATTCATCTAATTTGAAAAAAATTCATCCAATTTGAAAAACAAATCATCAACTTTCAAAAATTCAATGAAAGAAAAATAATCATCGATATTAAAATAAAATTTCATTGAAAAATGAAAATATTTCATCGACTTGAAGAAAAATGTTCATCGATTAGAAAAGAGTTCATGAATTTGAATTCGTTTTCATCAAACAAGGAAGAAGAGAAAAAGGAAAAAATGGAAAATGGAAAGAAGGAAAGAAGGAAAAAAGAAAAGAAGAAAGAAGAAAGCACGGGAAAATATGTAGGTTATCAAATCCACGCCAGTTGCCAGGTGATTAGCGCAGTGTAAGTTGAAACCGGAGGTCCCTGGTTCGATTCTCTCCGCGAGCTTAAATTTTTTTTTAAGAAACCAAATAAAAATGGATTTGGGCCGGCCGGGCGTGGAGTTCTATGTCGTGCCCCTTTGCAAACCGGAGGTCGCTTTGCCAAATGCATACAAACGGGCGCAATGTCTTGCATTAAGCGAGACAGGCTGGAGCACCTCATTGAAGGGAACCTCCAACTGGGCCGGCCCAGGCAAATGGAAAACACCAGCCTTGTTTCTGTTTCGCGTTTTTCACGTTTTTTGTTGTCGCTGTTTGCTTTTTTTATTTATACTTCCAAATATTCTAAACAAATATATTGCAAAAATCTATCATTATAAAACATTTGAAAAATGTTGACCAAGCATTTGAAAAAACTTCAAATGTGTATAGAGAAGTTTTTTATCACGTATACGAAAAATGTATACAAAAAATAAAATGTGTATCAAACAATTTAATCATGTATTTAAAAAAGTTCATAAAGCATTTGAAAAATGTTAAGCAAGCATTTGGAAAATATTAAATGTGCATAGATAAAATTTTGACTATGTATTTCAAAACTAATGAAACAAATCTGATCCTGTATATAACAAATGTTAATCAAGCATTTGAAAAAGATGGAACAAGTATTTGAAAATGTGAAATGTTTATTGAAAAAAGTTTGACCATGTATTAAAAACATGTATATAAAATGTTATTCAAGCATTTGTAAAAATGTTGAAAAAGTACTTTTTTAATCAAATAGTTTAATTTTTTTAATGTGCATAGAAAAAATGTATACCATGTATTAAAAAATGATGAAATTGTTTGATCATGTCTAGTAAATTTGAAGGATTGGAAAAAATGATGCAAAAGTGTGTGAAGATTGTTAATCAAGCATTTGACAAATGTTAAATTTGTATAGAAAAATGTTGACCATGTATTTAAAAAAAGATAAAAAAAATATAATGTATATAAAACATGTTAATCAAGAATTTGAAAATAAGTTGAGCAAGTATTTAAAATTTTTTAATCAAGCATTTAGAAAATGTTAAATGTGTATAGTAAAAATGTTGCCCATGTTAAATTAATAAGGGATTTAAAGAAATGTAAAATGTGCATAGAGAAAATGTTAATGTTGTTATTAAAAAAATTGATTAACCATTAGAAAAATATTTAAAATGTGTATAGAAAAAATGGTGACCTTGTATTAAAAATGTTAAGCTTGTATTGAAAAAAATGTTAAGCATGTATTAGAAAGATGTTGTTGGCAGATACAAAAATGTAGAATGAAAACAAAAGAAACAAAGAAAACCGAAAAAGAACAACTAAAAAAGGAAAAAAATTACCAAAACGAAAAAACAAAGAAACAAATGTAAATAGAAGAAAAAATAACTAAAGCAAAATAAAAAACCGGAGAAGAAAAAGGAAAAGAAACAAAAGAAAACGAAAAAAGCATCAAAAACTGAAGAAACAAATGAAAGAAGTATGAAAGAAGAAAAAAAGAAAGTAAAAACGAAAAAAAAACTGAAGAAAACCGAAGAAAATAAAAGGAAATGGAGAAACGGAAAGAAAAGAACAGAAAACCAGTGAGAAACCAATTCTTTTTCTTCTAATATGTTCTGCCCAATGAATTAGATGTTGTCCCAGTGATTATTAGTGCGATAAAGCAACCTGGAGGTTAGTGTAACAAAAAGCAACCTAGAGGTCCCAGGCTCGCCACCTCCAGCCTTGGCCTTACAGCCCTTAGGCCGCCACACTTCATCAAGAATATAAAAAGGTTGAGGAGCACTCCTTCAGGAGCCTCACAACGATGTGATGCGCTCTCAGCCACCTGCCACGTGTCGCGCTCTGGGCATTCCCATTTTTTTTTCGCACGCGTTTTCTGCTTTTTAAAAGGTTTTTTCTGTGTTTTTCGACGTTTTGGTTTTCCACCGGTCTTCCTTAGCTTTCGCGTGAAAAACACGTCTTTTTTACTTCTGCGAGAGGCACGGTTTTTCTTCCACGAAAGGTACGGTTTGCTTTTGAGAGAGGCACAGCCATGCCTCTCGGAAATGAAAAAAACCACCTTTTCTGTTTTTTGTTCTTCCGCGAGAGGCACGGTTTTGCTTTCGCGGGAGGCACACCCGTGCCTCTTAGAAATGAAAAAAAACGTGTTTTTTGTTTTTTTTTCTTCCGTCAGAGGCACGGTTTTGCTTCCGCGAGAGGCACGGTTTTTTCTTCCAATGTTGTCATAGGTGAACCCAGGAAAAGCAAGGATGATAGGAATGTCTTGGGGAGACATGTTGTGCTTGACAAGCAACCCGATGGTAAGGAAGTAATCAAAATCACCATCAAGAATCCTACACTCGGGGGGCAACCACAAGTGCAAGACAATACTCATGTCAAATTTGCCAAACCCAAGAGTACAGAAGTAGGCAAGTGGAAGACGAAGAAGCTAAAGTGCAGCGTAAGAAAATTAAGCCCACTTTTGATATGTTGATGTCCAAATATCCCAATCAAGCGGCCGGTTCTAGCTCTAACCCGTCATCAAATTTGAAGCGCTCAAGATCACCTCTGAGGCAAGAATTTCAGCATCATACAAGGCCATATGGGTCATGGGCACCAGGACCATGGATGGCGCCACCCCCTGGCCATACTACATGGGAGACTTCAATGGAGGATGGGGGCAGCCCCCAATGGCCCTTATGCATTTCATCCGGTGTGGGCAGAACCAAGGAGGCCCATCCGTGAGAGGCCGTTTGAACAATGGAGTCAATCGGCCAATGCAATATAATTAAAAAGGGTCAGCAATCAAGTGTGGCGTGCTAAGTCACCAAGTGATGTTGTAGTCGAGTCAGGAAAAGGCAAGGAAAAAATCGATGCCAACTCACTCATCTTGGGCACCAAAACATTCACCATACAACAGTCGATTGTGCATAGCAATCCGACTGAAACGATACTTGCTATCACACCAAAACACTTGGCTAATGACCATGAAGCAAGTGCAAGACAAGAAAAGCCAAGAGATCCTAAGTATACTCATCCAAAGTGGTGTCCTCCAGGGCTAACAAAAACAGAAAAGAGGAAACTGCAGAGGTTAAGGAATCTGGAGATGGCGGAGCAAGAGGCCGAGAAGCAAAGGGACAAAAGTTTCAATGACACTCGGCCCATAGTACCCACAAAACAAGTGATGCAGCTGCTTCTACGTCTATCATAGCAGCTCCTACATCATCAAAGGAGGACGGTGCAACCGTTATTACATTGTCCACGACACCTATTGATTCCCCTTCACTCAGACAGATTTCAGATTTGGTGGACATGCCCGAGGAGGAAGATGATATGTTGGACTATGAGTCTACACCGATTCATGAAGGTATGGATATTAATATGGTGTATTACTTATCTGCTGAGTTTCGTGCTATAGATGAAGAAGGGGAAGTAGCTTGATGTCTACTACGCAACTTGTTCTTGTAGACTTGTGTTGGGCCTCCAAGCGCAGAGTTTTATAGGACAGCGGAAATTTTCCCTCTAGTGGATGGCCTACGGTTTATCAATCTGTGGGAGGTGTAGGATGAAGATGGCCGCTCTCGAACGACCCTGCAACCAAATAAAAGAAATCTCTTGTGTCCCCAACACACCCAATACAATGGCAAATTGTATATGTGCACTAGTTCGGCGAACAGATGGTTATAAAAGTGTAGTATTGATGGTAGAAATATATTTTTATAATCTGAATAAATAAAAACAGAAAGGTAGCAAATAGTAAACTGCCACAAAAACGGTATTGCAATGCTTAAAAACAAGCCTAGGGTCCGTACTTTCGCTAGTGCAACCTCTCAACAATGCTAACATAGTTGGATCATATGATTATCCCTCGAAGTGCGCTAAAGAATCACTCCCGAGTTCCTATTAGCGGTGAACAAAAGATATGAATTATTTGTAGGGCACGAAGCTACCTCAAAGCTATTCTTTTCGTTTGATCTATTCAAGAGTTCGTACTAAAATAACACAAAGCTATTTTTTCCGTTCGATCTATCCTAGAGTTCGTACTAGAATAACACCTAAGCAAATTCATATTCATAATACTCAATCCACACAAAGAACTATAAAGAGACCCCAAAGTTTCCGTCGGAGAAAAACGTGCATCAACCCCTATGCATAGATTACCCCAATATCACCGCGGGAATCCGCGAGTTGAATGCCATAACACATATCAAGTGAATCAATAGGATACCTCATTGTCACCTCAAGTATTCATATTGCAAGATATATCATGTGTTCTCATCTCTGAATATTCAATCCGACAAGACAAAACTTTGAAGGGTAAAGATTCAATCCATCATAACAAGAGTATAGAGGGAAGAAACATCATATGATCCGACTATATTAACAAAGCCCATGATATATCTAAAAAAACAAAGCCCATGATATAGATCACGAGAGAGAGAGAGAGAGATCAAACACATAGCTACTGGTACAGACCATCAGCCCCGAGGGTGGACTGCTCCCTTCTCATCATGGTGGCCGCCGGGATGATGAAGATGGCCACCAAAGATGATTCCCCCCCTCCAACAGGGTGCCGGATCAGGGTGATTGGATCTCGTGGATACAGAGGCCTTGCGGCGGCGGAACTTCTCTTCTAGTGCTACCCCGAAGGGTTTCGGAATATTTGTGAATTTATAGGGCAAAGAGGGGGTGCAGGAGGCCACCGAGGTGGGCACAACCCGCGTGGGTGCGCCATGGGGCCCTGGCACGCCCTGGTGGGTTGTGCCCCCCTCGGGGCACCCCCAGGTGCAGATCAGGCCCATTGGGTTCCTTTTGGTCCAGAAAAAATCTCCGTAAAGTCTCGTTGTGTTTGGACTCCGTTTGATATTGATTTCCTGCGATCTAAAAAACAAGCAAAAAACAGCAACTAGCACCGGGCACTGGGTCAATAGGTTAGTCCCAAAAAATAATATAAAGTTGCCATAAAATGATTGTAAAACACCCATGAATGATAAAATAACAACATGAATACTTCATAAATTATAAATACGTTGGAGACGTATCATAGCTCAACTAGATTTTTGGCCCTAAAATGCAATATTCGAGAAGCCAAAAGAACTAGTGACACACAAAATGGTTGTATCTCAGAGGTCATATTAATGGCTCACTGCTCACTCGAATGCTTGTTGACGGTGGTGATGTGGTGAATCTCATGCCCTATTCAGTCTTCAAGAGATTGGGTTTGCCTGATGAAGTGTTGATAAAGACCAATATGGTGCTTAATTTACTTGAAGGCAAAGAGAAAACTCAAGCCAAAGGTGTGATGTATGTGGAGCTTACAGTCGGAAGCAAAACTTTGGCTACTATGTTCTTTATCGCTAAAGTGCAAGGTAACTACAACATTATATTAGGCCGAGATTGGGTTCATGCCAACCAATGCGTGCCTTCTACCATAAACCAGTTTTGAATTCAATTGGTTGATAATGAAGTGGAGGTCATTCATGTGGATAACTCAGCTCGTGTTTCTTTGGTCGATGCATCAGTGGATTGGCAACATCCCAATGCTACTTGCTTGACGGTGCGCGACCTATCAGATTTTGATTTTCTCAGTGCTACAAAGAATGGTTTTGCGTCCGTTTCACTAAAGCCAGTTGGTGGAAATCGGCTTCAAAGTATGTATTTAAATGGATCCTAACTCTGAGTGGTTACAAAAGCGACTTATAGAATATTGGTCCAATGAGAAAAATATGTATGAATCTATAGAAGAGTTAGATGATATGGATAAACTTGGGCAAGGTTTTACATCGGTTGATCGATTAGAAGAAATAGATAGAGGAGATGGTTCAGTTCCTAGGCCGACATTTGTAAACAAAAATTGGGAGCCGATCATAAGGCTAAGTTGATCTAGTTGTTGAAAGAATATATTTTCTGCTTTGCATGGGAATATCATGAGATGCCAGGTTTAAGACGAGAGCTAGTGGATCATCAGTTACCTATAAAGGCCGGTTTTAGACCTTACAAGCAATCGGCCAGAAAATTTAATCCAAAAACATATGATCGGATCAAGGAAGAGATCAGTCATTTGCTTAAAGCTAATTTTATAAGACCTTGCAGGTATGCCGAGTGGATTTATAACATTGTACAAGTGGAGAAGAAAGGCTCCGGCATGTTGAGGGTGTGCATTGATTCTAGATATTTGAATAGAGCTACACCCAAAGATGAGTATCCCATGCCCATAGCTGGTATGCTTATTAATGACGCTTCTGGACATAAGGTCATTAGCTTTCTTGATGGTAATGCAGGGCATAACCAGATTTTTATGGCCGAAGAGGACATGTCCAAAATGGCTTTTCGATGCCCCGATTTCCTTGGTTTATTTGAGTGGACATTAATGACCTTTGGATTAAAAATGCTGGCGCCACATATCAAAGGGCTATGAATTTAATATTTCATGATTTACTCAGCGTTATACTTGAGGTCTATATGGATGATATTGTTGTCAAATCAGATGCTTCTAAATCTCACTTAGCCGATATGCGTGTACCTTTCGAAAGAATGAAAAAGTATGGACTGAAAATGAATCCTTCGAAGTGTGCCTTTGGTGTATTGATACGTCTCCAATGTATCTATAATTTTTGATTGCTCCATGCTACTTTATCTATTGTTTTGGACTATAATGGGCTTTATTTTGCACTTTTATATTACTTTTGGGACTAACCTATTAACCGGAGGCCCAGCCCAGAATTGCTGTTTTTGCCTTTTACAGTGTTTCGAAGAAACGGAATATCAAACGGAGTCCAAACGGAATGAAACCTTCGGAAACGTGATTTTCTCACCGAACGTGATCCAGGAGACTTGGACCCTACGCCAAGGAACAACGGAGGCGGTCACGAGGGTGGGGGCGCCCCCCCCCTAGGGCGCGCCCCCTGCCTCGTGGGCCCCCTGTTGCTCCACCGACGTACTCCTTCCTCCTATATATACCTACGCACTTCAAACGATCGTAACAGGAGCCAAAACCTAATTCCACCGCCGCAACTTCACTGTATCCACGAGATCCCATCTTGGGGCCTGTTAGGAGCTCTACTGAGGGGGGGCATCCACCACGGAGGGCTTCTACATGAACACCATAGCCTCTCCGATGAAGTGTGAGTAGTTTACTTCAGACCTTCGGGTCCATAGCTAGTAGCTAGATGGCTTCTTCTCTCTTTTCGGATCTCAATACAATGTTCTTCCCCTCTCTCGTGGAGATCTATTCGATGTAATCTTCTTTTTGCGGTGTGTTTGTTGAGACCGATGAATTGTGGGTTTATGATCCAGCTTATCTATGAATAATATTTTAATCTTCTCTGAATTCTTTTATGTATGATTAGTTATCTTTGCAAGTCTCTTTGAATTATCCGTTTGGTTTGGCCAACTAGATTGGTAGTTCTTGCAATGGGAGAAGTGCATAGCTTTGGGTTCAATCTTGCGGTGTCCTTACCCAAAGAATGTAAAGGGTTGCAAGGCACGTATTGTATTGTTGCCATCGAGGATAACAAGATGGGGTATTTATCATATTGCATGAATTTATTCCTCTACATCATGCCATCTTGCTTAAGGCGTTACTCTGTTTTTAACTTAATACTCTAGATGCATGCTGGATAGCGGTCGATGAGTGGAGTAATAGTAGTAGATGCAGAATTGTTTCGATCTACTTGTCTCGGACGTGATGCCTATATACATGATCATACCTAGATATACTCATAACTATGCTCAATTCTGTCAATTGCTCAACAATAATTTGTTCACCCACCGTAGAATACTTATGCTCTTGAGAGAAGCCACTAGTGAAACCTATGGCCCCCGGGTCTATTCTCATCATATCAATCTCCATCACTTTAATACTTGCTTTGTTTTTACTTTGCTTTTTACTTTTTACTTTGCATCTATATACCAAAAATATTATCTCTATCAGATCTCACTCTCGTAAGTGACCGTGAAGGGATTGACAACCCCTAATCGCGTTGGTTGCGAGTAGCTATCGTTTTGTGCAGGTACGAGGGACTTGTGCGTGGCCTCCTACTTGATTGATACCTTGGTTCTCAAAAACTGAGGGAAATACTTACGCTACTCTGCTGCATCATCCTCTCCTCTTCGGGGAAAACCAACGCAAGCTCAAGACGTAGCAAGAAGGATTTCTGGCGCCGTTGCCGGGGAGTCTACACAAAAGTCAACATACCAAGTACCCATCACAATCCCTATCTCTCGCATTACATTATTTGCCATTTGCCTCTCGTTTTCCTCTCCCCCACTTCACCCTTGCCGTTTTATTTGCCCTCTCTTTCCCAATCTCCTCCTCTCTTTCCCATTTGCCTTCCCGTTGCCATGGCCGAATCAAAAAGAACTACGGGTTTTCTCCCGAGCTCTAGTGCCTTGGATAACCCCTCTATCCTCTCTAAGCTAATAAATAATGATGTTATAGAAAGACCCACTGGGGTCACCAATGAGAGCTTGAAATTTTTTGATGAGGATGACTCTGGAATTTTTCGCTATTTACTTGATGAGTCTTTAAAAGATGCTTGGGATAGGTTACTTAGGATTCGGGCTAGCTATGTGCCACAATATCAAATTGAAATTTACTTAAAAAGTTTTTATGTTGGCTTGCCCGCTTCCTTCAAACAAGTTTTAGATTCCATCTTTGAAGAAGGTTTTCTTGAAGGGGATGCTATAGATACCTATGAAAAAATGAAAACTATATTTGGGCACCCCATGAATGATAAGGTTGAATTAACTACTCTCTTGTGCTTTTATCAAAATGAGATTATTAAAGAGATGAAGTCTAGTTTAGAGGCAAATTTCTGTAACATGCTTAATCATACTTCTTCCATTAATGGCCATGTGCTTAACTTAAATAGAAGAATGAATGCCATATAAAGGAGATCCTCCTCTTCGAATACCAAAGATGGTAATACCTAGATCTATCCTTGCTTTTATGCCTAGCTAAGGGTGTTAAACGATAGCGCTTGTTGGGAGGCAACCCAATTTTATTTTTAGTTTTTTGTTTTTGCTTCTGTTTAGGAATAAATAATCCATCTAGCCTCTGTCTAGATGTGGTTTTATCTTTTAATTAGTGTTTGTGCCAAGTTAAACCTATTGGATCTTCTTGGATGATAGTTATTTGATCCTGCTGTAATTTCCAGAAACTTTGTGCTCAGTGCCCGAATTGTTAAAAATCACCAGAACGTGATAAAATACTGATTCCAATTGCTGCTGATCAATAAACAAATTTTCCAGGTCGTCTAATTTTGGTAGAAAATTTTGAGTTCCAGAAGTTTGCGTTAGTTACAGATTACTACAGACTGTTCTGTTTTTGACAGATTCTGTTTTGCGTGTGTTGTTTGCTTATTTTGATGAATCTATGGCTAGTAAAATAGTTTATAATCCATAGAGAATTTGGAATAAAGTAGGTTTAAAACCAATATAAATAAAGAATGAGTTCATTACAGTACCTTAAAGTAGTCTTTGTTTTCTTTCTCTAACGGAGCTCACGAGATTTCTATTGAGTTTTGTGTTGTGAAGTTTTCAAGTTTTGGGTGAATTCTTTTGATGGATTATGGAACAAGGAGTGGCAGGAGCCTAAGCTTGGGGATGCCCATGGCACCCCCAAGATAATCCAAGGACACCAAAAGTCAAAGCTTGGGGATGCCCGGAAGGCATCCCTCTTTAAATCCACTTCCATCGGTAATTTACTTGGAGCTATATTTTTATTCACCACATGATAAGTGTTTTGCTTGGAGCGTCTTGTATTATTTGCGTCTTTGCTTGTTAGTTTACCACAATCATCCTTGTTTTACACACCTTTTGAGAGAGCCATACATAAATTGGAATTTGATAGAATACTCTATGTGCTTCACTTATATCTTTTGAGCTTGATAGTTTTGCTCATAGTGCTTCACTTATATCTTTTGAGCGTGATAATTTTTGCTCTAGTGCTTCACTTAGATCTTTTAGAGCACGGTGGTGGATTTGTTTTAAATAAACTTGATCTATCATGCTTCACTTAGATTATTTTGAGAGTCGTTAATAACATGGTAATTTGCTTAATGTTAATATACTTGGTATTCAAGATATGTGAAACTTTCTTTTGAGTGCGTTGAATACTAAGATAAGTTTGATGCTTGATAATTGTTTTGAGATATGAAGATAGTGATATTAGAGTCATGCTAGTTGAGTAGTTGTGAATTTAAAGAATACTTGTGTTGAAGTTTGTGATGAACGTATGGTGAACCGTTATGTGATGAACTCGGAGCATGATTTATTTATTGATTGTCTTCCTTATGAGTGGCGGTCGGGGATGAGCGATGGTCTTTTCCTACCAATCTATCCCCCTAGGAGCATGCGCATAATACTTTGCTTTGATAACTTCTAGATTTTTGCAATAAGTATATGAGTTCTTTATGACTAATGTTGAGTCCATGGATTACACGCACATTTCCCATCCTTCCACCGTTGCTAGCCTCTCTAATACCGCGCACCTTTCGCTGGTATCATACACCCACCATATATCTTCCTCAAAACAGCCACCATACCTACCTATCATGGCATTTCCATAGCCATTCCGAGATATATTGCCATGCAACTTTCCACCGTTCCGTTTATTATGACACGCTCCATCATTGTCATATTGCTAGCATGATCATGTAGTTGACATCGTATTTGTGGCAAAGCCACCGTTGATAATTCTTTCATACATGTCACTCATGTTTCATTGCATATCCCGCACATCACCGGAGGCATTCATATAGAGTCATATTTTGTTCTAAGTATCGAGTTGTAATTGTTGAGTTGTAAGAAAAATAAAAGTGTGATGATCATCATTATTAGAGCATTGTTCCAAGTGAGGAAAGGATGATGGAGACTATGATTCCCCCACAAGTCGGGATGAGACTCCGGACGAAAAATAAAAAGAAAATTAGAAAAAAGAAAACAGGCCATAAAAAAAGAGAAAAGGCCCAAATAAAAAAACGAGAGAAAAGGAGAGAAGGGACAATGTTACTATCCTTTTACCACACTTGTGCTTCAAAGTAGCACCATGATCTTCATGATAGAGAGTCTCTCATTTTGTCACTTTCATATACTAGTGGGAATTTTTAATTATAGAACTTGGCTTGTATATTCCAATGATGGGCTTCCTCAAATGCCCTAGATCTTCATGAGCAAGCAAGTTGAATGCACACCCACTTAGTTTCTTGTGTTGATCTTTCATATACTCATAGCATCCGTTGCATGGCAATCCCTACTCACTCACATTGATATCTATTGATGGGCATCCCCATAGCCCGTTGATACGCCTAGTTGATGTGAGACTATCTTCCCTCTTTTTGTCTTCTCCACAACCACCATTCTATTCCACCTATAGTGCTATATCCATGGCTCACGCTCATGTATTGCGTGAAGATTGAAAAAGTTTTGAAAATGTTAAAGTATGAAACAATTGCTTGGCTTGTCATCGAGGTTGTGCATGATTTGAATAATTTGTGTGGGGAAGATGGAGCATAGCCAGACTATATGATTTTGTAGGGATAACTTTCTTTGGCCATGTTATTTTGAGAAGACATAATTGCTTAGTTAGTATGCTTGAAGTATTATTATTTTTATGTCAATATGAACTTTTGTCTTGAATCTTTCGAATCTGAATATTCATACCATGATTAAGAAGATTTACATTGAAATTATGCCAAAGTATCACTCCGCATCAAAAATTCTCTTTTATTCATTTACCTACTCGAGGACGAGCAGGAATTAAGCTTGGGGATGCCTGATAAGTCTCCAACGTATCTATAATTTTTGATTGCTCCATGCTAATTTATCTATTGTTTTGGACTGTAATGGGCTTTATTTTCAAATTTTTTATTACTTTTGGGACTAACCTGTTAACCGGAGGCCCAGCCCAGAATTGCTGTTTTTTTGCCTTTTTTAGTGTTTCGAAGAAACGAAATATCAAACGGAGTCCAAACGGAATGAAACCTTCGGAAACGTGATTTTCTCACCAAACGTGATCCAGGAGACTTGGACCCTACGCCAAGGAACAACGGAGGCGGTCACGAGGGTGGGGTATTTTTCTTGCAATGGGAGAAGTGCTTAGCTTTGGGTTCAATCTTGCGGTGTCCTTACCCAGTGACAGAAAGGGTTGCAAGGCACGTATTGTATTGTTGCCATCGAGGATAATAAGATGGGGTATTTATCATATTGCATGAATTTATTCCTCTACATCATGTCATCTTGCTTAAGGCGTTACTCTGTACTTAACTTAATACTCTAGATGCATCTTTGGATAGCGGTCGATGAGTGGAGTAATAGTAGTAGATGCAGAATCGTTTCGATCTACTTGTCTCGGATGTGATGCCTATATACATGATCATACCTAGATATAGTCATAACTATGCTCAATTCTGTGAATTGCTCAACAGTAATTTGTTCACCCACCGTAGAATACTTATGCTCTTGAGAGAAGCCACTAGTGAAACCTATGGCCCCCGGGTCTATTCTCATCATATCAATCTCCATCACTTTAATACTTGCTTTGTTTTTACTTTGCTTTTTAACTTTTTTACATTGCATCTATATACCAAAAATACCAAAAATATTATCTCTATCAGATCTCACTCTCGTAAGTGACCGTGAAGGGATTGACAACCTCTAATCGCGTTGGTTGCGAGTAGCTATCATTTTGTGCAGGTACGAGGGACTTGTGCATGGCCTCCTACTGGATTGATACCTTGGTTCTCAAAAACTGAGGGGAATACTTACGCTACTCTGCTGCATCATCCTCTCCTCTTCGGGGAAAACCAACACAAGCTCAAGATGTAGCATGTATCGGCTAGGAAGTTCTTGGGTTTCATTATTCATGAAGATGGCGTGGAGAATGATCCCAAAAAGATAGAAGCTATACAGAAAGTGGAGGCTCCAACGTGCAAGAGAGATACACAAAAATTCCTTGGAAAAGTGAATTATTTGAGGAGATTCATAGCCAATCTGCCAGGGAAGGTTGATGCATTTACTCCTATAGTTCGTTTGAAGAATGATGTTGATTTTACTTGGGGGGCAAAATAGCAAGAGGCATTTGATATGATCAAGAAATATTTGTGCACTTCTCCGGTTATGAAAGCGCCCAGGCATAGGGAGCTATTTAGGCTTTACATTGCAGTGGAGGAAGGTGTTATTGGTGTTGTTTTGACTCAAAATACCGAAGGAAAAGAACATGCTATTACTTATTTGAGCCGACGCTTATTGGACGTGGAGACAAGGTATACATTTATTGAAAAACTATGCCTATGTTTATATTATGCTTGCACGAAGTTGAGACATTATTTAGTACCTAGTGCTTGCATAGTTGCTTGTCAAACCGATGTCATTAAGTATATGTTACATAGGCCAATTCTTAGTGGTAGAATTGGCAAGTGGGCTTATGCGTTAATTGAATATGATTTGGCTTATGAATCTCTAAAATCCAGAACAGGCCAAATAGTTTTTAATTTTATTGTTAAACATTGAATTGATGG
The DNA here is from genome assembly GCA_021605145.1 of Aegilops bicornis. Lineage (NCBI taxonomy): Eukaryota > Viridiplantae > Streptophyta > Magnoliopsida > Poales > Poaceae > Aegilops > Aegilops bicornis. The sequence continues at coordinate 867,504,148 of CM038675.1, read as the reverse complement.
CAAGCATGATATTTATATAACCTTGTCTCAATAGCACCATAGAGGTTATATTTTGATGGTTCAGTTTGTAACAATGGTCAAGGTGTTGGTACTGTTTATATGTCTCCTCATGGTGCTATTTTTGAAGCCTCATGCAACATAGAATATTTGTGCACCAATAATCAAGGCGAATATGAAGCATTGGTATTCGGCTTATATACGTTACTTGACATAGGTGCTACACATATTGAAGCTTTTGGTGATTCGTTATTAGTAGTCTAACAAATATCCAAAGTCTTTCAATGTTTTGACGAATCACTTAATGTTTATCTTGATAAATGTCTAGATATAATTTTACTTTGGTTTATTTTATCATTGCTCATATATCTAGACATGACAATTGGAGAGCAAATGAGTTGGCCCAACAAGCATCTGGCTATCATGTTGATCATGGCATGTTTCATATTTCTCAAAGGCCAATATCTAGTCTTGCCAAAGTAGGGGAGGCTCATACATCCATTTTGAATCATGTTTTCTTATTAATATTTATTGCAATTTGAACTGTTATTTCACTTTATGATACAACTAGTCATCGAACCCATGCACCTGCACGAGCTAGCAAATCTTTAATTAAAATGTATGGTATATTTATGTTGATATTTTGATTGATTAATGTTGAACAATATGTTTACTTACGGGGAAAATGATTGACCTAAATAGCTCCAGTTCATTTATTTGTATTGTGGACCCCCATATTTTTTGAACCGACGATGTGTCACAAATGTGTGATATTTATCCTGTGTCTGCCCAAGAACCTCAAATTTATATAAAGTATGTAAAACATTAATTTTCAGAAGGTCATGATTGTATTCTTGAGCTATAGTGTTGGAAATGCGACATTCAATTAGCGAGCATATATGTGGCCATAAACATTTTATACAATTTTTAAATCTGATGATTTTTAAGGATTGAACCGTTCATTACTATTTACATAAAATATAAATGCGTATTTATTGTCTGGAGAATATGCAAATATTCATTTTTTATTAGTGATAATGAGCAGATCCATGCACCACGTTCTATCAGAAAATATGTGATTTTCAAGCCAGATATGTTACGTCCACAAATATTGGTGTACAACTAAAAAAATGATATTGTTGTACTTAGATATTTCAATTAAACTATATCCTATTGGTGTCATGGAATTTTATTTTATTTTTTATATTATGGAATTTTTATTTGAGGTAAAGTGGGGATTATAGCTATTTTCTTTGGCAACACAAATATGCATATTCATATATTGAACACATATTTTTTCTTGTGTGTGGGTGTGTCACATCTTTTTCATGGAAAATAGACATAAGGCTTACTTTAGTTACTTTGCGTGTTAGTATACCTTTTACTACCTTGCGCGAGTATACTTGTATGGGAATTTCAGCATATAATCCTTTTTGTTAGAGATATATTTGGGATACATGTATTTGGTAGTCTAGGATTTGTAAGCCGTCTCCTACCTTATCTCCCGGAGAGGCATCTTGCCCTCCAAGTCTTGTACTCAATACATACTGGCCCTCGAGGCTCAATAATACATCCATCATATTCCGCAACAATTCCCCTCTCTCTCTTCTAACATGGTATCAGACTAATCACGATCCAAACCCTAGCCGTCGCCGCTTTCGCACCCACGCGCCGCCCCCGGGGCGGTCGGCCTCCATGACCGCCGCCGGGGGCCGCGCTGCCCGCACCTAGGGTTCGTCCGCCGGTCGTGTCGACCGGCTGCCCTAGAGAGTCTTTTTCCCGATCCTTTGATCCGGGTTTTCTCTCTCTCGCCGGTCACTTTGATCGGCGTCTACCTTTTGGTTTTCCGGTCTATGTGATCCGGTTTGCGTCCCCCGCCGCCGCCGTCGACCCCCGCGCCTCTACTCCGACATCGGCGTCGATTTCACCGGCTGCTTCGTCATCAACCGCGCGGCAAGGCTGGACGCGCCGCCCAAGGGACGCCTTCGTGCGTCGCTGCCGGCCGCTCGTCCGCGCGGTCTCCATCGCCGGTCTGTCTTCGTCGTCATCGCCCGGGACATCACCGACAACGTCGCCATCGACTCCGATCTGCGCGTCGTCCCCGCCATGGCGCATACAGCGGCGCCGTCGGTCTGATCAACCGATCACGCGCCTGTCTTCGCCAAGCACGTCCCCGAGCACGCGCCTACCGCCGATCGAGCCACAGGTTGCCATCGCGTCGTCCCTACGGACCGCTGCGTTGCCGCCCGAGGTCTTCCTGTCGGCTGCCCCGACTCACGCGCCGCTACCGCCGACGCCCCTACGGGCGGTCGCGTTGCGGAACGTGGTCCATGCTGCCGCCCCGAGATCCTCCCACCGGCTACCCCTGTAGCCGCCGCCGCTGCCTCCGTGTAACCCCTTAGGGTTATCACATCGCGGCACATGGTCCACGCCGCCTCCCGACGGGCCATCGCCCTCGGCTAGTGGTTCTCCGCGCGACTGCCCCGACCTGCGAGCCTCCGCTACACCGCCTCTTCGGGCTGTAAAGCTGCGGCATGCGGTCACCGCCGCCGCCCGAGGCCGTCCCCGCGGTTGCACCGACCTGCGAGCCGCCGCTACACCACCTCTTCGAGCTGTAGCACTGCGGAACGCGGTCCCCGCCGCCGCCTCGCGGTTCCCGCCGCCGCCCCGAGGTCTTCCCGCCGTCACCCCGGCCCGCCTGCCGCCGCTTCGCCCGCCGGGCCGTGGCGCCCGTGTCGCCAGTCCACGTAGCCGTCATCACGCGTCGACCTCCCGTGGTATGGCCGCGCCGTCTCCCTTGGCGCGGGAACGCCACCGTCCGCGCCGGTCTTCGTCGCGCTGTCAGGGTTCTCGCCTACTTCGAGCACCGCCGCCGCACTCCTAACCTAGCCGCCGCCGCCGCCGTCAGGCCGCCGCGGCCGCTCTTCTTTAGCGCCGCCGCGCTACGCCGTAGCGCCGCCGCCGCCCGTCCACCCCCTTCGTCTTCGTCCAAGCACCAGCCCATCGCCAGCGTCGCCGTCATCTACCCCGACCACTTCGTCTACTCCGACCACCGTTGGTGACATCGGCCCTGCGCCGATAGACGCCGCAATTGTCGTCGAGTTCTTCTCTGCTAGCCCCTCCGACTTCTCCGACATGGCGTACAGCTCGTGCAGGTCTCTCGTCTACGCATGCCCGGCGCTGGCAACACGGATGCGTGCCTTCATCCACGACGTGTCCCCGGGCCTGGCAAGCCTGGTCGGCGCTTCGTCAACTTCGTCTTCGTCCGTCTACGCATGCCCGGTGCTGGCAACACCGGTGCGTGCCTTCGTCCACGATGTGTCCCCGGGCTTGGCAAACCCGTCGCGACGCATCGTCAACAACATCTTCTTCCCGGCGCACCACTACTTTGACACCCTTGCGCCCATGCTAACTCGGCGCCCCCTTGCGCCTGCGGCTCCACGACGACTCCCTCGACACCGGCTACCCCGACTCGACATCGACCACGGCGTTCTTCGCACGACTACCTCGACCACGGCTACACCACCCTACGCTCTCGGCTATGTCGACATCGGCACAAAGGGTTATCATCCGCTTGAGTAACTCGTCGGCTTCCTCTACAGTCAACGCGTCCGCGATGTGACACTGTCCACGACGATCCCGCTACGACTGCGGGGGGATGTCAGCCCGTCGGCTGCTACTCTCTCCAGTCTGACCGTCCGCGACGCTCCTGTTGTTCGCAACGCTACCGCTACGACTGCGGGGGGATGTTAGAGATATATTTGGGATACATGTATTTGGTAGTCTAGGATTTGTAATCCGTCTCCTACCTTATCTCCCGGAGAGGCATCTTGCCCTCCAAGTCTTGTACTCAATACATACTCGCCCTCGAGGCTCAATAATATATCCATCATATTCCGCAACAATTCCCCTCTCTCTCTTCTAACACTTTTAATCTTTATTTATCCTGATTCTGACAAAGATGGAGACATATATGTGTAGGTACACCTTGCGTCAAAGTATTGGCAAAATCCATGCATGTACCCAAATCATATGAACTAAGGCACACGTAGAGTAATATCAAATCTACCTTTGATTGTATCTTGAAGAAATATGCATCCTGCATCTACATGTAGACAAAATAAGCTCTTGGAGATACATACTCACGGCTGCCGGCCAATCCTTGCCAGTCTCCTGGTATGAGCCTCTGACTAGTCCACCTTGTCCAGCACAAAGCGCTCATGAACACCTTGGGTCGGCGACCCCCATGTAGTCTTATTTCGCATACGGTCTTTAGGTTTCCATGTTTTTAAAGTACATGCCTAGTTAGTGTTTTCATTTTCATGGAGATCACCTATTAGGAGCCGTAAAAATCCATACATCTACGTCTTATTTCCCTCTAAGAACCGGGAACATCGACACGTCTGCTTCTTGAATAATCGACATTAAATAAGAATTCTAACTTTACAATCACTATTGTTGATTGCTAAGAACACAAAAATTTCGGTCAAACCTCAAATCTCTGGGCATACGTAGTTGGCTGGAGGCTGGAATAGAAATTAGGTAGATCAAGACAGAAAATGATGCTTACCGGGTTCACTATCCGTCAAAAAAATTAGAAGAAGATGAGATTATCCATCAAGTATTTGTAGCCATAGTCAATCCATGTGGCCACTGGGGAACCGACCAATTTGAATGGGTTTTGCTATCGTCAGATTTGAATACATGGGTCCGAAGTAAGATCAATTGTTGCAGACATGCGTGGAGACACATGGACACATGCAGCGACTTCTCTGTAGCTTCCACCGGCCAATCAACTGGAAGCAAGATTTCACGATCAGATTTGTTTCTTCCTTTTTATATTACGGCGAGATGTGGAAAGCAACCATATGAGTTTTATTCCCTTGGTTTTTGCTATTACGTAAAGGAAAGAGAGGAGTCCATCTCACGTACAATTGGTGGATTGGGCATTATTTTATCTTACCACTAGTAGAAAACAGGGCTTTGGTTGGGGCCAAGCCAGCCAATTAGTCCCGGTTCTGCACGAACCGGGACTCATGGGGGGCATACGTCCCGGTTCGTGCGCCCAGGGGGCCGGCCGGGCCTCGGGAGGCATTTGTCCCAGTTCGTGTGGACACATTTGTCCCGGTTCTAGGCATGAACAGGGACCAATGGTCCTCGCTCCTGGCCCACAGCCATTGGTCCCGGTTCGTGCCTAGAACCGGGACAGAATGGTGGCCTTTAGTCCTGGTTCCAGCCATGAACCGGGACCAATGAGGTGGCTATATATACCCCCTCGCCGGCGAGCAGAGCACTCCACACTGCTCTGTTTTTTGTGGCCGGCGAGGGGAGAGCTTTGTGGTTCTCTAGCTCACCTCCTTATGCACATGAGGTGTTTGATGAAATGCCCGAGCCACACTAGTTAAGCTTTCTCTTCTCGAAACTCGACCTCCGAGCTCCATTTTGCCCGAGATTTGTCTAGGTTTAGCGGCCCGTCACGTCCCTTCCCCGTCTTCACCGCCGTCGATCGCCCGCGGCGATCTCATCGCCGGCACCACCGTGGTGAGCCTCTTGTTCTTCTTTCTGAAAGAAAAAAATTCTTACTTTAGATAGATACTTGTCTAATTTTCTTACTTCTATTATTGCTTTTTATTATATAGTGTGATGGTTTTGGTATCCGCCCCCGTCGGCCCTCGTCCTGTCTATGATTCGGATGTGGTATATATTATCTTTTTATAACTATTTGGTTCATTTATTGTTTATGACAATTATGCCTACCAATGTGACATAGATTTTATTTATGTAGGAGGTAGTTGAACCGGAAATTCCAACCGACCCTATTGTCGAGAGGTTAAATTTAGTTGAAGAAGAAAACAATTACTTGAAGGAAAAAATAAAAAAAATGAGGAGGAGAAGATGATATTGGAGTTGCACGTTGCGGATGTCGTCGATAATCACAAGATCAAGATGTATGCAATGCGGTTGAAGATTATAAAGATTAGAAAATATGCCATTCATACCGTGGCTTGGTATCACTATGCTGTTGGATCAATTGTTACCTTGGTTATGATTATGATCGCATTTGTTGTTGCATTGAAATATTTTACATAGTTTCAATGTATGGTTTAACTAGATGCTCTGGAGAGCTATATGTTGTTCAATGAGAACTATGTATGTACTTTGTTTTTAATGTGATGATGAACTTCTATTAATTTGGTCACTTATCTATCCATGTGAATTAGTAATGATTTTTAATGTGACATAATTATATATAATGCACGCAGTGCATCCAGTTTTTACCGTAACCCTCTCAACTTTTTAGCACATGCTATGTGGGTGAAATGATGATACCATGCCAACTTTTAACATTTTTAGAGTTCATCTGTAGTCCTTTTCAATTTCAGGGTCATTTAGCTAAAAAAATCAGTAAATGCATGAAACATAACAAATGAAGTCAGAAAGGGTTGAAATTGATGATGTGGCTTTGAATGGTGCATTTTGAACACACAAAAAGTCTGGAGTTCAAATAAGTTCAAAAAAATGAAATCCCTTTGTAACAGATGAGTTTTAAATGCGAAACCACGATACTTGAAAGAGATTGTCCATTTTGTACACGAAGTGCATCCAGTTTTTCACGTAACCCTCTCAACTTTTTAGCACATGCTATGTGGGTGAAATGATGATACCATGCCAACTTTCAACCTTTTCAGAGTTCATTTGTAGTGCTTTTAAATTTCAGAGTCATTTAGCTCAAAAAAATCAGTAAATGCATGAAAATTAACAAATGAAGTCAGAAAGGATTGAAAATTGATGATGTGGCTTTGAATGGTGCATTTGAACACACAAAAAGTCTGGAGTTCAAATAAGTTAAAAAATGAAATCCCTTTGTAACAGATGAGTTTTCGTCTGAAACCCTAATACTTCGAAAGAGATTGTCTGTTTTGTACATGAAGTGCATCCAGTTTTTCCCGTAACCCTCTCAACTTTTTAGCACATGCGATGTGTGTGAAATGATGATACCATGCCAACTTTCAACCTTTTCAGAGTTCACTTGTAGTGCTTTTCAATTTCAAGGTCATTTAGCTAAAAAAAATCAGTAAATGCATGAAAAATAACAAATGAAGTCAGAAAGGGTTGAAAATTGATGATGTGGCTTTGAATGGTGCATTTTGAACACACAAAAAGTCTCGAGTTCAAATAAGTTCAAAAAAATGAAATCCCTTTGTATCAGATGAGTTTTCATCCGAAACCCTGATACTTCGAAAGAGATTATCCATTTTGTACACGAAGTGCATCCAGTTTTTCCCGTAACCCTCTCAACTTTTTAGCACATGCTATGTGGGTGAAATGATAATACCATGCCAACTTTCAACCTTTTCAGAGTTCATTTGTAGTGCTTTTCAATTTCAGGGTCATTTAGCTCAAAAAATCAGTAAATACATGAAAAATAACAAATGAAGTCAGAAAGGGTTGGAAATTGATGATGTGGCTTTGAATGGTGCATTTGGAACACACAAAAAGTCTGGAGTTCAAATAAGTTCTAAAAAATGAAATCCCTTTGTAAGAGACGAGTTTTCGTCCGAAACCCTGATACTTCGAAAGAGATTGTCCATTTTGTACACGAAGTGCATCCAGTTTTTCCCGTAACCCTCTCAACTTTTTAGCACATGCTATGTGGGTGAAATGATGATACCATGCCAACTTTCGTCCTTCTCAGAGTTCATCTGTAGTGCTTTTCAATTTTAGCTCAAAGAATGAACTAATATAAAAAAAGAATAAACTAATAGCAAAAAAATGGACTAATAGCTAAAAGAATGAACTAAAAATAATCAAATAAAATATTCTGTTATGATCAACTAAAACAAAAATATAATATTCTTATATAGCAAAAAGAAAATCAACTAAAAAACTTATATAAAACTCTAATAGCAAAGGAATCAACTAAAAATCTTTTATAAACATCTAGTATTTTTTAAACTAAAATTATATAAAATTTATGAAACTAAAATTAGCAAAACATGAAAAACAGAAAGAATTATCATAAAGATTTTTTTTGTTAGAAACTTTAGTAGCAAAAAGAATTTTCATAAAGATTTTTTCGATAGAAACTAAAATAACAAAATCCGTTTTTGAATATAACTAGCAGAGTGGCCCGCTTGATGCACGGGCTAGAACTTTATAAAGTTGAGAGAACATTTTAATTTGATTTTTCTATTCAAACAGAATATGACCATATTAATAAAATATGAGCCTTTTGTAAACATAGTTTTGTCGTAGGTATGTTCGCTATTCTGACTGGTATATAAGTATATATGTTATGAATTAAGCATGCATGTCTCTGCTTGTTATTCATGGTATACTAACTTTTCATAATTTTTCATATTTTTCCATTTATATGTCTATCATTTTGTAGCCTTTTATCTTGTTGTTTTTTTCTGAGTTTTTATATTTGAACAAAGATAGGGATATGTATATTTGCTAATGTTGTGTAATATTTAAATACTAATCTATTAGTTGTAGATGTGTGGACATGTAATAATCGCCAATAATGGCAGCCCTGTTCTATCAATTTGAGAAGCCAAAATAAGTAACCTGACCTACTTTTATTGAGTGTAAGAACATAAGTATTAGGATATATTAAATTTTTAACTTGTCAGACAATTAATATATATTAGTAAACATAGGAGAGAACATTCCTAAATGCAAACTAAACTTTGTAATACCTAAGTACTTGAATATTGTATTCATGGGTAATAGAATAAAAAGACAGTGAATGCTAGCTTAGACGAAAAAATCAAAATTGTCTGCTCATCGAAAACAATATGTAGCATGCCAACAAAGCCAGATTCAACTTTTATCAAGCCTTTTATGTAAGGGCATTCAAATGGCATGTTAGTAGATTGTTTATCTTTACATTATTGGTAATATCATGAGTGCAAGCACAATGAGATGGCCATTATCCAGTATTATGGAAGCAAACAATCAAGATACCGGTAAAGGATAACTCACTTACAAAACACATATAGTCTGGGTAAGCAAACACAAGAAACTAAAAACTACTGTAAGTTGTAAAAAATATGAAGGGGCAACAACCCAAGTTTAATATATATATATATAAGTTCTCACTATGATTCATTTGAGTCTCCAAATCAACCAATATCATATAGAGTACAATGCATAACTAAAAACACACAGATATGCTCATACTTGTTTTTCGTTATCAAGGAAATGAACTCTCCGGCTGCAGTTGCATCAGATTTTGAAACCTCACTCATCACCTCAAGTTACCATGGCACAAGCGAAAGACAACTTATTTATTGGCAGCATCACACCTTGATACTACATGAAGCAATACTGTGGAAACATTGTCTTCCTATGATTACTTTGTGATTCATCCAGGTTTCACTTTATCTTCCTATGTCTCTAAATCCTGCTCCATAGCATGAGCCACCATAGTTTACCGCCATATGCAATGGAATAAAGCCAAAGAGGTTAATGATAATATATATTTGTGGAACCAATCAACTTTATGGGCTAGTAAGTCCATCATTACTCAAGCTGGAACCAATACTTTTTGGCTCATGCTCATTCTCCTTTCATCTCATTTTGTATGTACCATGTGGAAGCAAACAATAGTTTTCCCATTAAATATGATTTTTTTACCTGTGATAATACCATTAATTTATTTTTGTCTATGAACGGGAAGTTCATGTTAGTGCGTGAACATGTGGTTCGAGTAGGCACTTCATATCAACATTTTCCCGTGTATCCTCTTGACTAAAAATTAAAGGAAGGCATGTGCATGCAAGGAGAAGATACAATGATGGGAATCCTGGATGACTTCAGAAGAGATCAAGCAGATGCTTCAACTTGTGGTTGTTGCTCACACTACATAGTGTGCCTTTCAACCCACATGGGGCCGAACTGTGTATTGCATCATTGTTAGCTAGGCGCATTCCTTTGCATCGAATATTTCAGAACGAGAAATGGCGCGGGGATAATTAACCAGATCCTCTTAATAGGTTTTGGCCTTGTCAAAGCCAGCTCCAGTTTGGTTCCTTGAACGCATACTTCTTGGTTGGTCGTTCCGCTCGATGGAACAACATGTAGCTCTTAATAGGAAATAGGGTCCGAGGAATAATGGAATAGGATGTCTGCTTATTTTTTTCATCTGTCCAAATTTCATGGGAAAATACATGCATTCATATACATCATGGTATCTGCCCATGTAGTACCTAGTTTTATTACCATCACGTCCTAGTCCCAAGCTCTCTATTTGTTCTTTTCGTGGAGTCCCACACTATTTACTTTCGAGGTAAGAGTCCCATGCTAGTTGAATGCAACATTTTCTGTTTTTAATAATGGCGTTGGTGGGTAAATTTTCCACTTAAAACTAATCTACCGGCTTTTGTATTTCAGTCTATAAATTAGATGTTCGGATGTGTCTAATATTTATGGGATTTTCTAGCCTATTTTGTTTTTTTTCCGGAGCGCACCGCGTGCCTTAGCTAGGTCACAGGCCTCGCTGGTATTCGCACCCTTAGACGATGCTGGCTCCTAACATGTACATCGCTCGTAGACATAGTACATTATGCCGGTGCCATGCCTCACAGGACAGAAGATAATGTTGCGAAAAAAAAAGGAAGGCGTCCGCAACATGAGGTATTTGTGATTTTTTTGAGTGAAGGTATTTATGGTTTTTATTTTTTTCTTCTGATGCTTTATGTACATGGGAGTTGATCACATATGCAAGATTCCTGTCTGAATCGCATGCGGGGATATTTGGAAGAGGTAAATCATGGTTAAGTTGCTTTTTTTCTCAAGGCGACATATCTATTTTCTTTTACGTGCATACGTGTATCAAAAATAAACCTGGCGAATCAATCTGTGGTTGAGTTGGTTAGGTGGACAGTGATATCCCCAACCCACCAGGGTTCAAATCCTGGTGCTCGCATTATTCCTGGATTTATTTCAGGATTTCCGGCGATGCGTTTTCAGTGGGAGGAGACGTTCCCGTCGACGACGAGGCGCCTACGGTGACTTCGTAAATCTCAAGATGATATGCCGGCTCAGTCTCTCGGAGGTGCTTATAGGGGTAGGGTGTGCGTGTGTGCGTTCATAGGAATGAGTGTATACGCGTGTATATGAGCGCTTGTGTCTGTACTGATGCTCAAAAAAAAAAAAACCTGCATGCATACAAAATATATGAAAGAGGCAGTAAACGTGCAAGCTAGTTGCCTCTTTTAGGTGACAGATCTCTTTTTCTATTTGACATGCATGCATGTGTTTCTTTTGTGTGGGGAAATTCCGTATACGGGAATATTTTGAAGAGGTAAATCATGGTTAAGTTGGATTTTTTTTCTCAAGGCGAGAAAAAATCAACACAAAATATATGGAAGAGGCAGTAAACGTGCAAGTTGGATGTCTTTTTTAGGTGACAGATCCCTTTTTCTCTTTCACGTGCATGCATGTGTTTTTTTTGTGGGGTGACGTGCATGTGTTAACATGGTCAAGTTGGTCATGTTTGTTTAGGTTAGTGTTTTTTTACGTGCATGCATGAGCAAACGTGACCAAGTTGGTTAATTTTTAGGTGAGATACGTGTCAACTTGGTTTGGACCCACCATATTATGATACGCAGATCGAACGGTTAGAGATAAAAAATAATAGATGATCTATTGGATTAAGGGTCAATATTTTCTGATTAATGTGGAATTTTCTAGCATAATTCTCTTTTCTCTGGTTAACCCGTCAAGTACTTTTTATATATAAATAGATGATAGAACGCAGTAATATTAAATAAAGAATAACTCAACTTTTTTTATAGTAAAGTTATTCATAAACTAGTGATTCACACAAATTTCAAAGAATTCAAATTTAAACTATTCAAACTTGGAAACTAATGGCACTAACAGAAAGTTTATAATTATTCTGACCTAAAAGCAAAAAGAAAAAAATAAAGCAAAAAACAAAAGAAAATAAATAATTCAAAAAACAAAAAATGGAAAAAAAATGCCGCCTACTGGGCCACACGGCCTGCATACGACTAGAAACCCATCTGTACATGGGCCAGGATGCAGGCCCGCAGGCCCAATAGGCCCAACATGGCAGTGACAAGGGTAGGCAAGTACTGCCTGCATATTAGAGAGGAGCTCAGCACCTGAGCCGCAACGCAGCTTATAAACAGGTGCTGAGCTCTCTCAGCTAGCGAGGTGGGACTAAACTCCCACCACACCACCGCTGTGCCACCCTTTGGTCCCAGTTGGTGGCACCAACCGGGACCAATGCCCACCTTTGATCCCGGTTCGTGCCACCAACCGGGACCAAAGGTCTCTTTTCAGCAGCCCAAAGAGCGGGAAACAGAGACCTTTGGTCCCGGGTGGTGGCACGAACCGACCAAGTTCGATATTCGTCCGGTTGGTGCCACGAACCGGGACCAATGCTCTGCGTATATAACCAACACCTAGCAGTTTCTCCAAAATCCATCACTTTCTTCTCCGCCTGACGCCCCCTGCTCCTCGTCGCCGTCGCCGCCGAGCCTGCCCCGACGCCATCAGGCTGGTCCACCTCGCCGTCGGCCGCCCGCCGGCGTCGTCAGCTGCTCAACCGCGCCGTCCGACGCCCTCGACGCCATCTATCCCGATGCCGGCGCCTCTCCCTGCGCCCCTACGCCCACCCCGACGCGGCCCGCCGTGCCCCGCCAACCCCTGTGAGCACCTGCCTCATGCCCCTGCCATGCCTCGCTCCCGCACCCCTGCCCTGCCTCGCGCCCCTGCGCCCCTGCCCTGCCCCGCCGCCGCCGCCATGCCCCTCTGCCCGGCCCCCTAGCTTTCCTTTATTTTTTGTTATATATATATATATATATATATATATGATAACACTATTCTAATTCTGGGATTAAAATAGTTATTTAGATCACAACGTCCTATATATAGGGCTGATCGGACGTTCTTGAAATCCCCCGATCCGTAAAAAAAACCCCACCCCACCCGCTCGCCACGACCCCTCCCCTAACCTCCCCCGATCCCATCTGGCACCTCCCCGGAACTGCATCGCACCACCGCCGCCTCCCTCCTTACCCCGCGCCACCGCCGACCCCGGCCACCTCCCGCGCTGCTGCCGGGCCACCGCCACCTCCCGCGCCGCCAGCTGGCCCCGGCCACCTATAGCGCCGCCGTCAGGGCCCTCCCCTGCTTCAACCATGGATCCGACGCCCTGCCACCTCCCGCGCCGCTGCCAACCCCCCTAGAACGCCGGGATCCCCTACCCCTGCCCGTCCTGTCCTGCCACATCGGCCTTCGCACGAGGGCCACGTTGACCTTCCCGGAGGAAGGTACATCCATGGATCAGCCGCTCTGGTCCCTCCATCTCCGGCAAGGTGCGCCTTCCCTCCTTCTGTGCCCCCTCTTGCGCCCTCCTCCATCAGGAGGTCAGCGCCTTCTCCTTGCCATGGTCGCCCCGAGCGCCGCACCTACAGCACCTCCGCCACCCGCCTCCGCTCGTCGGTGCCTCGTCGCCAGGGACCTCCCATCGCACCGCATGCTGCTGCTCCACCCCGGCCTCCTCGAGCGCCTCCTCGGCCCCGCGGTGAGCTTCCGCGCCGGTGGCGCCCTTCCTTCCCTCCCTCTGGTCCTTGTAGCTCCGATTCCCTCGAGCCACAGTCCATACCTCGCCGCGAACGGCCACCGTCCGCGTCCGCGACAAGCACCGGACGCGCCCCAGCCTTGTCCCGTATGCCCACCGCATCCATAGCCGCGACGCCCCCCCTCGCAATTGCTGCCGCTGTCGCTAGCTGCGGCTTCTCCTGCATCACTGCTATCCGCTGCTTCTGCCTCCCCTGCCGCTACCAAGGCAAAAGGGCTATTTTCAAACACTTCCACAACATCTCAACGCTGCAAGCCTGCAACTGGTCAAACTCGTTTGATTATGCCGCAGCTACCACATGGATAATCAACTTTACGTACACATGGCCAGGTACAAATACAATATTTGAGCTTCTGTTAACTTTCAATTAGACACACAAAGCCGTTCAACTGCACCGCCTCGGGCCGTTCAACGACCGCAGGACGTTCGCCGCCGCAGCGCCCGGATCACACTGCCATGATGCTCCGACGAGGCTGGGATGTTTCCTCTCTTCACCGAACTCTCTCAACAGGAGGATTTTAACTTTTGAACGAAAATTGCTTGCAAAAATTGTTTCTGTATATTTGGTTTCTGAAAAATGCACTTGGAGCACGCATTTTATATATGTGATGGATGAAATTGGTTTAAGCATAGTTGAACTGCAGTTTGTTTACAACAAAAATGTGAAAATGCAGGTCTGTTCACCTTTGTTCGAACCTGACGGCGCGCATCAGCAGCATCTCGGTTGCGTCCTATCTCCCATGCGGACAAATCAGCCACTGCTTGTCAGTACAGCTGCTAGCCCTTGCATTACCACTTAAAAAGTGATTCGTGGTGCCACCAAGAACCACGCATGTGCATGTGCTTAGCACTTCTTTCTCTCTCTCTCTCTCTCTCTAATTAGTTCTCAATGGAGTTAGTGCATCATCTGTCTCATTTCAACTGTTGTTCAAACAGGTAGCAATTTTGTGTACTTACTGATTTTATGGCCAAGTTTTTGTTTTTATGTGATGCTGCTAATCTAATATTGGAAAAGCTTTCCCATAAAATGAGTGTATGTCAAGGTTGAAAATCATTTCAAGGTTCACTTGTGGTTTTTGAGGGTTAAATCATGCATTCTGTACACAGGAGTGAAATTCGGTTTGCTGGAGAAAAAGTTACTGCAGAAAAAGTTGTTGTGGCAATGCTGGTGGACGTGCGTGTATTTCATTTGAAAATCTGAGAGCATGCCCAAAACATTAAGAAGTGCAGTTTATAACAAACTCATAATTTACACGTTACTAGTAAATAAAATCAAGAAGTTCAAATTGAAAAAAGTGGAGTAGTTCAATTAATACAAAATAACTCAAACACCCCCTGTTTGTAGGTAAAATAAAAGTATGGCCAATGATATTTTTCTAAGAATAAAACTAAGAAGTTCAATTGAAATATCAGAGAAGTTCAAGGTTCATAAAAAACTCAGATGTTTCTTGTTACTGAAAACTAAATTGAAGAAGTTCAAATTAACAATAAAGTAACAACTAAAAAAAGTTAAAAAAAGAATTTCCTCATTTTTAATAGAAGTTCAAAGTAAACTAACAAAGTGGTTTGGTGTTCATTAAAAAATTCTAAGATTTAACCATTATTTAAAAAACTCAAATATCTGCTGTTATGAAAGAATCAACCATGAAGTTCCAAATTGAAAAAATAGTCAAATTCGATGTTTATTTAAAAATAAAAAACAATTCTTTACACAAAAATAAAAAAGTGTGAAGTTCAAATTAAAAAACACATAAGTTCAAACTATATTAAAACCTAGGATTCGCAAATTCAAAAAACAAAAGTAACAACGTCCTTTTGGGCATTTTTAAAAACACAGAAGTTCTGACTATTTATTCCAAAACCAAGAAGGTCAAATTAAAAAACCGAGCAGTTCAAAAAGTTTGTAGACATGGATTTGCCCCCTCTTTTTAAAAAAGATCTAGAGGTTCAAATTTAAAGAAGTGAGCGGTTCGATGCTTATTACATAACTAGGACTTTTTCCTATACTAATGAATAACACCTAAAAGTCATAATAAAAAAATGAAGTTGTTTGGTGTTTATAAAAATCTCAGATTTTCCCCGATACTAAAGATTAGAACCACGGAATTCAATTTCAAAAAACAGAGTAGTTCAATGCAGATTAAAAATCAATTTTTTCTCGTTACTAAATAATAAAACCAAGAAGTTCAATTTTTAAAAGCAAAGCAGTTTGATATTTAATTGAAAACCAATAAGTTCAATTTTTTTTCCGGTTACTAAAGAATAAGACCAATAAGGTCTATTCAAAATAAGGAAGAAGTTCGATATTTCTAACAAAACTCCAATTTTCGCATTTCTAAGAAACACACAAAGAAGTTCAAATAAAAAGGTTAGAGCATTTTGATGTCTATGAAAAATTCAGATTCTTTTTGTTACTAAAGTGAAACAGAGAGAAGTTCAAGGTGATAACAACCAGAAGTTCACGTACTATATGGTGTGTGTTTTGTACGAGAAAAAAAGAATGAAAAAGCAAAGGCTAAAAGTATTGTTGCTAGAAGTTCAAGTGCTCAGTCCGGGAAAGTTTAAGGTGAAATCAGCGGGAAGTTCTTGTGAGAGAGGTTGAACAAAAATACGTGACAGAAGTTCATGGTGAAATCAGCGGGAAGTTCAACTACTACACGGAATGCGTTTCACATAAGAAAATATGAACAAAAAACAAAGATCTTAAAAGGTTTGTTGCAAGAAGTTCACGTGCTCCTCCCGATGAAGTTCAAGATCGCTAGTGCGAGATGTCCAACCTTCAATTACATGTAAAAAACAGGCAAAAAGAACGTTGTTTTTGCCATTTCTAAAACTGCTCTTAAACGACAAAAAATTGTAACGTGTGTCAACATTAAAAAGATGCTCCTATTCTTAAGCTTTGGAATATATTATATGCCATATTTCGATGAATGGTTTAAAAGTTTTATGTATACCGTTAAAAACACATTTTTACGCATTAAAAAAGAATATTTTGAACCGTCGCGAGTATAAAAAACTATACAACACAAAAAGTTACGTTTTTTAACAACTTTCCATCAATATATCATTTGCTCAATTCCGGTAAGTGGTTTGAGAGTTACGGGCAAAAAACAGCACGTCAGAAACAGAGTGAAGTTCAAACAGACATGCCCAAGAAGTTCAATCACTTCACGCAGTGCATTTCCATTCGTGATGATGGCAGAAATCATGATCTCGTCATTTTCTAATTTACTTCAAAACGACAGGAATATCATTTGTATAAGTTCAAGTCCTCGGTCGGAGAAAGTTAAAAAAATTATTGTGAGAGATGTTTGTACAAAAAGAATATCATTTGTGTAACACTGACGAATGGATGAGAAAATTACAAACGAAAATACTTCACAGAAGTTCAACTTGAAAACAGCAGGAAGTTCAACTACTACACTAAATGAATTTCAGATGAAAAACTTTTAAAACCGTCGCGAGTATGAAAAAAGGATCAACACGGGAAAGTTGCGTGTTTACAGGAGCTTTCCATCGGTATATCACTTTTTTCAATTCCAGTGAGTGGATGGAGAGCTACGAGCAGTGGATGAAAAGCTACGAGCAAGAAAAGCACGTGAAAAAACAGAGTGAAGTTCAAGTACACATGCTCAGAAGTTCAAGTTCTTCACGCGGTGCATTTTTGAAGAATATGTTTCGCAATAAAGGCAGAACGAATGATCCCGCCGTTTTCGAAATTACTTGAAAATGACTAGGAATTATATAAAACCATCAACATGAAAAAGTTTCGCATTTTCCTGAGCTTTTCAACATTATATTATTTGTCCAATTTTGATAAAGTTTGTACAATTACGGCAAAAATATGTATTTAGCCATTTTCAAAATTGACTTAAAACAGTAAGGAATTGGGGGAAACAATATATACCAAAAAGTTTCGCATTTCCTCACTCTTTCCAAGGCCATATCATTCGCTACACTTGGACGTACGGTTAAAAATTTAGCTCGAAAATACGAACTCGGTGCAACTTGGACCGTTTTATAAATCACTTTTAAACCGTTCAAAATTAGAAAAAACTTTCAACATGAAAAAGTAGTGCATTTTCATAAGCTTTCCAAGGCCATATCAGTTGCCTCAATTGGATTAGCCGTTTACAAATGACACCGAAAATAAGAATTCGGCTGTTAGGTTTGTGAAATTTTATGATTTTCCAAATTACTCTTTAACCGTAGGGAATTAGAGAAAACTTTCAACATGGGGAAGGAGCGGTTTTGCAGCAGCTCTCCAACGCCATATTATTTGCCTCATTCCAATAAACGGTTTAGAAATGCGATCGAAAATACGATTCACGTTTTTATGTGAAGAAAAAACGGTTTTCAAAACTGCTCTTAAACCGCTTACATTTTGCCAAAATTTTAACTTGGGTCATGATACTTGTGTCCATAGCTTTCCAACGGTATATGGCAAGCCCCATTTGGGCAATGTTGGCAGAAGTTCAACCTAGCACTGGGAGAAGTTCAGGTCGAACAACTCAGGCAGTAAAATTGCAAAAAATGCAATTTCATCACGACCCGAGAACAAAATTCACCAACGAGCGAGATTCCTATTTAAAACGGGTATTTAGTTGCTAAGAACATTTCTAGATTGCACTAACATCATATAGAACACGACTAACCAGAATAATTCGCGAGGGAAGCCACGGTTACGAAGATAGCCCGAAGGTCGGGTTCGTACAGAGGGAAGTTCACGCGCGTTACTCAGGCAGTTCAGGTTGTGATCAGAATATTATTCTGATCCCGTGATCAGAATAGTGTTTATGTATGTATGTATGTATATATATATATATATATGTGTGTGTGTGTGTGTGCTATTTGTTTAGATGTTCTTATATGCTGTTTTCAGATGTTTTTAGTTGTTCATAAAAGAAATTTAGATGTAGGTATGTATGTGTGAGGGATCATATATGTATTTTTTAGATGTATTTTTAGATGTTCTTATATGTTGTTTTTAGATGTTTTTTGTATGTATGTATGAGGGATCATATATGTATTTTTGTAGATGTATTTTTTGTATGTATGTATGTATGAGGGATCATAGATGTATTTTTTCTGAATTTTCTATCGTGCATAGACTGATTTTAGACCACGGGAGCACCCCCCCTATCGTTGCAAAAGTGCTAAGTGATATTAAGAAGGAAGAAGAAGAAAAAGAAGTAGAGGAAAAGGAAAATAAGAAGAGGAAGAAGGAGAAGAAGAGGAGAGGAAGAAGAGGAGAAATAAATAAGAAGAGGAAAAAAGAAGAAAAAGAAGAGGAGAAGAAGCAAGGAATAGAGGAGAAGAAGTAAATTATATGCTTTTTTTCTTCTTCTTTTTCTCTTCGATCTTCTCCTCTATTCCTTTCTTCTTCTCCTCTTTTTTTTCTTCGTTGTCTTCTTATTTTTTATCGGGTATGTCGTTGTCGATATACCCCCTCCCCGATAACTTCAACATGAGGGGGGGGGTCGATATACCCCCTCCCGATAACTTCGACATGAGGGGGGGGGGGGTCGACGAGGGTTCGAGGGGGCGAGGGTCGGGAACTAGCTAGGGTAGAGGGTCGAGGGTCGCCGAGGGTTCGAGGGTCGAGGGGTCGAGGGTCGTTGAGGGGCCGAGGGTCGAGGATTGAGGGTTCGAGGGGTCGAGGGTCGAGGGTTCGAGGGTCGTCGAGGGGCCGAGGGGTCGAGAGGTTGCCTAGCTAGTGTCAAAGTATTGAAGAAATCTATGGCTTTTGCATATGAACCCTTGAAGCGTTGCCGAGGCCACCCAAATTTACCAAGTTAAAAGAGCGTTGTCGTCGAGGCCACCCCGAACCCTTGAAGCGTTGCTGAGGCCACCCCAAACCCTAGAAAAACGTCGAGGCCACTAATATGATTCCTTGTTGTGATTAGGTAGCTAGGTCTAAGTTTGCCACTAATATATCCACCTGCTGTCATGTTTGTATAATAATTGCCATGTTGTAATATTTGCATAAACAATGGAGCACAGACGAGACGAGGCGGCAGAAGAGGTGTTGGGGGACATAATCTTAGCCAGAGGTGATGTCTTGTCGTATCTTAACAACAATGATGGTCTAGAAGGACAGGGTGAAGAAGCAGGCTACGGTGATCGAACAATGGAGGAGGAAAGACATGATTATGATGGCTCCGGTGACCGAATGCTGGTGCAAGAAGGAGACCTTGATGACGGCTCCGGTGACCGAACAGAGTCCGGCCAGGTATATATATTAATTAAGCCTGTGCTGACTAGCTAATTGATGCATTCATTGTTTTGGTATGTACACATATTAACTCTCGTCTTTCTTCTTTTTTCTAGCCCTCCGGATCAAGCACAACTTCAGTAAAGAAACGAGGCCTGAAGAAAAAGTTGCGCTCAGATGAAAGGTTTGAGATCACAACCGATTGAACCCATCCGGACAAAGGAAGCATTTGCTGCTCATTGTGGGGTTCTTGTTAGGGACAAGATCCCGATCAGCATCCACCAATGGTTTAAGCCTAAGAAGGAAGACCCTGAGGTGTCTTATGTCCACGATATGCAGAAAGATGATCTTTGGACTGCGCTGAAGGCAAATTCCACCCAACCGCCAGAGGAGGATCCAGAGAAGCCAATTAAAGAGCAATTGATCAAGTCTCATGCTCTTAAGAAGATGGCAGATCTATTCAGGAGGTGGAAGAATGAGCTGAAAACAACGTTTGTCGACAAAGAAGAGACACCAGAATTCACCGGCCGGTATGAGAAGATCAAAGAATACTGGGACGCATTTGTATCCCACAAGACATCGGAGAAGAGTAAGAAGATGTCAGCGAGAAACAAGATAAATGTTGCAAAGAAGGAGCATCACCATCGCACGGGGTCAGGTGGCTACCTCAAAGCCCGTTCGTTGTGGGCCAAGGCTGAGAATGACCTATTTGATGAAGGGGCCGAACCAGAGACATTGAACTGGCCCGAACGTTGTCGGACTTGGTTCTTCGGGGTGGGGGGAACCTTGGACCCTCTAACAGGGAAGTGCGTTTGGACGAACGAGCAACTGTGAATACCCGTCACAAAGCTTCAGGACTATATCGCCGCAGCGCAGCAAGGGACGTTCGTTCCAGACAGAGAGAATGACGAGCTCACAATGGCCCTCGGGAATCCTGAGTACCCTGGACGGACACGAGGCACGCCAGGCTCCGTTCCGTGGAAGGATGGGTTTCCGGACGCAGGCGGTTACAAAAGCCAGGAGAGGAGGAAGAAAGTGGAGCAGACCCAACTACATGCGCTGCACGCAAGGGTACAAGCGATAGAGGAACGAGAAGCAGTTCACAGCAAGCGACCTGCCGAAGCTAACCCCGAAGCTACCCCGCCATCTCAGCGGAGAAGCAGCGTGGCTTCCACCGAGCTGCTTCAGCTGGAGCCTGTCTTCACGGCTCCTGCTAGCTACCCCGTGGATGCTATCACGGAGTCTCAACATTGCCACCTTGTGACGCAATGGCAGAACTTCAAAGTCAAGGCGGCTGTCGGCTCTGTTCGACCTCCTGAACCTGACGCAACTTTTCACTGCAGTCCAATTCGAGAAGGATATGCTAGGGTGACGATGGACGAAATAACGGAGTGCTTTGAGGACCTCGAGCTTGACCACCCTATCGGTGAAGGGGAGACTCGGCTGGGTTCTGCTCTAAAGACTCCATGCCTATGGCGGAAGGAGCACATCAACCTTCCGAACTAGACGCCTCCGACTCCTCCTCCTCCTCCGGCGAGTCAGGGCACTCCGCCTCCTCCTCCGAAAGTGATCAGGCACTCAGCCTCCTTCTCCGGCCAGGCGGCACTCCGCCTCCTTCTCCGCTCAAGGCTGGCGCGCCCGAGCAGCCAGCCTCCTCCTTCTCCGCCTCGTTAGGAAGGGCGGAAGAGACCCGCCGCCGCTCTGGCTGCTCTGGTGCGTCGTAGTCCTTCTCCTCCGCCTCGTAAGCAAGGAAAGAAGACAGCCGCTGCCGCTCCGTCTGCTCTGGCGTCTAGCAGTACAGCCAGAGGCGGGAGGCAATATAGATTCGGTCCATCTCTCAAGCCTCTAGAGAAGTTACCATACGAGAGGAGCGTGGGGGAAAACGCGAAGATCGTGGAAGCCGAAGTGAGGGACTTCTTTGAAGGGGTGAAAGCAAAATATCCACCTCTGTAGGAGAAGATAGATCCAGTGAAAGCAAAGCGCACCATCGATGCCCTAAAGAAACCACCAAAGTCTCCGCCGAAAAACAACTATGAGCGCATTACTGAAAAGGCATATATCAAAGCGAAGCGGTCGGGAAGTACTATCAGTGATCGAAGGTTAGCAGAACGACGAGCTAGGAAAAAAATTGCCAGCTCGGCGAACAAGCGAACCAATCGTGCCCCCGCTCAAGGTGTCTAATCATCCGGTGATTTTGCCCAATACCAATCTTGGAGATTACCTGCCCGACGATGTACATTATGATTTCTTGGAGGTGGACGAACACAAATACCATTACGGGAAGCCTCTCACCAAAGATGAAAGATCTCTAACAACGATGATGCGAAGGTACCATGATTGGTACATGGAAACCTGCAGAGAGTCTGGGGGGACGAATACTTTGACGCTGAGAGTTAAAGAGGAGCATGACCTCGTTGGAATTGATCTGTTGTCTATTCCATTTGAGGAGTTCTTCCAGTTTTTCAATGAAAAGGCCCTCAATAAATTAACGGCCACTTGCTACTGTCTGTAAGTACTACTTCTGTCATTAAGTCTCTATATATAGCTCAGCTCTTTCATTGCATGTATTTATAATTATCTTCACTATATTATGCAGATTGAAGACTGTCGAATGCAGAAAATCAGAAATGTATGATATTGGGTTCATTAACACAAATCTCATAGATGAATTTACGGTTAAATTTCAAGCCAAAGAAGCCGAGGCCAACTTGCTCAAATTGTTGGTAATAAATCAAAACAAATATAAAATACTCTTTCCTTACAACTTCAAGTGAGTGTTACTGTCTTGTGCATATTCGGTTTCCCTTATTACTCGAGGTTATAGTAATGTAATTGATGAGTTATGCATGCGTGCTCAGGTTCCACTATATTCTCCTAGAGATTAAGCTTGAGCAGGGACTTGTAACCGTCTTAGACTCGAGACGAAAAGATCCCGAGGAATATGCGGACATGACTAAAATGCTCATGAAGTAAGTTCAATCGATCATTATCGCACCATATCGGCAACTAATTTGTTCATTTCCTGATATCAAGTAATTGTTTTCTTTGTCTCGCAGGGTTTGGAAACTATTCACCACACAATCTCCGGGACTGCCGGGGGAGCTGCGATTTACATACCCGAAAGTAAGTACTACTAGCTAGCTAGTTCCACGTATCGTGATCCCGTTGATTCTAGCTACTTTCATCAATTCCATTTATAATGCTCCATTATCAGTTTGATTGACATCTATTTCTCGTAAAGTGCTTGTGGCAGGAACAAGGGAATGATTATCGTGGATACTACGCAGCGAAGTTCATCTATAACGCGACTTGCAAAAATAAGCGGGCTACTCTAAAAGACAATATGATGTGCGTAAGCAATAATATTCACAATTTCATTTTATTACACCATCATTTCTGTTGAGTTTCATTCATATATATGTATTAACCCCCTTCTTCAAATTAGACGTGGCAGATGCGGAATGAACTCCTACCACAAGATCACATCAAAGCAATTCAAGAGGAATTGGCGGGATTCTTTCTTCACCATGTCATCAATAAAGCCGGAGAATACCATGTGGAAGCTGAGTTCATATATAATTAGGGGATTATATTGTAAGAGATCTTAATATTGTATATATGTAGCCAGTACCGTTGGATAGATATACGAAAACTTGTTGTTCGACCAATCTCTCGGAGAAGGAGAGGTCGATCACTTCTCTCTGTATATATATATATATATATATATGTTCATGACGATCTTCTGTACTTAATGGTTCCCTTCATTTTCTTACTAGCTAGCGTGTCGAGTCCTCTCTATACATATAGTATGCAGTGTCGACCAAGCACGGAGATAAGAGAGGACACTTCTCTCTATTAGCTAGCTAACACAATATATGAAACCCCAAAATTAACGCTACAAAACCCCCAAAACCCCCAACCCCCCCCCCCCCCTTTAAAAAAACAAAAACCTCAGCTCCTGCCAGCTGCTGACGCGTGGATGCCTTTTGGTCCCGGTTGGTGCCACCAATCGGGACCAAAGGCTCCCCGCCTGGGTTTCGCCAAGAAGCGCCACGTGGAGGCCCATCTGTCCCGGTTGGTGTAAGAACCGGACTAAAGGTATAGGGTTTTAGTATCGACTTTTAGTCCCGGTTCACCAACCGGGACAAATGGGCCTTACGAACTGGGACAAATGGCCCTTTTTCTACTAGTGTACGACCATCAAAGGAGGAGTCCATCTCATGTACAATTGGTGGAGCGCGCATTATTTTATCTGATGGCTATTAATTCATAATTAGTCGATCTAACGGATTAACGTGGCGTCTCGTATGGTGCCTCCAATTAGTAAATATAAGATTATTATGCCTTTTCTCTCTTATTTTGCAAGTTTCACTCAAGGGTAATGTATCATGACCACAAGTAATTAACCAGCAGCTACACTCAAGGGTAACGTATCATGACCACAAGTAAGCACCTTGTAATATAACCCGAGTACACAAGCGATTTCAAATCATCTTATGGCAATCATTATCTAATGTTGATTAACTAGTCGTGTTATAATGGCCTAAGGAATCAATCATATACCTAACACCTTACCATAGCTATACCAAACAGTGTGATGGACTATGCACATTAGGAAACTTTGTGACCTCAGATAGACTATACATATCATCTAAAGGCAAAAGGACAAACCTTGTAGGATCATCCTCGGGTGCCGGAAATGAGGGAGGCCATATCATCACAAAAGGATGGATATTACCCGAACGCCTATCTTCTTTTGTCGTGTCATGCACTTTACGTAGTTGCCTGTACTTGATATCCAAGTGGAGTGCATATTGACCTTCTCAAGGAACACAAACTGAGAATAGGCCCACATGGTTTATCTGGAGAGGAGTAGTAGACTCGTCCTCAACCATGCAACCAGACATCCTCAAATTAGCAACCATCTCAAGCAAACAAATGGTGTCCACTACCAACCAATTTTCCCCCTATGGAGCCAGATGTGGAGCTGAACAGAGATTAACTTGCAAGCCTCAATCAGCTTCAATGCAGGTTAGCATGTTGATGTTATCAACCTCACAAAACTTAATTTTGTTCTCTTCCCGACAGTTAAAATTTGATTCTGAGCTATATCAAACTGCACGACAACCTGCACTACACCAGTTGGCTTTTCACGAAATCCAGAATATCTCCTCTTGGTAGATACTTCATCATGGTTCCACTCAACCAAATGCAAGTCCCCCTCTTTTCTTATTCCGCATGAGAACAACCTTCAGATCGACAAGTAAAATATTAAATCGACAATGACTCGAAATACTCCGAAGGAGCAAAATAACTTACCTAGTTCCATTAGCACTAAAGAGTATTGTAGAACACCATTTTTCTAGAGTATCATAGACTACCCAAGGCCTCAAATTTTTATAAAGCCATGCCTTAATATTCTGTCAATGGAAGTTGAGAAAATAGACTGCATAGAACACAATAAAATGGTGTACCCTATACCAAATAAAGGATCGCGTGCTTAAAAAAACTAAGCACTCCTAAATCTATCTCAGGTCACAAAGTAGAGGCATCACCCCCATGATGGGCTCATATTACCTGAACTCAAACTACAGTTGAGTAGACTATGGACCATACAGACTAAGGAGAAACCACAAACATCACCATTGTAGTATGAGATCTTAATGCCTAAAATATTGTATTTCAGAGTTCACACAATACACCTGAATACACTTTATGTGATGAGGGAAAATAGAAATACATGACTACAAGTAAAAGCAAAGAGGAGCTCGTCACCAAATCATGAACGCGCTATGCTATTATCTTTTGTATGTCACATGTGTGTCGCTTATTACCTCAAGTTTCATAATGCATAGATACTAAATGTTTTATATTTAAATTTTATACTTATTAACTTAATGTTCTCAAAATGACAACTAAGTATTAGTACATAAGTTATAATAATTTACCAGATGAAAGTGTTAATAATTATTAATAATATTGTTCTTTATGCTTGAGTTGTTGTATTCATATTAATTAAAGCCACTTTAGTGTTGTAATGAAAGTAACTTTAGTTCTTAATTTTGATGGAAAGCGTCTTAAAGAGTTATTTTAATCCATTCCCCATAGAATGTTTGAAAATAAGAAAAGTACAAGTTGCATATTTTTCAGGGACTAATTTGGGATACTCGCACGAACATAATGTATATATCTTTGTGTGTATCCATTAATATCTTCGTGTAGATCTCTAATGTGTATGGTGTTAGAAATATCTTAGTACGAGTTTCTAGCCTATTATTAGCTATGCACAATTTAAAGTTCTAAAGTATGTAAATACTTACATGTTACTTGTCACCAAATAATTAGCATGATTCGGTCAAAAAATAATTATCATGATGCTTTATCCTATTTTATGGTCCAAATGTGCCCCACATGTTACAACGCTTCAATAATTCAATGATACATGTGCATGTGCTATATATTAGGTACTGAAATAAAAAATGCTCTAGTTTTTTGCCTTACAAATGTTGGAGCTAAGGCAGTCCTTTAGTGAAATCTATATGGCATGCATTCACTTGTATAAATCAGGTGTAAGATGACCCATGATCGCATAAGTAAGCCCAATGGCATGTGCAAGGCCCAAATGTGCATGTTTGCAAGGATGTGGGCCAAAAAGCTACCACCCAAGGTGGCACACATCACACACAGTCCTACGGGAATTATTGTGTGTGATGTGAATGGTCACATGAACAACACACATTCTCTGGACCTGCGTCGGTGACCTATAGCTCCTTGTATATGATGAATATGCGTGGCAAAGAAATATGGAATTTTGATGTAAGAGATAATCAGTGCATCATAATCAGTTTTGAGATTGTCATCCATCTACTCACTAGTGCAGAATCGGGCTATTGTCCCAGTTCGTAAGGACCTTTAGTGCTGGTTCGTCACGAACCGGGACCAAAGACACACCACGTGGCATGCGACCGTGCCGGGGGGCTGGGGGCCTACACCAACCGGGACTAAAAGGTTTAGGGGTTTATGAGTTTATGATTTAATTTTCCTTTTAGTTTTGTGTTTTCCATTTAATTATCTTTCATTTCAAACATATCTTACGCTACTACATATTGTGCAGGTTATGCATATATATAAATATAATTTCTCGTAGAACCGATATATATATATATATATATATATATATATATATATATATATATATATATATATATATCATCAATTTCTTGCACGACTGCTCACACACACACACACACACACACACACACACACACACACACACACACACACACACACACACACACACACACACATATATATATATATATATATATATATATATATATATATATATATATATATATATACAATTTGGTATATACAATTTCTCCTACAATTTGCAGATCATTACATGGAGGCATTACAGCTTGTAATGGTATTCTCCTTTGGGATCTATGACCTGGTGGAGCAAAAATCCTGCTATTTCCTCTTAAATTGCTCGTACGCGATCCTCTGGTAGGAGCTTATCTCACATCTCCCTCATCTTTAAA
Source organism: Aegilops bicornis (assembly GCA_021605145.1). Taxonomy (NCBI): domain Eukaryota; kingdom Viridiplantae; phylum Streptophyta; class Magnoliopsida; order Poales; family Poaceae; genus Aegilops; species Aegilops bicornis. Next base: position 867,476,772 of record CM038675.1, on the reverse strand, counting down.
AAAGGATATCAATATGCATGTATTAGTTGTGTGTATATATATTAGATAATGATGTAAAAATTGTGAATAGTATTCTAGCAAACGTACCCATTGGTCTCTATCATTTCTGCTCCTTTCGGATGTCATCATGTGAATGTTCTCGCAAATGTAGTATGCACATAAATTATTCCCCGGCGCCTGCTTCAGGGCCTTTACGAGAATAGAATTCAATCAGATAATAATTAATCAATCATGATAATGGTATTGAAACTAGAATTAAAGAGATGGTAGCTAGCTAGTACTAGCTACTTAATTAATTACCTTGGGTCGACACTATTCAGCTTTTGTTTCCATTGGCCTTCAACCTGTTTGATGAACTTTTCCCATGCCCTGCCCGCCGGCAAAGAAAATGAATAAAGGAGTTATTAATTAGTTGATATCAGGAAATGAACTAAAGAGGCCGACATATAGTTCGATAATGACTGAAATTACTTGTCGACCATCCCTTCATGATTGTGTAGTCACTAGTGTCTTTAAGTAGTGAGTCCAGTACTTGAATTTTCCCTTGTCAACTTCAATGATTAGCAGGATCAAGTGAAAATTGCATGCGCATTAATGCTTTTATAATTAAGAGGGCATGTTCATAACTCATCAACTACACTTATTAACATCTAGTAAGCAAAAATAGAATTTGTAGTACAAGACAGTGTCACTCACCCGAAGTTGTAAGGAAGTAGTATTTCTGGTTGGGTATTTAGTCGCACCAAGAACTCTAGCAAGCTTTTCTCTGTGTCTTTTCGTTCCCATTGACGCGTCCATGTCTCTTCATTAATGGTATTTGGGTCAATGAACCCAATGCCATAGCGTCTAGCTCTTTTCAATTCATACATCTTTATTCTGCATAATACCACAAAAAAGAATATAGTGAGGATAATTACAGGTAATGACGAGCACTACAGCTAGCTAGAGACTTAAATTACAGAAAGAACCCACTTACAGACAATAGCAACTAACGATAGATTTGTCGAGTGCGTCTTGATTGAATAACTGAAACATTTCTTGAAACTCAACCCACAGATCTTTTTCATGGAAGTACTGCTCTGCCTTGAATTTCACCATGAGGGACTCTCGATCGGTAGTCTTTACTTCTCTCATGTACCATTGATGCAATTCGTACATTCTCATTAATAGCCGCCAGATCTGCTCAGACTTGACCATAGGTTGGCTGCATACATATTTCCATTGTAGTTCCTCCTCTTTAAACGTTTGGAAGTCCTCGATGCCTAGGAGTTGTTCTACTGTGACACCGGTTGCTAGCCGTTGTAGATGCGGCGCCTCTCTTCCGTTGTTGCTGAGGCGGTGGAGACGGCTTACGTGGTGCCTAACTTGGAGGAGGAGTCGGCTGACACGGTGCCGGACTTGGAGGAGGAGGAGTCGACTGATGCGATGCCGGACTTAGAGGAGGAGGAGTGGGGTGACGCGGTGGCGGACTTGGAGGAGCAGGACTCTACTGACGCGGTGGCGGACTTGGAGGAGCGGGAGTCTGCTGACATGGTGGCGGACTTGCAGGAGGAGCCGGCTGACGCGATATCGGTGGCCTTGGAAAGACAATGCAATCCTTTCTCCATAGAATGATATGATGTATGGTCTCTCCCAGTGTGCGCTCCTCGTCACTGAGGGAGTCCTGGATTATGGGGTCCTCGGACAGCAAGACTATATCCTTTGGCCAGACTATTGGACTATGAAGATACAAGATTGAAGACTTCGTCCCGTGTCCGGATGGGACTCTCCTTGGCGTGGAAGGCAAGCTTGGCAATACATATATGTACATCTCCTCCCTTGTAACCGACTCTGTGTAACCCTAGCCCCCTCCGGTGTCTATATAAACCGGAGGGTTTAGTCCGTAGGACAACAACAATCATACCATAGGCTAGCTTCTAGGGTTTAGCCTCTATGATCTCGTGGTAGATCAACTCTTGTAATACTCATATCATCAAGATCAATCAAGCAGGAAGTAGGGTATTACCTCCATCGAGAGGGCCCGAACCTGGGTAAACATCGTGTCCCCCGCCTCCTGTTACCATCTGCCTTAGACGCACAGTTCGGGACCCCCTACCCGAGATCCGCCGGTTTTGACACCGACATTGGTGCTTTCATTGAGAGTTCCACGGTGCTGTCACCGTAAGGCTAGATGGCTCCTTCGAACATCAGCGATGATGCGATCCAGGGTGAGGTTTTCCTCCCCGGACAGATCTTCGTGTTCGGCGGGTTCGCACTGCGGGCCAACTCGCTTGGCCATCTGGAGCAGATCGAGAGCTACGCCCCTGGCCATCAGGTCAGGTTTGGAAACTTGAACTATGCTGCCGATATCCGCGGAGACTTGATCTTTGACGGATTCGAGCACATGTCAGGTGCGCCGCACAGTCACGACGAGCACGACTTAGCTCTGCCGCCGAACGGTGTTCGGAAGATGACACCTGTGCCTACTCCGGCCCTAGATCCAGAGTCGATTATGCCGTCCGAGGACAGGTGGATGGACCCCGCCTCAGAGGTCACACACTCAGTGGCGATAGAGCCGAATACTGACTTCACCTCCTATGAGACATGTGCCGCCGGATCCTCGGATTCATCCCCGGCCACAGGCCCCGAACTGCTCAAGGCCCATGCCTATCGAATCTGATTGGGCGCCACCATGGAGTTCACCTCCGGATATCTTTCGGCACTCGCCTTTTGGCGATGTGCTAAATTCATTAAAGTCTCTCTCCTTGTCGGAGAACCTTGGCGAACTATGTCCGGCTAGAATGGGATGCGGACGACGAAGAAATTCGCCCCCACCCACCACCCACTTAGTAGCCATCGTCGACGATCTAACCGACATGCTCGATTTCGTTCAAGACATCGACGGTATGGACGACGATGCAGGAGATTTAACAGGAACCACCGCCTACGGCGCTGGACTGCCACCTCATCATATGATATATACATGGTGGACACCCCCAAAGAAGGCGATGGCGATAAGACAACGGAGGATAATCCCTCCAAGCAGCAATCCAAGCACCGACGTCAGCGGCACCGCTCTAAGTCCTGCCATAGCAACGATACCGGCCCAAGAGACAATAACGCTCCGGATAGTGCCGAAGACGACGACAACCCCCTCCAGCCAAACATCGAGCGGGAGGATGAACAAGCTAGCCCTCCAGAACAGGCAGCAGACGGAGAATCAGAGGATGACATTTACATGCCACTCTCCGAAGACGAAGTGAGCCTCGGCGACGATGAATTTATCGTGCCTGAGGATCCTGTCGAACAGGAGCACTTCAAGCGCCGGCTTATAGCCACAACAAACAGCCTGAAGAAAAAGCAACAACAGCTTCGAGCTGATCAAGATCTGCTAGCGGATAGATGGACGAAAATCCTGGCGGTCGAGGAATACGAACCCGAGCGCCCAACCAAGAGTTACGCAAAGCGCAGGTTGCTACCCCAACTCGAGGCTGAAGTAGTAAAACCTACATCACCAGCGTATGATGCGGCTGATCGGCCACCTCGTGGCCGAGACAGAGGGGCATGCCAGCCTGAAGTCCAGCCTGCACCCCACCGCCATTCAAACAAAAATACCAAGGCCCGGGGCAACACGCGGGACCTGCGAGACGTATTGGAAAGCAAAGCAGGACATGCGAGATCGATCTATGGATCAGGGGGGCACGCCCCAACGCGGGACGATGACCGTCACGCCGAATATACTAAAAGCAAATCCGGTTGGGCAGAATACAACAAACAAGACTCGTACGAACAACGTCGTGGTATAGCCCGGCACAGAGGCACCGCACACCTCCTATGCTTCACCGATGAAGTAATGGATCACGAATTCCCAAGAGGGTTTAAACCCGTAAACATTGAATCATATGATGGTACTACAGACCCCGCGGTATGGATAGAAGACTTCTTCCTCCACATTCACATGGCCCGCAGGGATGATTTACATGCCATCAAGTACCTCCTGCTAAAGCTCAAAGGGCCAGCTCGGCATTGGCTCAATAGCTTGCCGGCAAACTCCATCAGAAGTTGGGAGAGCCTGGCAGATGCATTCCTGGATAATTTCCAAGGCACTTATGTGCGACCGCCGGATGCCAACGATCTAAGTCATAACTCAAGAGCTGGGATCGCCAGAAATTCGGACCCGGTTCCTAACCAAGAAGAACCAAATTGTCGACTGTCCGGATGCAGAGGCCTTAGCGGCATTTAAGCATAACATCTGTGACGAATGGCTCGCCCGGCACCTCGGTCAAGAGAAGCCAAAATCCATGGCAGCCCTCACGACAGTTATGACCCGCTTTTGCGCGGGCAAAGATAGCTGGTTGGCTCGTAGTAACAATACAGCAAGTAAACCTGGCACATCAAAAGCCAGGGATAGCAACGGCAAACCACGACGCAACAAACACAAGCGCCGCAAATATGGTGAAAACGCTGAAGAGACGGCAGTCAATGCCGGTTTTAGGGGCTCAAAGACCAGTCAGCGGAAAGGGCCACTCAAAAATAACAATTCGGGTACATCCAGTCTGGACCGCATACTCGATCGCCAATGTCAAATTCATGGCACCCCAGGAACGCCAGCCACCCATACCAACAGAGAATGCTGGGTCTTCAAACAAGCCGGCAGGGCAGGCGCCAAACACGGAGAAGGGGGGTCTCAAAGCGATGATGGCGGCGAAGAGCCCAGATCACCGAACACAGGAGGGCAAAAGAAATTTCCCCCGCATATTCAATCGGTGAATGTGGTAAACACCACTCAAAATCCCAACTCGGACCAGATACACACCCTTAGGGATGCCGACTTAACGGAACTAGTCATCCCACAATATAAACTAGGGCCGGTCACCTTCAACCGCACGGATCGTCCGGTTAACGCCAATTAGGGAAATCCAGCCGCACTAGTCCTCGACCCAATAATTGACGGGTTCCACCTCACACGAGTCCTTATGGACGGAGGCAGCAGTCTAAATCTGCTTTACCAGGACACAGTGCGCAAAATGGGCATCGATCATTCGGCGATCAAACCCACTAAAGCCACTTTCGGAGGCATTATACCAGGTGTGGAAGCCGGCTGTACAGGCTCCATTGCCCTTGAGGTAGTCTTCGGATCACCAGAAAATTACCGTACCGAAGAGTTAATCTTCGAAATCGTCCCTTTCTGCAGTTATTATCAGGCACTGCTCGGACGAACCGCGTTCGCTCATTCAACGTTACCGTAAGCTCAAGATGCCCGGTCCACGCGGCGTCATTATGGTTAATGGCACCACCGCCTTAACGGCAGAAGCAATGAGCCGCACCTTGCAGCCGAACCTCGAGTCGACGTCCAGGCTCCCGGACATCGTCAAGAGACTCCGAACTACTTCACGGAAGGATAGCCCGACTCGTCCAGAGCTCGATTAAACGCTCCGGCGAAGGCCAGGACAGGCCGCACTCGGCGGCTCAACCGCTCTCCGGCACGCAAACATTTCTTACATTTCCTTCGCAGGTTCACCTTTGCGCAGACCAGGACGGGCGATACGGAGGCAACTTGAACGCGCAGGGGAATCCTTGGACATTCCCCGCAATAACCATCCGGCTATACTCCGGATCCGGACTCAGCTTTGTGACGCCCCCGATTCAATCGTACACTAATCATGCACGCGAATGTGTACGATCAAGATCAGGGACTCACGGGAAGATATCACAACACAACTCTAAAACATAAATAAGTCATACAAGCATCATAATACAAGCCGGGGCCTCGAGGGCTCGAATACAAGTGCTCGATCATAGACAAGTCAGCGGAAGCAACAATATCTGAGTACGGACATAAGTTAAACAAGTTTGCCTTAAGAAGGCTAGCACAAACCGGGATACAGATCGAAGAGGCGCAGGCCTCCTGCCTCGATCCTCCTAACTACTCCCGGTCGCCGCCGGGCTGCACGTAGTAGTAGGCACCTCCGGTGTAGTAGTCGCCATCGACGGTGGCGTCGCTCCTGGCTCCATCGTGCAGTCGCAGCAACCGGGTAAAGAAAGGGGAAAAGGGGAACAAGGCAACCCCGAGTACTCATCCAAAGTACTGCAAGCAAGGAGCTACACTACATATGCATGGGTATATGTGTAAAGGGCCATATCAAGGACTGAATCGCAGAATGCCGTAATAAGAGGGGATATCTAATCCTATCGAAGACTACGCTTCGCAGCCTCCGCTTGCAACATGTAGAAGAGAGCAGATCAAGTCCTCCAAGTAGCATCTCCAAGTAGCATCGCATAGCATAATCCTACCCGGCGATCCCTCCTCGTAACCACGAGAGAGAGCGACCACCGGTTCTATCTCGCACTTGGAAGGGTGTGTTTTATTAAGTATCCGGTTCTAGTTGTCATAAGGTCAAGGTACAACTCCAAGTCGCCCCATATCAAGATCACAGCTATTCGAATAGATTAAACTCACCGCAGGGTGCACCACATAACCCAACACGCTTGATCCCATTTGGCCGGACACACTTTTCTGGGTCATGCCGACCGCGGAAGATCAACACATCGCAGCCCCACCTAGGCCAACAGAGAGGTCAGCACGCCGGTCTAAACCTAAGCGCATAGGGGTCTGGGCCCATCGCCATTAGCACACTCAAGACGCTGCGTAACGCGCCGAAGCAGACCCAGCCTAGCAGGCGTTCCAGTCCAATCCGGGCGCGCCGCCGGGCCACGACGTCACGAAGGCTTCGGCTGATACCACGACGTCGAGTGCCCATAACTTCTCTCACGTAGATGGTTAGTGCGTATAGACCAGATGGCCAGACTCAGATCAAATACCCAGATCTCGTTAAACGTGTTAAGTATCCGCGAACGCCGACCAGGGCCAGGCCCACCTCTCTCCTAGGTGGTCTCAACCTGCCCTGCCGCCTCCGCCATTAAAGTAATCCGGGGGCCGTCGGGAACCGAGGCCCACCTCTACCGGGATGGAGCCACCTGTCCTTTCAGCCCCCATCTCCGAACAGTATCACAGGTAATGTAATAGTGTAAATTATATAGTATATCACTAGTAGAAAACGGAGCTTTAGCGACGGTTCGTAAGGGCCTTTAGTGCCGGTTATGGAACCGGCACTAAAGTGTGGGCACTAAAGGACCCCCCCCCCCTTTAGTACCGGTTCGGCACGAACCGGCGCTAAAGTGCCACCACGTGGCGTGAGCTCACATACAGTAAGGGGACCTTTAGTACCGGTTGGTGTTACCAACCGGTACTAAAGGTTTTTGTTTTTTGAATTTTTTTTTTGAAAATTTTGGAAAAAAAATTTGTTTTTTTTTATTTTTAATTTTTCTAAATTATTTGATGATTTAGTCTCTAATCACCTCTCTTAACTGCTCAAGTCTGGACCACTCATTCCAAATCATCTAACTTCCCGACCGGTCACCCATCCCTCTCACTACTCCAGCCCGAGCACGCTTAACTTTTGGGTTCTATTCTCCTTCGTTTCCGAGTCTGCACTTGTTGTTTTCCTGACAATAGTAAGATGTCAATCCTATTAACCCTCAGGAGTTTAGGTTGAGCATGAAGTCACACATTTCACCGTTTGAGTTTGAAACTATTATTGTAAAAAAACAGTAATTATTTAGTAACGCTAATATTTCTTGAATAAGTTTGACCATAGTTTGACCATAGTTTGACCAAAATTCAAAAAATTGAAATAATTATTTAGTAACACTAATATTCTTGAATAATTATGTAGTAACATTAATACTTCTTGAATAAGTTGTTTGACCAAATTTAACCAAATTTTTTTAAAAAAACTGAAATTTGACCATATCTTTTTTTACTTTTCGAATTTGAGGATTCTAAAAAATTCCAAACAGGCCGTAGGCGGTCTCCATCGGATGCGGATTTTCGTGCTGAATTTTTTGATATATTATACGTTTTTTTCCGACATCGTATGCAAAAGTTATAGCCGCTTTTACATTTTCCCTACACTTTTGCAAAACATGTCCAAATTTAAGTTTTTAATTTTCCTAACTAGTAGGTGTAGTAATATAACTACATCTCAAGAATTTTATTTTTTGAATTTTTATCATTTTCTTTTGTATTTTTCAAAACTGAAATGGCGATATCTGTGGGGTAGGGATTGAAAATTGTTTTTAGTACCGGGTTCGTGGCAAGAACCGGTACTATAGGTCAAACCCTTTAGTACCGGTTCGTGGCACGAACCGGTACTAAAGTTAGCCTTTAGTACCGGGTTTGTGCCACGAACCGTACTAAAGGTGATCAAGGCCTCGCCCGCGCGCCACTGCCACCACCCTTTAGTACCGGTTCGTGCCACGAATCTGGTACTAAAGGTTCAACACGAACCGCATTAATGCAAATCCGCTCGAACCGGCACTAATGGTACCATTAGTACCGGGCCAAAATCAAACCGCACTAATATGCTTCACGTTTGACCTTTTTCTATTAGTGTATGCCCGTGATCACCTCCTCAAGTGATCACAGCCCAAAGAGTATAGCATGGCGCAGACAAGAATGTAGGGTCACCGATGGAACACTAGCATCCTATACTAAGCAAGAGGATAAAGGTGTAAAGGTAACAACAAGAGTAGCAAGGACAAAGCTATGCAAAGAAGATAGGATTAATCGAAAGCAAGAATATGCTACACTACTCTAATGCAAGCAGATAGAGAAGAGTAGGCGATATCCGGTGATCAAAGGGGGGCTTGCCTGGTTGCCTGAACATAAGAAGGACGAAGTCGTCAACACCGTAGTCGAACCGGGGTCGCCATCCTCGGGGTCTACCGGAAAAAGTAACGGAGGGGAACACAATAAATAACAGAGCAATCAAAGCATCACAAAGCGTAACAAGACAATACGCGGTGTTCGGTGTGACCTAACGCGGTAGTAGGTGATACCGGTGAAGGGGGGGAAACATCCGGGAAAGTATCCCCGGTATTTCGCGTTTTCGGGCAGAGGAGCCGGAGGGGGAAAGTTGCGAGTTTGATATGTTAGGGGTGTGTGGTGGACGAACGGCTGCGTGATCCGGAACGCCTCGCTCGCTCGAGCAACTTTCATGTTGAAAATAATTTAATCCGGAAGTTACGATTAAAGGATATGATTTTCTAAAGATTTTATTAATTTCTGGAATTTAATTAATTATTTAAATTAATTCGAAAATAGATTAATGACATCGCATGATGTCATGTTGATGTCGCAGTCAATGTGGTTGACTGGTCAACCTGACCAGTGGGTCCCACTGGTCAGTGACACATTTTAATTAACAGATTAATTAAGCTAATCCTAATTAATTAGGGGGGTGGGCCCCACTGTCATTGTTTGATTAATTAACTAACAATTAATTAGGTTAATCTAATTGTGATTAATTAACTTAATTAATTCGTTAATTAATTAATTTAATTATTATTATCTATTTATTTATTTTATTATTATTATTATTATTCCTTTTATTATTTCATTTTACGTTCTGGGGCGTGGGGCCCCCTAGTCAGTGGCCCAGAGGGCCACAGCGATTCGGGCATCGCTGGTATGCGGGCGCGCGGGTTACGGGCGCAGGCACCCGGCCCGATTGGGCAATGCCCAGATCGACAGGGGGAGGCGCCGGCCACGGGCACGGCAAGCCCGGACGGCGCGGGCGGCCGGTGGGCGAGCACACATGTGAGCCTCAAAGACGGGGCGCCGGTGAGTGTGCACGGAAGGCGAGCACGGCGACGGGCGAGGCGCGACGCCGTGGATCGGTGCAGGGAGGCAGCACGGCGAGGATGACTCGGCACGGGGTGGGATGGGGTGCTTCGGCAGAGGGCGCGGGCACGGTGAGCTGCGTGCTCACTGCTGGCCACAGGTGGGGGCGCCACTGCGGTGACCGCGAGTGAGACGGGAGGCAGAGAAGGAGAGGCCTGTGGCCTCACCAGCTGCTGATGGGGAGAGGGCGCTGAGGCTTGCCGGGCCCACGTGGGAAGAGGCCGAGGACGCGAGGTCCGACGAGGAGGGGTCGAGGTGGCGTCCCGACGCTGGGCAGGGCGTGGCGACACCGGGCGAAGACGGTGGCGGCTCCGGCGAGGTGGCGTGCTGGGAGGACGGAGGCGCGGCAGACGCAACGGCGACGGGCGGGAGGTAGGAGGAGCACGGGCTTGGGCGCTGCCCTGCGCGTGCGCTAGTGTGTGGCGGCGCGTGGGGAGCGAGGGAGGAGAGGAATGGGGTTGGGGGTCTAGGGTTCGGGGAATGGAGAGGCAGGCCATATAGGCCACGGCCGGGGTGGGCCGGTTGGCTGGCTAGCTGGGCCTCATGGCCCAGGGGGGTTCTGGTCTTCTGTTTTTTTGTTTGTTTTGTTTGTTTTCTTTTATTTATTTTCTCCTCTGTTTTAATTCAATTTAAAATATTTATGCATTTTATAAAACTGTGTCTTCTACACCATAATTATCTATGTAATATCTAGTACAAACCGAACAATTTTATTTTAATGTTTGAAAACTTTTATTATTTACCAAATTTTGAATTTGAATTTGAATCAGTTTGAACTAACTCGAGATTAGCAACTATAATCGAGGTGACGTGGCATCACTAGCAGAGGATCACTGTAGCTTAATTACCCGGGAGTCACAATTCTCCTCCACTACAAGAAATCTCGTCCCGAGATTTAAGAGGGGGACTAAGGGGGAAAGGTCTGGTTACGAAATTCTAACGGATCTTCTCGGCCTTGGTTGCTCTTCCCGAAGAGGTCGATCCCTTACATTGACGTCTTCATTTCTCAGCTTCAGGTCATCATGGTGAAGTCGTCCTTTTCTTCGGGAACTCCAACGTACTTACGAATAGGTAAGGGACAACTCGCCACGGCTGTATCGCTTATGAGGGGAACAATCTGGGGTTAACCCATGAATGAGCATAAGATTATCTCTCGAGTAGAACATATAAAATACATCGAGAGTAAGGTACGAAGGTACAATAAGAGGTTCCAAGCGGATAGATAGTTGCTCGAAGTCTGAACCAGAGTGAGAAAGGGGTTGAGCAGCGAGAGAGTAAGTATTGCGTCGATGCCGTAATAGAGCACTAGGAATATGGCCCGTGAATTAAATACGAAGCCAAGCGCGAGGAATAACTTTGGAAACAGGGGTATAGGAGAGTCAGGTTTCGATCCTGGGACCTGTGGGTTATGGGCCCACCATGTGGTTAAAAGTAGGAAGGGCGTTGACATCTTGCACGGTCATGATAGCAAGGCATGTCAGAGAGTACCATGTCAGTTATGTCGGCAACAACGTTGGTACCAAGGGCGAGGGACAAAGAGAACCATTTTCCTACTCGTTGCATCGAGGCGGACCAATAGGCAAAGTTCTCGTCCATCGGTGGTTATCGGAATGCTATCGACAAATGCAATAGGGTCTTAGTGACACGGTTGTACACCAAGGTGTTTACATAAGCAGAAGAATATTACTGCTTAGATCATATGGATCGAAGGAAGGTTAAACAAATCAATGGAAAGGAAAAGGTGATCATCGATTAATAGAATAATGGAAGGGAAAATGTGTTTAAACACATATTTCAGGGATATATCCTTCCCAAGGACAAGCGGAGCATGATATCCAAGACAGGATATGATGTAGAAAACCCTTTAGGTGAGGGGAGAGAATTTTCATGACATTATCCATACAAATGTGTTTGGATAATTGAGCAAGAAACGTTTAACATTGGGCTTCAAATGTTCTTGTTGAAACATCGGAGTACCATAGACATGCTTCGAGATAGCATTGACATGGTCTTCAAGCAAAGGTCGGACTTTGGATACACAAGAATCCATCAGGAACAGCTTATAGAATAAGCCTTACTATTTCCTAATGGAAGAATGGCTACCCTTGCTAAAAAGGGAACTATAACAATAGGGCCTCCGGCCAGGGGTGCTAGGCATGACATCACCTTACCGGGTCTTATGAAGTCTAGCGTTATAACTCTTGTAAATATGTTCCAACCATCATATCTGACGGAGATTCAGGTATGATTGGTGTCAGGATACCTCAGGCTCAGGATGCCTGAGAAGAAAGGTGCAACACAAATTGACGGGATGACACTGTAAGATTCTCGGGAAATGAACTATGAAGTGATTTCCGTTAACAAGAGTTCATCATTAACCCAAGGAGAGGACAAGGAGGTGGCTAATGGGCTCAGCTACAATCCATCGAGAATTCCAAACGGATGGATTTCCACAATAATGTGAACAAGAAGATGACACTTGTCAATTCAAATGTTATAATGTTGTATGCTCTAGGGAAACATACACCATCAATCATTAGTTGAAAGGTGTGCCCGAAATATGACCTTAGGCAGCAAGATCAATGTTAGAGTGACGATTCAATAATCAACGTTCTAAGAACGAACTGTCGATCGTTAACTTCAAAGCAATAGGGTTGCTAGAAGTACAGAACTCAAACAACATCTATTGGTATGCTGGTTAAAAACAACACAGGGACCAAGGAAGAATGGTGATGGTGAGAAGTATCACCATACCAAGAATTCTTAAGAGGTGGTGTAATTCTCACAACATTCTTGTCATCAGAGATGGTAATACTCAAGGTAAAGAACAAATTCTGGATAGCAAGGAAATCAAGGTACAACACAAAATGTGAACAAGTTTGTGTTGGGGTGGAAGGCAAGAATGTTGCCGATGATAACACAAATCATCGAGGGACAAGGATGGTATTTCCCATCATGAATTCAATTCATATCCTGGAAGAGCTCTAATGATGATGATGATCACGACACATTTGTCGAGAGATTTCACAAAGATGTAATCGATCGACGATGACATCAAGTCAAATGAATGATGAAGCGGAAGGTTATTGGAACCACGAGTAGGACACAAACTTGAAATCAAGCTTGTTGTTCAAGGCGAACTGATATGACGAGGAAGATCGACGTAAGTTTAGCTCATCATCGAAAATTGTGCTCCGAAAAGGAGGACCAGGTAGCACGGTTAAAATTTAGCCGATCAGGCTAGGAAAGACTTCAAGGATTAATAAACTCGTAAGCAACGAAAATTACTTAGGGTTATCGAACCAAAATGTGGAATCGTTGTACTCGATTGACGACAACCCAGAACCCGAGAAATTTGGAATCAGTGAGAAATAATAGTTGATGAAGAACCCATAATAAGTTATGCAGTCCCATGATATTCTTGAGATACCAGAGTTTAATACTCAACGGTAGAGCAAGTAAAGGTTGGACAGGTGCAATGATCTGCAGAAGACAAGTACCTCAACTTGTCCAAGAAATGGTATTTAAAAGGAGAACATGGCCGGATCCACGATTGGAAAAGATCAATTCACAGATACTAGATGATACTATAACAAGGAAAAAGTTATTATTACAAGAAGCTTCCATGATAGGATCTACATCGTGTCCATGGGCATGAACACAAAGTTCAAGGTCGACTCCCATTTCTTCAATGTATAACCTTCCATTCACTTCTCGCTTTGATAAAGGCATTAGTGTTGAAAGTTTTACCTGGTGAAATACTAGATGAGTATGACTCGTGGAAACTTCCGAGTTCACACATATTAAGGAAGGCATAGGTTCAACCCATCCGGGCATCTTACGAACATATACCACAAACTTCGGGGTAATTAATACAAGCTCGAAAGTAGAGCATTGTTCAAAAGCAGATGATACAATTTACCAATGGCATTATATACTCATGGAAAGGCTCTCAAGGTTATTCAATATGAAGGACACTGTCGGATAAAATCCAACAAAGGAACCGATGGTCCACAAGGGATCTGATGTGAGCATCGGTACTCAACCAGAGGAAGGAGAATGCAAGGAGATCTTATTATAGAAACATCTGACCAATTCAAAGTTCAAAGGCAAAAGAATTATGATTTCCAAATCAGGGGATCAGAAGCAATGCTCTGATCAAGGATGGATAAGTTGAGTAGGCTTAGGGGTACAATCGATGGCAATTTGATTGATCGAGATCCAGCTCATGTTTAAAATGGCGTCTGAGCCGAAAGGATGAATTCTAGGATCTGATTAAGGATTGCAATATTCGCAACATATTGAATCAAGGGACCCAAGATGATAATGGCAAAGGACACCCATGAATATTGCTAGTCATTTAGAATTAACCAAAATGCAGGCAGACAAGCATTTCAAGAGCCAAAGGCTCCAGAGGATTTTCGGCAGATCGGATAGTATTTTGAAGACTTTTGTGAAACACATGAACAACTGGGGATGAGCGGATACTCAAGAAGTGCGAGGATTTATTTGAAGGGGTATTCATGTGGCAAAGAACTGCTAGGCAGTAGGCACAAAGTATTCTCGGAACAATAGAGAAAATCTCGGGCATCTTGTAATAACAAGATCAATGGGGGATGATTGCATGAATGGCAAGTGTAAGTAGTTATCCATAAGGATTTATCGGTGGTCGGGAATAGCAAAAGTGATGGGCACAAAGTCTCGAGAGAATATCAAAGAGTATCTCCGAAATCTTCTGGTGCAGTCGGTGATCATCTGGACTGAAGGGCCTCTCCGGGAGAAAGTATTTTCGAGAACCTAAAGTTAGATTTTAGTAAAAAATTCGTTTAACCCGAATAGAAGAGAGTTCAGAATCCCAGAGTAAAGGTCGAGGAGTAAAAGATCCTAGTACCACCCAATGGTGACGTGTACCCGTAAGACACACAGCCATGTTAGTAAAAGTTTTTGCAACGTCTAGACTCGACTTCGGCCAAGGAGTTGGAAAGGGGGATTCCTACAGCAATCGGCTCGATACCAATCTTGGACGCTTCGATTTAATCGTACACTAATCATTCACGCAAATGTGTACGATCAAGATCAGGGACTCACGGGAAGATATCACAACACAACTCTAAAACATAAATAAGTCATACAAGCATCATAATACAAGCCAGGGGCCTCGAGGGCTCGAATACAAGTGCTCGATCATAGACAAGTCAGCGGAAGCAACAATATCTGAGTACAGACATAAGTTAAACAAGTTTGCTTTAAGAAGGCTAGCACAAACTGGGATACAGATCGAAAGAGGCGCAGGCCTCCTGCCTGGGATCCTCCTAACTACTCCTGGTCGCCGCCGCTGGCTGCACGTAGTAGTAGGCACCTCCGTGTAGTAGTCGCCATCGACGGTGGCGCCTGCTCTCGGCTCCATCGTCTGGTCACAAAGCAACCGGGTAAAGAAAGGGGAAAAGGGGAACAAGGCAACCGTGAGTACTCATCCAAAGTACTCGCAAGCAAGGAGCTACACTACATATGCATGGGTATATGTGTAAAGGGCCATATCAAGGACTGAATCGCAGAATGCCGTAATAAGAGGGGATATCTAATCCTGTCGAAGACTACGCTCGCAGCCTCCGCTTGCAACATGTAGAAGAGAGCGCATCTGAAGTCCTCCAAGTAGCATCTCCAAGTAGCATCGCATAGCATAATCCTACCCGCGATCCTCCTCGTAACCCCGAGAGAGCGACCACCGGGTTGTATCCGCACTTGGAAGGGTGTGTTATATTAAGTATCCGGTTCTAGTTGTCATAAGGTCAAGGTATAACTCCAAGTCGCCCTATTACCAAGATCACGGCTATTCGAATAGATTAAACTTCCTGCAGGGTGCACCACATAACCAAACACACTTGATCCCATTTGGCGGACACACTTTTCTCGGGTCATGCCCATCATGAAGATCAACACGCCGCAGCCCCACCTAGGCCAACAGAGAGGTCAAAGACGCCGGTCTAAACCTAAGCGCACAGTGGGTCCGGGCCCATCGCCTTAGCACACCTGCACGCTAAGTAACACGGCCGTAAGCAGACCTAGCCTAGCGTGCTGCCCACCAATCCGCGCGCCGCCGCCGACGTCACAAAGGCTTCGGCTGATACCACGACGTCGAGTGCCCATAACTTCTGCCACGTAGATGGTTAGTGCGTATAGACCAAATGGCCAGACTCAGATCAAATACCCAGATCTCGTTAAACGTGTTAAGTATCCGCTAATGCCGACCAGGGATAGGCCCACCTCTCTCCTAGGTGGTCTCAACCTGCCCCGCCGCTCCGCCACAAAGTAACAGTCGGGGGCCGTCGGGAACCCAGGCCCACCTCTACCGGGATGGAGCCACCTGTCCTTTCAAATTTCATCTCCTAACAAAGATCACTGTAATGTAATAGTGTAAATTATATAGTATATGCCCGTGATCACCTCCTCAAGTGATCACAGCCCAAAGAGTATAGCATGGCAGACGGACAAGAATGTAGGGTCACCGATGGAACACTAGCATCCTATACTAAGCGGTAGGATAGCATGTAAAGGTAACAACAAGAGTAGCAAGGACAAAGCTATGCAAAGAAGATAGGATTAATCAAAGCAAGAATATGCTACACTACTCTAATGCAAGCAGTATAGAGAAGAGTAGGCGATATCTGGTGATCAAAGGGGGGGCTTGCCTGGTTGCACAGACAAGAAGGACGAGTCGTCAACACCGTAGTCGAACTGGGGGTCGCCGGCAGTCTCGGGGTCTATCGGAAAGAAGTAACGGAGAGGGAACACAATAAATAACAGAGCAATCAAAGCATCACAAAGCATAACAAGACAATACGCGGTGTTCGGTGTGCCCTAACGCGGTAGTAGGTGATACCGGTGAAGGGGGGGGGGAAACATCCGGGAAAGTATCCCCGGTGTTTCGCGTTTTCGGGCAGAGGAGCCGGAGGGGAAAAGTTGCGAGTTTGATATGTTAAGGATGTGTGGTGGACGAACGGGCTGCGTATCCGGGATCGTCTCGTCTTTCTGAGCAACTTTCATGTTGAAAATAATTTAATCCGAGTTACGGATTAAAAAATATGATTTTCTAAAGATTTTATTAATTTCTGGAATTTAATTAATTATTTAAATTAATTCGGAAAATAGATTAATGACATCAGCATGATGTCATGCTGATGTCAGCAGTCAACAGGGTTGACTGGTCAACCTGACCAGTGGGTCCCACTGGTCAGTGACACATTTTAATTAAGCTAATCCTAATTAATTAGGGGGGTGGGCCCCACTGTCATTGTTTGATTAATTAACTAACAATTAATTAGGTTAATCTAATTGTGATTAATTAACTTAATTAATTTGTTAATTAATTAATTTAATTATTATTATCTATTTATTTATTTTATTTTTATTATTATTATTCCTTTTGTTATTTCATTTTACGTTCTGGGGCGTGGGGCCCCCTAGTCAGTGGCCCAGAGGGCCACAGCGATTCGGCAATCGCTGGTATGCGGGCGCGCGGGTTACGGGCGCAGCACCCTACCGAGTGCGCAATGCCCAGATCGACAGGGGAGGCGCTGCCACGGCACGCAAGGGGACGACGCGGGCGGCCGATGGCGAGCACGGCTGTGAGCCTCAAAGACGGGCGTCCGGGCGAAAGTGTGCACGGGAAGGCGAGCACGGGCGGACGGGCGAGGCGCGACGGCCGTTGTGATCGGTGCAGGGAGGCGGCGCACGGCGAGAATGACTCGGACACGGGGAGGGGGGGCTCGGCGCAGAGGGCGCTGGGCACGGTGAGCGCTGCGTTTCACCGCGGGCCACAGGTGGGGCGCCATCAGGCGGTGACCGCGAGCGAGACGGGAGGCAGAGAAGGGAGAGGCCTGTGGCCTCACCAACGTTGATGGGGAGAGGACGCCGAGGCTTGCCGGGCGGGCGGGAAGAGGCCGAGGACGCGAGGTCCGGCGAGGAGGGGTCGAGGTGGCGTCCGACGCGGGCAGGCGTGGCGACGCCGGTGAAGACGGGGGCGGCCCGCGAGGTGGCGTCGCGGGGGAGGACGGAGGCGCGGCGGGGCAGCAACGGGCGACGGGGCGGGAAGTAGGAGGAGCACGGGCTTGGGCGCTGCCCTGCGCATGCGCTAGTGTGTGGCGGCGCGTGGGGAGCGAGGGAGGAGAGGAATGGGGTTGGGGGTCTAGGGTTCGGGGAATGGAGAGGCAGGCCATATAGGCCACGGCCGGGGTGGGCCGGTTGGCTGGCTAGCTGGGCCTCATGGCCCAGCGGGGGGGGGGGGGTTCTGGTCTTCTGTTTTTTTGTTTGTTTTGTTTGTTTTCTTTTATTTATTTTCTCCTCTGTTTTAATTCAATTTAAAATATTTATGCATTTTATAAAACTGTGTCTTCTACACCATAATTATCTATGTAATATCTAGTACAAACCGAACAATTTTATTTTAATGTTTGAAAACTTTTATTATTTACCAAATTTTGAATTTGAATTTGAATCGGTTTCGAACTAACTCGAGATTAGCAACTATAATCGAGGTGACGTGGCATCACTAGCAGAGGATCACTGTAGCTTAATTACCCGGGCGTCACAAGCTTCTTCTCCCCCGGTCTCAGCAGGTTTCACGGTCATATTCCTTTTTTTATTATCACATTACATGTACTCATACGCATAGACGTACTATTTAAATACAACATGTGGGTTTACATGATGCTTACCTGCTGTTATTTCTTATTGAAATTCTTTTATCATGTGGCATCCGTATATAGCGATATGCCTTAAAAATATGCCAGGGGCTTCGTATTACCCATAACACAGCAGTAAAGTCCGAACACCTTCATGGAAGCTCGGCACCCCGAACCTATAGCATGATATCCATCTGCTCTGAATCATGTCTTGGGTCAATAGTTGGGTTTTCCTGGCTCCCATGTTTTGGTACCTTACGTTCCGCTATATCGGCTAAGGTAGCACTGGGAGAACTACTGCGACTGTGTCCCGGTTCTTCCGGACGAGCACCTCAGTAGAAAAAGCCGAAAACTGACTGTCATGATACGGCGGGAGCTGGTCAACTGTTCGAGAGGTTACAAAATCTTTAAGGATTTCTTCCGCATAATGCCATAACCAATGCAGCATGCGATGGATCGGTTTTTCTTCCGATCAGGTGCTTATAGAGCCCCCCGTGCGGTCTTCCGAACACCAGGGGCTGTGCCTACCTTCCTAAAGCTCTTGTGGCTAAGTGAGAGTGATAAAGCCTTATAGTCCGATTGCCTTGTTCGCTGTGCTGAACACCTCCTTCGAAGGACCCAAAACTGGGATAAAGAGTGATCAGGTTTATCCCGAACACCCCCGTACTTTTTACGTGGGGGCAGAAGCCAACGACTTGCCAACTCTCAGGATTAATATATAAAACGGCCGTGTAGGAGGATAAACTTTTATATAACAAGCAACAAATAATATAAATGACCTTGTTTAAACATTACATAGACAACATGATTTGCATCTATTTATATTAAAAAGTAAATGATGGGTTAACCACAAAAAAGACAATTAGGCTAGAAAATCCCACAAAAATTAGAAACATCCGATCGTTTATTTAATAGATCAAAAATTTAGAGCCATCAGATATGTTTAAGTCGAATAATTACCCACCATTGCCATTAATGAAGAAAAAATACATATGAAAGTTCTCACAAAAATCAGAAATATCCAACCATTAATTAAAGTAAGCAGCTGATCACAACCGATCTAACAGAAGGTCATGTCAAAGCAAAACAAATAATGAAAAGAAAGGTAAAAATATAGGGTTACGTACTCCCAACACATATGCTCGCCGGCCGCCGTCGACACAGCTTCGCATGTCCTCGGGCGCCACCATAGGTACAGCCACGTTGGCTTTGGTGTACGCATGCACATCCAATGCGGCCGCCGCGGACGTCCTCAGGTACGCGGCCGCCGCCGCCGATGACACCGACGCTGATATAAGTACACCTAAGTGCCGTCCGCGGGTCAACCAATCATCTACCATGCGTATGCGTCAACAGCTTCATGTTTCAAACTCGCCTCATGCATGCATCCTGATCAGCATGGAGATTGGTATAAGATGGATGAAAGACTTGCCTTGCAATCAGCAGCAATAAGATCGACCAAAGCAAGAGCGCGCTAGCTAGGTACGTACTTTTTATGAGATCGTATAAGATGGATAAAGGACTTGCCTTGCAATCAGCAGAAACAAGATCGGTCACGGCCACAGCTAGCTAGGTACCTACTTTTCTTTTATTTTGAATATCGAAGTACGGACTGAAACGTAATATGTGTATGTTTTTTTAACGCACATATTTCTGTATAATACAACAAAGTGTATGTAATTTTTCAACATCTCAACATTAGCATTGTGAAATAAATAACCGTGTATATATCATGGCTTGACTGCGTCTTGACAAGCCTATAAATTTTTATAACTTACTTAACTATGTCTTGACGTGCATTATCACAAAAAAATACATAAGTATGATGCATTTGTTTCATTTTTTCCTCTTAATTAGTACATAATTAACTTTCCATTTTTTGCGGATTAATTAACATTCCATTTAGTTACATATTTCGTAAATTATCCGAGTATTTAATATATTATTCTACATTGTTTGATTAAATAGTCAATTGTAGATATTGCTTTTTAAAGAGCAAAAAAGAGCTATCCCTAACATGGATTTTGATTTCCATGCGTGACCTCGAGGGCTGGAACTACGTTGGGCGCAGCACAAAGGTACCATAGATTAATATGAATTTTAGCAACTAGACAATATATATGTATGCCTTTACACATGGTAAGCATGAGCCCAATTGTCTCTACAATCATAGCTTATGTGAACATTTTGGCCTGGAAGACGGTAACAATTGTAATGGAGCGCTTGGAGATGCAATTTTATCTCTAACTCCTAGATTCCATATGATTTTAATAACAATATTTATCCATATGTAATTTGGGATTTCAGGCTTGGAAGTAGAATACCACAGTCAGGACTAACTGCAATGGTAGTATATTTTCTTAGAAATAATAACAGTATGTCGACATTCTAAATTTATGAGTAAAGTAGTGCTTCATGTACAAGCTAGCTTCTTTCAAAGAATATTCAAGCTAGCTGATGCATTCCTTTGGTCACTTTATATTTTATTATAAAAAAGGATGAGGTCCACCAGAACATGATTGTCCTGTTGGACTGGAGCATCGTGGGGATTAGTCAACATGCCATAAGCATACCCATCAAAAATATTCAGGACGTACCAACAGAGTAATCCACGTAGACTGCTCAGTAGACCTATCTTCAGTTAGCAAGATCCACAAGATTATATTTCAAACATCTTCATATTAAGAATTTCGCATTTTCATGAAACATTGGCATCATGAGCCTTTCAAGATTAGAGGCGTATCTTTAGGAAAATAGTAGACTTTAATGTGCCTAACATAGTAGCTTGTCAAAATGATTTGTCTAACATAGAACAAAACTATAAACTTATTATAATCTCTATAGAATGTAATATGTAGTTTGTGTAGACATTTCAAATGTACTGAACCAGCTACTTGTATATGCGCGTTTAAGAACTGAACCAGCTACTTGTATATGCGCGTTTAAGAAAAAACAAGAGTTCACATCTGCTTGCATGCATAGTTTCATACTTTCCATTCAAAAAATTCAGTCAGTCCGATCTAAGATTTCCTAATTATTCTGCATTTAATTGAGCATCAGAGCAGATCATGCCATTATATAACCTTTTGTAAAAAAATATTTATGAAATCACCTGATGTTCACTATGGGAACCAATATGGAACAACAAAAAGATTTAAGTATTACTTAAGTGAACACAAGTTCAGTGCATAATATTTTCACGAGCCTGTAGCACCATCTTTGAGTAATGGAAATTTTATACCACATATTTAGACAAAGTAATAATACACAATTACTACCTTTGTGGCTTCTCATAACTTTATCTCAAGTCTTAACTATAAATAGTGGTATGTCTGAATATGCTTACAAATGTTTTGACCATATTTAGATGTGAGTAGGTACAAAATTTACAATGGTTGTCAACTAAACCTATTATTGGATTAAGAATGCATTTTTTAAATATAGCTAAATAAATACTCAGAACTATTTTTGGTAAAGAATTATATTTTAAAATGTAATCACACTTGGTTCAAATTTTTCTTTATACAAATAATGTAATATGGCTATTTATTATACTTTATAATATTCAAGCCCGCGCATCGAGCGGGCCACTTTACTAGTTCATGGAAATATAATGTCCTTGGTGCATAGCTCCGCTGCAAGGTAGGATCCTTTGAGGACACTTTCATAATATAATTTGGGCTTGCGGTGCTCCTTCCCCTCTGGCGGCCCTTCGGTCATCAGCTTCTCTGCATCCATCTTCCCCCAGTGCACCTTTGCATGGGAGAAGGCCATTCATTCACCTTCTATGCAGACCGACCGCTTGATGACGTCAAGTTGAGGGCAAGCGCTTACAAGCCGCCTCACGATCCCGGAGTAGCTGCTTGGAATCGGCTCGGCGGGCCATAGCCGGATAATCAAATCCTTCATGGCTAATTCGGCCGCCTTATGCAGTTCGACCAGCTGTTTCAGTTGATCGGCAAAAAGCACCTGATAATTCCACGCCAAATACTGCGACCAGAAAAGCTTGTGTTCCTTTCTTCGGCCCGGTAGAATTGGGCGGCATCCGATATACTGCGGGGTAGCTCCGCAAACACCCCTAGAGAAATCCGATTTCAAAATTAGAAATATAATCTTCTCCTCAAAAACTTGCTTTATAGGGAAAAAGCCTTCCCGCCGCGATCTTCCTCGCCTCTTGGATCCCCTGCAGGGCGCTTTGGGTTCCCACCCGGGCATCGCTCGTGGCCTGATGCGCCTCGGCGAGTTCGGATTCTTTAACCGTTAAACTCTGCTCCAAGGTCTCGCATTTCTTCATGGCCTCTTGCAGCTCCTGCTCAGCTTTAATAACCCTGGCCTCGTGCTTCTCGCGAAGAACCTGCTCTGTGGCTGCCTTTTTCTCGGCCTCGGCCACAGCCTTTTTAAGAGCCTTGACTTCGGTCACCATCCCTAGCACAAATCATGAAGCTTATTTTATCATACTGCAAATTTATTCGCAATAAACGCGAACAAGATTTGTGCATACCTTGTTTATCTCCCAACTGCATTTTCAATTGGCCAAGTTCTTCTTTGGCCCGCTCCAGACTTTGATTCAGTCCAGAGATCTCCGCAGTATGAGAGGCAGCAGCCGCTACAGACGCCTGCTTATAACAAAAGAGAAATAGATGTCATTCAACGAGTCTTCCCGCGAACATAAATTTGATCCTCTGTCCGGTTCTTTCTTTCACCGAACAATGTATCAGGGGCTACTATCCATACCATGACACTCTTCGAAACCTCATAAAACATACCTCAAAACCTTTTACAAGGCCGATATAGGCTCCATTCAGTCCACTCTTAGCAGACTGAATCCTCTCAATCACCGCACCCATAAGGACACGGTGTTCAGCGACGATGGAGGCGCTCTTCAGTGCCACCAACAAAGAATCCGACACCTCTGGTTGGACAGAGGTTGCCGGCAGAACAGGCATGTCCCCTCCAGCTGAGAGAGGCTGCCTGCCTGACTCTGGAGCCGTATTGGTCTCCGGAGCTGTATCCGGCTAGGAGCCGAATTCCAGATGGTCCCTGCCATCAGCTCCCATGAGAATTTTCTCCCCCAGGTGCCCGGCCCCTGAAGTTTGACTTCCCGGCACCGCCTTCGTGCTCTTCCCCTCTCCTCCTTGGCCGGGGTCCTTCTGGGACGAAGCCTCGGTGTTGTCCACCTGTTTGGAGGAAGGGACCTTTGGGGGCGTCCCGCTCTCCATAGCATCCGAGCTCAGCGAATCCTCTGATGAGGATTGTTTGGTACGGGACCTCACTGGACTACAAAAAATATGGCTCAGGTTAAAATACCATTCCGTGACAAATCTGGACGCATAGACGTACTCAGATTTTGTATACTCACGAGTTCACCAGGGGCTGGGCCTCGATCTCACACCGAGTCATTGCCGGCAGCGGCAGTGGACTCCTCCGGAAGAGGAGCCTTTCCCCTTTTGGGCGGCTCGGCCTCCAAGTGTACGGAGGCCGTCCTCTTCTTCCTTCCTCCTGTAGGGGATTCATCCTCCTCCTCCTCCTCGTCCTCTTCGGAGGCGGAACGGGCATTAGAGCCTTCGGATATCGTGTCTGAAGTGCCGCGGCGATGAAGACCTCCCCGGGTCTTTTTGGCCTCCTTCTCAGCCGTCTTCTTCGGCACCTTGTAAGGCGTCGGGACCAGCATCTTCGTCAGAAGTGGGATGGCCGGTTCTTCAGGCAGTGGGGCCGGACAATGGATCCGCTCCTCCTTCTTCGTCCAGCCCTGGGAGAGTTGTAGAGAACACGTTAAGCGCTTCCTTTGGGTTATGCGAATGAAAAGTATGATGACTTACCGAACTTGCAGGGCGGGACAGTTGGTACCCGCGGTCCTCGGCGGAGTCCGGCCATGATTTGCTGGACTTGAAAAGCACCTTCCAGATGTCCTTGTGCGAGGAGCCAGAAAGCCCTCGCAAGGTTTGGTGCCTGGCCGGATCGAATTCCCATAGATTGCAAGTCTGGTGCCGACAAGGCAGGATCCGGCAGACTAACATCACCTGGACTACATTGACAAGTTCAATGTTCTTGTCTCCCATATCTTTAACACGCGTTTGGAGCACCGACAGTTCGTCGGACGAGGACCAGTTCAGGCCCTTCTTGACCTAGGATGTAAGCCGTGATACGTCTCCAACGTATCTATAATTTTTGATTGCTCCATGCTATATTATCTACTGTTTTGTACTATATTGGGCTTTATTTTCCACTTTTATATTACTTTTAGGACTAACCTATTAACTGCAGGCCCAAAATTTTGCACTGTCGTTTTTTGCCTATTTCAGTGTTTTGAAGAAACGAAATATCAAACGGAGTCCAAACGGAATGAAACCTTCGGGAACGTGATTTTCTCACCGAATATGACCCAGGAGACTTAGACCCTACATCAAGAAAGCCACGAGGTGGGCACGAGGTAGGGGGCGCGCCTACCCCCCTAGGGTGCGCCCCCACCCTCGTCGGCCCCACGAAGCTCCACCGACGTACTTCTTCCTCCTATATATACCTACGTACCCCCAAACAATCAGATACGGAGCCAAAAACCTAATTCCACCGCCACAACTTTCTGTACCCATGAGATCCCATCTTGGGGCCTGTTCCGAAGCTCCGCCGGAAGGGGAATCCACCACGGAGGGCTTCTACATCATCACCATAGCCCCTCCGATGAAGTGTGAGTAGTTTACTTCAGACCTTCGGGTCCATTCTTAGTAGCTAGATGGCTTCTTCTCTCTTTTTTGGACCTCAATACAATGTTCTCCCCCTCTCTCGTGGAGATCTATTCGATGTAATCTTCTTTTTGCGGTGTGTTTGTTGAGACCGATGAATTGTGGGTTTATGATCAAGATTATGTATGAACAATATTTGAATCTTCTCTGAATTCTTTTATGTATGATTGGTTATCTTTGCAAGTCTCTTCGAATTATCAGTTTGGTTTGGCCTACTAGATTGGTTTTTCTTGCAATGGGAGAAGTGCTTAGCTTTGGGTTCAATCTTGCGGTGTCCTTTCCAGTGACAGTAGGGGCAGCAAGGCACGTATTGTATTGTTGCCATCGAGGATAACAAGATGGGGTTTTTATCATATTGCATGAATTTATCCTCTACATCATGTCATCTTGCTTAAGACATTACTCTGTTTTCATTAACTTAATACTCTAGATGCATGCTGGATAGCGGTCGATGAGTGGAGTAATAGTAGTAGATGCAGTGTGAGTCGGTCTACTTGTCTCGGACGTGATGCCTATATACATGATCATACCTAGATACTCTCATAACTATGCTCGATTCTTTCAATTGCTCAACAGTAATTTGTTCACCCACCGTAAAATACTTATGCTCTTGAGAGAAGCCACTAGTGAAATCTATGGCCCCCGGGTATATTCTCATCATATTAATCTTCCATCACTTTATTATTTCTTTGCTTTTTTACTTTTCTTTTTATTTTACTTTGCATCTTTATCACAAAAACACCAAAAATATTATCTATCATCTCTATCAGATCTCACTCTCATAAGTGACCGTGAAGGGATTGACAACCCCTATTCGCGTTGGTTGCGAGGAGTTATTTGCTTTGTGTAGGTACGAGGGACTCGCGCATAGCCTCCCTCTTGGATTGATACCTTGGTTCTCAAAAACTGAGGGAAATACTTATGCTACTTTGCTGCTTCATCCTTTCCTCTTCAAGGAAATCCAACGCAGTGCTCAAGAGGTAGCAAGAAGAATTTCTGGCGCCGTTGCCGGGGAGTCTACGCAAAAGTCAATATACCAAGTACCAATCACAATCCCTTATCTCTCGCATTACATTATTTTCCATTTGCCTCTTTTTTTCCTTTCCCCCACTTCACCCTTGCCATTTTATTTGCCCTCTCTTTTCCGTTTGCCTTTTTTCTCGCTTGCTTTTGTTTGCTCGTGTGTTGGATCGCTTGCTTGTCACGATGGCTCAAGATAATACCAAATTGTGTGACTTTACCAATAGCAAAAATAATGATTTCCTTAGCACTCTGATTGCTCCTCTTACCAATACTGAATCTTGTGAAATCAATACTGCATTGTTGAATCTTGTTATGAAAGATCAATTCACCGGCCTTCCTAGTGAAGATGCCGCTACTCATCTAAATAGCTTCGTTGATTTGTGTGATATGCAAAAGAAGAAAGATGTTGATAATGATATTGTTAAATTGAAGCTATTTCCTTTTTGCTTAGAGATCGTGCTAAAGCTTGGTTCTCGTCTTTGCCTAAAAATAGTATTGATTCTTGGAACAAGTGCAAAGATGCTTTTATCTCTAAGTATTTTCCTCCCGCTAAGGTCATCTCTCTTAGAAACGATATTATGAATTTTAAGCAACTTGATCATGAACATGTTGCACAAGCTTGGGAGAGGATGAAATTAATGATACGTAATTGCCCTACTCATGGTTTGAATTTGTAGATGATTATACAAAAAATTTATGCCGGATTGAATTTTTCTTCTAGAAACCTTTTGGATTCGGCCGTGGGAGGCACTTTTGTGGAAATCACTTTAGGAGAAGCTACTAAACTCCTAGATAATATTATGGTTAATTATTATCAATGGCACACCGAAAGATCTACTAATAGAAAAGTGCATGCGATAGAAGAAATTAATGTTTTGAGTGGAAAGATGGATGAACTTATGAAATTATTTGCTACTAAGAATGTTTCTTCTGATCCTAATGATATGCCTTTGTCTACTTTGATTGAGAATAATAATGAATCTATGGATGTGAATTTTGTTGGTAGGAATAATTTTGGTAACAACGCGTATAGAGGGAACTTTAATCCTAGGCCTTATCCTAGTAATCCTTCTAATAATTATGGAAATTCCTACAACAACTCTTATGGAAATTTTAATAAGATTCCCTCTGAATTTGAGAATAGTGTTAAAGAGTTCATGAATTCGCAAAAGAATTTCAATGCTTTCCTTGAAGAGAAATTGCTTAAAGTTGATGAATTGGCTAGGAACGTTGATAGATTTCTCTTGATGTTGATTCTTTAAAGCTTAGATCTATTCCTCCTAAGCATGATATCAATGAGTGTAACATCCCAAATTTTCAATTTGGAATGTTATACATAGAACATCATTGCATATCATATTTTTTCATTGCATTTTGCTCGATCCTAGAAATTCTACACAACTCAAGGACCCACAGAGAGAGTTGGGGATTTTCGTTATTTTCATATTTGGGTTTTCTCAAATTTTGAAAATAGGATCATTTGATTTTAATTATTTTATCTTCAATTATTTCTACTACCAAAATATGAGAGAGGGAATAAAATGACTTTCCCAAAATAAAGAAATAATTAAGATTTAATAATAAAATCAAATAAAATTTTATTTTGGAGTTTTTCGCCTTTTTATTTGAATTTAGGAAAATGCGCGTTTTTCAAAATTGCATTTAGGCCCCAAATAAATGTTCATTAAATCCGGCTTGATTTTAGAAGCCGGGGAAAATTTATTTCGGGATTTTTGGAGTCCGTTTAGTATTTCTTTTTATTTTTTTCTGCGCGTAATTATTTAAGAACGCAAGACGGCCTTCTGGCGTGCGAGCGGGACTCCGCTCGGGGGCGCCTTTATAAGCGCGGCCACCCGGCGCTCCCCAGCCCACCCGCGCCCGGCCCGCCCCCATCGAAACCCTAGCAGCCTTGGCCGCCGCCCGAGGTTCGCCGTCGCTTTTCCGTCTTGGGATTTTTTATAAAAACCGAGCGGTTTTTCTTTGGTTTTATTTCGGGTTTTTTCGGTTTTTTTCGTTTTTCGTTTTTTATTAGTTTCAGTTTTTTTTGGTTTAGGCTAATTAGCGGACGTTCGTCCGTTAGTTTGTTTAAACGAACGCGTTCGTCAGATTAGTTTAGTTAACAAACGTCCGTTCATTAACCCGTTTGTCGTTTTTCTTTTTCTCAGATTTAATCCGCGATTTTTCTGATCGCGATTCCAGATCCGATTTTCGTTTTAGTATAACTTTACGCTCGTTTATCGGAATCAGGCGATTCAAGCGCCTAGAGTTTCGTCTCGAAACCCTCTTTCCGAATAATCTACTTAAACAAGTTTTTGCTTCTGTAAAATTTGACTTAGATCCAAATTAGTAAAATGAAGCTGTTTTCTTCCGCCGTTTGACTTTCGTTGTTTCGCTTGATTTGATTCTTTTGCAAACCGGAGTTCTTAAGTTGAACTATCTGGTTAGACCTATTTGAGTTTTACCTGTGCATTAGATGAGTATTTATTGTATGCTTGTTTGTTTGTCTGCGATAGATTACCTTGAGTGCGCTACTGTTACTTCGAGTCTCTAGGTTTCATGGATCATCGACAAGGCAAGTAACACTTTGATCATACCCTTCTCATACCCAGTTTTTATGCATTAGATCTATCCTCAAACACTTGCATGAATAGGATCTAATTAAATTGTGGATTTGGGAAGTAGATGAGGTAGTACCTATTACCTGTTTTATTATCAACCCTTGGGAGTTACTGCTACGTTTGCTTATTATGCTATCCTATGCTAGTAGACGTGGATTGGGTGAGTGTATCCATGACAGATGTGAGATTGTTATTTAATGGTTTATTTAAGGTGGCAACTTAAACACACATCTGGGTGGATTGAGGCACTGGTTTCTATCAGGACTTGCTCAGATTTCTTCGCACCGCCACCCGTGCTCAAAGGGATCATGAGATTATTCAAACAAGAAACTTCCGTGTGCAGCCACAAGCCATTATGGGCTCTGGCATAGTTGATTAAGTTGTGCAAACTCTTACGGGTAGACTAGCAGATGTAGGGGAAAGTAGGTGTACCGGTCTACCCACATGTAAGGTGCTAGTGCTTCTGAAAGACTATGTCTCGGTCATCCGTTTCTCAAACATCATGTAGTGCGAGAAATCCAACGGGGCGATCGAGTCTTGTGGGGAAAAGTGCTAAACCTCTGCAGAGTGTATAAACTAATCATGGTTAGCCGTGTCCCCGGTTATGGACATCTTGAGTATCTAGTACTTGGATATCATGTGAATCTCATCATGTTACTTGTAAGTTAATATTGTTGGGATTGTTAATGAGTACTTTTAATTGGGATTGAGAATGATGTCAACCATTCTCAATGTTTCACAACCACCATGATAGCTAAATAAATCTATTCCTTTGCAGTAGGGAAAAACTGGCTTTATGCAAAATTGTAACCATAGAGCTTTCCACCAGCCATATATGCATGTAGTATAGGCTATTCATTCCATTATTCTCTATGTGTTACATTGCCAAAGATATTCCATGTGTTGACCCGTTTGCTGGCTGCAACGTTTCATGTTGCAGACTTTTTAGACGCATTTAGTAAGGTGCATAGGTCGTGGTTCTATACTCAGTGATGCCGTTGGAGTTGATGGACTCGCTTATTCTTCCCAGCCTTCCGCTGTTATCGTTTATTAGATGGCCTTAAGCCATGTTTATTTTATTAAGTTCTCTCTTGAGACATTCAATTGTAATAAGTGTGTGATTGCTATTCTGTTATAAATCCTCCGAAAATCGTGTGTGGTGTCGATTATCGATCCAGTGGATGACATCGAGCACGTAGATCGATCG
Source organism: Aegilops bicornis (assembly GCA_021605145.1). Lineage (NCBI taxonomy): Eukaryota > Viridiplantae > Streptophyta > Magnoliopsida > Poales > Poaceae > Aegilops > Aegilops bicornis. The sequence continues at coordinate 867,446,779 of CM038675.1, read as the reverse complement.
TTTGAGGTCTTGTCGCTACAAAGATGGTATCGAGCACACGATCGTAGG